>ML685818.1:1436268-1447804 GCA_007922175.1 Pelusios castaneus
CTGCTCTGCTAGAGCAGTGAAATTGTCATATATGTCAATTTCACTGCTCAGCTAGAGCAGTGAAATTGACATATTTGAAACTCCAGTGTCCCAGAGTGGCCTTGATTGGCACTCTGGGACATTTCCGGAAGCTGTCTATTGCGCAAAATGAGTACACACGAGCATTACCGCGGAACAGCTGTTCCGCGATAATGCTACCACTCTCGTTTTGAGTGGTTTAACTGTTGCACCGCAAGAGGGTGTTGCAGGGCAACAGAGAAATTGATCCTGTGTACGCTATTGGCTTTATTGCGTGGTAAGGAGCCTGACCGTGCAATAAAGTGATCGTGTGTACATAGCCTGACTCTCACGATATGGAAACTTTGTCTGCCACCTTTTCTTAGTTCTGTTTTGGTGTGAGTGACTCCATCAGAGCAGGCTAAACACAGTTCATACTACCAAAGGGCAACGTAAAATCAAAGGGCAACATTTCATTGTCCTTACAGTTAAAACAAAAGGAATTTGTAACCAAATGAGCCATACTAACCATTTCTAATCATACCCATCACCTGGGTGGCTCTATCCATATACAGTGAAATTATGCTAAGTACTTAATTGTACTCATGTAAATACAGAGCCCATGCAAACAAGATGCCCCCCTTTCAGTTGATTCAGCAGGGGAGGTGCCCAGTCAGTCACTCAGACCTTGCTTACATCCACACTGACAGGATGTTTACGCTGATGGCGGGAACCTCACCGCCGTCAGAATGATTTATCCAGATCAACTGAGTGGAAGTGAAGACCCACGCAATCAATCCTGAAGTTGATCTAATAAAGCCATCTCCCCAAAAACCGTGGGGTGGTGTCAACAGATACGTGTTTCCAATTGGTGCAACGCAGTGGAGATGGTGCGCTAAACGAAAGTTACGAAGTCAACGGGAGTTACGCAAGCTACTCTGCATAACTTGCATGGTTCCCATTGACTGCCGCTGAATTTTGTCGGCAGTGTTGACCAGGCCCCAGTGCTGCAGTTCAGCCAACCTACCCTCTGGTGTCGTTCAGCAGAAGAATTTTTCAGTCAACCTAGCTACTGCCTCTCAGGGAGATGGATTAACTATAGTGACAATGGAACCGTCCCCCCCCCCTTCACTGAAGTGAATAGCTACACTGTACTGCTACAGGGTGCAACAGCAGTTCTGGGGTCCACAGCAATTTAAGTGTAGACATGGCCTCAACAAGAAGTGGACGGGGATCCAGTGCTCCTCCTGCTGCTGAGTGTACTAGTTACCACAGCTACAGCTCAAGAACACAAGGATTTAGATCGCTTTGGGTCCTTTGAGGGATAGTCACCCTTGGGGTCTAATAACAGCTACAATTTATTCTCCTCTGGGCACCAGATGCTCTCTTTGGGGTCCGATGAGCATGTTTCTATGAGGCTGCAAAGTGCTCTGTGAGCAATCTGGTAGCTTTCACTGACTGAATTTGCCTAGTGCAGACCGCGCCTGAGCGACTGGCACAAAGTCACAAAACGAGGCAGTGTCAGAGCTGGGATTAGAATGAAAAAAACCTGCTTGTTCTTAGTCCTTTGTCCAGACTACTAAATCATGCCCCTCTCTAAATAAGATACACCGAAACTACATGTTCAAGAACAGCTGATCCCAAAGGAAACTGTTAAACAATGACTTCCCCACCCCATGAGCTGGAACTAGCAACGGCAGAGCAGTTAAGTCCAGTGCACATCTGTTTAATAGATTTTCCTATTTACCCTACACATTGCTGCAAGGTATTGTTTTAAGAGAACTTGGAAGGTGCTAGCAGAATGTTGTCATCCAGCCCAACGTCACCCAAAAGGACAAAGGCGTGGAAATGAGCATTTTACAGCCAGAACTTCTATAGAAGGGACGTCCAATTTGCTTAGTCCAGAGTGAAGACAACCCCCATAGGACAGAATTCAGCCCTGTGTAGATGGCCTGTGCATGACCCAGGCATCTCTTCAGTTCCATGTAAGCCCTCAGTCATATAGCTCATTGAGTCCTCATGGCCACAGCACTCCAAGAATTTATAACCACTAGAACTGTAAGAAATTTCTAGAGGGGTCGCCAAGTTAGTCTGTGTACAGCAAAAAACAAAGAAACGACAAAAACAGACTTCAGCATGAACTGCAGAACTGGAGCTGATTTGCAAGCTTGACACAATCAGACTGGGTCTGAACAGGGACTTGGAATAGTTATCACACTACAATAAGTGATTGTTCTGTTCACACATTTATCAGCAGGTGTGAATAGGCCCCATCTGCTCTCTGAACGGACTTTGCCTACACTTGGACACAGGATTTCTTGTGCTTTCTGTGCCCTAATTTTCTTTCAGAGGGAGAATTTTACTTTTTACTAGTTAAATTGTTGAATAGTTCTCCTGATCTTTGTTTAGCTGTAACCAGGGGCGTTGCTGGATAGAAAAAAGATCCAGGGCTGTGGCCCCCCAGCCCACTCCCTGCTAGCTCCCGCCCCCCAGCTAGGCCACACCCCAGCCCCCACCCCCACCCAGTCCCCCCACCACTGCCCAGCCCCCACCAACTCTCCTTGTCCCCATTCCCCTTCGCCTCTCTCCAGGCCTCTAACTCCATCCATCCCTCCCCAGCCCCCCCATCCTGACCCCTTGCTTGATTGACTCGCGAGTCCGGACCCCTCCATTCCCACCCCCGGTCTCCGCGTTCCCCCCTTACCTTAACCCCTGATACAAAGGCCCGGGACCGGCCTGCGGGGGCGGAGCAGGACAGCTGGCAGAGGAGCCGGATCAGGCCATGCTGCCGGCCACCGCGCTCTGCTCCCGCCACCGCCGCATGCCGGCCCCTCGGGCCTGATCCTGCCCCTCTGCCGCCGCCATCACGGGCAGGCAGCGTGGCCAGATCAGGCCTGGGGCCCCTTTCCCAGCTCCTCTGTCCCCCTCCCCCGTGCTCCTTTCCCGGCTCCTCTGCCCCTTTCCCGGACCCACTGCCCGCTGCCTCCTCCCAGCCCCCTCACCTGGCCGAAGGCTCGGAGCTGCAGGGACGGCCGGCAGAGCCGCTTCTGGGCCAGGCCGCCCCCACCTTGAGTACGCTCTGTCTGAACATGCTCAGGGTGGGAGATTTGAATCTCCCCAGCCTGGCTGCAGCAGGAGTCTGCGGCTTCGCTGGGGCCCCTGGCTGGAATGCAGTGTTCCGCCTGGGTTTTCTATTGTTAGGGGCCCCGGAACGCTGGCCCCTAAAAATTGGGAGCCCCGGAACTGTTCCCCCTTACTTTAACCTCTGCCTGCTGGAGAAAATAGATCCGGGGCTCAGGCTATTCTTCCCGGGGCCCACGCCCTGCCAGCCCGACAGCAACGACGCCTCTGGCTGTAACTAAACTCCTTCGCCATGTACGTATTGCTACTACAGTGAGGTTTATGACTTGCTGATGAAACTAGCACAGTCAAGTCAAGCCGAGGCTGGAATCCAACACGAGGCACAAAGCCTGACACTCACTCCAAATTTCTGGTCTCATTTGTGGTTTGGCATGATTTCCTGTTCCAAGTAAATGTTGTAAGCCAGACATTACAACCTCAGTCAGTGGACATTGCGACTGCTACTAGTTTGTTGAGAAGCTGGCTTGATTTGTCATGGTGTGCAGGAATATCACATTTAAAGATACTTCTAAAGAAATGATGGAAAACTTAGAAGTTGAGCCTGTCTTCAAGGGAATTTGAATTCATCAGAAGAAGAGGCAGTTTGGTTGCAAGGGCAGAGATGAGGTGGGGAGCTTGGAATGAAAATTCAAGAACGATTTTTTTTTGCTCACTTGTTGACGCTACTCGAACGTCCATCAAAAAAATGTTCAGACAAATGAAACATCATGAAACGACAAACGATACCTGGAATTGAAGAGCATTTTGAGATTCTCCTTTATTGACATACAGTGAAAAAAACCTGTTTTGTTAAATAAATAAATAAAAGTGGACCACCTTGTCATGCCAGCGCACATTTGCCATAGGCTGCTATGTACAATATGCTAGTCTTAGACTTTTCACTGATGCGACACTACAGTACGTTACAGAGCAGTCACACAAACGGTGAAGTACGAGCTATGTTATACAAAGAAGACAACAGAGTCTTGTGGCACTTTTAAAGACTAATAGATTTATTAATCGCATGAGCTTTCGTGGGAGAAAATCCCACTTCATCAGACGCTTTGAAGATAGGAAAGTTACAGAGTGGGAGGAAATTAAATGCAGGGGAGTGTATGACATAGCATCAGGTCAGGCTGTAACAGCAAATCAAAATAGGTGTTAGGATTCAAAACACTGGGGAACAGCACATAGAGGAGGGGGGAGGTCAATTCACTTGATGTAATGCGAGAAAAATCCATAGTCCCTGTTTAACCCCAAGGCAACTGAGTCAAATTTGCATATAAGTTTGAGTTCTGCAGACTCTCTTTGAAGCTGTGATTTGTTATTCATCTGTGTCAACACAGCTATTAACAAGTCGTTAAGGGAGTGAGCAGGGAGGTTGAAGTGTTCCCCTACAGGTTTTTCAGTATTGCAGTTTCTGATGTCAGATTTGTGTCCATTGATTCTTTGGTGCAGAGACTGTCCTGTCTGTCCAATATATAATGCAGAGGGGCATTTCTGGCACATGATGGCATAAATCACATTGGTGGATGAGCAGGTGAACGAACCCTTGATGGAGTAGGTGGCATGATTAGGCCCTGTGATGGTGTCATCAGTGTAGATATGAGGGCAAAGTTGGCAGCGTGGTCTGCTGCAGGGCTGTGTTCCTGCTTTAGTGTTTCTGCTCTGTGATCTGTAGTTGCTGGTAAGTATCCTTTTAAGATTAGGGGGCTGTCTGAAAGCAAGGAGAGGTCTGTCTCCCAAGGCTTGAGAGAGTGAGGGATCATCTTGTAAAATAGGCTGTAGATTTTTGATGATGTGTTGAAGAGGTCTGGCTTGGGGGTTGTAGGTGACGACCAGTGGCGTTCTGTTGTTGTTTTTCATGGGCTTCTCCTGCAGTAGTTGACTTCTGGGTACCCGTCTGGCTCTGTCAATTTGTTTCTTCACTTCTGTGGGTTTGTACTGTAGTTTTAAGAATGCCTGGTAGAGATCCTGAAGGTGTCTGTCTCTGTCTAAAGGGTCAGAGCAAATGCGGTTATATCTTAGGGCTTGACTGTACACAATGGATCGTGTGGTGTGTCGAGGATGGAAGCTCGAGGGATGTAGGTAACTATACCGATCAGTAGGTTTGCGGTATAGGGAGGTCTTTATGTGTCCATCGCTAATTTGCACTGTAGTGTCCAGAAAGTGGATCTCTTGTGTGGAGTGTTCCAGGCTAAGTTTGATTGTGTTGTGGAAATTGTTGAAATCTCTGTGGAATTCTTCAAGGGCATCTTTACCATGGGTCCAGATGATGAAGATGTCATCAATATAGCATAGGTAAAGTAGGGGTGCTTTGGGATGAGACGTGAGGAAACGTTGTTCTAAATCGGCCATAAAGATGTTGGCATATTGTGGGGCCATGCGGGTACCCATGGCAGTGCCACTCACTTGAAGGTATAGATCATCTTCAAATCTGAAATGATTGTGGGTGAGTACAAAGTCACAGAGGTCAGCCACAAGTTTAGCTGTGTCATCATCCTGGATGGTTCTTCTAATAGCTTGTAATCCATCCTTGTGGGGAATGTTAGTGTAAAGAGCCTCTACATCCATAGTGGCTAGGATGGTATTTTCTGGAAGACCATCAATGGATTGGATTTTTCTAAGGAAATCTGTAGTGTCTCTCAGATAGCTAGGTGTGTTGATAGCATAGGGTCTTAGGAGAGAGTCCACATAGCCAGATAATCCTGCTGTAAGCGTGCCAATGCCTGAGATGATGGGGCGTCCGGGGTTTCCTCTTTTATGTATTTTTGGTAGAGATATGAAGGTTAGGGGCACAGTCCTTCTTTCACTGATGTCATAGGCAAAATTCCCATAGGCTATGTCTACACTATAAAAAGTTAGGTCGACTTTGTTAAGTTGACTTAATAAAGTGGTTTCCCTTATTAGGTTGACTTAACAAAGTGGTTTCACTTAACTGGGACTTAGTAATTCGACTTAACTTCCCTTAGGTCGACCTAAGAAAGTGGACTTATGTGTCCACCGTGGGCTTAGGTTGACCTAAGGAGAGTTAGTTGGAATACCCCATGGTTCTTATTAAGTTGACCTAAGCGTTCATTAGGTTGACTTAAGGAAGCCCCTTAAGTCAACCTAATGAAAGCTTAGTGTGGACAGGGATTACGTTAGGTCAACTTAAGCATCCTTAAGTAGACCTAACTTGCCAGTGTGGACATAGCCATAGATTTATGAGCAAACCTGAAACTGCGCTTACTTCATGAGAGTACTAGTTGGTGTCCGCTATAGATCATGAAATCATACTATGAACAGGATGACTGCTTCCCTATGCCTCCTTATTTTCCTTATGTAGAAAAAAACCACTGTGGTCACAGGAGACTTCAGTTTGAGTAAAACAAACAAGGAGTCCTTGGGCACTTTTAAAGACTAACAAAATTCATTTATCGCATGAGTTTTCATGGGAGAAAATCCCACTTCGTCAGACACTTTGAAGATGGGTAACTTACAGAATGGGAGGAAATTAAATACAGGGAAACGTATGACACAGGATCAGGTCAGTTTGAGTGGCATGCTGGAGATCTCATGCTGTCAGTTCTAAAATATCCTTGGAATTTCTAAATATTACAGATTTTTAAACATTACAATCTACTAACTCAAAAAGTGTTGCTGCCAACCCAGGGGAATTCTATATGGAACCTTGTACTAACAGATGAAGAAAGATTGATGACAGAACTAAAAGTTAATACCTGTTTAGGTACAAGTGATCATGTCTTGATCAGCCATATGTATGCAGAAAAAAGTCCACACCAGCAATATATATGCTTGGTACTTTAATACAGCCAGTTTCACAAAGCTGAAAACAAGCAGGAGACAAATCAGCTGAAAGGAAAAACTTAATCAGAAAAATATGAATGATAATTGGGAATCATTGAAGAACACCTTCCAAGAGGTCTAAAATGCCACAATCCCATAATTGAAGAAGAAGCCTGTGTTGGTTTAAAAACATAAAACAACCCCCCACAACCTGGTTTACAGGTGAAGTGAAAGCATCGGAAAAAAATAAAAATGTAAAATTCAATAAATGTAACAAAGGGGAAACTGATTGTAATGACTATAGAAGTTAAGGATTGTAGAAAATTGATAATGGAAGACAAGGGATATAAGGAAAATTCTAGGGCCAGCAGAGTTCAGGACAATAAGAAGAAATTTAAACATGTATTAGGAACAAAAATAACCCTGACATTGGTATTGGTCCATTACTAGATGGAAATGGTAGAACTATCAATAATAATGCCAAAAAAAAAAAGGCAGAAATGTTCAATAAATACTTCTGTTCTATATTTGGGGAAAACTAAGACATAGTGATGATAACATTCTTTCTATTCCACTAGTATCTCTAGAGGCTAAAGAAGCTACTAAATGTGAACATTTTTGAAACAGCAGATCCAGATAATTTGCATCTAAGAATTTTAAAAGAGGTGACCAAGAAACTCTCTATACCATTAGCACTGATTTTTTAATATATCTTGGAGCTTGTGGAGATGTTTTAGGAGCCTGGAAGAAAACTAATGTGTCGATTTTTAAAACGTGTAAAGAAAATGACCTGCATAACTATAAGTTTGGCAGCCTGACATCATCCTGAGCAAGATAATAGAGCAGTTGATACAAGACTTGATTAATAGAGAATTAAAGGAGGACAGTGTAATTAATGCCAGTCAACATGGGTTAATGGAAAATAGAGCCTGTCAAAATAATATTGTATCTTTTTTGTAAATGAGATTACAAGAGTGGTTGATAAAGGTAATTGTAATGATGTTATACACTTGGACTTCTGCAAGGTGTTTGATTGGTACCACATGACATTTTGATTAAAAAACTAAAATGATATAAAATTCATATGGCACACATTAAATGGGTTAAAATTGGCTAACTGATAGATCTCAAGATGTAACCCTACATGTGGAATCATCATGGAGTGTTTCCAGTGGGATCCAGTGGGACCAAGGATTGGTTCTTGGCCCTACATTATTTAAGAGTTTTATCAACAACTTGGAACAAAACATAAAATCATCACTGATAAAATTTACAGATGATACAAAAATTGCAGAAGTGGTTAATAATGGAGAGGGCAGGTCATTGATTCAGAGTGATCCAGATCTCTTGGTAAAATGGGTTCAAGCACATTATATATATTTTAATACAGCTAAATGTAAATGCATATATCTGGGAACAAAGAAGGTAGGCCAAACTTGCAGGATGGAGAACTCTATTCTGGTAAACAGTGACACTGAAAAAGATTTGGGGGTTGCGTGGCTAATCAGTTCAACTTGAGTTCCCAGTGTGATGCTATGGATAAAAGAGCAAATGGGATCCTGCATAAACAGGAATCTCGAGTAGAAGTAAAGTGTTTATTTCACTTCTGCATTTGGCACTGGTGCAAATTTTGGTGCAATACTGTGTTCAGTTCTGGTACACCACGAGTGAAGAAGTATGTTTGTAAATTGGAGAGGTTTCAGAGAAGAACCATGACAATGGTTAAAGGAATAACAAACTTGCCTTATAGTGATAGACACAAGGACTGCGTCTAAACTGGTAAATTAAGTCAACTTAAGCTTGCTTAAGTCGACTTAATTTACCCTGCGTCTACACTACAGTTTTCTTAAGTCCACTTAAGCAGCTTACTTAAGTCGCCTTAAGGAAAATAAAGTCGACTTAATTAAAATTAAGTTGACTTTATAAAACCTTTCCACTAGACCTAAGGCTTAAGTCTACTCCCTAGAGTCGACTTAAGCCAGTGTAGCCATGGGGCAGCCCTAAGTTGACTTAGGGCTACCCCAGGGCTACACCAATGCCCTCCCTGCCAGGGGGGTGGGGCACAGGGGAAGCCTGGCATGCCCCCCACAGGGCAGGGCAGAACCCTGCCCACCCTGCCCCTATGTCCTGCCAGGGTCCCTGTTCCCCTTTTGCCCCATTGTACCTTAATAAGTCGACTTAACAAAGTGGACTAAGTCAACTTAACTTAAAGTCGACTTAGTCCACTTTGTTAAGTCAACAGGACCACCCTTAAGTCGACTTAACAAAGTGGACTTAAACATCCACACTGGGCTTAGGTTGTCTAAAGAAGGGTTAGGCTGACCTAAACAGGCTTAAGTCGACCTAATGGGTGGTTCTTATTAAGTCAACTTAAGCTTTCATTAAGTTGACTTAAGGGATTTCTCAAGTCAACTTAATGAAAGCCTAGTGTGGATGCGGTTTAATTTAACCCGACTTAAGTCTCCTTAAGTCGACTTAATTTGCCAGTGTAGACATAGCCTTTGTTTGTTTTTCCAAGATGTATTGTTATTTTTTTACATCTTATGATTTTTGTGCCTGGCTTAATGATTTTTTAATGCATGAGGTTGTCAATAGAGGGTATACTTGCTGGAAACGAGACATACTGTTATCTTTTTTTCCCCACAAAAATACAAAAGCAAAGATTGATTATGCACTCACTGCAAATTTACCAAACATGGCCACTGATTTGGAATTTCTAACTTTTAGGGTTAGAGCTTCAACCAGCAATAATCAGTATGCCAGACAGAACTGTGGGTGATCAGCATCTCTGAAAATCAGTACCCCAGTTTTTAAAGCTGTGGATCACCCCAAATCACTTTTGAAATGTGTAGTTTTAAGGCACACGCCCATATGTGATAGGGATAGAGTGCATGGTCACTACCTGATAATCCACAAACACAGAAATACTAAGGGGAAGGTCTATAAATGTGGATGATTGGCTGCAAAAAGCATTGAGAAGAGGGATCTGGAGTAGGGAAGGACTATGGGAAGGCTGGGCTCCACCACCAGCAATGCCATAGATCTCAATTGATTTCCAAGTTGGGCATTCGCTATTTCCTTTTTGGTTTATGTTAATGCATTTTCCTCTTTCTTCTTAGGAACAATAACCCCAGAAGTTCCAAAGGGGTAGCTGTGTTAGTCTAGTTCAGCAAAACAAACAAGGAGTCTGGTGGCACTTATAAAGACTAACAAATTTATTTATCGCATGAGCTTTCATGGGAGAAAATCGCTTACATTTCTCTGCATGTATTTTCCTCCCATTCTGTAACTTCTCCATCTTCAAGCATCTGTCAAAGTGGGATTTTCTCCCATGAAAGCTCATGTGATTAATAAATTTGTTAGTCTTTATGGGTGCGTCTACACTTACAAGTTAGGTAGCGTAAGGAGGCTTAAGTCGACCTAACTTACTCCCTGTCCACACTGGGCTTTTATTAAGTCGTCTTAAGCTGTTCCTTAAGTCAATTTAAAGAAAACTTAAGTCAACTTAATAACATCTAACATTAATGCATGCTGGGAGCAGGTGTTAGAGGACTGCAGTGCTTCCTGGGAACTTGTTGGGGAGGAAAGTGAATAACATGCTGGGAGCAGGTATGGGGGGCTGCACTGCATCCTGGGAATAGTTGTGGAAGGGGTTCACTGCATGTTGGATATAGGTGTTGGGGGCTGCACTGCATGCTGGGTATGGGCGTTGGAGGCTGCACTGCATGCTGGGAATAGGCATTGGGCACTGCACTACATGCTGGTGTTGTGGGAGGGATTGCACTGAATGCTGGGAATAGGTGTTGTGGGGGGCTGCACTGCATGCTGGGAGTAGATGTTGGGGGGGTGCTGCATTGCATGCTGGGCACAGGTGTTGGGCAGGAAGGTGCACTGCTTGCCTGGAGGACCTGGGAGAGGCTCCGAGCCAGCCACCAGGCGGTCCTAGGCAGGGCAAGGCCTAACTCCACGCTCCTTTGTTACCATGGTGACTGCCTCCTTTCCAAGTTACCCAGAAAAATATTCTCTCATCTCACGTGACAAAAACACCACCCCACGTGATGGAGGAACAAGCGCCTTGTAAATCACAACCCTGTTGTCCAATCAGCATCACCTTAGTCTGCTCTTGTCCCGCCCCCCAAAAGTCTCGCAGCCAATCCGGAGGCTGTTGGAGGCATGTCCCTTTCAGCGGTTTGACAGACGGGGCTGAAAGCGATGTTGATTGGCGCCACCAGCGACCAATAGCCACGTGACCAGCAGCTCGGCGTCCCACCTTTTATCTCAACGAGCCAATCGGCGGCCGTGTTTCTCCCAGCACTGCGGTAATATGGCTCCTTAGCGAGCGGTCCCGCTCCGGTGCTTCGGCCGCCATTAACCCCTCGGTGCCCGGCTGCGGGGAAGGGGCCACGGGGCAGATGCGCAGGCGCCTCACGCACTGCCGGGCCGCTGCCCTCCCGTGAGGATGAGCTCGGCCGCCGGCTCCGCCGCGCTGCCCCCGGGCCCCGGCAGCCGGGCCCTGCATGTGGAGCTGCCCTCGCAGCAGGTAGCGGGCGGGGGGCAGAGAGCGGTGGAAGGGGGTTGTGATAAGTGAGGGAGGGAAGTGGGGGGGCTGAGTGGAGGAAGGGAAGGGGGG
>ML685818.1:1483312-1510190 GCA_007922175.1 Pelusios castaneus
ATCCTGTCCCTGCCCTCCAGAGTATCTACCATTCCCCCCAACTTGGTGTCATCCGCAAACTTACTAAGCACACAGTCTATTCCATCATCAAATCATTAATGAAGATGTTGAATAGAACCGGCCCCAGGACCGACCCCTGGGGCACTCCACTCGTTACCGGTTGCCAACCAGACATTGAGCCATTGATTCCTACCCACTGAGCCCGTTGATCTAACCAGTTTTCGATCCAAGAGCTAAGCCTCATGGCCAGGAAGCTGAGTGGTAGGTCCTTAAGAGTTTCTTCTTGAGGCTGTTAAAACTTTTGGCTGTAGTATCTGTACAACCTCTAACAGCTTTTACTGTGCAGCTACTTGATCTTCTCTTCCTATGTGCATGTATATTTCACACTTTCTATTTGTTCATTATAGCCAGTTTGTCTTGTTCTGGTTCAAAAAGTACACATGCAGGCCATATCAGATTTCTAGAGACAAGTTAGCGGGAAGATGAAGGGAAGGAGTTTTGGGTTCTGCTTCCACACTTTTCCAGATACTGACTTGCTTGTGTCTCTGAAGGGAAGGAGACAAAAGGGTTTAGTATTGCATTTGGTAACTTTAACCATTTTTACTGTGGGTCAGAGATCAGCCTGTCTTGTAGGACATGTTTCATGGAGTGGCTAGGCTTTTAGTCCCATGACACAAGTGGGAAGATAAGACTCCACATTTACTATTGGAGGGTAATGTCGCTCCGTCTGCCTTCTGCAAGGAGGGACTGAAGCCACATATTCATCAACCACACTATCAGGAGGACCTTAACTGCTCTTGAATGGTGAATTTATCAAGATGTGTTCCAGGCCCCCTCTCCAGATAGCTGGGTCTCCCTGATCTAAAGGCATGATTTACCATGCCCAGTGCCAGTAGTGAGTATTGTGGATAGGATGGATGAGGACAGACCCTTCACGAAGGAAAAACTATTCTGGCAAAAGAGGTTGGCGTCCATCCTTATCTCCTACCGTGCATCCCTCCGTCTTCATAGTTTGCTGTATGCAGACAGATTTGAGAGGTGGGGTGGTGGAGTTACCTTTCATATATACCCTCTCTTTCTGGCACCATAATAAGATCACCATCCTATGCCAGAATGGGAAAAGAGGGACTGACATACATTTTAGTGAGGAGTATCTTTCCTCTCTGAAATTACTATTTCATCCTCTTCCATTATTTTGGCAGGGGCAGGGCTGTTTACCCTAGTCTACTGTGCTCTTCAAAAGAACAACCTTGTGATTCCGCGCCCTCCTTTTAAACATGTCATGTTTGAGACCAAATGAGGCCACTTCTCAGCAGCAAGTTTCCTGCCTCGTGTTGATCCTGCAGTGAGATTCAGGTGGTGAAGTCTTATTTTAGAAGCTTTCCAGAAAATGGATCCTACATTTCAAACGCCTGACATACCAGAAAGGAAAGGAGAAGCTGAGACAGCTGAAGAAATAGTTTCTTCCTTTGATAAATAGCCAAGTATTACATGGTATTGGTTTCCCAGTATTTGGATCACACATTTGCCATGCTGCCATTATCAAGAACAAACTGTCCTATATTGTGTGCAAGAAAAATGTCTTTTCAATGGAAAAGGGGAAATTCCTTACTGAATTTCCCACAGGTGTTGTAACTGTGTGCAAAAGAAGACCTCCAACTGCTTTAGAATTAGCTAAGCCCCACAACACTCCTCTGAGGCAGGTAAAGGATGCTTAGGTAGGGTTACTTCACCCGCTTCAAAGCACAGTCATGTCAGTGGTGGAAAGCAGTAGCTGTTTGTTTTAAATTTATGGTGTGCGATTAAAGTGAAGAAAGTCACAATATCCTGCTGAAACTCTTTCAGGCACCTGGTGAAATTCTAGCACTGGTAAATATATAAAGGTAAATGCCTGTATTTTTAAGAGTCATCGAACCTTTAATGACCACATGTGACCAGGCCTCTTAGAGGTCTTATGTCTTGTCTGATTCTTGTCTTCATCAGTGCAGTGTCTTAATGCAGAGCTGGGACACTATGGCTGCGTCTACACTGGTAAATTAAGTCGACTTAAGCTTGGCTTAAGTCGACTTAATTTGCCCTGCGTCTCCACTACACTTTGCTTAAGGCGACTTAAGCAAAATAAAGTCAACTTAATGAAAATTTAGTCGACTTTATTAAACCACCTTTCTACTCGACCTAAGGCTTAATTTGACTTTTTAAAGTCGAATTAAGCCAGTGTAGCCCTGGGGTAGCCATTAAGGACACAATGGTTGTATTCTTTATGTTCTTAATGGCTCATCAGGATACTCCCTGGGACCATTCTACCTGGAAAATTCCTAAACATTAAGGAGACAATGGTTGTTTACACCCTCCCGTCTAAGGCATTCCTCCAGAATGACACAAGTTAAAGTATAGATATAACATCAAATTCCTAACTTCTAATGGAAATAGAATTCTTAGACATAAACTATATAATCATTCCCAGCAAATTACTACCTTTCTATTGATACCAAACATGACACAGTTCCTATGCATTATAGCATTTATAAGATATCCATTGAAAATAATATCATAAATGCTTCCCTAAATCCAGACAGCATCACACACAGGGCTCTGCCCTGCCAGGGTCCCTGTCCCCCTTTGCCCCATTGCACACAGGGGGTGCCCCTCTGCCACCGTGGACCTGCCCAAGGTCCCCCGAGCCCCACAAAGTCGACCTAGAGCATCCAGTGTGGACGCTCTAGGTCGACTTTGTAAGTTCCCCTTTAAGTCGACTTTAATTTTAAGTGTAGACACACTAAGTCAGGGGTCAGCAACCCAAAAGATAAGAGCCATTTTAAAAAATTCCTTCAATAACCAAGTGTTTTGAGAGCCGCAATGGGTAGCCTCCTGGTTAAGAAACTGAATAATAGAACAGAGATGCATATTGATTTTTAACAACAAAAAACGATGTTTAATGATAATACACAATTTACATATAAACATTTCAATGGTGGAAGGAAAGGAAGAAGGAAGAGAAAGAGAAAGAAAGGAAGGTGGAGAAGGGAAGGAAGGAAGGAAACGAGAAAGGAAGCAAAGAGAGAAAGGAAGAGAAAAAAGCAAAAAGGAAGGAAGGAAGCGAAGAGAGAAGGAAGGAAGAGAAAAAAGGAAGGAAGCAAAGAGAGAAGGAAGGAAGAGAAAAAAAAAAGGAAGGAAGCAAAGAAAGAAGAAGGAAAGAAGCAAGCAAAGAAAGAAAGAAAAAGCAAGCAAGCCACAGGACAGCCCTGCAGCCCAGCTGCTGGAAGGAAGAAAGAAAGAAAAAGCGAGCAAGCCACAAGACAGCCCCGCAGCCTAGCCTCTGGAAAGAAAGCAAGCAAGCCAGCCACAAAGCCCAGCCGCGAGAAGGGAGAAAGAAGGAAAGAAAGCAAGCACGCAAGCCACAGGACAGCCCCGGCTCGGGGGGCGGCGGGGGCTGCCAGGCTGCGCGGGGTCCCCCTAAGCTGCATGGGGGTGCGACAGCTGCTGCGTGGCCACGTACCCGTGGAGCTTACAGGGAACATAGTGTGGCGGGTCAGGCTGGAGAAGGGGAGAGGCGTGGATTGGGCTGGAGGAGGGAAGAGGCATGGATCAGGCTGGAGGAGGGGAGAGATGGGGTCAGACTGGAGGGTTGGGGGAGAGGCGCAGGTCGGGCTGGAGGAGGGAAGAGGCGTGGGTCGGGCTGGAGGAGGGAAGAGATGCCGGTCGGGCTGGAGAAGGGAAGAGGTGTGGGGAGAGGCTTGACTCAGAGCCAAGGGGGCCTGGGAGTTGTGGCCAGAACTCTGGAGCCACTGCACACCTGGCTCCCTGGAGGGGATTGCCAGGGAGCCAGAAGGGGGCAGTCAAAGAGCCGCATGCAGCTCTCGGAGCCGCTGTTGCCGACCCCTGCACTAAGTCAACTTAGTTAAAGTTGACTTAAAAGTGCAAGTGTAGACATAGCCTATTAGTGCTGATGGGGGAAGGAAGAGTTCCAGATTTCTCACAGCTGACAATCAAAGTATGGAGTCTGTCTGGCAAAGAATAGTTAGAGATCTGACAATTGCAGCACAAAATAGCATGGCAGCTCCTTCCTGTCATCCCTTGCGCAGATCTTGGCCCTAATCTTTCATGTTGTGTTAATAATTTGTAGAAAACTCCTCCATGGATGCTTGATCATCTCAATACATACATGAATCTCTGAAGGGTGTTTACAGAGTGGATAAACAATAACACTTTCTAATTACCACTTACTGAGAGTCTATTCAGTGTCCTGTGTCCGAGGGCAGGCCTATGAATGCATTGTGCCTTGCAGAAAGTCTGTGCTCAAAACTGGGTGAGGCCGAGGTGACTTACATCTGCATCCTTGAATCTGAGTAGGCAATATTAGGCATTTCATACTAAATGGGGTCAAAGATGCGCTAAAGAAACTAAAGTGGAGAGGACTGAACACCGCTAACAACCAAGCACTTGTGCCTCAAGTGATAGTTATAACCCTGCTGTAAATCTGTGTCTCCTTCTGCCATCACCGCCTTCCAGAGAACTAAATTGCTTTTTCTTAGTGCTTTTGAGTTTATATTGATGTACAATATTTTTTAAATGCAAGGGGAGTTGTGTGGTCCCAAGTGCACACTAGTCTTATCCAAAAAAAAAGTTGCTGTGATTTTTTTTTTTTAATTGGTTTCTTTTCTTTTCCTAAAGGATCACTCAGGAACCCAGAAGACTAGTCTTCTCCAGGTGGATCAGAATTGCGTTCGTAACTCCTATGATGTCTTCTCATTGCTTAGGTAATACTTTTTTTAGAATATTGCTGTATGTAATTTGGTATTGCTTGGTGTATGAGGAAATATATATACCTTAAAGGGAGAACTGTTTCTAGACTGGCGGTTGTTAAATGGTGCAGCTTCACCCCTGGCAGCAACTCAAGAGCGCTAGTGTCAACAGAACACACGTCTGTCTACATGGTATTATCTAAAGCTGTTTCATGGGAGATTTAAAACAGCCTAAAGTAGAGCCAGGATTTGCAGTTTACAGTTCCAGGTCTCTGTACATTCCACACTCTCCAGCCAAGGAATTTACTTCTTGTGTTAAGCCCTGCAGAAAGCTTTTTCTGCTGCACACAGCAGTCCTAAAAGCAGATTTTAAAAAACCTGTTGTCTGTAGAAGGGGGTGCCTGGTTTTGGGTTTTGGTGAAGTACTAAGCGGTTGGATGAGCCAGTATTCAGACCAAAACTAGCACTAGGTAGTTCTTGGATTCTTCTAATCAACTACCTTGTGCTAGCAAAGGCCCCTGTCCTGCCCTGTGTAGGCACAGCACACCGCCCGTGCAAGTATGCCATTGATTGCAGGGACTCTGTTTAGGCACAACAATCTGCCAGTGCAAATCCCAGTGCAGGATTGTGATTTAATTTAGCATTGTGTGCTTTAATCCCACTGGGAAAATGTTTAGGTCAGTTGGGAGCTCCACTTTCCTGGGCTTACTTAACTACAATATTTTAAGGCCTCTTGGTGTGTTAGTGTGTGCTGGGGAGTGTAACATATGACTTAGTATTGATTGTAGCCTGAATATGAGACGCTTCTATAGAAAGTCTTGTTCTAAGACTTCCTATAATTCTTACCAATGAACGTGTTGAACTTCAGTTCTAGAGTAGTCACAAGGAAATCCTTGAGAGAGAGCCATAAGTTCAACATTTTTTGAAGGAATTTTAAAAACTAAATTTATTTCTATAGCTGTAAATATCTAATCTATTTAGGAATCTTACCATGAGGTGTCACTATTGCCTTAAAGAAATGTCCGTAATATATTATCCTATATTGCAGAAGAGATGATAGGAAGTGTGTTGAGCGGACTCTGGTTCACTTACTCAGAAGCCAGACAGTGAGCACTCTTTAAAATTAAACTTCCTGTTCCCTTGATTCTGTGAAACAGTACATTAAAGTGAAGGCTGCATTCTGAAATTCTGTCTCCTCTAATCGTACTAGAAAACATACAGGATGCTTAGTGTGCAGTCTCCAATTAGCTTTGAGACACTACTAAAGACAAAAGAAGATGGCACTTTTATAGAATCTTTATTGCCAAAATACAACTATATTTTAAAAAGAAGCTGAGACTCTGTCAGTCCCCCTGATCACTCTGCTTGTATGTGGTATGCCTTTTTCCTTAATGTAAACTATAAGTGCTATGCATAGATGTTTTGGGGTGTTATGGTATATTAGTCATGAACACCAATGGCCTGAAGCCTTCTTTCTGGTTCTGGCTAGTGTCTAAGTGTGGACCTGATTGTGTAAGTGGCTCAATGCACAAGACTCAAAAGTCAATGGAAGATGAAGTGATTCAATGTTTAAGGACTCTCTAAACTGTCGGTGGGTGTGTCACAAATGCAGATTGAGAACTTGAACTGAATTACTTGATTTTATTGTTGAAGAAATTCTCTTTCCTGTCTTTGGGGCAGTGTTTGCTTCTTCACACCACCTACTTCCCCTGAAAGGTTCCTACATGGGGATGAACCACTCTTGGCTGTATGAGGTGATGTGTGCTATAGTTAAAGTTGAGAGCAGTTTACATTTCTCTTCCTTGTTACAATCTTTTCAAAACCTACAAGTGATGTTTCTGTGCTTGGTCTTCGCCTGTTGTCGAAATGCTTTCCCCGGAAAGTGTGCAGAACTTCTTGTAGTTTAGGAGTAGCAAGTAATTTAAACAGCTGAGCGCTAAAACACCAAGGTTGGTATGTAAATAGGCTTTAACAAAAAGCATGTGCCTGGCTACATTTGTTTTTTTTTAAATGAGTGTTTGTGAATGGTAGAAAACTCATTAAAGTGTTAGCTGGAGGTTTAAGGTGGAGTTGGAGCATGTGCATTCAGGAACATAATTCCAGACATTTACAAGCTCAGCTACTGAAGCAGATGGAAGGGCTTGTACGTGCACAGAGCACTAGAACAGGGGTGTCAACCATATGGCCCATGGGCTGAATACGGCCCGTGAACCTCTTCCATCGGGCCTGCGACTGCACTCCATGAGACTACACTCTCCCTGACAGCGAGCGAGAGAGTGTGGTCTCGCATACCCAGTGCGCCATGATACTATGAGAGTGTACAGGTCTCGGGTCATCACTGGGTATGTGAGACTGTGCTCTGAGAGGGCCAGGTATCATGGCGCGCAGTCACAAACACAGCGATCCGTGAGTTTAAACCCTAGTACAGAGGTCAGCAGCCAACAGTGGCATGTGAGTCCATTCCCACTGGCACGCGGTGTCCTCTGAGGTGCTGCAGAAATTGCATTCCTGCCAAAGCAGCTTTGGGTTGCTCCTCTCCATGGCTCGGGGCAGCTGGGGAGGGGGTCCCTGGGCACACCACCAAGAGGAGCTGGTCTGGGTGGCTTCTTTCTGGGGCATGCTTCAGCCACAGCCAAACGAAGCTGCCTAGAATAGCTCCTTTCATTGATGGCTGGGGTAACAGTCCCCAGGCATGCCATAGAAAAGAGCCCCTCTGGGCAGCTTCTTTTGACAGCCTGTTTGAGACCCACCCCCTCTCCCACCACATTTTCAGGCAGCCACCATGTTTTTTTCAGCGGAGGGGAACACCGGGACAGACTATGGGGCAGGGAGGTTGCCGACCCCTGCCCTAGTATTTTGATTTGTTATGCACGGCCCACTTGAAGTAAAATCTGGCCCTCCATAGCAAATGAATTTCACACGCCTGCTCTAGAAAAGACATTTCTAGCACCTTTTGTAGCTTCACAAGCAGTCTTTCTTTGAGGGCAAAAGGGTAAGATCCAGAGGCAAATGCTGCTGAGATATTAAGCTGCTCAAGCCAAATAGTTACTATGGGTGTTTTCTCTGTTTCATTAAAAAAATTTAAATGAAAAGACATGGAGGTAAGCACCCAAGGTGGAAATTTTGAAAAGATTTTTCCCTGGCATGTTAATTCTGCCACACTGAACACATATATAGTATTGGCTATTCTTTTAATTGTTACAGGTAGGGTTTCTTGAGTCCTAAAATCTTTATTATGTACCTAGTTTTAGTTGGTGCACTGTAGAAAATGATGTAAAATGCATTCTTGTATAACCCAACACACTATATTTGCAGTATGATTGAGCTAACATTAAAAGAGCAAAACTCTGGCATCTGTTGATCTGAGTGCTTGTTTTTGTAACCTGATTGTAGGATTAATGTTTTGGATTTAACCAGGTGCATCCCTTAATATTACTTTAAAAATGTGACTGGACTAATGCACCTTTCATGATCGCTGTATCTACAAATAATCTTACCAGGAGATGAGATGAGGTGAGAGAGAAGTGAGTGTTAAATCTTAAAACATCTCCTACTATTTGGCATTATGGACAAGTGTTTTGCCATTGTGCAGGACATTGTTTAATATGTTCTGCTGATATCATTTGAGTTCTTCTGAATACATGTAGTTGTATGGAATCCACCCACACATTGCATTAAAAATGATTAGTCCCTTGGGTGAGTATTAATTTGCAGTGGCATACAACCTTAATTTCCCATTGTGCATATGTATTGGTCACTGATGTATATTTAAGACATTTATTTTTCTACAGCTTTAAATACATGCTTAACATGTATACCACTGCGCATGGAAGTCCGTGAATTGAGGTATACACCTTGTATACAGGGATGTATGGCGGAGGTGGAGAAGTTGCACTGTACTTGAGCTAGGATGGTATTATGTAACTAAAGACTAGTAATGCAGATGCACAAAGAGACAGTCCATGTATAATTTTAAACTTGGACACCTCCTGATTTGTGCCTAACAATGAATCTTAGTCTAGGAAACTTCATAAACCATTTAACTTTTTTGGTATCGCATTATTTCAGAAAATGTTTGACACAACAAGCTGGTTATTTGTATTTTCATAGTCTCTAGGAGCTCTGGTCATGGATCGGGATCCCTTTGTGGTAGGTAGTGTACAAACAAAGACAGCCCCTGCCCCAAGGAGCTTACAGTCTAAACAAGAGACTACAGATCAGTGGATACAGCCTGATTGAGTACAGGAAAATAATGAGAACATGCTCCTTCTCTTGCACATCTGGTGCTGTGTAGTTTTTGCTATTCCTCCTGATTCCTGTATCCTTAGACTCACAAAGTGCATCCTGAAGAAGGGCTCTACAGGTGTGAATGCACTTTGGCAGCTTTCACTGCAGTTATTGAGGCATGCTCTATTTATAGCTCTGTGTAAAATTTAAAAGAGCTTGCTTGTTTTCTACACTAATTTTTTTTCTAAAATGTATCATCACCATTGTTACCAATGGAAGAACTGCTAGCAGAGCTGTAGATGACTGCCTAGGTGCTATGCATAGTGTCCTCTAACTCACTGTTTTCAAACTACGGGTTGGGATCCATACTGGGTTGCAAACCCTCAGGCACTGGGTCGTGGCGTCCTCAGTTGCCACCATCAAAAGACTGGAATGCATTGCTGAAAGATGTAATTGCTGGGTCATGGGCATAAATGATTTTTTTTTTCAGCTGGGTCCCAAGAAAAAAAGTTTGAAAGTCACTGCTCTAACTCCTGTCAAAGCAGGTCTCGATGGTATTGTGATTAAAATGTCAGTGGTTACCAGTGCATCCCCATTGCTTCTAACATTGCTGAAGCTGAATCAGAGTAGCAGTACTGGGAAACTAAAAATCTGGAGGGGATAGAAGCCTTGTTTACACAAGTATATACGTGTGTGTTCTCCCTGACTTGTGAAGCCAAGTAGAAGCTGATTGCTGTGCTTTGGTGAATAGGTGGGCCATGATTTTTAGCTGATAGCTTCTTGTATGAACTAGCAAAAGTGAAAAACTACATCCTCCAATTTATCCCTTCTCCCGGTAATAATCTCTGATAATGCAGCATAGCCCTGGGTGGTTTAAAAATATTCAGCCTAGGCTGGGTGGGGTCACTTTGGGCCCCCATGCCCTCGCAGAGAAGGAGTCGGGCAGAATTAGGAAAGAACTGGTTCCAGGGAAAGCAACCACTTTTCCACTGTCTCCATGAGTGAAGTGAATCCAGAAGGGCACTGTGCCAGGTGAAGATGGTGCCCAAGTTTTTACAACAGCACCTCTGAGTGTGGCATTTAACTGTGGCTTCCCCTTTTGTTTCCCCATGGGTCAGTACAGTAAGGGGCCTTTAGGCAGCTCCTCCACCCCCTGCTGTCACCTCTGTAGCAGAAGGGATCCCTACATGCAAACCAGGCTGAGACTTTTAGAGAAAATTGATCTTCCTGGCCCATGTGGATCAGAAACAGTAGATCACATCTGGGGAGCCCATCCTTGAACTCTGGGCCTTGAATGACCTAGAAGGAGCACATGAAGAGAGGAGAAGAGGAAGAGCCCAGTTTCTTGGAAGGTAGGGAGTTTGCTAGCCACACGAAATATTTTCAGAGCAACCTGAGCTTGGTTTCACTCCCACTCTGAAGCAGGATTATTGAAACAAATGTTTAGAAATGGGCTTTTTCATTCTATGAAAAAGGTATAACATGAGCTAATGGTTAGAAGTTGAAGCTAGAGAAGCTTGGAATGGAAATAAGGTGTAAATTCTTAACTGAGAAGGTAATTAACCACTGGAAAAATTTACCATGTGGCATGGTGGATTCTTCATCACTGACCATTTTATCAAGTTTGGATCTTTTTCTAAATGACCTGCTCTAAGAATTATTTTGGGAAAGTTCTGTGGCCTGTTATAAAGGACAGATCTATGTAAATGAAATTCAGTTCTCTCTTCCTGAACCTTTTTTTCCCTTCGTTCTTCTGCTAACTCCCTCTCCCTGGTGAGGATTCCATGTAGAGGGAAAGCTGAAGCAAACATAGTGATAAGGTTTCTGGAGCATTAAGGACAGATGTATTCATTGTGCCAGGTGAGCCTGGGAGGAGAGTGTTGGGTACAAGATTTCATTTCAGAAAAATGTTAATATTAATCCACACCAGGCAGTGGGTGTGTACTTTCCAGCCACTCAAGGGATGCCAACCAGCACCCCAACTCCCAGATACCACACCAGGAACTTCTGTCTTGCAGGGATTGGGGCCCTTCCCAGATCACTGATAGCTCGTATACGCGGGGTCTGTCCGTTTTTAACAAAGAAACAGAAACGCAACCAGCTCTTGCCTGTTCATACACTTGAGAATCCACACAGCTTTAGATAAGCAAACAGTAGTTTATTGATTTCAAGTGAGTATATAACAAATTAATGCACAATCAACTAATTCAGGAGTCAGGAGTTAACCACTACTAAATAAAAGCTAAGACACACCCTAATGTAAATTTTACTGTTCAGTTGTACTCACATGTCTGGCTGATAGTTTTGCAGCCAATCTCTGCCTTTCCCTAGGCAGCGCACAGTCCCTGGTTATAGCTGGAGATGTTTCAAGATGGAGTTCCTCTGGCAAAAGCCTCTAACAATTCCAAGTGTGACTATTTCTCTTCCTCTTGAGGCCAGATGATTTCCCTTTGTTTAGAAGGGATGGGATCTCTCTCCACCTTTCCGGCCAAGTCCATTATCATTTGTATTTTCTCTGGATGCGTGTTTGCAGCCCTGGCTATTTACATGCTGCTGGAGGACAGCTGTCATTGTCTCTCCCTGAGCCGTGTGAGTTATATGGGAACATGTTTCCTGCTGCATCACATGTGTACAGCTGTGAAACATGACACCATAACAATGCAGTGCATTCACATAGGAACCTTGTATGGCATATTTTGCAGTAAACCATACGAATACTTCGCAAATGTGAACAGGAATGTTACACAGATCAAACTCTAGGAGTGCATCCTGTAACAACCGGTGATCATCCCCTTTGCATCTGGAAACAGTTAATAAAGTACCCGGTGTCCTCTGCGTCAGAACCTGGGGTGTAAGGTGGTGAGTGACCTTCTGCAAAACTGGCGCTGGTCCCTGCTGTGGCTGCCATTTGTTTCTGCTGCTTCCTTGGACAATACAAAAAAATAGGTGTGACTGTTTGAGCAGGGGGTTGGACTAGATGACCTCCTGAGGTCCTGTTCCACCCTAATCTAGGATTCTGTCTGACTGAACTTGTCTTTTAAACCAGTGAAACATAGTTTTGAGTTTCTCCAGAATGTCTTTCTTGCTTTTTTTCTTGTGGCAAAATGAACAAGCCGCTGTAATGTTATAAGCATGTTCAAGAAAAGGAATTTTTGTTCAGAATGCAACATTAAATGCTTCATTAGGTTATCTGCCTTATTCCAGCCTCACAAGGTCATGCAGCATGACCTTGGAATCTCATTCTGCTGCTTTAATCTAACTTTTTGTTGGTTATTCTTCTTTCTATGGTCTCTCTTGAACTTTTAAATTTCAGAAGCATCAGCAACAATCTTTCTGCAGTTTGTCCAAGGAAATAGGTTTTAGTATATTCAAAATCTCTTCTACATTTCTCTTTAATCTGAGTGCTTTGGCTGTGATAGTTCCATCTATTTTATTATTTTTTAAGAAAAATCGGAACAGTAACAGCTACAACAAATTTAGGTATCAAGTGGGCAGCTTTGTAGCTGACAATGCTACATTTGCATTTTACAGCGAAGACCAGAAGAAATTCAGAAAATGATAATGAAGGGAACCTGAAACTTATAACATATGGTGCAGTCGTCATCTGATGGATCTTTTAGCCAGACTTGAGTACAACTCCGGGAATAAAGGAAAATATTGAAATTGCAAAATATTTCCTTAACAGCATTTTGCTTCCACTTCACTGAAGGATGTGGGAGACCCAAACTAATTCTGCCCCAAGATGTATAATGGAAATTCAGAGGTTGACTATTTTTGAGCTATTTGTTAAGAGCTGCCTCATTCTGATGATGATTTGTGACCTATACTTCTATATGGGCCTTTCCTGTTTTCGGTAAGATGGAAAACCACGTGTTCTGTTCTCACACAAACATATATTACTGAATCATTGTGTACATTACTGTACCTATCAAGAGTCAGATTAATGAATTTCCCTTCAGTGTTTTTTTGCACACTGTTCAATTTCCTTCTCATGTGCTGGATACAGCAAATTCAAGCAATGTGAGTTCTGCCAGATAGTATATAGCCTGATCATAATGATTGAACCATGTCAATGAAATGTTTGAATGGGATGAAAGGGAGACTTTGTATAAATGAGTAGAGCAATTTTTTATGAACACATGCATGGATTTTTCTGGATGAGGAGATAGTGTGGTGTGTCTTTGTTTTTGTGTTTTTTAAATATACACAGGTAATTTTACTGGCTGACACATGTTTAGTTGCTATCAGCTGATGACTGTGAAGATGCAGATGATGGGCACTCATTGCCCCTTATGTCAAAGTTTTAACCCTGAAACAAAATGGTTTTTAAAAAGTCAATCACTGAGTATTATTCAGTGTTCTCATTTGGGAAAAAAAAAGTCATAAGATTCCTTCTACTGCAGCTGTTTATATTATTGTTAAAATAATTTTAGTCTAAAGACCGCTGATACATTGAAATAATCCTTATGATTTATTATTTTCTCTATTTAAGCCCCCGTTTTAGCAACAAACCAAACAATTTGAAGGCAATTTTAAAAATTGTTAAACTTCATAAATATCGAATAAAACTCTAAATAGGAACATTCACCTAGGATGTTTGATTATTTTGAGAGATTAAAAATAATTTCAGAAGTCTAGCAATAAGCATTACTGTAACTGATAACTACTCTAACACAGTAACATGAATTTTAACATAATTGGTAAGTAACATATCCAAAATGCAAATTGACTGTTATTTACTTGAGTGGTAAGACATGGTAGGCAAGTCATAAAAATGGTGCAAAATAAGTTTTTACTAACAGTTGATCTAGATTGAAGACGATGTGGACATGTCTGAACAAACTCTCTGTCTTCTGAGGAGTATTTTTCATAATGTTTCATTCTGAAAAGCAAGCCTTTCATCTTTATTGCACTGTTTGCATTTGGTATGTATTTCTTTTTCACCCAGAGGAACAGGAACTTGGAAATATTTCCAGGTAGGATCACTCTTGTATCCTGCAGTCATGGTAGTGTTTCTCCCTCCAGCTCCCAATATGTTAAAATGAACACTTACGGGTGCCAGTCTAAAAAACCTAACCTTTCTTAACATAGTGCTCTGCTTTAATACAAGTATTGCTCCTTGCGGGTTGTACACTGTGCCCTTTCCTTGGTTACATAACTCCACTGCCCCATCTTTTTCCCCCCAGAAAAAACAAAAGAACTAACAATCCAAAACGTCTGCTTGTGTAATCCACATGCCTTTTTACACTACATTTTTTATTTGTTTAGAGACAGAGTGAGGCAATTGAGAAATGAAATGGGTTTCTGCTTGTTCTGCCTATGTACATGCAGGAGACAGAGCAAGGCCATTTGTATGAAGTGCCCAGAACCATCCAGAAGCAAGGGCTGGTAGTTACTGGGTAGATAAATGTTTCTGCATCAGCTGGAGAGTAAGCTTCCGTGGTAGGTAGAGTTTTGAATATTCTTAACTTGAGAACTGAGCCAATCAGAGCGCAGGTAGGGAGAAGTCCTAAAATAGGAAAATAAGATTACCCATTCTGATGATGATAGTGTCTCCTGGAGACCAGAAGCCAGATCCTAATGCTTGTGATGACTTTGCTAGTCATTTGGAACCCGTAGCACAACCGCTTGGATCCTATACAGGATCAAGTCCTTAATACAATATTGTGCCCATGCCAAAGACACTAAGAAGTTGGATCTTTTTGGTAGAAAGGTGTATTCTAGTGCGGGACTCCAACTCCACATTGCAAGCCAGCAAACAATCCAAAGCAGATATGCTTTTCATTCTTGGGGGGGTCCCTGTCTAAATTTGTGGAGTCAATACTACTAGACTCCCAGCCAGAATTCACAGCTCTAGTAGAGGAGGGTAAGGCTGTGGCAAAGTCATTACTCCAGGGAGCCCTTGACGCGGCAGCCTGTATCATGTCATGCGGTGTAACCATGCAAAGAAGTTCCTGGCTACGAGCTCACAAGTCCAACAAACTGTTCAAGACCTCCCCTTTGAGGGACTAGCTCTGTTGTTTGCCCAGGCGGATTCCAAACTTCACAGCCTTTAGGACTCTTGGGCTACTGTGAAGTTCCTGGGCCTTCACATCTGGTGGGTTGTGGTGTTTGGATTGACCATGGTTTGTAACTGATCATACCTTTTAGGGTCTACTGTAGATTTTAGGGTTGTGTTATGTGGAAGCTGATACTCAGATGAACTAAACAAGCTGATGCATTCATACTGTTCACTTGTGCGTAGCAAATGTGATAATTACTGAGAGTCCAGAGAAGGATGGACACACAGGAAAACGCCCTTTAAGGAAGCTTGGGGATTGTGCTGCACCTATTGCTAATCAGCAAAGCAGGGCTGGTGCAGCCCTGAAGAGAGTATTTAAGTGGTTGAAAGGCAGGTCTGACAGCCCACTACCATAAAAGATTCCCTCACGCTGGAGGAGGTAACAAGGTGACTCATAACTCTGGGCTTCCTGAGAGAGTTACAACAGGGCATTGCTGGTAGTGACTGATGGGTGGTTTTGCAAGCAGGTTGAAGTGCCCAATGTAATGTCTGTGGACCTTATTACTTCAAAAAAGGAGATTTTCAAGGAAGCCCAGATAAACTTTCCTGTTGCTTTGTGGTGTGTTTTTTTTTTTGTTTTTTTTTTTTTTTTTTTTACGGTGGCTATGGTGATTCAAATCCGAGACGTGCGCGCTCACCTCAGGACAGGAGCTTATTTCACCCAACAGGAAAATAATCTCACATTCTGGATTGTCACCCATAATCATTTATGTTTTTCATAGTATACTTCATCTAAGAGTCCAAAGTGCTCCAGAAACTGCACTTTACCTCTGTGCTCCAGCATCTTTTTCTGTAAAAGTGACTTTCTCAGGGTCACACAGGAAGTTAATGTCAGTGCCAGAAATAGAACCTAGGTTTTCAGACTCCGTCCTTTCTCTTCCCATCACCATTATTTTCTGCTTCTTGGCTCAGGTCAAATTTCAAGATCACATATTGTCACACTTCTAAAAAAATTGGGTGAGGGTAAGATTGATTATAAAGTAGAAAAATCTATTGATGTCTTAGGTAGGGAAGAAAAAGTAAATGACAATTTAATGGACTTTTAAAAATATATATATAATTTAAATAGGCTGGAGTCTGGCAGAAGCTTCCTAGAATCTAGTCTCCAGACAAATGTAAGAAAATATTTATACAGGCCTTGTATTTTATTTAATATCAGTTTAATAGAAGCCTGATTTTTAATAAGGGAGCTGGGTGTTTTGCAATTTCTCTTGTTGCCAAAAAAGCTGTGTTCTATTTTCTAAATCCCCAGTGTCAATACTTTGTTTAAATAAACTTAGTGTAAACTAAGGTTGTTTTAGCAAATATGACCTTCAATATATTTATTTCTCTTGTGAGAAATAGCTGTGGCATGTGACTATTGTATTTAGTCTGGGTTGTCAGCCATGACTACCCAGACTAAGAATTCAATAAATACTGTACATGAAAATCCAGATACAATAGATAGAAGGAGGAGAATAAAAAGAATTTGGACAATACAAAAAGTTGGATAAAATCTTTAAAATAGAAGTAACCACATCTATGCATCAAAGAAACACATGTCTAATAAAATAAAAAATCTCTGAATGCAAATCCATAGGCAGTATAAGAGAAGACTCTTATCTGTCCACTAAAGAAAAGCTACGGCCTAACAATTGTGACTACTCTAAATAGCTTCTGAACACCTTGAGAAGAAAATGAATGGCAGGTTCCTAGTGGTGACAAATGACAACTTTCTAAAGAAAATAGAACTTGATGACTGCACATTTTTATAAACAGTGACTCCCTGATGTCCTTGAGATTGTATGGCCTGTTAAATGCACAAAAATCATTCACTCTTCCTAAATCATGCGATCTTGCAATTAACTGGCACAGCTGCGCTGGTCTTAAAAGATGTCTGTAGCATAGTGAAGAAATCCAAAGACTTTGCAGATTAAGAGCCACGTTTTGCAATCCTCAGTTCACATCAATACTCCCACTGACTTCAGTGATCCCCAGTTATTAAGGCCAGAGTTCTCAAGACATGAGGAAGGGATGAAATAATTTAGTTCTTATCCTTTGATTGGTCATAACCTTGTTCATTCTTCCAGTATGAAGCCTTGTGGCGAATATAGAAACCAGTTCAAGAAAGTAAATTAGTTCAGCCTTGAAAAAATCCAGACTTGTTTTTATTAGTCATATTAGTCAGCAATAGTGGCTGGCTAGTTCACCTGCCAATCACCCCAGTGCTGAGAACAGAGGTAGTTCTACAAGCATGTTGCTGGACCTGGTTTAGGAACTCTCTTTCGTAGTAGTCTAAGGCTACTAGTAAAGGGTGTGTGTGTGCGTGCACACCACTCCATTTCCTCTTCATATTCACTTTGAAAAGGAGTGGAAAGGAAACTGCTTTCTCAAACATTCTCCTTGATGTGATATGGGATTGGGAGAGGAATATGGACTCAACTATTGTACCTCTCCAAACTAATTTCAGTGATTTCTCACTCCCCCACTCCCAATATAGCTTTTCCAGAAAGCTTGAAACATGCATGATTTTGGAGAATTGCACTGCAGCTCGCAGGGGCTTGAGCACCAGTAAAATTCACATGTTGTTTGTATCATGACTGCTGCTTGACAGAGCTGAGCTGTTGCAGAGGCACTGGAGAACAATCTGAGTAAAACAGCACACTTTTTAGGTATGGAGACCAAATTGCAAGGAATAGCAAATGTCAGCAAATATTTGAGAGAAGAAAACATGAATGGTACCAATACAAATGCCCCAGACTAGTTAGAAGTTAAGCAGAAAAGAACTAAAGGGGATTGAAACCAGGAGGAAAATGCAGTACTCTATCTTTTTCTGTGGGCTTCTCTGCACTTAAAATGCTGGTGCAGTGTAGATGCACTGCTTCAGTGAAGACGCTAGCTATTCTGATGCACCTTTCAAAGAGGTGCAAGGGAAAAGTCTTCCATTGACCTACAGTTGCCTACATCGTGTTAAATAGGCTTAACTACATCACTTTGTATGGCTTTCAGTTATCCTGAATTACTTTCCTGGTGCAGACCAGGTCTCAGTCTGTAACTAGTATATGGAGGTGGGCAATAATCCAGAACTACTGGGAAGGAGTAACCTGTGAAGCTGAGACAGCGGAGTCAATAGGACAGCAAATTAAATAGGAATTTGACCAATGGTATGGCAGCAAAATAAGTCGGTGCAATTTGAGGGGTTACTTATCCCATCATGGGAACATCTCCACATGCCTATACTATATCAATACCTGGAAGATGGGGTTTGACTCTGGGCATCTTAATCTTAGACCCATATTGATAAGGCATGTTTAAAAAGTTGTCTGAATACCTGTACTGATCCAGAATAATGATCTCGTATTACAAGGTCTAAAAATGGAGGACTGAGCAGTTTTTCTGCATTCTCCCATCTTTTAACTGTTTCTAATTTTAACCTTTCATGTGTAGGTAACTCCATTTTTTTAAAAAAGAAAAATTCCCTCATTCTTCCAATAACCTCTGCTTGTGTCTCTACTCAACTAAAATGGAAGCTGTCAGACTGAACAGAGAGGGTACAGTGGTCTTTTGCTATGTCATATGTTGTCTTTTGCATTGTGTGAATCTGTGTAATCTTTTTGGAGGTTTATGCTGGATAAAAATGTGTCTTCTACAAGCAGCTGTTTCTTGAATGAATATCACCAAGATATTATTGCTACTAGAGGAGTGCTAAATCTTGATCCATCCCTGATGCTGTTTTCTGTTCTGCATCCTCTAAGCAGCTGTCCTTTTAAACTGGAGGTGATACTGAAGGATCATGCCAGCCTCTTGAGCCCCTTGCTCTTTGCTTTTTCATTTCCCGTACTAAAACTTCATTAACTTACTTTGCCCTGAGGGGCTGATACTTGAGCAGTAAACATCATATAAAACAACCCATGTGTTGTCTGTCTTACCAACCCAACATAACGTGTACCCACTTGTCATCACAGGTCTCCTACCAGTAGAAACCTACCCAGTCACAAATTCCTACAGCCAGGTATTCAAGATAAAAAGCAAATGATAGCAAGTGTCTCGAATTAAATAATTTACTGTGCACTGAAGACAGAACTGGGAACAGGCATTATGTAGGAGCTCTGTGTGACAGGATTGTAAAGAGTCTAAATTCTAATTGAGAACCCATATTAACGGCACAGAATTTCAAGTGTGACAGGAAATTATCTGTCCTACAGAATCCCTGGCTTTGGGAAGTGGGCATGGTAGGTTTTCCTGTCTGTTCCCATTGCCCCGTGGAGTTCCTCAGCTTTCTGGAGAGTTGGCTCCCTTGTTGTTGAAGCATGTATATGTGATGTTGCTCCATAGAAATATCTTTTCAACTGCTCTTGGTTGAATTCTGAGCCAGCTGTGGGTATGCTAGAATGCAACACATACCTCTGTTTTGTGATGCAGAAACTTAAGATATCTGCTTTCACTGTGGAAAGCCAAATGGTTTTGAAGAATGCCACTATTTGGCTAATTTAAATAGAAAACTAAATAGTGTTTGATTTATTAAAATATTATGAAAACTGGAAGTGGCTCTGTCACTCCTCAAATTTCTAAAAGGAATAATGCTAATTGCTTAACATGGAGATGAAAACGGGGGAAGTTACAAGACAACAAACATGAATCTGTGTCTTTTATTAGGTCAATTCTTTTAGAATTCATGGAGCAATTACTAATACAGCTTCAGGATCATAACCTTATAGTCCAATATAGATAAACTTACTTAGTTTTAATATAAAGTCCTGGGGACAGGAGCCTCAGCGTGTGCACGGCTCTTGTGGCCCCAGGCCGTGCTGGGGGGGGGGGGGGGGGCGGCAGGTCCAGCGTGGGGAGCCTGAGTGGTGCTGTGTGCCGCTCAGGATAGGTGCACGTGCCACGTTTGGCATGCGTTCTGGGGGTTGCCGACCCTTGGGTTAAAAACTTTTAAGGCAGTGGTTTTCAAATTTATTTCTCAGGACCCAGTTGAAAACAATCATTTATGCCCTCAACCCAGCAGTACATCTTTGAGCAATGTATTCCAGTCTTTTGGTGGTGGCAACGGGGTGCCGCAGCCCAGTGCCTGGGGTCTGTGACCCAATACTGGGTCCCGACCCATGATTTGAAAACCACTGCTTTAAGATACAGAGAATCCACTGGCAACGGAGCCATGCTACAGAGGAAGGCAAAAAAACCCCAGAGTCTTTGCCAATCTTCCCCGGCGCAAATTTTCTTCATGACCCTAATTACAGCATTCAGTTAAACCCTGAGCATGTGGGCAAGACTCGCAGTCAGACACCCAAGAAATTATTCTGTGTAATAACTCAGAACCCACCCCATTATGGTTAGTGAAAACAGAGGAAGAGGAGAGAACCTCTGTGGAATATAGTTTGGATGAAGCCGTTATGAGTGGTGATAGTTGGACAGCCGTGGTATCAAAATGATCGTGTGTAAAATGTATGTGTTGTTTTTAGCTTCCAGTACCGGAGCCCATATCCTGTTCAGTCTTCCAGTACCGGAGCCCATATCCTGTTCAGTCAATTACTTTTTACTAAAGTTTATCCTAGCCAGTTGAATGCTTTTGCAAAGTTGCTTTGTAGTTTCTAGGAGTGGTTTGGTGGGACTTTGTAATACTAGCTATTTCTAAACCTTAAGTGTAACTCTCTGTAAAGTTCAGTACAATTACAAAGAGCTGTAGCTGTGCCAGGTGCTTTAGAGAAGAAAAGATGGATTTTGCTGCCTAGGGGAGCTTGCATTGTAGTAGATTTCCTATGCATGTGGCAGTTAACTTGTTTTTTTTAATGTACTAAAGTTTGTAATTAACATTTTATAAGCAGAAATGGAGTGTTCCTAGTTATTACTGTAGATAACTCTGGCTGCTAAACTGTTAGATATTCTTACTCTTGTGTAGCACATCTTAACGACATAAAATGCTAACCATCATAAAATGTGATCTCCATTGCAATTCAGTTTTGGGTATCTTAACTATTTATCAAACTTTAAATGACGAGTGACTTAAGTTAACCTTTATAACCCTTCAAAATATTGCACCATATCGTATAACTCTTATCAGACCAAATAAAGAGCCTTTCTCAAAGTCTGGGAAACAATCTAAAGCTTAGGCAGTTAACTTGAGCATTAATATTGTTCACATCTTGTTGGCATCTTTGAGTTTTGCATACCAGATACATGCTTTCAAGTGTATTATGAAGAAATTGCCTTAAAGTTAGTAGAAGGACAAGTAACAAAACACATTGAATGAACATGTAAGGCAACTCTTGATGATTCAAAGAATATTAATTGTGAAATGCTTGCACAAATGCATTCAATTATTGTTGAGGGTCAGTGATGCTTGATAAGGCCCGAAAGGTAAGATCAGAAAGCATCTGGGGCAATGAAAACCAAATAGTTTCAGTTGTGCATTAATTATGGCCATGAATCACTTGTATTTTGGAACTCACTCTTTTGACAAGCATTCACACATCGCCAGTGTTTCAGGTTGCTTTGTGTTTTGAACAACACTGACTTTGATAAAATGCATTTTTGGAGCAAATGGAGATCCTTACTGCGAGCATAGTTCTAATCTTACATTGAAACCTAGATTTAAGTGGATTCTGTTTTGTCTCTGTAATTTGAACATAAACAAGGAAACTGGTGGCACTTTTAAAGACTAACCAATTTATCGCATGAGCTTTTATGAGAGACAATCACACTTCATCAGACGCTTGAAGATGGGGAACTTATAGAATGGGAGCAAAATAAATGTAGGGAAGTGTAAGTCATAGGATCTGGTTAGACTATAATAGCAAATCAAAGCAGTTGTTAGGATTCAAACAGTGGAGTACAGCAATTAACGGAGGTTGGTGGGAGACAATGAAAGCAAAATTCCTATTAAAACAAGTAGAAGAACCCATAGTCCCTATTCAGTCCTGTGTTCATGGAGTTAAATTTGCATATAAATTCCAAATCTGTGGTTTCTCTTTGAAGCTTTGATATGATGTTCGTTTGTTTGAACACAGCTATTAACAAACCATCAATGAGGCGAGCAGGGAGATTGAAATGCTCCCCTGTTGGTTTTTGAATGTTTTCTTATTTCAGATTTGCGTGCATTTATTGTTTTGCATAGAGACTGTTCCGTTTTTCCCATATATAAGGTGTAGGGGCATTTTTAGCACATGACATAAATCACATTGGTGGATAAGCAAGTGAATGATCCCTTGATGGAGTAGCTGCTTTGATTAGGTCCTCTGGTGGTGTTTTTTCTGCAAATATGTGTGCAAAGTTGGCAATGTGGTTTGTTGCAGGGGTATGTGCCTGTTTTAATGTTGTTTGTTTGGTCCGTAGTTGCTGGTGACTGTCTAAGGTGGTGGGGCTGTGGTCTGGCTCCCAGCCAGTGGCTGATGCAGCGCAGGTCATTTTAAAAAGCCCTGCCGGCCACTTTTAGCCCACGGGTCAGGGGTTGAGAACCCCTGATGTAGATACTTACACTTGTGCAAAGTCGGTGTAAAATGTTGCCATTCTGCAAGGTCCTTTCTGAGCCGATTTTGAACAATCTCGTAAAGCAATTGTTTTCTCATAGCCATAGGTGTAACCTTAAGTGTTGTTTACAGGTAGCTTTACAGTATTGGTGAGTTAATTAAAGCTGAATTATGTGCCAGAGGGGAAGTATTTAACATGTTGAACTTTTCAGAGTCAGCTCCTCTTCTCCAAATAGTATTGAAATGTTAGACTCCCTATGGTACTTCCTAGTGCTTTGGAAATGAGCATCTAACACTTTCTAGACTTGCTTTGCTATTAAATTCTTTCACACTTTTCTTTTAATTTCTATTTAAAAACAGATTCAGCAGTATGCGGTGATTGCCCAGCTTCCCTCCTGCTCCTGTTAGTAAGATTGGGTGATGCTGAACATCTAATAACCACCCCATAAACTCCTGATTTTTAATCTAGCTAGGTCTTGCAACTTCCAGTCAACTGTGGCATGGGGGGCTCCCTGGTGACAGTCCATCATGTCCCGCTTACATGATACCCAGTAGACTCACTGTGAAGTTCTGTAGGATGAGTCTCATCCTATTAATGGGAAGAACATTTGTCAAGCATGGCAGATTTAAGACTGTAGAGGCACATTTTGGGCACCTAATGACAAAATCTCTATCTAAGAAACCATTGGTGATATTCCCCTTTTAAAATCTGAGTCAGTGGTCTGTGTGCATACTCTTTCTGCTGTTTGGCGTAACCATTATATTCATCACAAGGACATGGAATGAAATATTTTTATATAACTTACGGGGTTTTGTGTGTGTTTGTTTTTTTTTTTCCCCCCCAGGCTTCATAGAGCCCAGTGTGCAATTAAACAGACTCAGGTAACTGTTCAGAAAATAGGAAGGGAGATTGAAGAAAAACTGAAACTTACATCCACAAGCAATGAACTGGTATGTTTTGACACTCGACTTTGAAATCTTACTTTTTCAGACTTTATTATAAGAATGTGGTTAAATGATGCCAAATGGGAGCACAAGTATCTTTTAAAACTTCAGTATAAAACCGTCCTTGCATTTCATATCAGCTACTTTTTGAATGAAACTTGTCTGGAGAATGCAATGTATTGGATTTTGGATTATATCTATGTTTCTGAGAGAGGGGAAAAGTAATGGGTCACTTTACTCTGCTAGTGTATAAACATCAGCTGAAAAGTGAACACAAATCACTTGCCAGAAAAAATAAAATTTTAGAGATTGGGATTAATGATCTACCCTTGGAAAGTGTGGTGGGTTCTAGTTGGCTGGGTTGACTCTAACAGTCATTTGCAATCTAGTTTTTTGGGATTACTGCATTGCATGCATTTTTCAGATACAAAAGTGATATGCCATTTTAAATATGATGCAGCATTGTGCTGTCTCCTCACTGGCTTTTGGAGAAAAGCAATGCACTGGCAGTGGGTTCTGTCACAGAAGGGCGGAGCTCAGTTCAGAATTGTGAGCCAATAGAGGCAAAATCACTCATGGTGACTTCATTCAGAGATTTATATTGGCACCAGTTGGCAGGTATCATTTAAAAAAGCCAGTGTACTAAGTTCTGGACAGGGAATACTGAATTAATTTCAGTCAGTGTCTCAAACGAGGCTACGGTTTTGACAAAACACAGAATATATAGTTTAACTATAAAGTGGGTTAAAAAGTCATCAGTACTTTTTATTCAGGTGACAAACCATCTTCATATCTAGAGACTTGCTGTATATGTTAATGAATGGCTCGTTAAATATTTGGTTCATTTTCAATAGTACTACTACCTTGCAGCTATGCAGTGTTCCAAGCGGTCTTTCCATGTGTCGTATGTACAAATATATTCCTGACCTGGGACAGATACTTCTGTACAAAGACCATGTATATGAGACTCGGTCAAAATGTTGCAGCCTCCCAAAAGACTCAATTTTGTGTTATATCAGACAGAGCCAGATCGGCTAGACTAGTGTCTGGGAAATGGTGTTATCTCCATTGAAACTTTCCTGTGCTATCCTTAAAGCATATTATTTGTGAAGTACTGTGTACACTGCCTTAAAAGAAATTCAGTAACTGCAGATCCTATTTGTAATTATAATTTAGACATTCTTGGCAACCTGTTAGCACAGCTTTGGTGTTGCCAGAGAATGCATATAATTGAATCTTAGTGTCTTTAATTCAAGTAATGGTGAATGGGGAAGCTTCTTTTCAATGTATTTATTCATCAGTCCTTTTTTTGGATAGAAAAAAGAGAGTGAGTGTTTACAGTTGAAGATTTTGGTGCTTCGGAATGAGCTGGAGAGGCAGAAAACGGCATTGGGTCGAGAGGTGGCCTTAATGCATAAGGAACAAAATACGTTGCATGACAAAGGTGAGCGTAGAATGAAAGGAATTTTCCAGTGCTGGTATTCACAGCTCTGTATCCAGCCTGCTTTAAGAGTATGAAAACTACTACAAAAATGACCCCCCCTTCATCTTTTAAAAGTAGCTGGTTTCCCACTTTAAAGTTTGCAGGCAAATGTGGTATCTTCAGTCCTGAAGGGTTGCACTTAACCTGTGCAGTCTCTGCAAAAAAAAAAAAAAAAAAAAAAAAAAAAAAGTCACAACATACCAGAGTGACATTAGAAGATGCAAGTGAAATGACACCAAAAATACTTCTCTGCTATCAGTCTTGCCTAACAACTAAAATCATATAGGATTGCTCCATGTGGAGCTCACAGCATGGAAGTTATCATATATGCTCGCCTATTAGCCGATCCACATATAAGCCAACCCTCGTTTTTAAACCCAAAAATCCAGAAAAAATGCACCACCCGTGCATAAGCAGAGGGTCAAAATTTAATTACAGAAGGCCCCTTAGGGCCAATCCCCTTGTCCTCGCTTCTTTTGCCTCCTCCCACAGCCTTTCCCTGCTCCTCGGCTCCCCCCATGGCTCCTTCCCCACTCCTCTGGCTCCTCTTACCTTGCTGGAGGTGCAGTAGTGGCCAGACCGGGAACCACTCCGGCCCTGAACATGCTGTGTCCGAGACAGAGCGTGCTCAGGGCGGGAGATTTGAAACTCCCCAGCCTGGCCACCGCAGCAGGACAGGGTGGAACAAATGTTCCGCCCGAGTCTTCTGCGGCAGGAGCTTGCGGGCCGGATCGCTCCGGCCCCAGGGGCAGGCCCGATCTGACCCCGGGTCCAATCCAGGCCCCGGGCAGGCCCGATCCGGCCTGCGAGCTCCTGCCGCAGAAGACTCGGGCAGAACACTTGTTCCACCCTGTCCTGCTGTGGCCAGGCTGGGGAGTTTCAAATCTCGCGCCCTGAGCACGCTCTGTTTCAGACAGTGTGTGCTCAGGGTGGGAGTGGCTGGCTGGTCATGGAGTGGCTCCCAGTCTGGCCACTGCTGCACCTCCAGCAAGGAAGGGGGGCCAGAGGAGTGGGGAAGGAGCCGGCGGGGGGGAGGAGGGCGAGGAGCAAGGTAAAGTCTCAGGGGAGCAGGGATTGGGGGGGGAGGGGCTGAGAGGAGCAGGGAAAGGCCGCGGAGGGCAGAGGAGCAGGGAAAGGTGCCTGTGATCCACGGATAAGCTGAATTTAGCTTTTCAGCTAGATTTTTGGAATATAAAATGCTCAGCTTATACGCGAGCATATACAGTATTGGGTCCATGCTTAATCCAAGCAGTTAGCAGTATCTGAAATACATTAAAACTACATCACAACACAGGAAGTGATGGTATATTAATAGCACAACTCAAATACAAAAGTATGAGGGATTATTTATATCTCAATAATGTCTTGGTGCCACGTTATAGAGCCAGACCCTGTTGTGCTAGGCAAGATACAAAAACAGTCCCTACCCCAAAAAGGTTACTCTGTAAATTTAATACTTCAACACTGTTTGTTGGTATAGTAGAAGCATATTGTTAATATAGGCTATTAACGTTAAGTACTGATCTCTTTTCAAGAGGTCGTGTGAATTGTGACCCGCACAAATAGAAATAGTTTTATCTCTGCATAGGACTTTACAGTATATTAAAGGAATACTGATAGTAAACCTATTTTTAAAATACCTCCCAGGTAACTGTTCTCCTTAACTGTAGTAGTAGAAATAGAGCTCCTTTATCTACATAATTCTGTAACTGTAGCATCAGACTGAGCACATGTCAAGGAAAACTCAGCTTTTCTGTGGGCTGTACAATATGTGCAGACTAAATTTCCCCCTTTTCGGTCAGGGGGTGGAGAGAGAGGGTGATGGGGTTTCTACAGCTATTCATGCTATTACTCCACATAGCAGCATATTGCAGAGAACATACCTAATGATAACTTAAGAAGTTTGTTTCAAAAGGGTAGCCATGTTAGTCTATTGCAGAAAAACAACAGAGTCCTGTGGCACTTTTAAAGA
>ML685818.1:1514566-1731302 GCA_007922175.1 Pelusios castaneus
TCTCTCTTCCTGTTTCCTCTTTCTCTCTTTCTTTCTCTCTCTTCCTGTTTCCTCTTTCTCTCTTTCTTTCTCTCTCTTCCTGTTTCCTCTTTCTCTCTTTCTTTCTCTCTCTTCCTGTTTCCTCTTCCTCTCTTCTCTTTTTCTCTCTTCCTGTTTCCTCTTCCTCTCTTCCTGTTTCCTCTTCCTCTCTTCTTTTTTCCTTCCTTTTTTAAAAAAAAACTTTTAAAAATTAATTTTAAATAAAAACCTTTCTAAAAATTAAATTTCAATTCAAAATTCATTCAAATTCAATTAAACACAATTAATTAATTCTATTTACAATTACTTTAACTTTTTGCACACGGCTTGAAAATTTTGCACACAAGCCGCCAAACCTTAGAGGGAACATTGGGTGCCGGGACATGCTCAGACCATGGCTGATAAAATCCGACCCCTATGAGAAGCAAATATCACCTTTAATCAGGCAGAGAGAATTAACTTGGGTTACCCACAACATGCAGTGAAGATGAACCCTTATTTATATAAATAACATCCCCAAACACCCCAATTCCTTCACCCCCAAAATGGTGCTGCTTGCCAGCAGAGAAGTGTCATTTTTGAGTAGTGGGAGGTGCTTAAATATTACAGGGATGGGGGACATACAAGAAATTGGATTCTGGACTACAGTTAAATGTCACCATATGTGCTTCTCAATCTCTGTATGCAGTTTCACTTCTTTGTACATACCCACACAAGAACTTGAGCTCTAGCTGTTAGGAATTTACCTGTTTCTTATAAACAATATTACACCAAATAAGCTGCCTCCAATATATGTTACTATTGTTTATGGCAATGCTATCTCAGTTGCCTTTATATCACTATTTATAAAATACTGTAAGTTCAGATACATAACTGCAGATACTGTGGCATGTGTGTTTGTCTTTGTATGCCAGCCTCTAACAATTGTAGATGAACCTGTACAGTTATCTATACAAGGGTTTAAACATTAAAATTACTAAAATAATAATTATACTCCAGGAACCTTTGCCTCTCAGAACTCTGTTCAGTCTGCTGGAGGTGTTTCCTCAGGAAAATAAGAGGAATTCAAATAACAAACATAATGGCCATAGTGGATCAGACCAATTGTTCATCTAGCCCAGTGTTCTTCTGACAGAGGCCTGATACTTCAGAGGGAATGAACAGAACAGGACAGTTTATCGAATGATTCATGCCCTGTCATCTAGTCCTAGCATCTGGCAGCCTGACGTTTAGGGATACCCAGAGCATGGGGTTGTCCCTCACTGTCTTGGCTAATACCTGTTGTTATCCTTGAACTTACCAAATTCTGTTTGTACTTTTGGCCTTCACAGCATCCTCTGGCAACAAGTTCCACAGGTTTGCTGTGTGGAGAAAGTACCATTGCTTCCTGTGGTGTCCCTTCGGGTGCATGCATGGTAGTCAGGGTGTGGCTGAACTGCTGTGGCAGCAGGGATTGATGCAGCAGCAGCATCAATTGAGGAGGTTGTAGACACTCTCAGTTAATCGGAGAGTGCTGTCTGGTCAACTCCATTAATCCACCTCCCTGAAAGGAGTACGGCTGCGTCAACGAGAGGGCATCTCCTGTCGATGCAGTACTGTGAAGACACCACGTTATGCGAATGTAAATACCTCGATGGGAGTTGTGCAAGCTGCGTTGTATAGCTTGTGCATCTCCCATCGACCACTGCCGCCATTGTAAACCAGTTCAGTCTTCTACCCCATGCTGTTTTTGTATGGCACTGCATGGGAAAACCACCCTCTGTTTCTTCTCTACTGCGAAGCTGCATAGTGGAGAACAAGGCTGCCTAATAAGCATGTGTAGGCCGAACAGGCACTGCTATGAGAAATCTCCTATCAAAGGTGCATGGGGTGACAGCACACCCAGAGTGGCTCATGTGTAGGGGACACCTCTCAAAGAACCACAGTTACTACCGGGGGGTTAACCATTCCTTCCTTCTGTTGCATCCCTCCTGCTGCAATGATCAACCCCCTCACAGTACAAGTTTCAAGATCCATGGATCCTACACATCCCTATCACAGCATGTAGCATACCTCATCCACTGCATTAAATGCCCCAATAACTGTGGGGTTGCTTCTCTCTCCTTCCTTGGCACATTCATCCGCAGTAGCAAGAGGCTGTCATATTGAGTATGGGACTCCTCTGTGTCTGAGAGTGTCTCATCTGCATACCTCTGTCTCCCTTAGTTCCTCCAGTTTAGCAACTCTGGTCTCAGGAGCCTGTATTCCAAGGATTGTGACCTGCTCACACTGAGCCTATCCTGCAGGCTGCTAGACTCAACATGCTGCATCCTCCCTCTTTTCCCCCCCAACAGACCACACTATGAACTCCAGTCAGGCAGCACACAGCAAACAAAGTGACAAACTCGCCCAGGAGTCACATAATCGCTCCTTCACCTGGAGACTTCCCTTGCAAAACTCCTGTTTGTCACTCTTCTTCCTGTTTGCTAAAATAACTAGCTTTTTAAAACCTAGAAGCTGCAGTGCACTAGTTAATTTCCTCGAGCCCAAGTGATTTAGTATAAATCCTAGTATATTTGGTGAGGGGACCCCTGATACATTTGAGTTAAAATTTGAAACATTTTTAAAGTGCCTTTGTGCTGGTTTAGATTTGTCATTAATGTAATGTTGTTGTTTGAAGATTCATAGATGCTAAGTCAGAAGGGAACAATATGATCATCTAGTCTGATCTTCTGCACAAAGCAGGCCGCAGAACCTCCTGTCCACTCCTGCAATAAACCTCTGAGTTATTAAAGTTCTCAAATAAAGATTTAAAGGCTTCAAGGTACATAGACTCCACCAGCAATTGAGTCATGTCCCATGCTACAGAGGAAGGTGACACCCCTTCCCACCTCCCCAGAGCCTTTGCCAATCTGCTTGGTGGAAAATTCCTTCCTGACCCCAATATGGCAATCAGTTAAACACTGAGCATGTGGGCAAGACTCATCAGTCAGGCACCGAAGAACCCACCCCATCAGTTGTCCCATTGGCATATCTACTGAAGAGACTTGATACTGAGTCCTTTGTCACAAGGAATTAGTCTGCCTGCCCTGCAGCATGCTACAAAATGAGTGGGGAAAAAACCTGAAATACTGTTTTTTTTAATTTTTGTTTTTAATTTGGAAAGTGGTGTTCATCTGATTGGGGGGGGTGGGGTGTTAGTGGACAGTTTAGCCTGAAAAAATTTAGTCCATGGCGTCAGAGTTCTACCTTAGTGAGACCCATGTTTGCTGCAGAGGTTGAATATCTTTGTACTGAATAAGTCATTTTGTTACTTTTGTGTCCTGTGGCACTTTTAAAGACTAACAGATGTATTTATCGCATGGGCTTTCGTGGGAGAAAAGTCTTTAAAAGTGCCACAGGACTGTTGTCTTTCTACAATAGACTAACACGGCTACCCCTTTGGAATTGGTTACTTTTGTGTTACTCTTAAGGCTCTGTGTCATGTCTTGTCTTATGGAGAGCAAGGTATGATTTGGTGGATGTCACAGTGAAGATAAAGTGCTGTTTCTGTGCTTATGTATTTTAGTTAGTTCCAATGACATTGGTATTTCTGGTGATGGTGGTTTGGGGTGGCTTCTTTCCAGTTATTCATTGATTGACATATTCTTTTTTTTAATACAGCTAAGGTACAGTGTGAAAAGTGGAAAGTGTCTTTAAAAGTCTTAATCATTTTTTTGTAGAAAAGAGGGTTAGATAGTGGGATGGATGAGCCATAAATTGTCATCTGAGGAAAATTAACTTAAAAAAAAAAAATTCAGATCCCTAGTCACTTGCAGAATAACTGTGAAACTGAAACCCTCTAAAACAATGGCTAAAAATCAGGTACTGGCCAAGGCTAGAGTTCAGGCCCTGGGATTCAATTTCCCTATCTGGTAGTTGGTTTTCTCAGTTAATGCCTGAAGCAATAGCAATGTATGAACGTAGCTTCTTTCTCTGCTGTAGATGTGAGAGAGGTCATTAGTTGCAGCCAGAAAATCATAGCCCCCCCAAAGACTTTGAACTCTGGCGTAGAGAGCTGTTTTTTTTTTTTTTTTTTTTTTTTTTTAAATTCATTTAACATTTGAAGCTGAAATCTATTTGCCTTGCAGTTTGAAAGTACTGGACTATGTCTTAAACTATCATGTATCTGAGGTCATTTTTCAACACCAGATACAAGTAATGGAGTGGGGATTACAAATATTGAAAATTGGGAGGGATTTTAACATTAGCATCAGAATATAGCACCTCAGCTCCTATTTCTTAAAAAATGTTTAAACACTGTATTGGAAATGCAGAACTTCTTTCTATTATTGAATGTTTAAATGTGCCATTATCACATCATAAACATGTCAGAACAATGCATTCTAATATGAATGGGACTGAATAAGCTTAATACTACCACTGAGATCTCTGTAATAAGCTTGCAGTCTTATTTTATCTCCATCAGATGTGCAGCTGTTAATCATTTAATAAATAGTCATGTTTAAGTCTTACTGGTTGTGTAATGTAGACATTTTTTTATACTAAATTTTCATTAATACACTTGAATTATACTGATATGGTAGATATTTTAATTGGGTAAATAAACAAAAAAAACCCCACACACTTGGTTTTTTTTTTCCCCCCCCTAACAGCAAAGGATGATGGAAGCATTGCTGTTGCCCTGGGCTACACTGCACACTTGGTCTCAATGATTTCCTTCTTCCTCCAAGTGCCACTCAGGTATCCCATCATTCACAAAGGTTCCAGATCTGCAATCAAAGATAATATCAATGACAAACTGACAGAGAAAGAGCGAGAGTAAGTATGTCATCACTATATATACTTTCTAAGAAAGATAAGCATCTTGACTAGGCGAGAATATTGATGGATTTGCAGTAGTTGATATTGAAATAAGTTGTTTTAATGCCTGGATCAAGTGTGCTGTTTCCATTGTGGTGTCTGAATTCCCTGTGACTAGGATTAGGTTGAAATTCGTAGCAGACTAGTTAAATTAGATTAAACTAGTTTATGTAACTTGTAATTTCATTCTAGTTCCATTACGTTAGGGACACAGTGGGCCTACTTTCTTTAAAACTTAACAAATTTCAGTTGTGTGGTGAAACTTCATTCACACATGTAAACCAGAAAAACTACAGTGACTTAGTATTAGAATTCTTGGCATTTTAGTCTGATCTATGTTTAGTGCTCTGTATTCAATACAACAAACGTCTGTTGTTTTATTCCAAGCAGTGAAGACTTCACTCTCCTGTGCAATCAAACTCTTAGTTCCTGCAATTCTTTCACACAGGCTTGGGCCAGGTCTTCACTGGTGGCAAAATTTGGTGGCAGCTGACAGGAGTTACACAAATAACGCAGTGTAGTTTGCGTAACTTCCATTGGCTTCCTAACTCTCCTTCAGTACAGTGTCACTACACGGACAGGAAATGGGTTCCCGTTGATGCAGCTGTACACCACTTGAGGTGTAGGTTTTATTTCTGGATTAATTTAGCGAGTCTTAGCTGACCACTAAATCAATCTGGAAAGATCGATCTGATGGTGGCGAATTTGCCATTGTCGGTGTAGACATGGCCTTAGTTAAGGTTGCTGAAGCAATACAACTCTTGGTGAAATAGGTAGCTATAGTATTACCATTAGAAAACTGAAGCACTAAAGACAAGAAATGACCAGTTAAAGTAGCTTATGTGCATCCTCTAACCCTGGATACCTTCAGATACCGACATTGACATGAAAATTCATCATTCCCAAATAGCAACATTGTCTTTTGACTCACAAGGTGTATGTGTGTATATATGAAACTTTTCAACATATACATCACTAATGCAAGTGTACTTTCTACTTTGTAGAGTAGATATAATATATTTCATTTGTAGGTTTACATTATGGCTATTGAAATGTGTAGGGTGAATTTTTATGTCTTTGTATTTGAGCATGTAAACTTTAAGGATAAAAATGATATAAATTATATGAGCATTAAAGACTGGAAGTTAATGGTTTAGGTTTTATTCATGGTAATTCTATAGTTAAGAATTTAGATAATATCCTTTATACAACTTCAACAGTCTGGGATTCTTTATGTACCGTATTCATAAGACCTCTAGTTACCTTTGCTGAAAGTTAAAATAGCTAAGACTAAGACCTGAAAAGTTGGGACAGAACTAAAATGGGAGTGTGGAGAAGGAACCTTCTTTGGCTGTATTCTGCTATTGATGTTAATACTTATACTAAATGGATTCAATGCAAATGTTTACAAAATCTGAACCCTCAAAGTAAGAGGCATTATTTTAGTTGCAAAAACATTTCATGCTTGACAGAGGCATTTTAAACCTAGCCTTCACTGAACCTGAAAGCAGTCTTAGCCATGGAGTTACTACCACTGCAGCAATAATTAGAGATGAGATGATAAACACTTAAAAATAAACAAAAGTTCCCTTGCTTGGTGAAATTTGATAGTTCTGTGCTGCTGGTTTATAGAACTTTCTGTTGATTCTGAGACTTTCTTTTTGTGTGTGGCTTTGGTGAATTAACTGTGGCCTATGTGGAAACAGTGTGATTAGACAACTAAAGAGATTCATTGTGGTTTCTGAGATTTGGTTGTGGAGGTTATTCTCTCAGACAGGTAGAGGGGCGCAAGCTGGTTTTCCTAACTTTAGCTTCTGATGAATTCTTATGGGGGTGCTGAGGGAGTTGGCCGAAGTAATTGCAGAGCCGCTGGCTATTATCTTTGAAAACTCGTGGCGAACGGGGGAGGTCCCGGAGGATTGGAAGAAGGTAAATATAGTACCTATCTTCAAGAAAGGGAAAAAGGAGGATCCGGGGAACTACAGACTGGTCAACCTTACCTCAACCCTGGGAAAATCATGGAGCAGGTCCTCAAAGAATCCATCCTGAAACACTTGGAGGAAAATAGAGTGATCAGGAATAGTCAACATGGATTCACCAAGGGCAAATCATGCCTGACCAACCTGATTTCCTTCTATGATGAGATGACTGGATTTGTGGATGCAGGCAGAGCCGTTGACGTTGTATATCTTGACTTTAGCAAGGCTTTTGATACGGTTTCCCACAGCATTCTCGTCAGCAAGTTAAGGAAGTATGGGTTGGATGAGTGGACCGTAAGGTGGATCGAAAACTGGTTAGATCAACGGGCTCAGCAGGTAGGAATCAATGGCTCGATGTCTGGTTGGCAACCGGTAACGAGTGGAGTTCCCCAGGGGTCGGTCCTGGGGCCGGTTCTGTTCAACATCTTCATTAATGATCTGGATGATGGAATAGATTGTGTGCTTAGTAAGTTTGCGGATGACACCAGACTGCGGGGACTGGTAGACAGGCTGGAGGGCAGGGATGGGATCCAGGGAGACTTAGACAAATTGGAAAACTGGGCCAAAAGAAACCTCATGAGGTTCAACAAGGACAAGTGCATAGTCCTGCACTTAGGATGGAAAAATCCCATGCACTGCTACAGGCTGGGGACCGATCGGCTAAGTAGCAGCACTGTAGAAAAGGACTTGGGGGTTATGGTGGATGGGAAACTGGATATGAGCCAACAGTGTGCCCTTCTTGTGAAAGAGGCCAATGGCATATTGAGCTGCATCAGTAGGAGTGTTGCCAGCAGATCGAGGGATGTGATAATTCTCCTCTATTTGGCACTGGTGAGGCCGCATCTGGAATACTGTGTCCAGTTTTGGGCTCCCCACTACAGAAAGGATGTTGAAAAATTAGAAAGAGTCCAGCAGAGGGCAATGAAAATGATAGGGGGCTGTGGCACATGACTTACGAGGAGAGACTGAAGGAAGTACGCTTATTTAGTGTGCAGAAGAGAAGACTGAGGGGGGATTTGATAGCAACCTTCAACTACTTGAAGGGGGGCTCCAAAGAGGAGGGAGCTAGGCTGTTCTCGGTAACAGAGGACCGAACAAGGAGCAATGGTTTCAAATTACAGCTGGGGAGGTTGAGGCTGGATATTAGGAAAAACTTTCTCACTAGGAGAGTGGTGAAGCATTGGAATGGGTTACCTAGGGAGGTGGTGGAATCGCTGTCTTTGGAGATATTTATGGTCCGGTTAGACGAAACCCTGGCTGGGTGATTTAGAGGGAATAGTCCTGCTTTTAGAAGGGGGTTGGACTAGATGACCTCATGAGGTTCCTTCCAGCCCTATGATTTGATTGGCTAAAATCCTTCTTTCATTTAAGTTAAGTAAGAGTAAACCACAACTTTCCTCCAGTCAGTCATGTAGCTTAATATTCAGTAAGTCTGTTTTGATTTCCTTTACAGATCCACAATCATTGGTCACTTTTGGCCTTGAGAATGTAGCTGGGCAATTTTTATCGTAGCACTTAGTAGGGTGTGCTCTGCAGTTCTGAGTTTTTGCCCCATGCCATTTGTCTTTGTGCTATCATAATTACATGCTTTAATGTGACATTAACTACAGTGATTGGTTAAGCTTCACTTTGCAGTTTTAAAATGCAGGAGTCAGAAACATGCAGTAATGATCAGCTGTGGGAGCTCAGCTGATCTGCTCTTTCTCTGTGTCCTGTAAGTTGCAAAATAAAACTTACAGTACTAACAACTCTAGTGCTCTTAATTCTTCAGTCAGCACATATGGATAATAATGGAGTTGTAGCACTGAGGCAAGATTAAAGAAAAGGGTAAGGTGAATGATGTTGTGCTTGTTCTTAGGAAAAATTGTCTAGACAAACTGTCAGGGGAGGGGGCTGACACTGGGGCAGTGTATCCAAATTGATGTTAAATTCATTGGGGATGTAATATTGTATAACCCATAGTTTAGCGAGTGCATTACACATTAAACAAAATCCATAAGTAAATATTGGTAATTTGGGAGAACTGCAGACTGCAGCAAGATGGAGGAGCCCATTTGTGCATCTGATTTCTTAAAACTGCCTAAGTGATTTAGGAGCACATTTTCCTTGAAATTCAATGAGACTACACATAGTAAAAACAGACCCTGCTCTAAAGATCTTCCTATTTAAATAGAGTTTGCAAGAAGAAAAATTATCCTCATGTACAGTTAAGGGAAGTGATACAGATTTAGTTACTTGCCTGTGGACACCCAGGAAGTCTGTCAAAGCACAATGTGAATCCTGATCTCCTGAGTCCTCCTCTTGTACTTTAACTAAATACCCATCCTTTATCCAGATCTTAATGAAGGTAGAGATACAACTGCATTTAAATCTAAACCAATTTCCTTCCATCCGTCAAATATCTGCCAATAGGATTTAAAATTCTGTGGGTCATAGTGTTTTGCATTTGAGTTAATAATCAACAATCAGATTATTTATCTAAATGATTTTTTCTTCCTAGCCTTCATGAATTCAACATTATGTTCCACAATAAGTTTCCGAAAAGAGAGAGTTGCACTGCTCCAAAATACACCCCGTTGTATTAACCCTTCTCCCAGCATATTCAGTACGTTCTATTTTTTTCTCCTTTGGCCCTGTCTGAGGTTTTAAGAGTCAGTCTCCTGTATTGGAGGGACAGATTAAGATGAATCCCTCTGTCCTGTCATGTTTCTGGGCACTGCAGTCTTGATAGCTGGTAATGCTATAGTTAGTTTTAAGTATCTTAAATTGCAGTTGCTTCTCCTCTGCCCTAGCTACTTCCTTCTCCTCAAGGTCTAGTTGAAATAGATTGATTAATTGTGCAACGGAGTCCAATGCTCAAAGTGTGGTTTGGTAGGCTTTTAATAAAAGACAACTGTTCAACATCCATGCAAGGTACTATTGAGTAATTCTGGCATGGCTTTCTTCGTACTTGGCAGACATTGTAATACATAGTACCCCTTGGCACCACATTTAGGGAGGCTCATTAAATAGTTGGCTTGAAGAGGTTCTAACTTGGATTCATATTTTGCTTTGGGCTGAAACTTTGGATTTTTAAAAGGCTTTGTTTTGAGGGTAGGGGAGGCTTTTTAAAATTAGTTTAACAAAAACAGATTTGGGTGGTTTGGATTTAGGCCGTTTAAAAACTTAATACGGCAACCAAATGGATGGTATAGCAAGTAATACTTACTACAGGGTTCCTAAAATAAACTTAATAAATAATGCGTAAACACTTACATGGTAGATCTGTTTCTCTTGGGTAAATATGCATTTTAAAATGTGTTCACACTGGTAAATATAGCAGGCATCTTGGCTGTTGCAAATACAGTAGTTTCTTTCTAAAGGTAGATGATCCAGACCACTTATGTTATTAGGAAAGTATGGGACTAACTTTCTGACTACGTTGAAATAAATAAGCAAGAGACGACAGGGTGGACCCAGCATGTGTATATCTGCCCAACTACTGGAGACTAAGTATGAAAGTATCAGCCACTGGTCTTCAACATGTAGCCAGTTTTTGAAATCATAAATGGAAGTATTAAAGTTATGGCTTTTCCACGATATCTGATATTATTTCCTTCATATATTACATGTACCCCTGTAATACTGTTTAAGTCCCTCACAGAAATTTGTCTTGTTTATAGAACTGCCTTACTTCAATGGCTTTTAGAAAAGAACAGTTTTCCTTGAATATCTCCTTCTGATACATTTCTTCAATAATATCATTTTGCACGTACACTGAAAGTTCAGAAAGTATTTTAAGAGTAAAGAGCTCCACAGTGTTTGAAGTTTGGGATTAAATTATGTTTCCTTTGTTTGGATTGGGCTGTCTGAGATTTTAAGTTTCTAGGAACAGTAAAATGTTTTCTCTTCTACAACGTCAGCTATGCTAGCTGTGCTGAATAAATAACCAATTTAAATTTCATGGCCCTGTTCTGTGAAATAGAAGCATGACACTTTCCCTTCTCTCCTTGTAGGTGTGCTTTTATTCCAGAGCTTTCATATTTGTCACACATTCTGATGCTTTCATGTAACACTTCCATTAGTTTGCTTCTGGATTTTATAGAAATGTGACACAATGAAAAGTAGTGTTTTACTGTGTTTTTCTTCCTTTGTAATAGCTCCTGTAAGTAGATTTAATTTAATTGTTATGATTGCCATAGTATCTAGGTGCCTCACACTTTATTTTTTATTTTTTTTTAAAAGAACTACATTATATGGATGGTAGTTCATCTGACCATAATTATATCCTTTGCAAGCCCAAAGAGTTCAAGGAAGATAATTCTCAGTTCAATTCTCCCTTTAATCAGTTTTTTACACTTTTACATGTGTTAATGTATAACGCTTACTTCACGGGATGGACACTGCCCTGGAGCAAACCAGAACTGTGAATTTAATGAGACTGTTTGTAGGACCCCTGCCTCATTTGCAGAAGCTGGATGCTGTGTGGTGAATGAAGCAAGGAAGGAAAGAATGTCCTTGTGGATAAAGCAGCTGAATGCTCCCCTGGAGAACTGGATTTTATTCCTGCCTCTGCCAAAGGGTGACATAGGGTAAATTGCATAAGCCAAAACTTCATGTGCTCCTCATTTTCTGTATATCTAACTTGTAAGTGAGGTCACGGGAAGCGCTGCACTATGCACCTGTGGTGTGGGCAATGGTTGTATTGATGGAATAGTTCCCAGATCCAAAGCCATGTGCCTGAAGAGCCTCACTTTCCTCTGTCTAGATTTAGACCTCTTGTTTCCCTTCCATGACCCTTAAGGGAGTGTGGAAGTAACTCCAAATTAATGCACTCAACAATAAGCACATCTAAGCACAGACACCCTCAGTAAGTATAATATTAAAGTGCATTGAGCATAACTTAAAAAATGTTATCTGCAAGCTCATAGAAAAGGAAAATTGAAGAGATGTATAACCTCCAGTTCTGAAAATGTAGGTGGATGCAGGTGCTGACACTTATAAGTAAGGTAATCCAAAAACCTTGCCAAATTTTAATTGTTTGGACTGACATTCTAAGGCTTTCCACACATCTACCCCATCCCCTTCTTTTTAGATGTTTCAGCTAAAACAGTTTCGCTGATTCCAAAAAGGCATTCAGGAAAAGTGGATTGTTTCACTCAGGTTAAAAGAATTCTTAGGATAAGAACAGCATAAAATCGATTATTCAAGTTTGATTGAGCGGCCGTAAAGACGCACTCGGTTGAACTCAGAATGAGCCGGAGGTTGATTGGGTAAGACCTACCTGGCAAAAAGCGTAGTGCTGATTTGACAGGAAGTCATTTCCCATCAAATCAGTGCTGTGGGGTAGGCAATTGCAGGGAGATATGCAAGGTATTTTCAGTACTTTGTGCATCTCCCTTCAATTGCCGCTGAAATTGCATGGCAGTATAACCCAGGGATTATAATCATTTCATTGAGACATACTAGCGCCTGCATGCTTTGAATTGCACATAGGAACAAAGGGAATAAATATAGTGAGGAGGATACCTATGTATCAGGGATGTTTCTTTTGCTGTGAGAGGAAGTTTGCCCAAATTTTGGCAGAGTTTTAACTCCACTCTAGGGGCAGGCCCACACAGAATATTATGCACTATCGCTACCAGTTACTCCAGTAGTTAAAAGAAGTAGGTCTGAGGCTATGCATCTAATGATCCCAACCCATATGGAGGGGGATATGAGAGACTGGGGTCAGCAGAATTCCACAACAAGAAATGTACTCAAGCACTCAAAAGTTGGGAAATGCCAAAATTACAGTTGCCTGTGCCACCTTAATTCAGCTATCCCATGCTGCTGTGTTATGATAGTCTTTAATTCTGTGATCACACACTATCTTTTCTAAAGGAACCTGGCCTTAGTCAGTGCACAGAATGGAAAGTGCTTGCCAAAGGGGTAGTTATCTTTTTCCTCCTCCTTTGACATGTGGCCTCGTACATTATTTACTATACCCTGTACAAGCCTGCACCAAATACAGAATTAAGTTTCCTCATGAGCTTTTCTACAGTCGTAAAATCATAGGGCTGGGAGGGACCTCACGCGGTCATCTAGTCCAACCCCCTGCTAAAAGCAGGACCACTCCCACTAAATCATCCCAGCCAGGGTTTTTGCAGTTGAGTAGATTAGAACCTCAGAGTTATGAACACCTTGGGAATGGTGGTTGTTGGTAACTCTAAACAAAAAATTACAGATGTACTTTCAAAAGTTTACAGCTAAACATTGACTTACTATGGAACTATTACATGGAAGAAAAATGCTGCCTTTAATCTTAATTGAAATGAAACACAGGAATTTTCCTTGCCTTGTTCAATATTTTTTTAATTTTCCCTTTATTTTTTTAGTAGTTTACATTTAACATAGTACTGTACTCTGTTTTCTTTGTGCATGTGTCTGGTGGTGCATGACGTCCTTCCATTTCCAAATGAGGTGTGTGGTTGACTGGTCAGTTCGTAACTCTAAGGTTCTACTGTACTTCTCAGCTGGGTTTGTTTGCATGCTTTTACAACACTTTACATTCCCTAGATAGTTCACAAAGGTGACTTGTCTCCTCTCTAAATATATGTAATGCACAAGAGTAAAAGGAAAATATCTTCAAATCACGTTTCTCAATTAGAATGTCAAAGTAAATAGTAAATGGATTCAAAGTCCTTAAAGATATTTCAATGGAGGCCCTATGTGATTCTCTAGGGATGGGTGAATAGCTATCATTGCCTAGCCTAAACTGATGAAAGGGCTGCTACCAGAGTCTTTTTAGTATCTTCCTCATGGGATATGTATGGGGTTGGGGGAAGTAGAAGGAGACACATTAATCTGGCTGAAACCATCTGAGTTGCAAGGATTCACAAACAGCTGTGAGGAAATCTTAGACATCTGCAAATGAAGGCATGTTCAGTTTCCATTTTTAATGCTGTCCTCACCTGACCTTCTGTGATGATTTACTCAGAACTTAGTAAAAGCCAGACATTCATGGAAAATCATACACAAAAGTAAAGGTCAATATATATTTTTTTTTATCTGTCACTTTTCGTTTGCTTAAGAAGTTACTTTTACTACCATGCAAATTGAGTGGGCTTCCCTAGAAAGCAGTGTAGTCTTCAGTAATCATGTCAAATTTTGTTTGTCAGTGTGATATGGGGGTGAGGCAGGGAGAAAATTCTGATGGGGGGGGGGGAATATGCTAATTGTTTTTTTTGTAACAAATAGGAACTTAAAACTGTCAGTGGAATGGAATATTGTCAGCTAGCTTTTTAAGGGTGCATGGGATAAGCAGGAAGACCTGAAAATGGTATCACCGAAATTTGGTGGGATAAATCACATGACTGTATGATTAATGTAGAGGGGTGTCGCTTGTTCAAGAAGGACAGGTAAGGGAGAAGAGGGAGGAGGTGTTGCATTGTACATCAAGAATACATACAGTTCTCACCTCCTCCTGCACTTCAGAGGTAGAGATATTGAGAGTCTGAGGAAAGATAATTGACATGGGAAGGGAACGAGGAGGGGAACGGGTAATATCATGATAGCAGTCTCCTATAGACCACCAAATGAGGAGGAGGCAGTGGGAGGAGGCATTTCTGTACTACATTATAAATACCCAAAATCTAGTCATAATGGGGGACTCCGTCCAGAAATCTGTTGGAAAAGTAATGTCAGAAGTCCAATATGTTTTCAAAATGTATTGGGGATAACTTCTTGTTTCAGAAGGTTGAGGAAATAACCAAGGGAACAGCCATTTTTAGACTTGATTTTGACTAATAGGGAGGAGGTTAGTTACAAATATGAAGGTGGAAGTCAGTTTGGGTGGTGGTGGATGATATGGTAGATTCCATGATTCTAAGGAAAAGAAGGAATGAGAACACTAGAATAAGGCCAAAGGTTAAAAAAAAAAAAGTAGACTTTTTAACAAACTCAGAAGTGGTAGGAGAAGTTCCCTGGGAAGAAAATTTAAGGACTAAAGGAGTTCAGGAGAACTGGAAGTTTCTCAAAGGAAGAATATCAAAGCTGCAACAGAAATCTATACTGACATGAAGGAAAGATAATACAAATAGTAAGAATCAAGTATCATTCCATCAATTCTTTAATGATCTGATAATCAAAAAGGAATCCTATTAAAAATGGAAGCAAGAAGAGATTGCGAAGCATGAGCCCAAAAGAATAGCACAAGTATGTAGAGACAAAATCAGAAGGGCTGATGCATAAAATGAGTACACCTACCAAGGAACAGAAACGGTGATAAGAAGAGGTTCTTTAACTACACCATGAGCAAGAGAATGACAAATAAAAATGAAGGGAAAGAACTAATGATGGACAACATCAAGACAGCTGAGGGGTTTAATGCCTATTTTGCTTCCTTAAAAAGTTAATGGTGACCAGATACTTAACACAATATTAACAACAAGGGAGAAAGAACACAAGTCCAAACAGGAAAAGAATAGGTTAAAGAATATTTAGATAAATTAGATGTACTCAAGCCAGCAGGACCTGATGAAATCCACCCTAGGGTACTTAAAGAACTACCTGAAGCAATCTTGGAATCATTACCAGTTATATTTAAGAAAGGATGGATGAGGCCCCAGAGGATCGGAGAAGAGCAAACATAGTATTTTTCTTTCTTTAAAAGGGGGAACTAAGAAGACTTGTCTCTTTGTTCAAGTCACTGTAACTTCAATACTTGGAAAACTATTGGCACACATTATTATGCAACCAAATTGTGAGCACTTAAAAAATAGTTTATTAAGAGTGTCATATATAGGGTACGGGAAGTAATTATCCCACCTGCTCAGCACTGGTGAGCCCTCAACTGAAGTACTTTTCCAGTCCTGGATACCACACTTTAAGAACAATTATCTGTAAATTGGAGGCAGTCCAGAGGAGAGTAACAAAAATAACTTTTTCAACCTTTCCTCCCTTTCCAAGCACACTGGGCGTGTTTAGTTTTGAGAAAATAAGGCTGAGGGGGAAGCTGATAAGCTTGAAAATACATTAAGGGCTTTTAGGAAGAGAAGGCTGATCAATTGTCTCCTTGTATCAAAGTAGTAATGGGTTTAATCTGCTGGAAGGGAGATTTAGGTAATTAGGAAAAACTTTCCAAGTGTGACATGCTTTTAAAGACTAGTGCCACAGGACTCCTTGTGTGTTTTGCTGAAATAAACTAACATGGCTGCCCCCCTGAAAATTGTTTATGTATAGTGCACTTGGAATAGCTTTCCAAGGGAGGTTATGGAACCTCCATCACTGAAGGTTTTTAAGGACAGGATAGATTAGTATCTCTCAGGTATGGTCCAGGGATGCTTGGTTCTGCCATAGTGCAGGGTGCTGGATTACTGACCTCTTAAAGCAGTTTTGCAGTTCTAGGGTTCTCTACTTTTTATTCATTTTTAAATAACTTCTACAAAGCCACTTTAATTATCAGTATTGTTAGAGGAAACAGTTGGCAGTAATTCTGAAAGCAGTTGAAATGGAAGTGGCAGAAAATGACATAAATGGAGCTAGCTGGAAAAAAATTAATCAAACATTTTTTTCATTAGAATTTGCCAATATATCAAAGTCAAGAGGTTTTGTGGAGACAGGTTTTGATGAAGTTCCACTGGAAAGCTGGTATGTTTCTGATGGAACTCCCCTACCTGCCAGGCAGGTTTCCTGCCAGCTCACTCATCTGGGTCTTGAGCATCCCTCTTCGTGGATTGCTGGGGAGCTGAGCGCTCCACTTTCCTGCCTCCTGGGCTCTTGGCAACCTAAACGCCAAAGGGTTCCTACCATGTCGAATTCACCAGGGCCAAAGCTCCCAGTAGAGCTGGGCAGAGGATGGTAAATCTATTTGGTGGAGGATTTCTAATTTTTAAGGGTTTGTTCCAAATTGGAAGGCAACCAGCATTCAAAATCCTCCAGAACAGAACTGCCATTCTCCTCCCAGCTGTAGGCATAGTATTCCTTCATAAAACAATGAACAGAACACAGTGAAGAAGGAAAAATAGCAACCTTTCCCAAAAGTGGATGTATGAAATAATACATTTAAATGAAAAATGCTGTGACCCACTTAAACTTAATTCTTAAATTATACCGTAATCAAAGCAATCAGATTTCTAGGCTCAGAACAAATAAGCAAAGATTATAGCAATTTTAAACTACTCAAATTTTGGACTTAAACTACTTAACTCAGTGATCTGGCATTGTTGGATATTTATAGGTGCAGTCTGTGTTTAACAGGATTGGGCAGACGATTTCCTTAGCCCATGGAGGACTTTGTTAGTTGGTTTGAGCACAGAACTTGTCCTCTTGTTAACTGACATAATTTGACAGGCGTGAGTGAGGCACAGTTTCCATGCAAATTCTTTTGAAAGGGTGAGGCTAGATGCCTGACTGTCCATTCAGTTACCCCATTGACTCCATTTCGTGCCTTGCAACAGAGTGGAGAATAGAGCGCAATATTTTTGTTCTACCTGCCATATGAACAACTTTCTGAAAACAAGAAAGTAATGGAGCAAACCCCCATTACTTTTCCACAGACCGGAAATCTAAATGGACCGGCTGGAGGAGGAAGTCAGAATCTAGGGGACAGTTAGACATTGAAATTGCAAAAAAATAGTAACATGTGGTAGCGCTTTTTGGGGGGGGGGGGGGGGGCCCCCCCGGGACTTGGCTTTTCTGATGAACAAAACCAAAACTGAGTGGTTCCATTAATTCAGTTAATTTATTTTATTGTGTTGACTGCCAGTAGCTCGCTATTATCTATTAACCTCTGTGAATTCTCAGTCCCATTGCGCTCATTTTGCTGAAAACGTTCAGAATCTGTTGGTTAGTTTTGCTGGCCACATAGCTAGTAAGGTGCTACTTTTCCCGCTGAAGTGGCAGGCTCAGTGCCTCTGAATAGACTAACACGGCTACCCCTTTGGAATTTGACTACATGGAGGGCACTGAGTACAGCCGTTTGAAAATGTCTTTCTACAATAGACTAACACGGCTACCCCTTTGGAATTTGCCTCTGACAGTGAGCTCACTTTCAGCATCTGATATTTAGGTCAGAATTTTAGATTTGGGTACCTAACACTTCCGGGCACCAAGGAAGTATTATTAGTATTTCTCATTCACGAGCACTAAATTCACTACCCTTGTTCAAAGGCTGTGCTGTGGAGCATAGTGGTATGAATTGCAGAGCGCGCACAGCTACTATGTGTAGACTCTGCTGGTGCAAACTAAAAGATACTGTTCACTCTGACCCCAACATTGATGTGAACCTTATACCTGTTTAGTTTATATCAGTGGCCCCAGAAGGCAGTTGGAGTCCAATGTTTTGGTGTGCTTTGCAGTTTACACCCACTTGATCCACACTCCAGCGCAGTGTAGACAAGCCCAAAGACAAGTGTAGCATTTCCCATACTACAGTTGCATGGTGGTTTGAATCCAATATCGCCTTCCTTTGTCAGTGGCCTGTACCTAGTATCTGAAAGGAAATAAGAAGGCAACCTTTTCGCCTAAGCATCTGTTCAGTATTGTAGCAGGTAGTCATCTCCAGAAAATCAGCTATTACATTTTACGGGCTTGTCTTCACTGATGGTAGCAAATTCACCGCTGTCATATTGATCTCCCTGATCGGGTCTGTGAAGACCCACTCAGCTGATCAGGAAGCTGATGCTGGAAGACCGCACCCACAGACGGAGTAGCCCTGAGTCAGGGGGAAGGGGTTTCCCTCTGGTCCAGGCTACCGAAGGCAGCACAGTAAGTAGCGGGTAGGCATTTGGAGGGAGATACACAAGGTATTATAAGTACTTTGCGTATCTCCCTTCGATTTGCTTCTGAAACCGTGTGGCAGTATAGACCAGCCCTAACTTAACTAGCATAGCTACAGATATTAGTGTACCTGAGACTTTCCAGCCATGTGAAAATTCCACCCCAGTATTTGACCTCCAAGAGTAGTTAATACTACAGACTGATTAGACACTCCCACAACCATTTAGTGTAAGTTAATTCACTCGGAAACTCATTGGGATTCAAGACAGACCTACTACTGTATGTGCCATATGTCAGTCTGTAGGAAAGTAGCTTTTAGAAATGATCAGAAATGTCACTATTTCACTTCAGGCTTATCCAAAGGCCTTTTTTGGTGGAGATTAAAATTTGAGATTTCTAGTTCCTTGCATAGGTTTTCTTCAGTGCACTTCAGGATGTGGAAAAGGGACTGATTAGAAGAGAATAAAAAATTAAAACCATATGTCTTAATACCAAATTGGAAACAGGTGAAGGCAGTTAAAAACCAAGCAGTTGCTTAAATTTTTAAAATAGTGTTTGTATTAAAGGCAGGTGGCTATATACAGTAAAAATCAGTCACCAGTTTATTGGTACATGTGTGATCTTTTTGGATACCAAATGAAGAGTTCATAAATCACAATCTAGCTGTAAAGATGTTTGGACTTGAGAACTCATAAGAGCAACCTTAGTATCTGAATTAAATTTATGAAGTCTAGATCCGTTTAGGTCTACTTAACAGTGAACTTCTGATTGGCCAAACAGTCCTGTGGAGATTTACTGCAGGTTATTCAAATATTTAAGCTGCCCTGTGATGTTGAATGGGTAAAGATTAGTCCAATAACAAATATGAGGCTATAAAATAAATGAGGTTTCAATGACTGGTGAGTACTTGGCTTAAGATTGGCTTAAAAACTAATTTGCTTCATGAACTCATGGAAAAAGTTGAGCACATATATTTAAATTAGATCTGAATAAGTATGCTGTGATATTTGTAAGGGTTTGTTAGCATTGAAAGCAGCCTTTGTGGACGGTTGGTTTTTTTTAAGATTTATTTTGGGAAATGTTTATGGGAGAGGTTTTACTTTTGCTATCAAAACCTTGGACTTCTACTTTTACCTCATTGTAGGAACTTGCGTCTCCATTTTCCTTCCGTTACTTTATTAATAGAGCATATTACTCTTAAATTCAACTTCATTGTCTTCTGACTGCAATTCAGGATGCTAACTTTTGATTTATAAAACTCTCTTCTCTTCTCTGGTTCCTGGCTACCTCAGTCTGTCTTCTGGAGGGTCACGGGGTGATTACTTCCTTTTGGAGAATGTATTTGAAAAGAGGCAAGTTTTTTTCCCCTCAGATTTATACCTAAAAGAAAAGGGGCCCTAATCCAAAGCGCTAGGCATCCCATCCTAAATCACAAAAATAAATTACCTGCAATATACCAAATCTTTCTTCTAGCTTCTTTCCCAAAACCTGATTCCCTCGAAGCCCATTCACATCTTAACCAGTTTTGCTTTGTAGCTTGTCATAAAGGTCTGTAGACTTGTGCTGTTTTTTTGAACTCAGGAGAAGAAACCTGTACCAGAGCTACAGGGCTCTTGAGCATTGTGAAACTTGAATGGGATCCAGCTCAGGTGCCCTTAATCTTACTACGGCATGAGGAAAGAAGTGAAATCTCAAATAGCAAAGTTGGAAGCCATTTACCCTTTTTATAGAGATCAAAGGCACAGTAAACTCAGTCTGGACACCAGTAGTTATCTGATGAAGACCATGGACCACAGGTGATGTGCTCCAGCTGAGAAACACTTGAGGCACACTTGCTGCATTCTGAGCCAGTTTAAAATTTGATATTATCCTGAACTATAGTCCCATGTAGAGCACATTGCAGTAGTCCAGTCTTGAGGTGTAGTAGTATCATAGTTGTAAACTCTGCCTCATGAAGAAATGGTTGCAGTGGCCAGCTGCAGATGGTATAAAGCATTTCTGGACTTGCTGCTTTCCGATCATCCAACAGCAGCTGGAAGTCAGTACAGCCACCAGTCATGAAACCTTTTAATTTTGTGCACATTCCCTGAGACAGAAAAGTGTGCCTTTTAAGAACTGGAAAGTAAATATTGAAATGCCTACTTTGGCTTAGTTTGGGTACTTCTCTTTCACTGATTACATCTTAACTGTTCAACTGGATTTGAAGTGACAGTATTCAGCCTCCATTAGCTTTCCAAATTGTAATTTGTCCTGCATATATTGAATTTCTCTACTTCATGTTTGTAGAAGAGTTTTTAACCCTACGTTGAAAATGTAAAGTTTTCCCCTATATTCTGTAAATATTGCCAATTAAAAATATGGCTTAATGTATAAAACTCTCCCTTTTTAAAGTGTTAGCATTTGACATAGTTGGCATGCAGCTGAATACCTAAGACCTATGCTGCATTTCCAAATTTATTCACTTGGAAAATACTAGCTAAAAATAAAGACTTGTTTTTAAAAATGGCTTCTTAAGAGTCCATTTTGTAGAGTAACTGTGGAGCTAGGAATTTATCAAAGCAAAGTAACATTCACATTGCTTTGTGAAAATTGGAAAGGTTTTCTAATATTCTATGCATGCTGGCTTTTAAACGTAAAAGTTTGAAGCAGGGTGCTATCCATGTTACAAAAGGTTGTTACAGAATTAAAACTTAACAAAATGTTATGTGGTGCTATTGCAAAATATAATCAGGTGCTTTTTGCTAATTGTAACCCACGGAAAAAACAATTCAATGGCTAAAAAAAAGGCTAGGTGCTAGAGCTGCATCTTTCCTAGCTCAAGTGATCTTGAACAAATCACATGACCTCAGCCTCAGTTTCCCCATCTTTAAAAATAGGGAGGCCTGTGTTTTGACATAGGTGTAATAGACCTTTAACTCATGGTGTGTGCTTGGCAACTAGATACTGGTGGCTGGCCTATGCCAGCTAACTTGGGTTGTGGGGCTTGGGCTTCGGGGGGTGTTTATTGCTCTGTAGACCTCTAGGCTCAGGCTATAGCCTGGAGTCCAGGAGCTTGAGGGATGGAAGGGACCTTGAAAGGCCATGGTCACTTCCCCCCACTAAAGCAGGACCATGCTTTATATACACTAGATCAGCTGTTCCCAATCACTGTGTTGGGAAATATTACTGTCGCCACAAAGTGGTAAGTGTGTCATGGAGAGCTGGGGGGGGGGGGGGGGGGAGGAGAGCTGGATTCAGCTGAAGGGGGACTGGTGTATCCTGTAGGGTTGTGCACACCGTCACCGTCAAGCATGTCATAACCTGCGAAAGGTTGAGAACAACTGACCTAGACCATTCCTGGCATGTGAGGTTTTTTGCCTAGCCTATCCTCTTTATAACAGACCTTAAAGTTGAAGACTGTTACTCTATACCCCTCTCACTTGTCTTTTCTCAAGACTAAACATGCTCAGTTTTTAACCTTCCTCATATATCATGGGTCCTTATCATGGGTCTTTATCATTTTTGTTGCTTTCTAATTTATTCAAATCTTTCTGAAGCATGATGCCTAATACTGGACACAGTACTCCATCCTAGACCTCATGGCCAAATAGAGCTGAACAGTTATTATCACTTGTCTTGCATATAGCACACCTGTGAATACATCACAGAACATTAGCCTTTTTTGACTGAATCACATTGGCTATGTCTACACTGGTAAGTTAGTTCAAATTAAGGAAGCTGAATTCGAACTAACTAAAGCCATGGCTACACTAGCCTTAAATTAGTTCGAATTAAGGGCTTCCTTAATTCAAACTAATAAATTTGAATATGCTATTCGAGCTAAGGGTTAATTCGAACTAGTTAGTTCGAATTAACCAATGTGGCCATGTAAGTTCGAACTTATTGCTTAGTTCGAAGTAACTGGTCCATTGAAATCAATGGAGATTGCTAATTCGAACTAATTTTTTCTAGTTTGAACAAAACCTTCCAAAACCCTAATTTGAACATAAGCAAATACTATATTCAAGTGTTAAAACAAGTCTTGACTAATGACTTCTTGTTTGTAATGTGATCATTGTATGATGCTTTGATCTGTAACATCATAGTTCTCTTTCCCAGAATGAATATTACTACTACTACTACAGTTCTTTGGAATGGCTTTCATAGGTAGCAGTGTTTATAAATTGATATCTAAGTTTGATAGCCAGCACATTGCTGCCATGGTGAGCTGGCAAAACACCTGTTATCACCAGTCACAAACCAATGAGCACATGATATATCCCTTCATTCATTTAGAATGTTTCTCCACATCTCCAATGAGATGTCCTTATGTGATTTAATCTGCACCAGTCTTTCCAGCACAAATTAAAACCTAGTGGTTCCTCGGTAGGGTCAGCACGAGCTCTTGGTTTTGAGTAGTTGAAATGCTTCATGTGGTTTTTGCATTGAGCCTCAGCATTGAAGTTGAGTGTAGGAGTCTTGATGTGGTTCCATAGAGGGCTGCAGGATTTTAATTTTTGGTTTTGGTGGGTTCTGCAAGTCGTCATGCAACAAGAGTCTCAAATGTGCACTGATGTGGTTAAAACGAGATGTCTAGACAACTCTTCTAATCTGTGAACGCAGGCTGTGTGGTAGGACCAGAAGACTGTCAACAGGGGTTAATTAGAGCATCCTTGATACTATGCACATGGCATTGAGTTAAGTATCAAGGATTTTAGTGCGACTGCTGTGAGGTCATACTGGCACATGGTATTCAGCCACAGAGTGTACCTCGGCGAATGTTGCAGGTTGAAGGGTCCATAAACTGGAGTTCCATGATGTTCCAGCCAGTTTCCTAATAAGCATAACACAAGACCTGACCTTATCACAGGTGTTTTCGAGGTGTTGCTGACAGGTCAAACTACTGTTCAAGTGTAACAGCGAGATAGTTTGGGTTAGCCTTGTGACTGACATGCTCACTACAGAACTGCACATGGAGTTTGATATTAGCCATTTCATTGTTCTGATGGAAAGTGGTCACCATTTTGGGGGGGGTTAGGCCTAAATTTCCAGCATTGAAAATAATCATCCGTGATGTTAAGAAGTCGGGTCGGGTTGGGTACAGCTGATGGTATGGAGGCTTATGTCTGAGCAGATAGAGCAGTGTCATCTGCAGACATGAATTTCCTCAACTCAGTCATTTGATATACCTGCAGTGTATACATTTTTAAAGTATTGGGGAGGGATGGAGTCCTGAGGGATGCCCAAGTTAAGAGTTTTTGGCTTGCTGTGCTGGCCGTTAAGGTTACCTTAAAGTGCTAGTTCCTGGTTAGCATTGCCAGGAGACTGATTTGTCTCCAGCAGTGAATGATGTGTGAGATCTTGAGGAGGCAGCCCTGTACCCATGTGGTGGTGTATGCCAAGGAGAAATCAACAAGGGAGACAATCTTCATGTGATGTTCCTGTTAAGTGTTGGTGTTTCTTGTTCTTTGTGCAAATTTGCTAACATACCAGTGTCGTCAACTGGCTACTGGCTGATGTATTACAGACCTTCTAGTGAAAGTAAGCAACGATTATAGAGTGAGTTCTTGGTCAACTTTATAGGGTTTATCTACTTTGAAGATGCTAAATGCAAACAAGTCATCAGTGCATAAAGAATGGAGATAGAACAGGTGGCTCTGGGCAGAAAACATGATTAGTGGACTGGAAGAGCTTTAATAATCATACATTGCTTAATGTTTCAAGCGCTCAAGATATGGGTTCCTGGGTGGATGGCAATTGAGTTGATGACCAGACTTAATGGAAAACCTTACTAACCTAACCCTTGGGCTCCATGGCAAGCTGAGAGCATGGGCTGAGCAGCATTGTTCCCTGGGACTTGGAGTACCGATTCAATTCACACCCCCAAACAGCTGTCAATAGTAGTTATGTGTAACATCATCACCCTAAATACTGTTTAAAAAAAAAAAAAAGTAAGATGACATGGTCAGTCTTCCAAAAACCTTACCGTTTGACCAGGTTCAACAAATGAGTGCAACAGACAGAGAAAAGGAGAGAGGGAGGATGAAGTAAGCAAAAAGATTGCACAGAAACCAGGTAACGTGTATAGGGCCAAAATGTGCATGTCACTTTACATTGGCTAAGATTTTCCCTGATTTACAGCTTAAAACCCTAGGTATTCAATAACGAAGTAATGACACGAGCATATAGGAAAAGATCTTATTAATTTCATGTCTCCCCAGCTCTTTTCACTGCTGAATCTTGAATGTTAGCCAAATGTCAGAACAACAAAACTAGGAGGGAGACACGTTGAATCTTAAAATCAATTGTACAGGAGAGAGACCTTCTAAGTACTTGATGTTGTCCTTTTCACTCTCCCAATAATTGAGGTTTCCATTTCTAACAGAAAATACAAAGCTCTCATTATCAGTGATTTAATGAAATACTATCATGTAATGAAGCTTGTTTTGTGTTTAACAGCAGTTTTATCATCAAGACTGAATGAATTTTATACCATTAATTGTAACTGAGCCTTTATCAAATAAACTCTGCTACAGATGGGTAGTGTAACTGTAGATATTGAAATGAGCTCATTCCGATTTGTATCTTACACTTAGTCTATTAAGTGGACTTTTTTTGTAGCAGATATCTCTTCTTTAAAGGCACTTTTATTTTCCTACGCTGCAAACAGATTGGATTTATAGATCTGTTATGCAAAGTGAGCTAGATATGCTAGTTGATCTTTATACTGCTCAGGTTGAAGCAACTCATTGTGTTTGAAAGTAGCATAAAACTTTGAGCTGCTGTCTTAATATTTGATCTGCTATAGTACTGACCTGTTAATGTTTGACTCTAATGGCTCTTTAATTTTTTTTTTTAAATGTCGCAGTTAATATGCTTTGTCTGAGCTGCAGTAAAGAAGTCCTTTTTAAGTCATAATAGAATAGATGCATAATTACATCTCTAGAATGTATGTTTTTTCTAGAGTACATTGATCTGTTTACTGATCTGATATAGATGATTCTATATTTATGATCTGAACATGGATATAAGCATATGTTTCCTATGGAAAGGGAGTCTTGTGTAGATATCTTGTAAGATACTGAGTTTAAAGCCAAAAGCTTGTTTCCTGGTGACATTCATGCACATGGTAGTTTTGATAGATTCTAAAACTGACAGGTTTAACCCTCTGACCTCAACTTGCAAAGTCCAACTGGTGAGACACAATGTGAGGAAGATTAAAAATGAGGAACCCAATAAGAGAGTAGTAGTAAGATTAAAATTGTGGAATTTAATGTTTTCATTGTAAACAATTGTTTAAAATCTCCTTTTAAGAACCTGCATTTTTGATGTTAATACCTTACAGCAACAGTGGAGTCTCCATCATTGGAAGTTTTTAAGAGCAGGTTAGATAAGCACCTGTTAAGGGTGGTTTAAGAGGGTACTTGGTCCTGCCTTGAGTGCAGGGGACTGGACTCCATGACCTCTCATGGTCCCATCCAGTTTCTATGATATGATTCTGTGAAGATTAAGCTTGAATAGATGTAGTTACATTTGAGGCTAAAATTATGCTTCTTGTAACAAGGAATAGTTGAGAACCAACAGCTGGCAATGGTGATTCTAATACTAAAGTTTTCCTGTGGGCAATGTACTTTCCCATTATCTAAATGTCTAATCATTTAAAGGTTATGGAAAATATGTCTCCGGGCTTCCCTTATTATATTTTGTACAACAGTAATAACCACTTGAAATACAGTAGCTCTGGGCTCCATGTAGAATCACTATTGTACTCAGTGTTCTAAAGAAGACAGTGCCTTTTGCTCTTATAACCTTGAAGGGAGAGCTTTGGAAGACATTTGCTTCCAGGAGGGACTTGGGAATGGGGAAGAGACAATGGAAACATGGCAGCCCAAGCCAAGGAAGGAGTCAGGTATAGAATATCTCATAGAAGAAAATGCTTGAAGTTGAAGTGCGATTGGTGTGTAGTTGATATGCAATTTGTGCAGATTCATTGCAATTGAGTGTCTGCAGAAACAGATGGCTGTGGATTTTCCAGCTCTCAGTATTGTCTTTGCTGGTATCTCAGCATGTCTTCTCCAGTAGGAAAGCACTCTGATCAATTTAATTAATCTACCTCCCCAAAAGGAGTAAGGCTATGTCAAAAGGAGGGCCTCTCCTGTCGACGCAGTGTTGTGAAGAGAGCATGCTACTTGAACGTAAGTATACTGACAGGCAATAACGCAAGTTCATAGCTTGCATGTGTCCCATCAACCGTTGCCATCAGTGTAGATGAGTCCTCAGCAAATGGTTCTGCTTAAATTAGACTTCATTTAAAAGTAAATATTGAATATGTACTTTCTAAAACTGACCTTTTTCTTCTCACCTTCCTAATCAGATTTCCACTATATCCAAAGGGAGGAGAGAGACTTCAATTTGATTATGGAGTTTACCTTCTCAACAAAAATATAGCACAGGTAGGTAAACTTTGAGGCTTGTTATGGAATTGTCTCCCTAGGAATTTACCACCCTGTGACACAGGCACAAGTGGCCTCTATTAATGAGTGCATCTCACTTTTTGTAAAATGTTTTGCCTCTAGTATAGGCCAACCTTCAATGCAGCTTGACATAGGAGCATCCGTGGACTCTTGGGACTTGCACAGTTCAAGGGCCACTTCTGCGGAGTGTTATATAGTCCTTAAATTGTATGTGAAGCAAAAATCCCATTGATTTGATTATATGACATGTGTTCTGTGTACTTCTGATTGTGCAAAACCCCCAAATGCTTGAAAGTTAATGTAGTAGAACATGAGAGCCTGAGGCATGAGATGGGGTATGAGGCCTGAAATAAAATAATAGTCTAGCCCTGCTAATATAAAGTAAAGTGAACAGAAGTTAGGCCCTGTTTCAAAACATGCCTTCTTGTAAGTTCATAGAACCTGGCAAGAACAGATATTCCTAAGTACTAGTAGGCACAGGACACTCAGGCAAACACATACCAGAAGAGTGATACCAGAACACCGTAGCAAGTATGCTATGAACACATTCCCCTAAGATCATAAGGACACATTGATCCCACCTAAAGATAAGGTCAGGATGACAGTAAGCTTGATAGAGATGTTTTGATTGACCCAAGGTAAGAAGTAGTAACCAACCATCTAGAGGGGCAATATGTAACTTGTTTTGTATCGGTGTATAAAAGAGGATTTGGGTGTGCGTGTGGGGCGGAGGGTGTCTAGCTGAAGGGAAAATGGAAAGTCCTGTCGTTTAATGAGCCCTGTCCATTGTCATGGGCGTACCTGTGTCCATATACTTGTAATCATTGAGCCAAGGCCATTAGGACTGTGCTTCACTAACAATAAACCTGGCTGGGTGCCTTTGTTACTGAAACGGGTCTGTGTTTTTTGGGCAGTTTGATCAAGGTCTGCTATCTGCGCAGAGCTGGGTTAGCACATGGAAAGAACATCCAAAGAGCCAATGACTAAAAGTTAAAATCTTCCTCCTCCCCCCTCAAATTGTGCAGCCTTTAACTGAGTACTGTGTCCTCAAAGTGGTCCTACAAAAGCTGTGAAAATGTTCACGTTATTAGTCTGAGAAGAGACCGTATTTGCTCCAGGTTTATTTATCTTATTCCTGTCCTTAACTTTATTTTTCACCCTTGATCTTTTCCCGTATTACACCTCTAACCAATTTTCTCCTTCTTGCCTCTTCTTGGCAGTGTTTAACCACCTAGTCTTGGTTAAATAATTTTAAATTCCTCTTTAAGAAGTCATGTCCTTATATTGGAAAACTGCTTTTTCACTTTCTTAGCCTTTGATTTTTTTTGCTATGTAAATTTTATTTGATCTATTTTGCTTCCTAAATAACTTGTATAAATTTTGACTGATGATCATGCTGTTGTCATACCTACACTTAAATGAAGAAGTTATTGGCCCACTAAAATAGCCATGTTGAATGTTCAAGTACTGTGTGAGTTGTCTTCATAAATCATCTCTCCGGATGTGAATGAGGTCTGTTATAAAAGTGTTACCTGTTCCTAGAGTTACAGGTCTCTTCAGGTGTGGTTGGTGAAATAACCGGTGTGTTAAACTGCCAAGGAAAAGTCAGGGTAGAGATAAATGGGCTATATGTCCATATATAAATAAAACTTTTCAGCACAAGAGCATATAATCCTCAGAAAACTAAAATACTTGGTATATACGTCATAAATTTGTCCTTGATCACTATAACTTTAAAGGGAAGGAATCACAAGAGTTTTAGTCCCTTTAGAGGACAGAGTTGTGGACTGTCAAATTCAAGTGGGCTTTACAAACTCATAAGATGCCTGAAAATCATTCAAAGGTAATTTAGGTCCTCGGAAACAGAGGGCTATGTGTATGCAGAAAGGAGATGATGTGGGTGGTTAGTGATGAAGGGAGGATATTGTCTCTTTATCCTTCTTGAAACACCACTACCTGAGGTTAAGGATAGAGTCTGAATGGGAACACGGAGATGACTTACATTCCACAGCATCAGTCCCGTAGGTCAGCCAGTTTTCCATTGAGTTAATGCAGTCCAGATCTTGAATTCTCCCAGAGTCACCTCCATGGCTGCTAGGTGAAGCAGCATGAGCCAGGCTGTCCTGGTGACAGAGCCAATGTTGTGTCCTGGAAAGAGCTCAGTTCTCAAAGTCTAGGGAACCTCCTTTCCATGAGAGTCCTAGTGACCTGTGTGAGTGGAAAACCTAGCCCCCCTGCCAAATCTGAATTACCCCTAGCCGCCTCCTCTGAAGGAAATTCCACCAGATTCCCTTCAAGTCTCCTTGCCTTTATATGGGATGAGGAGACTTGGTCCATACTAAGCAGTTACTGAAATCAAACCTTCTCTGAAGGTGACCTGATAGTTTGTAAAACCAGGTGTTAAGAATGAAAATCACATCTGGCACTCAGGATAGTTCAGGTGGAATTTATAAGTAAGTCTACTAGTTTTGTAAAGCAGTATTTGAGGAATTTGCTTTGCTTCTTCGTTACCAGTTCAAAACTCTGTCTTGATTTCTGTATGTATATAATAGCTTCCATCTGTTTCATTTGAGCGCGAATGGGGTTTGGGCCCAGAATTTTGCCCTTTTTAATTTTTTCAATACAAAGACCCTATTAAACACATGGAACAGCTCTTTCCACTTCTGTAGTAGTTGCTGTTGGAAGGCACAGGAATATCCAGCTTCCTATGGCCCTGATTAAAGTAATACTGCAAGCAGTGTTTAAGAAGTAGAAATTAGGACCTTTATTTATTTACTTGTTTATTTTTTCTGTTCAGTATTTTAACTGTAGGTCAATCAACGGCCACTTTGGTCAGGGATGCACTCCAATGCCTGTGTTGTCTTTGAGTCTCTGACTGCAGAAACAGGGACTGGATGATGGGATGGATCTCTCAATAGTTTCCGTGTTCTGTTCATATACTCTGGCAACTGTCAGAAGGCAGGATGCTGTTCTTACACAGTATGGCCATTTTTGTTCACTGACAATTCTCTGGAAGAGTTATGTAGAATGTGATTATTAGGTTATCAAGTTCTGATTATACATTACCAAATGTAAACCTTTGGTTAACACAGTAAAAAATTACAGTAATGACAAGGATCAAAGCTATTTAAAATCACCAGTGTTCATCATGATTTAAAACAGCAAGCAAAAATTCTTAATTTAAATCTTTGATTTTAATGCTGATTTGTAGTGTGTTACTTTTTAAAATTGTTTTCCTAAAGAGACTGATTCTCATTGATTGATAACCAGCCTTAATTTGCGACTTAATAAGCCTTTACACTACATCTCTACATGCTTATTTAAGCAGTTGTATACCTTAATTTACATTTATTCAGATTCTTAATACATGTAAAAATTGTTAGAAATTGGTGAATGATACACTTATTTCCTAGGTTAATTTTTTTAACATGATATTTGTGTAAGCTCTATTTGGATGGAAAAGTAAATTGATTGAAATTCACTAAACAGTTTTGTTTAATTATAAAATAAAAAATCTAGTGTAAATGTGCTGAAAATAAATGAAAAAAGTTTTTATTGAAGTACATTTTGTATTTAAAGCAAACTGATCGAGTAAACAGTGTCTACCAAAACTAATTATTTGTAATCAGTGAATTGAACTGTTTCTTGTTACCATGTCCTTCAAGATTTTAGAACTAGTAGATCACATCCTCTTTCACCTACTTTATATAAATTGAGAGAGGGAAAACAGGCTTTCTTGCTTTTCCAATATCCAATTGGTTTCTTTAATTTGAATGAAGTCATTTATGATAAAAATGGAAAAAGAATGACTAGTGAAGAATGCATGAGAAGAGGGTATCAAGAAAATGCAGAACATTGAGAATACTATACAAATGCTGTCAAGATCTCTCCCAGCACTCCACCATCCTAGAGTGAACTTGACAAAGAGGATTCTGTTGAAGACCTTGCCTCACTGTCTCAAGTGTCAATGCAAGGTTCTTCCCCTCATTCCTGTAGAGGAAGCTTCTGCTGAAGCTGTAACTACTCGTGACCCACAATTATTATTATTGCCTTACTGATATGAGTACCATTTTGGTTCCCTCTCCTATACCATATGCACCACCTCTTTGGCCAGATTGAAACCGTTGGATGGTTTATCACCAACAATTTTTTCCCCGAGTGTTGAGTACCATCATAGAGAGGGGCAACCTGCATCATTTGCTTCTGCCAAGAGATCTGACCGTCAAGAGAAATCTTCCGAGGAGCAGGAAACTTGAGCCAATGAAGAGGTTTCATATAGGCTATGGCCAGCATCTTTGGATGAAGCAGTCATGCCATCTCCTCCATCCCTGGTGGATGATTTTAAACACTTTCAGATTCTGGTCAAGAGTTGCAGATTCATCTTGATGAGATGAAGTGGCCTCATAAGCTGCTCAACATCCTCCATTCACTCATCAGTCTGCAAGGCTTTGCTTGTTAAAGCTCTTCTGAAAACAGCGAAACTGTAAGCATCTATTCCACCTACATACAAAAGAGCAGATAAGATTACATCCTAGCAAAGGACTCAGGTTTTTATTATCCCCTCCCTCATCTAACTCTTTGATAGCTGAAGCAATTAATGAACATGGAAGGCAGTACCATGCTAAAACCCCACCTCCTGACAAAGATAAGTGTCTAAACCTACTGGGGAGGAAATGTTATTCCTCTTCCTCCTTACAACTTAGAATCATCAATTATCAGGGGTTAATGACAAAGTACATTCACATCAATTGAACCAAACAGAACTCTTTTTTGTTGACTACCTACCAACAGAACAGGGAACAATTCCAGGCAATTATGGTAGTGGTGAGGCAAGTTTCCTGATTCTCACCCTCTGGATTCCCAAAAGAGACTCAGAATACAGTAGAAGATCTTCTATTTCTTTAGTTACAGTTGTTCACACATAGCATAGACATATCTCTATGAAAATTCAAGGACTCTCACTACCATGAGGAGGATATGACAGAGGTCTATAAAACCATGAATGGTGGGGAGAAAGTGATTAAGGAAGTGTTATTTACCACTTCATGACATAAGAAGCAGGTGTCGCCCAATGAAATTAATGGGGAGCAGGTTTAAAAAGAAATATTTCATTCATGCAGGCCACTGTCACCCTGTGAAACGCATTGTTGGGCGATGTTGTGAAGGCCAAAAGTATAACTGAGCTAAAAAAAGAATTAGAGAAGCTGATGGAGAATAGGTTCAGCAAGGCTCTGGCTGGAAACCAGTACTGGAATTTTATTTTACTTTCCCTTTTTATTTTATGTATTTATCATTTTTTTTAATTTACTTTTTATTTTATAAGGCCTGCCCCTCTGCCACCACATGTGGCCTGCCATACAGTGGATGTGTCCCTTGGACCAAAAAGTTGGCCCACCCCTGCTCCTAAAACATCTGGCACAACCACTATCAGAGGACAGAAGAGTGGATTAGATGAATCACTGGTCATACCTAGTTCCAAAGGGGTAGCCGTGTTAGTCTATTGCAGAAAGACAACAGAGTCCTGTGCCACTTTTAAAGACTAACAGATTTATTTATCGCATGAGCTTTCATGGGAGAAAATCCCACTTGGTCAGACACTTCAAAGCGTCGGACCAAGTGGGGTTTTCTCCCACAAATGGTCTTGCCTGGTACGGCTATTCTTATGGTCTTATTCACCATGATGGTTACCATTGTATGAGGAAGAAAAATAACTAAGTAATTAGAACCTATGTAACAAACTTAATTTACCTATAGTGGACTGTCAAATACAAATTAATTGAATATCAATTTAGAGGAAATTAGCAATTATAGTTTACGCATTAATACTTTTTTGAACACAAATTTGCTTGGTAATTGATTAAAAGTGAGTAGAAGCACATGTAAAGTGAGTAGATATGTTTGGACACTTTGCCACCCGTAGATCAACATGATGAATCAAGCAATGAAGAGTAAATCTGTGGTAGTTAACAAAGAAAGCAAATGAAACAGACCTGTGGGTTAGCTTAGCACAAAGGAGCAGAGAGGTTCATGTCTGGTGGGGGTCATGTTCTCCAAAATGTCCTTGTCAGTGTTACATTACTAATCATGGAAATGAAGTTGCATTATATATCCAAACAAAAATCTTGTTTAGCTTGTAATGTCCTTAGGTTTCCCTCTTTGGACTCTTTCAATCTTTGATGTACTGATTACTGTAACATAAAAGTTCAGAATGAATGAAGTCATAGGAAACAAATGTGCCCATATTTGGAATCCAATAAATCCAACTCCATGATACTGAGGAGTTTAAAAAGTAGTAAGGCATAAACTTGGAGTTTCAGGTTATACTGCAGTTTTGCTTAAGTTATAACAATAAAAATAGCTTGTTAGAAAGTTCTATGCATTTTGTTTGATATTTGAGGGCATTTTAAAGCTAGTAACTATACTATCTTCTAATTGCTTTTTAAATTTATACTGTGTAAAATAATCGTGGAGTATGAAACACCTCTGTGGGGCCCCCTGCCTCTGTACTTCACCACTATTTTTATAAGAAATCCACTAACCAGCAAAGTTTATAGGAATATTTCACTTACATAAGTGGCCTTTTCCCCCAATCTTTTCATTCACAATGGTTTCCCGTATCCTTAATGGGTTACCAAATACATTCAAACTGTGAACACTAATATATGCTACCTCTCTGGGGGATGGCGTGTTTATTTTCATGGAAGATTTCACAAGTATCCGAGTCTGGGGGTCAAGGAGGAAATGCAGTTTTTGGCTGATCTAAATGATTAAATATACAGTGTGTTGTGCATGCACACAAACACGTACTCTTATTTCCCATAACTTTCTTTATTTACTTAATTCCTATGGGCCGACCCCACTGAACAACATTGCAGTGAAAGCAAAATCCAGTATTGAATATAAGCTTTTCTCAATTTCAGTTTTAATAATTATAGAACTAAATTTTCATTAGTATCTGGGAAATCATTGCAAATTACTAAAATTAATAAATTGGAGAGTAAGCAAGCAATCGAGGATGATGCATCATTATGTGCTTTGATCAGTGACTTAGACAATAGTGGTTTTAATTTGCTACCTTATCAGAATGGATCAGAAAATGTACTTTAATTGTTCTTCCAAATGATGAATACTGCTCTAGTGTTAATGGTTGTTCCCTACCTTTCAATAACCCTTTAATTGTTTGTGGATTGTGGTGTGCAGAATAGCTGAGTTTAACTTTAGTGCGGTAATCTCTGCTGCTTGGAGGATAAAGCCAAACCTCCCCTTTCTACACAGGATATTCTTACCCCCGTTCCGCCTGCCTACTCTCCCTCCATCCCAACTATTTGTATTGCTGCCACAAGTGAATAGGAAAATCAAAATCTCATGGGTAAAAAGCACACCAAGGAAAACAATCTTTTTAAAGGTTGTTGGTCACTTATGCAGCAATCAGAGACAGTACAAAAGAAAGGAAAGAAAATTGTAAAGCATGCATTGAAAGTCTATGCAAAATTTACATCGAGTCAAACAAAGCAAAAGAGGGACCCAGTTCATCCAACTATACCATAATGATATTGTAGCTTACATTTTTCCCTCAGTCAAATCATTTGTGTATGTTAACTTTGTACATTCATCTCCCCTGCCATTCAGATGGACAATGAACTGATTTCTAAATGGTCAGGGGAGGAAAAGATCCAGCCACAGTTCTCCCTAATTCGAACCTTGACAATCTCAGTAAAGAGGCCAGTTATTGAACCATCTCTTGGCTTCTCGTATCATGCAAGGTGAGACACTATGGGGAAATTTGCACTGCTTAATTCCCTTTCTGTACATTTTAAAAACTTTAGTCTCTAGAGCTGACACATGCCACCTTTCACAGGCTATCAAAGAATTCGAGCCCAGTTAGGGAAACTGAATTAAGGCCTTGTACACACGATCACTTTATCGCGCATTAACAATCATTACTGCGAGATACCAACAACAGCGTACACATGTGCAATAGGGCTGTTGCGCGTTAACTGCATTGTTGTAGCGCAATACAAAAACCACCTCGACGAGGGTGGTGGCAGTTAACGCGGAACAGCTGTTGCGCCTTTCCACTCGTGTGTACGCTTACCGCGCAATGATTGGCCTCCGGAAGTGTCCCAGCATTCCAAAGTCGTCCTCTCTGGTCTTCCCCCCCACCCGCTCTGTAGCCGTGACGAAACAGTCCCCCCCTGATCAGATTCCCGGGATTTTCGAATTTCTCGTCTGTTTCACTTCCTGTTCTCTTCCTCGTGGAGTGGAGTGCAGCTCCGATCATCAGTAACAATGGCAGCCCGTCGTGGAAGATGCGCACCCCTTTGGAGCACGGCAGAGGTGCTGGACCTGATCAGCATCTGGGTAGAGTCCGCTGTGCAGGCGCAGCTACGTGGCAGCAGGCGAAATTATGATACATTTGGCATAATTTCTTGGGCCATGTCAGAGAGAGGTTATGATAGACACTGTGCAGTGCAGATCAAAGGTGAAGGACAAAGGTGGACACATCGGCCCCCCCTCATCCAGTGAATGCCAGACCCGAGCAGGATGAGGACGTGATCGATGAGGAGGAGGAGATGGAGGATGACCTGGAGGAAGGCGCAACAGCACGTAGCCAGGAGCTCCTCTGCACCCTCGCTGAGGCGTCCACCCAAGACATGAATTGCAGCATGTCCTCTGAGGCAGCAGAGGGGGGTTCTGGTAAGTTTCTCTTCCGTGTAGCTATGGCTCCTGCTAAAATATCATTGTCTGGGCTGGGGGTGCTTGCTGTCTGTTCCCGCTGTGCACGCTCTTTACTCTGCATTCATTAGAAGTGCATCAACACAAGCAGTGATTGTCAAAAAATCATCTGTATTTAGGTCAGTAAAGGTTTCCTCGATGTACCTCCAGAGCCTACTACTCAGGTTAGATGGGAGAGCGTTTGTGTCTACGCTCCCAAAGACGGATACTCTGCCTCGCCAGCTGCAGAGCACAGCCCTGGGAACCATGGCAGCACACAGTGCAGCAGCTTGCAACCGGTGGCACGTAGGATATGTATTCTAGCTGGCAGGGGCACTCTGAGGAGAGAGATATTGGGTTCCATCTGTGTGCCCTGTGCAGAATGTTAGCCCCCAGTAAGCTTTCTATTAGGACGTACCTTGTCCGCTTCAGCGAAGCATAGGATGTTGACTGCCCTGCACCTTCCAGTGGAATGTGCTACTGGAAGGTTACATTGGTTATCTAGGCTATGTGTTAACAACAGCTTTATTATTATTATTTATTTTTTTTTTTTTTTAGATTCGACCATCACAAGGCCGGTGTCTACCCCAGCTGACCGCATGAGAAACATTCGGCGGTGTGCTCAAAGAAACAGGGAGGATATGTTTTAGGACCTGCTGAAAACAGCACAGGAATCCGCGAGGGAGAATCGAGCCTGGAGAGAGGAATCCCAAGAGAGGAGGCAGAAACACAGGGACGAACTGATAAGCGTCATGAAGGAGCAAACAGAACTGCTCAAGAGCGTGATTGCTTTGCAGACCCAGGTGATTAATGTACGGGCTCCACTCCATACAGTTCAGCCGTGTCTGCCTCCCACACCCCATAGTCCTTCAAAGAATTTCTTTGAAGGCCACCCGTCCCCCTGGTACACTGCAACATCCAGTCCCCCCCAGAGCTACTTTTTAGAGACCTGCAGCTACACCCACCTGTAACCTCTTTCCCCCTTTAGGTTTTAATAAAAACAGTGACAAATAATTTGAAGAGTGTCTTTATTTGTACACATTGAAAATCTCATAAGGTGCACCTGATGCGTCCTGGAAGTTAACTAGGGGAGGGCATCATTGAAATCGTCCCTGAGTGCCTCCCTTATGTGAGCAGCTTCTCCTTGGGCCCCCCTAATACTCCTAGTGGCTGGCTGTTCGTATGCTTCCTTGAGGCGCTGTGCCTCCATAGCCCACCCTGGGGAAAACTTTTCTCCCCTACTTTCACAAATGTTATGAAGGACACAGCACGACGCAATCACAGCAGGGATGTTGTCCTCCGCCAAGTCCAGCCTCCCATACAAACATCGCCAGCGCCCTTTTAAACGGCCGAAGGCACACTCCACAGTCATTCTGCAGCGGCTCAATCTGTAATTGAACCGCTCCTTGCTGCGATCTAGGTTATCGGTGTACAGCTTCATGAGCCATGGCATCAGTGGGTATGCTGGGTCTCCGAGGATGACTATGGGCATCTCCACATCCCCCACTGTAATTTTTTGATCTGGGAAGAAGGTACCCCCTTGCAGCTTCCGGTACAGTCCAGTGTTCCTGAAAATGCGGGCATCATGCACCTTTCCCGACCACCCAGCATTGATGTCCGTAAAATGCCCCTTGTGATCCACGAGTGCTTGCAGCACCATGGGGAAGTTGCCCTTCCTGTTGATATACTCAGTCGCGAGATGGTCTGAAGCGAAAATAGGGATGTGTGTGCCGTCTATGGTTCCCCCGCAGTTAGGGAATCCCATGGCAGCAAAGCCGTTCAGAATCTCACGAACGTTGCCCAACATCACCGTCCTCCATAGCAGAACGCGATTGATGGCTCGGCAGACTTGTGAGAGGGCTAATCCGACGGTGGACCTCCCGACTCCAAACTGGTTTGCAACCGGCCGGTAGCGGTCAGGAGTCGCTATCTTCCAGACAGCAATTGCAACACGCTTCTCCACGGTTAGGGCTGACCTCATGTTGGTGTCTTTACGTCACAGGACAGGGGCCAACTCTGAACACAGTTCCAGAAAGGTTGCTTTCCGCATTCGAAAGTTCTGTACCCACTGCTTGTCATCCCACAGCTGCATAACAATGCGATCCCACCACTCGGTGCTCGTCTCTCGCGACCAGAAACGGCGTTGCACCGTGTGCAGATGATCGGTGAAGGAGCTGAGCAACGTGGTGCTGTTGCTCTGCATGGCATCGATCAGCCCCTGTTCCTCAGCGTCCTCGTCTGACTCGGAGCTCATTGCATACTGAGCAACCAGCCGAGATGTATTTAGAATGCTGAAGGCGACAGTGGAGATCAGAGCAGAATCCATGCTGTCGCTGTTGTGATTGCACGCAAGTAGTGCGTCACTGCACTGTTGAAAATAGGCGTGAGTTGCTATTGGCAACGAGGAAGACGCAAGGGGAACACAGTGCACCATGGGAAACAGAGTTTACCCATGGTGCTTTGCATTCCTTTCCTTCATCCCATGATTCCCAGCGCAGATTGAGGGAAAATTGAACTGTGGGATAGGTGCCCAGAATTCATTGCGCTACACCGCGATATTGCAAAGAATTCTGTTGCGTTGCAAGGAGCGACGTGTGTACGCGCTATCCCGCAATAAAGGTCACATGTTCTTTATAGCGCGATTGCCATGTTGTGCTTTGATCGTGTGTACATAGCCCAAGTCAATTGAAGCAATCAACTGTTCCTTAAGTAAAGCAGAGTCCTTCTCTGCTTTGATTGTTGTATGCTGTATTCGTTGCCATCCCTTCAAAGTTCTGGTAGAATGCCTTTGGGGTGGTTGTTCCAGTCAAGCCTGTGAAAAGGACACTGGCAGGTTATCATGAGGAATCCTGTGCTAATGTTGATGCTAAGATACCTTGTACTGCTGTGCCTTGGTCTGTGGATCAGTGGAGAACTTTTGTTTCCAGGGCTGTCAGTCAAGTGCCTTTTTTATGCGTTTTAAATTCACAACTAAATAATTCCAAATAAAATCTCTTCATTTCAGGCTGTCAAACAGATTCACAGCACTCAAATCCAGTTGGTATGGGAAGGCAGGGGTCATTATAAAAAACTTAGTTTTTTACACAGTGGGAAAATGGTTTTATGTACATGCAATTTATTCAGTGTTCAAGGACCTGCCAAAGAAATGAAGGCAAACCTTGATATGTTTCCACAATTCTTCTTTCAGCTGTTGTTTTTCTGGATAGGTCCTTTCTAAAAGCATATTGGCGAGGTGTTTTTATGGTGCGTTTTCTTACTCATTATTTTTCTCCATTAGAAAAGACTTGAAGTTCTCTGTTTAGCTTGAAAGATTGTTTACCCAGTAGAAGTTGGTCCAATAAAAGATATTACCTCACCAACCTAGTCTCAATAAAATATAGGCAGGCAACATGCTAGTGAACAAATAATCGGAAGTTTTATAGCTTCCCCCGAAAGGTATAGACACAGAGGACTGTTTATATAGCAACAGACATAATTTTGTTGATTCCCCAAGGTTGTTTATGTAGCAGCACTTGTTAAAAAAACACTTTCTGTTTTGATTATTCCATTGCTTAGTCATCTGAATCCTGCCCAATGCTCTTTCATACAAAGAAAAGGGATCCAGGATCTTGTAAAGCAACTAACTCTGCCATTTATATTTTATTTTGTTTGTACCCCTGTGTTTGACATCCTCTGAAACCCTTACAGAAAAGGCTAGCTTCTAACCAGCTTTGTAAAATTCATTCAGAAAACTTTTTCTGCTTCTGTTTCTCAGCTTGAACATTTGTGGGGCACGCATTTTGTGTGTACCAACAGGAGACTCGGGTGTTCATTTATTGAACGTTGCTGAGAACTGCAATTGAGTTGTGCAGTTGCATTTGCTCTTAAGTCTTTACTACTGATGCACCCAGAGAATGAACACCACCTTTTTAAAATCAAGATAAACACTGTCATAGGGCAGAATGCTGCATATGTAAATTGTTAAACTTTAACCGTGACACTTGTCTAAAAACCTAATATCTAAAAATGTCTTCAGCTTACATACGGGGGGGGGGGGGGAAGGAGGGGAAAGATGCAGGTTTTAGGGTCTGAATGGTGGCTTTGCACAGTAAAACAAATTGAAGCCAGGTGGTAATGTGAATCTTGCTGTCCTGTCTGTGTTTGGAAATATGTCTCCGCACATCCTAGAATAAAGAAGACAAATTAGTATATCACAGGGGGACCTAAAACAATAAATACAATTTTGAGAAACCATGAACAGATCAATACAGCAATCATCTGAACTCAAGCTAAGTATGTACTGACCCAGTCACTACATACTTCCCTGTTGATTGTAATTAGTACTTTCTACAACATACTATTAATCAACCCAGTGTTTATCATTCTAATGTTTTAATGTGTTGAAGCTGTCTGAGTTTCCTCTGCACTTAAATTGTCATTCATTCTATGGATCCGTTTTACAGAACTAATAGTGACTCTATTAGAACACAAACCATTCTTTCAAGTGTGGTAACGTATTTCCCAGAAATAAAGAGAGTTCAGAAATTCTAATTCTTCTACTCGGCTAGTTTTGTAGTCCCCAGAAGTTCTTCATAAGAAAACAAATACCAAGATTGAGTCTTTACTTTGTATTAATTTATCACAATGTAAATGCAGAATATAGAAGAGAGATGCTATGTAATATGTAGTGGATGTTCACAAACATGTGGGCCTGCTATGAGTAGTCAGATGTTACCCTCTTGCTCTTCTAGTCTGGTAAACCATTTACCCAGCAGAGTGATCAGCCTTTGAAAAGTGCCCTTTTGCTTTTATCTTCCTCTATTTAACTAACTGCAATGATTATTTCTGGCCATCAAAACTAATTTCCATTGGTGAATGTTGAATAAAAGTGGTGGCTTTAATAACAATATGCCAAACAATATCACCATTCTTCAAGATGCAAAGACATGCTGTGATTTGCCAGACTTTTCCAAACTTCAGCCCTTCACCCTAAACTAGATAAGGTGCATGTGTGGGGAAGGAGTCTGTCACAGTTTAAACATGATTATAAAAATAAGCAGATTAAGGGTGTTTTTTAATGAAGGATAGAAATACACTGATCTTTTTGAGAGAAGCAGATAGCTCCTTTTTTGAGTTTTGAAAGTACCTCTTCATCCCACTGTTATATGCCAACAATTGAATTGTGTTTATCTTTGGGAATTGTTTGTCTTGTGGGTTCCCTCCTGCCACAGTGTTGCTGGCTGGGTTTTCTTGAAGTTAGCCAGATTCTTTCACCCTTTGCTTACGTTTAAAACCCATCTTTAGCTTCTTCTAAAGAACAAAAAAGCAAATGAAAGTCAAAACTCCCCATAGGACTGACTCTTAAATTGGGAATTTTGGGGGTACTTAAGCATTTTCATCTGGACTATTAATAGAAAGAGTTAGGTTTTTTTTCTAACCTCTGAAGATATGCACATGACGGGGACCTCAAGAATATCCAAAAAACAAGCAAAACCCCTGTATGTTGTTTTCCTTAGATTGTTAGTACATCTGCTACTTGTAGCATGCTTGTTGGAATACTTTTCTTAAAACTATAATGTCCTTTTATTTGTATGCTACAAATTCAATTTACTGAACAAAACTATATCTTGTTTTAGAGGCTAAATTGTTTACTTCATGCATTATAAAGTAGGAGTAGTATTGTACCCATTTTGTAGATGGCCAGACTGAGGGCAGAAAATGTAGTGACCTGCCATAGGTCAGAATCATTAAATCCAGTTCTTCTGGTCACCTGCTTAATGTGGTAGACTACAACTACTGAATTTGTTTTCCTCAAATAAAGATTTAAATAATACTTTAGGTATTTTTCTATAATAAATTGTATGGCACATAGCTATATAACTGTCCTTAAAAGGCCCATATATTCTCTGGAACTCCGTTTCTACAGAACCCACTTCTTGTCGTTCAGTGTTGCTCCAGAATCTAAGCTACCATTTGAAAAAACAAAACAACAACAAAAAAAAACCAAACCAAAACATTTATTTCGCCTTACTGTGAAGGGAATCAACAAGTTTAAATCAATTTTCCTTATCTGCAAAGAGCCTGGAAGAGTCATTCTGAGATCTGAATGGGATGTCAATTCTGGAAAGCAGGAGCTGATTTTCAAACCCTAGAGGGCAGTTAGAGCCCTGGCTCCCAGGGAGTTGCACCTTACTGACCTCTATACTTTTCAAGAACTCCCCCAGTACACATTCAAATCTTCACATTGACTGCAATGGCTGGATTTTATGCTTATATGATCAGCATTCTGCTTATTTGCCATTGCTGAATGCAGTGTTCCATAATGGGGGTGGGAAACAGGTGCCTGTTTGCTGTAGGCTGATTTTTTGAAAAGGAAGAGCTTCAAAACAATGAATAACAAATGTACATTCTTGCCCTTGCCTACAACGTTATCCCACCAATTCTAGACGCTCCGCTACTATCGACATCAGAGATTCCCAAAATACCTCAATATGTTCCCAGACCTCCTTTCTTTCTTGCATTCTTGTGGACCTTAGAAGCCCCAGTCATGGACTTGGACCTTGTTGTTTTAGGTGATGTACAGAACAAACCGTCCCTGTCCCAAGGAACTTGCAATCAAAATATAAAACTAGGCAACAGATGGCTATAAATGGGGAAGTACAAGTCAACAATGAAACAACATTGGTCTCTGTGATGGGCAGTGGTCTTAGCGCAGCAGCAGCATCTTCCCTCCAACCAGTTTTACCATTCAGAAAAAAAACCCAAAACTTCAACTTGACATTTTTCAATTCATTTATGCTGCCTTCAAGTCTGAGATTGGTATTGAATTTCAAACTTACTGTAAAATATTGCAGTGCTATAATTAAAACTTTCAGTCATCTCATCTTTTGAAAGACAAAAGGAAGAGGAAGTGTGTATTCAACAAAGAGTACGGGTATAATGCAGCAAATGTAATTTGATCCACTCATTGGATGTGGAGAGCTTATCTTTCTAAGTCCAGAAGATAATTGGCCTATCTGTAGAGGCAAAGCAGTTTCCGAAAGATGACAGCTACAGAGTTTCGTCAGCAAGAGATACAAAGAACTTTATTCTACAAAAAAGCTGTGGATGAAATGAATCCTTGCTAAGGCTAACCCCATTCTAGTAGACAAAAGCTAAGGTGGAGGGAGTGTTCTAGGTGATCTTGCTCATAAGAGTAGCACTTTAGCAGCAGCTAGAACCATAGTGAGGAAAAGTAGAGGAATATCTTCTAATGTGAAGCTAGATTGTTATACTGTTTTGTGGTTTTGCTACTTCCATATGGAATTCCAGGTAATTGCAATTATGAAAGCTATGTCTGAAGACATTTTCAGTGCCATAAGAATTGGTAAAAAAATGTAAGTAACTGGTTAGGTCAGTTTGGTGTGAAAAAAGCAGCATGGAATCATTACTTTTCATTGTGTTCTTAAATTGGACATTAAAAGACCATTAGATACATTGGAGAGCGTGCCTTTGCTTATGTAGGCAACATAGACAACAGAGTCTTGTGGCACTTTTAAAGACTAACAGATTTATTAATCGCATGAGCTTTCGTGGGAGAAAATCCCACTTCGTCAGACGCTTTGAAGATAGGAAAGTTACAGAGTACATAGTACAACTGGTAGATACGTTGGAATTGATGAGAATACTCTTTGCTGTCTTGGAAAATTGGTGTGACCAAATGGAACTTGCAGTAAACGCCAAGAAGATGAAGTGATGGTAGCTAGGAAGAGGGACAATGCAGTGTGTTGAAATGCAGCAGCAGAGAAAGTAGAAGGAGTAGAATCCGTGGTGTTCCTTGGCATTGTGATTAGTCAATGGTTCCATCAAAGCAAAGATTAAAAGATGTGCCTTAGCTACAAGTGCTGCAGAGAAAGTAATGAATTTATGGATTGATCAAAACACTATTCAGTACCAAATGAAAACTCATTGTATTAGTGTAACAGTCTTATACAATGGTCTGGAAGCAGCTACGCTGGAGCAGACATCAGAAGGCTGGAGGCAGTATAGATAAGATCTTCAAAAGATGGGAGGTATAAAATGGAATGTTTTAAACCAACTCAGGTGAGTAGGTTGTGAAATTTAGGGTATGGGTTTCACTACAATCACAAAGGTGAGGATGCTGCTGAGGACGAGCGCAATAAGATGCCAGAGAAAATGCAAATGCGACCAAGATCATTGACCTAAATGGTGGGTCAGAAACTATAAAAAGAATTCAGGCAGACAGCACCTTTACCTAGGCTGCTAATTTTGAAGACCCTGCAAATGATAATGTTATACTTCTGAAGGACTATGAATCTTAAATTTCCACAAGTGATTAGGACTAATTTTTTTTTTTTTTTTTTTTTTTAAATCATCTGAAAAAACAGCTGATCTGTGAGTACAGTGAGTGTTCAGTGATCTGGCAGCTAGTTATGCCAGGAAGAGATCCTGAAAGCTCGCTTGGTGGGAGTTGCCAATCACTAACCTATGCAGTGATACTAGAGCCTAGAGGGAAGTACGTGTGTTGCCCGTGGCTAGTTATAGTTGGGGAACTGACCCACAGAAGGCATGAGGTGCCTTTGAAATCCTAGAGGCCTTCGGGAAGCATAACAGTGGCTATTCTATTGTTCACTCTTGTTGCAACAACTGCTTCAGTAACTAGTGGCATTTAGAAGAATTTCTGCCACAAGATAAGTGCTTGAATTATCACAAAACCTAAAGTAGCCAAAATAATATATTGCAGATACATATCATATTTTTACTTTCTTAATATATTTCAAAGACAGTGAATTAATCTTCAGATGGACTGTAAAGGAAGACTCATTCTGGCATGACCTGTTTTCTGCTGTATGCTTATCTGAAGCACTGTACCACTTCTTGAACATAAAGAGCTGACCGTGTGCTACGTTTTGTTACAATGAGTGGGTTTCATAAGTTCAAATTGATTTTTTTAAAAGTCACAAAATATCTAGAGTTATTGTAGGGCACAAATGTTATTTTTTTAATATTCACTTTTATGCCAATATCAGAAGTTTTACATTGATACCGTACAAAAATAACATGATCTAATACATACTGTAATTTCAAAGCAGCTATGTGGTCATCGCATACCACAGGTATAATGACCCTTGCCAGATGTAACTGCAGTTATTCTTCTGTAATATTAACTGTCGGTAGCTACAAGGTAAAAGATTGTATTTATTGGACTTCACTTAGAAGTAGTGGAATTTGTTCAAAGAGATGACATCCCAACACTCTTGTACTATAATATGGCAATTATTAATCCAACATGGAGTTTACATTACATCATATCTGCTTAGCCTTTTTCTTAACATTTTTAACATGGGCCCCACAGGAAGGTAATTCAGTAGCATTTATGAATTAACTTGGTGATATAAAATTGAGTTAGCAGAAACAGTACTGTTCATATTTAGTACTGTAGCGTCTTCTGATCCTGACTATTCAAAAAGAGTGCACGTCTGCCTTAAAGAGAATAATCCCTTAATGCTGTCCTTCATATGTCATGAAACCATAGAGATTAAGGATGACTTAAAAAATTGAGTATTTTGCAAACATTTGTGTGTGGTAGCATGGTGCAAATGTAATATCACTGGGGTTTTTTGTTTGTTCCTAATGCTTTTCATTGCTCCAGGCTAGTCGTTTGTTTAACCCAATCCAGTGTAACCCTATCAAGAGAGTGTGGATCACTTGGTAATTTACATTGCATAGTAGTTTTAATCCAGGTTCTGTCACTGCAGTGGAAGGTATGCATCACAACCCACTATACTACCTAATTTTATGTCCATATGGAAATAATAAACTCTACAGTAAGTGACCTTATGTCTCACAATCCAGTACTGAGAATTTATTTTCCAAAACAATTTTTCTTCCTTAAACCCAGTTGACAATAGAAAGAAGTCTCAATCAAAGATTCTTTTAAAGAGAAAAAAAAATTGCATTTTAAAAAAAGAAATGATCAAATAAGTATTTGCAGTTTGAACAGCTCAATCTTCATTATTTCCCAGAGTATATTCATTTACTCCCCAATTCAGCAAGTTATGTAGGCAGGTATGTAACTTTAAATATGTAAGGCATGTCTTTGACTTTCACCAGGTTTACTTGCATGCTTAAATATCAAAGGGGTAGCCGTGTTAGTCTATTGTAGAAAGACAACAGAGTCCTGTGGCACTTTTAAAGACTAACAGATTTATTTATCGCATGAGCTTTCGTGGGAGAAAATCCCACCTTGTAAAGACAAAGCTCATGCGATAAATAAATCTGTTAGTCTTTAAAAGTGCCACTGGACTCTGTTGTCATGTTTAAATATGTTACTGAATCTGCGCCTCTCAGCAGGTACTAAGTATTTCTCAGAAATGCAGTTTTCTTTTTTTAATGTGACTTTGAACGCTACTTATGGCAATGTTTTTTAAATGTAAACATCATTTATCAAACCGAGAGTGGCTTATTCCAACAGATTGTGTTGTAAAAGTTTAATTTTAGAGCTGTCTTCCCTTGTGTAATCAATGGCAGGAAGATAGATTTGATTCCAAACGATTTGATTCCTGAACGATTAGTGCCTTTGGATTATGAAAGACCGTTTAGGGTCTTAATCAAGTTTGCATTTGTAGAAACTATAGGCAGTAACACAAACTATGTTGTGTAATTCATTTGTTAATACATGCTGAATTGTTGCCATTGGAGGAGGGGGGGAGGGAGGGACAGTTTGAGAGGCTGTAAGAATATTTTAGATAAGTGAACTCTGAATGGACAATGTTGAATAAATCTGTGTGTAACCTACATGCCATACTCTAACATAGATACTGCCTGGGTATCTGGGCTTGAAGAGTTAGAAGTAAAAGGCACTGATTTTTAGTTTCAGGACCACTAATAATTTTCCTAGTGCATAGTTAGTATTTTCTGGTCACTGACATAGTAGCTAAATTAGGTCTATACTTCAGTTTATGATTAATCAGAGAGAGAGGGGTGAAGCATTTCACAATTTTTTTTTTTAAATAGTGCATGTGACTATGAATCTCTTTGATTACTACACACACACCTGAGCTAATTTTATCAGGTAATCTTCAAGTGAGTCCTTATTAGGAAACATCTGTCTCCTCCTCCTCCCCCTTTTTTTTACTTTAAAGACTTTGCATCAAAGGTGTCAAACTCATTAGCTGTGGCAGGCCAGATTTGACTTAAATGTACTTCAAGTGGGCCATACATACCATAAATGGGAATACTAACATACTGAACCAAAACTATACTTCATTATTTAGCATAGAATTGTTTTAATCGTTTGTTTACCTATGGGTATTCTCAATTGGCTTTTTTTAAGCTGCTAATGTAGAAATGCGGTGTAGAAATAAAAGCTCTTGCCCATGTTTTATCAGCTTGCATTCAGGGAGAGAGCATTTGTGCTATCTGCTGGAAACAACATAGTCAGAATATGTAACAAGGATTAATGATCAGATGGACTGATTGTTTTATCCCAGTCATCAAGGGGTTTTCTAATCCATTTTTGTGGAGCTTCAATTTACATTTAAAATACTACTAACTAAAGGAGAGCATATTTTTGAATTCCCCCTTTTCAAATTGATTGGTAGTCCTTCGGTTTGAATTCAAAAAGCTAGTAAATTAACTATGCTCCCCCTCGCCCCCAGCTTCTGAAATAGAGTCTAGTATTAAGTAAGCCTTACTAATTCTAAACAATTCTTCCTTTGTAGCTTAGATACCAGCACGGACTGGGTACTCCGGATCTAAGGCAAACTCTTCCTAACCTGAAAAACTTCATGGAGCATGGGCTAATGGTCAGATGGTAAGTGCCAATGTCTCACCAATTAAATAATATGAAAGTAGGGAGCACAGTGAGGGTTGGTGAGGATATCTTTAGAGGTAGCCGGAGCCCTTTGACCTGATGTTTGCCAATACATACATTGTACAGAGGGAGGAGCATTTAATTACCTAAAAGAACAAAGCCAACAAGCTCCAGATCAGTCACTTCCTGACGAAAGGAAGAGATCTGAAAAAAAGTGAGACTGTACAGTGATTATCAGGAGATAAGGTGCCAGAGCAACATAGATGGCTTTTAATAGACTTCTGAGTGAAAAGGCTAATGGGGGCGACGGGGACAAAATCAGTTGTGGAATAAGGGCTAAAGTAGTGGAGGCTTGCAGATAAGGAAGTCATTCTGAGATTCTGGGCAATAGGTTCCATGGAGATTGGAGAGTATCCAAACTGAACATGATAATACCACCAAGATTTGGGGCCCGATACCCAAAAACTGTTACAGAAAAAGAAAGAGCTGCTTGTGGCCAATGAAAGGAGAGAAACTTCATGGTATGGAAATGTGGTGGTAGTCCCAATTATATATAAGAGGAAGTAAAGGAGGAAGAAGGGAGTAAGTAATGACAGAATGTTGGGAAGGTATGAAAATGACAAGTTGGTAAAGAAAATAATAGTGTGGTTGTGGAAAAGAAGGATCAGGCACTTAAAACCTTATATGCAGGACTACTAACAAAGGAAGGGGGAAAAGACATACAGATGAGGCTAAAAAGCAAAGAGAACCTGGGGGCTGTGGAGTGGGTTGAAGATGAGAACAAAAGAGTACTAGTGGAGGATGGTGGGATCATTCGGGCATGGCAGTGCTTTTATGAGAAATTACTCAATTGAAGAACATGTGAAGAAGCCATTGAGGGAAGTATGAGCAAACAGCAATCTCACAAGACTAATTCTCAAAGTGGAGACTCAAAGTGCTAAAGATAATGAAATGTAGGAAAGCAGCGGACCAGCTGGTGTGCCATTTGAGTTATTTTAACCATTAGGCCCTGAGGGCCATAACTTTTTTCAGTATAACTCTCTGTACTGGAAAAATGCCTTACAAGTAGGGGAAGAGCACATTGGTCTCTACCTTCAAGCATAAAGAAGATATGCAAGAATGTAATGTGTTGTCCCATCAAGTTAACAAATTGCACGATGAAATGGCTAGAAAGAATGAGTGAGTAACACTTTCATGAGGAACTGGATCATCAAGTAACCAACAACCAGTTTGGGTTTATACCAGGGAGGTCATCGGTAGCTGCAGTCTTCGCACCTGAATGCTGCAGAAGTACACGATGAAACTCAAGGAATTGCACGTAATGCTTCTGGAATTAGAATAGGATTATGACAGAGTTCCTAGAGAATTTTTATGGTGGTGCCTACAGTCATGCAATCTTTTGGAGATGCATATTCAGACGATCATGGACACCACTCGATAGGACAACACAACAATAGTGAGAAACAGCTGTGGTTACAGTGAGTTATTCACTGTGAGGATATGTCTACTTCGAGGATCAGCCTTAACCCATTCCTGTTTGTAATTATAATGGACACCTTAACCTGGGAAGTGATTGGCAATGCAGTGAAATGGTATGAGCCATGATGAAGATACTCCCTGAGCTGTTCCATAATAGGAGCTATGGGACTGGATGATGGGATGGATCATTTGATGATTGCCCTTTTCAGTTCATTCCCTCTGAATCATCTGGCACTGGCCATTGTTGGAAGGCAGGTTTCTTAACCAGATGGACCATTGGTCTGACCCAATATGGCTGTTCCTTTGATCACTGGGACAAGTGAAATGATGAAATGTGGACTATGTTGGTTAAAGTAAGGAGCTAGTAGTCACAGTACACAAAACACAAGGAAGACTTAAAAAAAGATGGTTCAAGATGCTGAAAGAAGACATGATGAAGGTTGTCTTCGAAGATGCTTTTGACAAGTATGCTAGTAGACTAAGAACAAAGACTGCTGACCTTGACTGATTGGACAATATGAAAAAGAAGAAACTGGATAGATAAATTATCAATTCCTCTGGAGATTATATGATGTACTTTTTAACTCCTTTAATGTGTTTCTGAAAACTTTTCATAAGTTACAAAACTTTCCCATGATTTAATCTGTACTATGATGATCTTCTGTACATTCTCTATTTGTAATCGCATCACTTCCATGTGATAACGAGAGACCAATAAATTGATGATCAAACTACCCCCTTAAAACAGCAGTCACTGTTCAATATGGAAGGAAAGGAGAGTACGAGTGGGGGGGAAAAATACATCGTTTCTTTAAGATTTAAGGCCGAAGACCCTGAACTAACAGGGGAAGAGAGTTAATCGTCCCATTATACTTGTATTTAACAACTGTTAGCAGAAGCATTCTAGTATCAAAATAGTGTCTAAAGAACCGGCGATCCAAATAATTTAACTTTAAGTTGATGACCATCTTGAACCGAATTATGAAGCCAGTGCAATCCATGGAGAACAGGTGAATTTGTGCTCCATGTAGTTCATGTTGCTAAGTGGTCAGCCATGTTGCAGGAATTTCATTTACTTTTCTCCATAGATTTAAAGAACGTACAGAGGCATTAGGATTATAAAGTACATGTGCTACACAAGTCTCTTACGTTAATTCATTTTTTCCATGCCTTGTCACTTTCATAAATCACTTCTTACCCTTGCTGACTTTTCTTTAGCTGTAGGGACACTTGGTGGTGCTCTGTGTTGATTAAATGCAGGCTCTCTTTACTGCTCTAGTGAACCCAACAAGCTACCTTATTCTGAAAGTTTTCATTTCAGCAAAACAAGACTAGTGGTATATAGGAGTTTTTCACTTCAGTCCTTTCTAAAGGAAGCAAATGTTTCCTTTCAATAGGAACACTAACCCATTAACATGTGATTCTTAACATTTCTGATACTGCTGCATTGTTCTAAACAGACCGTTCAAAGCAAGTGCTATTTTAAAACTATTTTTTTTTTTTTTTTTTTTTTTTAAAGATTTGATGTATTGGTATTCTTTTGATGTTAATAGCTTGGCTGTATCTAGGATGGAGGTGTCAAACCTATGATGAAGTGGGATTTTCTCCCATGAAAGCTCATGTGATAAACAAATTTGTTAGTTTTTAGAAGTGCCACAAGACTCCTTATTGAAATCTACTTTATCTAATGCTTTCTCCCTTTGCTGGCTCTGACCTAACAAGTCACAGAAAGGAGGAAAAAAATATCTTGGTTTTCATACAGTATGTATCATTATGTCAGTGCTAATGTGATTCATGGTTGTCTACCACTGGGCACACTAGACCTGTGGAAAGAACAGGATCTGACCTGATTTCTGTGAAGTTGAAATCCAGTTAGCAATAATGTGGACAGGATCAAAATTTGCAATGTTGATTAATAACAAATCACCTCATTCTTCTTTAAACGGAGTAAATTTACTTGTATAGACACAGTGTTAGATACCCATCCCCCCTTGTTTTTTATACTTATGCTTTTCAAGTACTACTGATGAATGCCTTTGCTATCCTTTAGGGACGTTGTCTTTACACAGACAGGTATTTCCTCAGAGTGATGTACAGTCATTAGCAAGACAAAACACATTTTTGGCTAGGTGATATTTCAAAACGTATCTGAATATTAGGCAGGGTTCTCCGGGAATATCATATTACCCCAGTGAATATCTATGCCTCATTTCCTTTTCACCTCTAAGACTTGTATGTGTAGTCATTCTCTTTTAGGGTTAATGATTCTAAACACTACTACTTAATACTTCCTTACAAAATACATTTGAAATGGGCCTTTTCTGAGAGCATAGCTCAGGGGAGAAATTCTGGACTAGATTTTCAAAGCCAGGTACTTGCAGTTGTGGGCATGAGGGCAAATACCTAGTGTGTATTTGGAAAATATCTGGCTCTCTGTGTAAAGTATGGACATCCACAACATCAGTTGTTTAAAATGGGAATTTGCAGGCTACTGCTGTTGTAAGTCACTTGGTAGGCTGACTATAGTCAGGTGCATGGGTTAATTGTCAAAGCTTTTCCAGGTGTCCTTCAACTCTCAACATGAGATTGGGAGTGGTTGAGGTAGTCTGTCTTGGTTTTCTAAGTTACCAGTTTGCCCTTCTGCTTCCTATCCTTTCTTTAGTCCTATATCTTGTTCGCTTGCTGGTTTTTAACATTTATCAGCAGCTGTGTAGAATTTTAGTCTTTCATCTATTCCACAAATTTATTCCTGTAAACGTCTTCATTATTTATGTTGACATTACAGTTTCTCTCTGAACAGGATCATTTTTTAAGGATCTTTTTCATTTAGTTGAATTTATACAACTTCTAGCTCATGCAATGGTGACCTGCATTAATGAGTCCTTTCTGATAACGTGACACCATTGGCTTCTTCTTTCCAGTTATTTTCTATAGAAAGAAGGCCTAGGACCAATGTGGGGGAAAAAATGACAAATTCAAAAAGAAATTATGAATTTTAGTATGTATATGGTTCACTTTTCAAAAGCCACTGATAAGGCAACTGGTCAGTTCAACTAATCCATTTATAAATTAAAAATGCTTAGCTCATTGCCATCAACTCTGTATTGAGAATTTTAGCCATGAATTAGTGTTTCGAGGTTGAGATCTTTGGGGCTTGTCTATCCTGATTTTTTGAGCGCAGTTTAAATCTGGTTGCACCACCTAAGGAAACACTTAATGTAGGTATGCTGCTGCTCTGATGAAAAGGGTAACTCGCACTAGCCCTTGTGTTGTTTGCCTGGCGGATACTCAGAAAAAAGTGAAATTGAACAGTTCTCTTTTAAAATGAGTACTTGTACCTAGCTTGCTAATTTAAGATTAGTTTTACATTTATAAAACAAAATTGTATTGAAATGTTCTTGTAATTCTGTGTTTTGTCTTTGCATTTGAATTGGTTTTATAAGTAGACATTAATTATTACCTATATATGTATATATATGTAACACACATGCATAATATATATTGAATATAGTCAATCAGAATGGCATTTGGTACTTAGGGTGTCTTTCATCTGAAGGTCGAACTGTTTTCCATTAGTTCCCCATCTTTTAAGCGTCTGAGGAAGTGGGGTTCTCTCCCACAAAAGCTCATGCAATAAATAAATGTGTTAATCTTTAAAAGTGCCGCCAGACTCCTCGTTTGTTTTAGACAGCAACCAAACTTCCTCATTCTTCTGAGGTAGACGTTATCCCTGAGTTCCTGGTAAAGCGAGTAGCCTGAGTGAGCCAGTGGAAGACTCCAGGAGTGAGGAGCAGGGAAGGCAACCTGCTAGAAAATACTTTTGGAGCTGCCCCCAGGCAACCACACACAAAAAACCCCAAACGAAGGTGCAACCAGATCTAACAAAACAAGTGGTAGCCAAGGGAAAAAGAGAGCCAACCATAGACAGTAGAGGAGTATGTCACCCTCTCAATGCTGGTTTGGTGCTCCTGGAAGTTGGCAACAGGGTAGTTGTAGGCCTGTCCTACCCCAGAGGTCATCATCTTAAGCGCTAGACCTGTCCACATTATACATTGTTCTTACCTGCATTCGAAAAATGAAAACTGGTGGTGATGGCTTTCCCAGCAAAACTACAGACTTTATGTGGTGCATCTGGGAATGCAAAGAAATACAAATCACTGACAAGATATTTAGGACATAAATGGTGTTGATGTTGCCATAATATTAGGAGCCCCAATCATTTACCTTTTGTACAGAATGTGGTTCAAATACATATGCCCCTGCCCTAAACAGCTTACAGTCCAAATAATACACTACTTATCAGGTATGTTAATTGTATACTGTAAACTCCATTTAATTTATTAAGATAGTTGTCCCAAGAGGAAGAGTTTAGCAGGCTGGCCCTCCTCCCTCTTTTTACAAAATTATTATTGGGCGGCTAGAAGTCAGAGTTCATTGAGTGCTCTTAAGCACTGGGAGTTTCTTTAATATATATAATGTTGCTTGGGGATTAATCTTACTCCTAAATTACACTGAGCCCTTTTTTCATCTTGCAGCATATGAATACTCCATGTTCCCAGCACTTGTTGTCTGTTAGCACCTGTCTTCCTAATTTCAATGCAGTCCTTCATTTTATACATTTTTATTGAGTTTATTGCTGGTCAACACTGAAGATTTACATTGGAAAAACCTGCATCCCTGAGACACATAGTTAAACTGACCTAACCCAGGTGTTGACCGTGCCTCATCTTGAGAAATGGACTAATTAGAGTGACGGGGAACCCGTCCCATCACTGAGAGACTGTTCTGAAGTACTACAGCAATGCAGCTGTATTGCTGTAGCATTTTAAGGGTCGATATACCCTTAAATGAACGCTAGGATAGACTTGCAGCTTTTGGGCTTTGAGATCCAGGTATACAGTTTGCTTTTCTCCCTACCCATTACCTTGCTGTGAGCTTCTTTAACCGCTTTGTGGACAGATTCAGTTACAGCCATGCCCAATTATATGAGGCCACCTCCTGGATGAGTGATACGAACTTTCTCAGTACTTCTTGAATTGGCAGACCTCTCTGAATCGCCTTGTGCCATGGAAATATTAGGATAGTTTAAAAGACAATATTGAAATAATTGAGCAACTTCATTTCTCAAGGTTAGATGTATGTTTAGATGTGAAAATAACCTCCTACCCTTTGGGGCATGCTCTTCCATAGATTGGATACAAATCTGACATAAGTAGGCAAATTGAGATTTCCAGCTTGATGTACCCTTCTATTTCACAGAGTCAGTCTCAGAGCACCGAGACTGCCCCTGGCTCTATTACAGATCTGCGCACTGCAAGTGTCTTTGTATCAGGGTTTAATTTCCCTGTTGTGTGACTGCTGGATCTCTCTGCCTGATGAGATTTGTGTTTTTGGTTTCTTTGGCACAACACTTTAAAATGATTCATACACGTTTTCACATCTCAACATGAGCGATTTATTGCATCAAGCTCACAGGTCTACAGATTCTTGTTCCTCCTCAGCATTTCTCCTGACACCGATATTCTACAGTGTTTACATATTTCCCCTGCAAAATATTTCTTGTGCTATGTGCAGACAACATCAAGATAGATGTCAGTTCCTGCACATTCTGTCATGATGGCTATGAGTGGCAAGACTTGCCTTTCTGATATAAAGGCTGGGGTGGTGGCTCTCTCTCTTGAAAGATGATGAGGCTAAGTTAAGTATTCTATCTTGGTTCTGGCTCTCAATTATTTTTGTTTCCTTAGAGAATAATTCTCCTTGTCTTGCAAATTTTTTAGCCTTGGAGCTTTTTTGGCTTCCAGAAAAGAAACTCATTTTAAAGAATAGTTTTTGCTGATGTAGAGGGCCTTGCAGCCATATTCATATATTTTAAAGCTCATATTCTCCACTGGCATGTCTTTTGCTTCAGCTTCTAAGGATTACTGACACTTTCTCATGTTGAAGCTGTACAAATTGGGTACTTGTTTATATTCCTCTTCATTTATGGAGCTTTCTCTTTCACAAGTTGGGCTCTTTAAATAATAACTAAATTTTAAATAAAATCTGATTCCTTTAGTTTCAGTATTTTCTAATCTTAATTCTAGTCAAATTTCATGTAGCATTCCAAGAACATTGTAAAATGTTGCTAAGGGAAAGTGACTCTTGCACCGAGTGAAGAATGCTCTTTAGACTTGTACTGCCCAATAAACAGGTTTCTTACTTGCTAATAGAGTACAGACAGCATGCCTACACATCTGTAGTAAACATGATAACATTTTTGCCTGGTCTGGGAGATCTTATTTTTAAACCATGTATTTGAAAGCTTTATCTCAAGATGTCATTGTTGAATTGGGTTCTTCATTGAGTGATAGCTCATGTCCATTCCACTTCAGGTAGGCATGTACCCAGCACACTGTTTGGAGATGTTTCCCTCAGCAGCATTCATTGCAGGTTCGTGCTGCTGCACAATGATACAAAGGGTGAAACCATCACTGACATCAAGGAATTCCTTCTTACTACCCAAAACTGTGGAGCATCTTCTATTGCAATCTCAGTTCTTTTCAGTTCGTACTAGTTTAGTAGATTATAGTGTTAGGTTTTTTTTCCGGAAGCTTTGGTTCCCATCACTATGTGGCAATACAGCAGAGCCATAGGAAATTCCTTGGGCTTGTGGTCAACAAGTCTCACCACCAGCTTGAAATTCTGTCTTTTGCCCTGTGCGCCGCCCCACGTGTGTTCACAAAGTGCAAGGAAATGGTGGTGGTGTTCCTGAGGAAATCAAGGATTCAGACTTTTCCTTGCCTCACCTCTGATTGGTGAAAGGCCAGTCCGAGGCTCCAGTGCCATCCAGTGTGTTGGGCAGTTCTTCCTCCTTCAGTGCCCTATGCTTGCTTATCAACACAGAGAGATCAAACCTGTCACCTGCACAAAGATAGTTTAGAGAAGCTATTGTGTTGGAAACTGCCGAATCTGAGATCTCCTTGCCATGGCTAATGTTCCAGGCAGTGCTGACTACTGTTTTGAACCTGAAGGTCCCATCCTATCACTACAGTTCAAAATGGCCTCTGCTTTCTAGGGCACATGGTCTCTTATATACGTAAAAACAACGGGAGTCCTGCGACATCTTAAAGACTAAAATTTCTTTGGCATAAGCTTTCATGGGCTCCAACCTGCTTCGTCAGGTGCATGAAGTGGAAAGTACAGTTGATAGGTGTACATACACATGCCAAGGTGAGGGAGGGCAAGTGTTCGCAAAGTCAGTTCAGTTTGGGTAGATGAGGCCCATTCTCATCAATTGATTAGAAGGTGAGACTGTGAAGAGGGACAATTACTTTTTGTAATGTGCTAACCATTCCAAGTAGCTGTTCAGACCCAGCCTGATTGTGTCAAGTTTGCAAATCAGTTCCAGCTCTGCAGTTTGATGCTGAAGTCTGCTTTTGAAGTTTTTCTGTTGGAGTATGGCAACTTTCAAGTCTGCTACTGAGTGTCCAGGGAGACTGAAGTGTTCTCCTACTGCTTTATGGATGACTAAGTGGGTTGGAGCCCACAAAAGCTTATGCCCAAAGACATTTGTTAGTCTTTAAGGTGCCACAAGACTCTCGTTATTTTTGCTGTACACAGACTAACACGGCTACCCCTTTGGAAATTGCCTTACATATGTAGTTCAGCAGCCACTCTCCCACTCAGGAAACTGTGAGGGTGACTTATTGTGGTGTACATGCCAATTTATCATCCTCTAGACATGTTAATTTGGGTAGCAACACAAATCTTGACTCCTGTGGATTGGTGGACAGAGCCTTCAAGTGTTTGGGCAGGATTCCGTTTGCTTGTCCTCAGCCAGCTTTCATCCTAGTCACAGATGCTTTTGCCCTTAATTGAGGGGAGGAGAGCACCTGATGTCTCTGCAGACACAGGTTTTATGGTCTGTTCATGCTTTTGACTCTTCATGTAACTGTCAGAGAACAGACAAGTCTGCCTAGCTTGTCAAGCTTTCCTTACCTATATCAGTGGAATAAATTTGCTTGCACTTATAGACAAGACAAAGGCCATATTCTGTAGGACTTTTGCATTGTTGACTCAGTCCACCTCAAAGCCTCTCACTTTCCAAGGATTCAGAACAGTCTGGCAGATTAGTTAAGCAAATTCTTTACCAGTCACCACAAGTGGTTCTCCACCCAGACACGTTGCCAGATTCATTTTCCAGCAGATAGGGCAGAGGACTCCCTCTTGATTTTTGTTGCGAAGAAGTCTCTGTATGGGAAGTGTCGTCATATGTGTTCTTTAGCAGACCACTGCCCTGGGTCTATGATGGACACTTTTCTCTTGCCACGGCCAGTCAAACTACTGAATACATTTCTACAAGTCCTTCTCTTCCCTGATGGTATTGAAAATCAGGCAGGACTATATACATGTCATGTTTATATACCCAGCATGGCCTCTGCAATATTCATTTTCCATTTTGCTGGCCCTCTCAGTTAGAGCTTTGTTGACATTATTTCTGGATTCCGAGCTGCTGTCTCAGGACCATGGTCATCTCCACTACCTGAGACTAAAGACCCTCTCTCTACCTGACAGCCTGGATGCGCCATTGCTGACTCCTCAGGAAGAGATCTGTTCAAACTGAGTTCAGGATATACTTTTAAATACTAGAAAACCTTCTAAATCTACTTTCCTGGTGAAATGGAAAAGATTCCCTGTCTGGTTCAAGCAAAAAGGTGTTTCTCCACTCTGGGCTCTAGACCATCATGTGTTAGACATCTGAAACAGCTAGGTCTTGCCTTTAGTTCCATTGAAGACCATCTAGCAGTTCTCAGCTTTCCACTGCCAGTTGACCACTTTTCTCCCATCCTATGACAATCAAATTTCTAAAGAGTTTGGACTGGTAATATCTGAAGTGCACAATTCTATTTTGCCTTGGGGCCTAAACCTAGTGTTGACAAAGCTAGTGGATTCTCCTTTTGAAGTCTTAACCACTTGTTCATTAAAAAGTTACAATTACTGAGAGGTGGAGTAGTGACTATTATCAGCCAGGAAAGTGGATGAATTATGAGTGCTAATGTCTGGATCTCCAAATGCTGTCTTCTACAATGACAAGGTGTGCCTACACCCTTGCTCAAAGTTCCTCTTCAGAGTGGTGTGTCTCTTCCATATTATTTGGGCTATTTACCAACTTTCTTCCATAAGCGTCATGCTTATAAGAATGAGAAACTTCACACACACTAGAATATTAGAGCATTGGCATTTTACTTGGACTGAACTAAACCATTTGTCATCTTCATTGTGTAGCAACTGCAGACAACATGGTCTCTTCTCAGAGAATCTCATCCTAGATCTCCTCTTGTATCTGTTTGTACTACAGATTGTCCAATGTTAACACATTCAGCGAGGGCAAATGGAGCCTTTCTGGCCCCAGTACCCTTTTTGGACACTTGCAAAGCAACAACTTGATTCCCCAGTACATACCTTTGCCTCATATTATGCCACCTCTGAGTAGTCCTGAGATGGTGCCAAGTTTGGACCTGTGGTCCTTCAGTCTTCATTTAGGTAGGCTCCAAGCCCACATATAGTTAAAACAGTGAGTTATCTGAAGTGGAATGGACATGTCCAATCAGTTGAAGGCAGTTACTGATCTGTTCCGTAACTCTTGTTCTTTAAGGTGTGTTGCACATGTCCATTTCACAACCCATTCTCCTTTGCCTCTTTATTGGAGTCTGTCTGGTAGGAAAGAACTGAGGAAGGGTGGAGGCAGCTGTGCTTTTATGCCATCATGTAGCAGCACATGTTTGTAGAGGACTCATGCACCATCCCACCTGGTACCATTGAGGGGAAAAATCACCAATAACTGTGCATTGGGCACTTACACATCTGAAGTGGAATGATATGTTCAGCACATCTCAAAGAACAGAAGTTACAGAATCAATTGGTAACCTTGCCTTCCTAAAGACTGCTAGCTTTTCTCATACCACCTGATGCAAGGGAAAAAGTAAAACTGAAGTTACTGAGCTTAAAAAACTCTGGTAGCTTAATTTATGAAGCTTTTAAAAAAAAAAGTCAGATTTCTTAGGTTCCAAAAGACGTAATTTCACCTTAACTTCATACTGGCAGCCTTCTTTTGGCACCTTTTTCAGTCTTGTCATTATTCTGCATTATTTAAGCAGTAATCTTTAAGAAGGTGAGAAACTATTATTGCTTTTTAGCACAGTTGACATGATATTGGCTTAGAACTGGGCCTGGCGCTTCAAACATTTCAAATGGCTTTAAACCAACTTAAACACCTTCAGTTAGCGTTCTTATTACCATGAGGTCATAGTTTGCAACAAAAAAAAAAAAAAAGATCAAACGGTGTTTAAGTTATTTTTTAAAGTATTCTCATACCATAGAGTGTAGCTGTGGATTTTGGCTTCTGTCCAGACAATCAAGATTTAGTATTTTGACCAGCTGTGATCTAGTAATGTTCCTCAGAGGAAACATTTTGTAGGGAGGGAAAGATACATATTTGAGACTGTGAATTGTATTTTGTCTTTCATAATATGTTACGTTTTCTGAGTGTCTATTACAGACAGAATAAATAATCACAAGTGAATCTGACTGAAAGAACTTAAAAAAAAATTAAAAAATAAAAAGCTAAACAGATCACAATTCACATTTCTTGACTGGGGAAAAAAGTACTTTGAAACATTGTGGATAAACAGTTTTAAAAAAAAATCTCTGAACGCTTATCTTGCAGTGCAGTAGAAATCCTGTCTCTTGCCCAATAGGTGCTTTTGAGAGTGTCCAAAGGATATAACCAGAAATCAATGAAGAGAGACTTTAAGGGAACCTGTCATGGTGGCCCAGATGACTACTTTATTTTGGGCTGCTAGTAAATTAATTTTATGATGTTCTACAGCTTTAAAACTTATTAATTGGCTTTTTGAAATCTGGACACAATTAACATGTTCAGTTTCTGTCACTGATGAAATATAATTATTTATAATGCTCAGTAAACGTGAGTCTCTTTTCCCTATTATTATTTATGAATTCCACAACTTCACTTTGCCCCCGTAGGTCACTAACTCCACTCTGGTCCAAGTTGATGAATGGAAGTCGTTATGGTCTGATGGCAATTTACCATATCAATTTATATATTTCCCTGGTCTCAGACCATTCCTAGTAGACATGTGTCCACATCTGTTTGCAGTATCAGAAGATGGACCAAATAATTGTGGTTGGAATCTGAACTAAGTCACTCTTAAAAGTAGTAAGTTTTGCACTTCCACCATCTGTGCCTTACTAATTGGGAACATAGACTTCAGTCCCTGTAGCTGCTACACGAATGCATTTTACATCTTCTAAAGTAACTTCAAAAAATCCTCTGCCAATCAGCTTTAGTTTGCTAACTGAATACATTCATCAGTTGTGAAACTAAATAATGTACTGTTTGTCTAAAATCTACAATATAGTCAGATAATGAACTCCAATGAAAATGAGGTAGGATCAGAGGCTAAAATAGGAACAGAACAAGTTCAAAATTACTTAATCCTGGTCTATACTTGCCACCATTTTTGGTGGCAGTTGAAGGGAAATACGCAAGTTGCTTAGAATAACTTGCGTATCTCCCTTTGACTTCCTATCGTTTACTTACCTCTGAGGCTCTACTGCACTGAATAGAAGGGAAATGCCCTCCCTTCTACTCAGTGCTACTCCACTTGAGAGGGTAGACTTCAGTGACCGACTTCCCGCTCAACTGAGTGGGTCTTCATAGACCCCCCCCCCCCTCTGTCAAACTGGGAAGTTTGAACTGATGGTGGCAAATATGCTTCCATCAGCATAGACGTGTCCTTAGACGTATAAAATGGGTAATGACTGCCTAGAAAGGAGTACCGCGGAAAGGGATTTGAGGGTTCTAGGGGATCACAACCTAAATATAAACCCAACAGCGTCACACTGTTGCAAAAAATCATTCTGGAACGTGTTAGCAGGAGTGTTGTAAGCAAGGCATGAGAAGTACTTCTTCCACTCTTCTCTGTGCTGAGTAGGCCTCGGCTGGAATATTGTGTCCAGTTTTGGGTACCATATTTCAGGAAAGATGTGGATGAATTGGAGAGAGTCCAGAGAAGAGCTACAGAAATGATTAAAAGAAATATGACCTATAAGGGAAGATTGGATTTATTTAGTCTGGAGAAAAGAAGACTGGGGTGGGGGGGACATAAGTTTTCAATGTATGAAAGGTTTTTACAAGGAGGAGAGAGAAAAAATGTTCTTGTTAATCACTATGAATAAGACGAGGAAATAGCCTTAAATTGCAGCAAGGATGGTTTAGGTTGGACATTAGGAAAAACTTTTAACTATCAGGGTAGTTAAGTGCTAGAATTAATTGCCTTGGGAGGTTGTGGAATCTCTGTCATTGGAGACTTTTACGAGTAGATTAGGCAGCCTGTTGGGGGTGGTCTAGATGTATTGTCTTGCCTTGAGTGCAGGGGACTGGACTAGAAGACCTCTTGAGGTCCCTTCCACTCCTATGATTCTGTAATATTTCTATATTACTTGTTTGCCATATATTGGGAAATATTTGAAGCTTCAAACTGGACAACCATAATTCACAACATCTAGTAAGAGGAAGGGATATACTGTACTATCCCTCATCTACCACACTTATTTTTTACTGTGGGTTTTTTGTTCGTTGTGGGTTTTTTGGTATGCTGAAGGCTGCTTATGCTCATCTTTTCTAGATGCAAATCCATCTTTATGGTTGTAGGAAAGAATCAACCTTCAAGTTCTTGTACTTTCCTAGATTGTGATTGTAAAATGCTGTACAATACATGTCTCTACTTGATCAAACATGAGAGAGCTAGTCATGCAAAGTAAAAATAAATAAATAAAGCCACTGGTGTGACTGGCTTGATTCAGTAGAAAATTGGAGTTTAAGTACATGGGCTTTCTTAAATAAACAGATGAGAACAAATTAATCGATAGTTTATTTCAACAGACTTTGATAGAATTCTAAAATTCTAGAGTTCAATTTTTTTGTAATTTTAATTTTTTTTTTCTGATTTTGGATTATAAGGTCTTTAATTAAAACAAAGGAGGAGTCCTGCAGCACTTTTAAAGACTAACACATTTATTTATCACATGAGCTTTCATGGGAGAAAATCCCACTTCTACCCCTTTGGAAGGTCTTAGCTGTCCCCTTTGTTTTAGTATTTGGCCCATATATTGCCTAAATTTGTATATTTAATTTAACCAGTGGCCAGTCTGAATCCAGTGCTGAATAGGGAAGTACAGTACCTTTATTTTAATTATTGAACCAGAAATACAAGAACATGACTCTGTCCCAGGGAGCTTGCAACTGAAACACCTGTCATGTGGCTGCTGTTTATTAAGCTGTTTGTCCCAGTCTCCACTCTCTTCACTGCTTTATGAACACAGATCCCTGCTGAAGGTTGATCCTTCTTCCACCACCCTCCTTGATAGACATTTGTATGGGTGGATTCCCATTAACTTCAGTGGAGTGTTTTAAGCTTCTGCCTTAATTAATGTGATTGCAAGATCAGGGCCTTAAATTGTAATCTCTGGGGGAGGAGAGACTCATCTTGTATACCATAGCACCTCTCACAATTTTGAGCATTGTAAAAATGTTCCAACTCAATGCATTACTTTGTTTTTTTTCTTTCTGTTTACTGTTCAAGAAATATGGCTAGACATGACTTTTCTGTAGACCTGAAAAAGCTTCAGCAGCCAAATTCTAAAGAATTGAGAAGTAGCTTTGTAATCATTAGGAATTAATTTTGCATAGCTGTTGCATTAGAGTGTTAGGATCATTTAGTGTACATCTCTGTACAGTTGATCTACTTGCAGGGAGAATGGAGTTCTTTTTTGGTCTATGAACAACTTTTTTTATCCGATCACCCTACTGTGTGTCACTTTAAAAGTCTTGTCATAAATGCATTCCACAGTTTAAAATAAGACAAACCCCCAAATCTTGCTCTGGTTTTATTAAACGTCTTTCTGACCCATCAGCCACTGAATGTCTGCAGTGTACTTAATGTGGCATGTCTCTTCATGTGACTGCCATCATAGTGTACTAACAGGAGCAAGTTTTCTAAAATATATGCCCTATCTTGTAATGTTTTTCTTCTGCTGCAAGAGGCATGCCTTATTTTGTTTGACTATTTTGGCTTAGGTCCATAAGTGCTGGTCTAGCTCTTTTTTGTCTGAAGGAGTGTTTTCTCTCCCTCTTTGGACAATGTGGTTCTCCTGGGGTCTGAACTAGCAGGAAGGGAAGCTCATTTGACTATTGACCCCTGACATTGTTATAAAACCCACGAAGAATGATTTCATCTTTGAATTTTACAGAAGAAATTTAATGTTGGAATCGATTCATGGAGTGGTCTACCTTTTGGTGGGGCTGGGGGAATAAAGCTTGTGCCCAGGGTTGAAAGAGAAGTAGTGCTGGTCTGCATGTAGATGATACTTTTTCCCTCCTGGCACAATTCTTTAAAACATTACAATTTATACTAGATTGTGTATATATTTAGTGATGGAGAAGGCAGATTTATCAAATAGTTCCAGACATAAAAAGCCCATGACCTACTTCTGATTCTACACAATGGTCACTCTGTCTTCATCCAGACTCCACAAAATAATTTTGGAACATTGTTCCTGGATTTTTTCTTGCTTTGTGAAGTGATCATAAGCCAGGTACAATTTGTGCTGCAAATCACATTGCATTCTCTTGGACTGTGTAAATAATAATGGTGCACATATATTTGTTTCTGCCCCGATGCTTTTGAAGGCTGAACCAAACGGTTTCTTTCTGAAGTTTGAACTACTAGATCAGTGGTCCCCAACCAGTAGATAGGTCCCCAATCGCGATCTACTTCTGAAGGGCAGTTGCCATTGAAACCTATGAGCGTTGTACCATCTGCTGGCGAGAGGTTGGAGACCTCTCTACTAGATTGAGAGACAGATCACTGCCTTCCATGTCTCTTCTTTCCACCCAGCTGAGGGAGTTCCTTCGACAGACTGGTTCCTGCATTTGTCAGTTCAGCTTCTTACTCTGCTCAAGAGAAAATGCTTTGGGCTTCTCAGCAACCAGATGACAGCGCCACACGTTGGCTGTGCCCGAGTTCTGCAGCTAGGCAAATGGTGCAACAGTTGTGAAGCTCCTTCTCGTTCACCTCCAAGAATGGCGGGAGAAAGCCAGGCTCTGTCTCCCCCTTCCTACTGACAGGCAGTTGGGCCTCTTACAGCCAGGCCCACGGCAGTAGCAACAGGTTGGAAAGTCAGTTCCTCTGTGGTCTTGTTTTCACTGATGGCAGCAAAATCACTGCTGTCAGATCCCTCTCCCTGATCGACTGATTGGGTCTGTGAAGACCCGCTTAGCAGACCAGGAAGCTGATGCTTGAAGACCACGCCTGCAGAAGGAGTAGCGCTGAGTTCCGGAGGGAAGGAGTTTCCCTCTGGCTAAGGCTACTGAAGACAGTGTGGTAAGTAGAAGGGAGGCAATCCAAAGGTAGGAGGTCCACAAGGTACTTAAAATTCCTTGCATATATCCCTTTGATTACTGCCTCCTGATTTTGGCAGCATAGATCAGCCCTTTGTTCCGCACTTCAGATGGGGCGTTGGCTGTTCTAGGCAGTTAAAGCTCCTCCCACTCAGGTCAAGTGGTGTTGCTGCCATATCTATGGGGTAAAGTATGCAACTTATTATTAAGAAAGGCCCATTTCCCACATACGTGAATGAAATAGCTTGTGCTATCCAGTATACCTAGAAACAGGCAAAAGGCAGTATTTGTGTCTCATTTAGCAATATGTAAGCAGTTTTATACTAAACGTAGCCGCTATTTCTTCAATGACTAGACAAACCCTTGCAATTAAACAATGAATGAGCAGTCAGATCTGACTGTCTTATAACCACTTACTTATGAACGTAGAATATGACTTCACTGAACTTCAGAATGACAAACCCCTTTCCTTCAGCTCCAGACAACTTGCCAAGGAATGCCTTAAGAAATGTGGTCTGGCCTTGTAAGTCTTCACAAACCCTCAGGGCTCAGAGTAAATCTCTGAGATATGTTACTTAGCCATAAAACATGTTATAGCTGAACGCAGAGAAAAATGCCTTGTATTAGAACTATTTGACTGTATTTTTTAAAAGGATGGCATAAAACTGCCTGAAAACACAGCAGTTTGTTTCTTACCTCTCTGTTCCTTTCTTTTTCATACCAAGGCTCATATCTCACAGGGGAGGCTTGGCAAACCCAGGAGAAATGAAGCAAAGCAAGATTTACCAGGATTTGAGGAACCTAATAGCAGATACTTAGTACTGAGTATTTAGTGGTGGTTTACTGAATCAAAAGCTGAAAGGAGTAAGAAAAAAGGCAGAGCAGGCCACTGCATGTGTATTTGACTAAAATACGTGGCCTGATAGCAGTCTTTTCATGGCACAGTTCATGGAAAAAGGGTTGAACTTTCTGTGAAGGGTCTGTGTGCAAATCGATAGTGCAAAGGGCTGTTCATTGGTTGATGCTTTAACAAATGTCTAATCATTGGAGTCCAGCCGGTCAGTAGAGGTTGCCTATGATCCTCTATAACACCATCCTAGGACACGTACTGCTCTGTAACATGTTTCTAACATCTATTAATTGTTTCATAACCTTTGGTAAACCATTCATAAATGGAACCTGGATGAAAAGTGTGTTCAAAAAGAGCTTACAATAAGGGAGGCCTGAAGCAACAGTGAGGTCCAGTGGCTAAGACATTAGCCTGGGAATTAGGAAACCTGGGGTTTGTTTGGAGCTCTGTCACTGACTCTCTTTATGGCCTCGGTCAAATAATTTCTCTCTCCAGGCCACATTTTCCTCAACTCTTTGGTTGGATTCTTCTTTTTTTCCTGTAAATTAATTTGAGTTCCATATGTGAAAAGTGCTGTGCACTCCCTGCGGTAAGTGTGGGAATAAAGTGCATCAGCCCCGGGTGGAAAAGGGGGGGCGTTGCTCGCACTTGGCCGCTTTTGGAGGCCACATGTGCCAACAACAATTGAATGTGAAGGGATTGATAATGGCTGTAGTTGAATTGGTTATCTGGAAGTGAAATGTGTTCTCTTCTAAAGCTCTTGATATATTATCAGACTGTTACCATCTAACGGCTCTTTGGCAACAAATATGAGCTGAGTCATTGACTTCAGTTTCCTCGTGGGCAGTGTTCCCATCACTGACTACCGCCATATTTGCTTATTGCTATCATAAATTTGTTTGTGAAGTCTGTTGCGGGTGTTGACTCAATGTAAAAATATATATACAGATAACTGAATCACTTGCAGGGTTTTAGCAAGCACTTTTCAAGTGCTTACTGTCAAGTAACATGTAAACTGATTTTGAATCCAAAGCATGGCTCATTGCTACTCGTTTGTCTTTGCTGGAACATTCAGAGAAGTGATGCTGGCTTTTTGCTAGCAACTGCGCTACTTAAAAAGGTCTTGTGGCCGTAGTTTCTCTAGCGCTTACAAGCCCTTGCGTTAGTAGCACAAATTAATTTTCTAATAGTTGAGATCCTGCGCAGTACCTCCTGACCTCTCAGACCATGCTTTTGGGACCGTCTACTGGAAATAGTGCTTATAACTGCAGCCATTGCTGTTTGAAAGGGTTCCTGATGAGAATGAAAACGAAAACTTTATCTTAACATTTAAGGTAATTGCATGAATAATGTAACATGATGGTTTCTTGGTTGGTTGACCTTTTAGATACTGGGAGATTTCTAAATACACCCCTAGCTGCACTTAGTTTTGTTTGTTATTTGGGCTGGCGTGTACAGCATTGTAGGAGTAAACTTGCTCTAGGAGTCCTTTTAGTAATAGGTTGTCCAGGCTCAGTAATAATGAGTTGGTCATAGCCCCAAGCTGATGCTTTTCTGGCTATAAACTTTTGTGCTGTGCTCACATTGACTGTCATTTTTACCTCTTTTATAGCGATTGGCATCATATTTCTAGTGCAATTCCAGTTCCAAAGAGACAAAGTTCTACCTTCAGGGGCTTGAATGTTGGCTTATCTACCGAACCCCCTTCCCCAGACAAAGGACCCCGGAAACGGGCTAGCTCAGAGAATGAAAGACTGCAGTACAAAACCCCCCCTCCTAGTTATAACTCTGCATTAGCACAGCCTGTTACCATTCCAGCTCCTGTCGAAGAATTGGATAAAAAATTTGGATCGCTGACCTCTTCCTTAGATACCTCCATGGACTCTTCAAAAGAAACCAACAGAAAAGGAGAGGATTTGTGTGACAGTTTCAACGCAGGAAATGTGAGTCTGAACAATGCCCAAGACCAGCAGGAGTCTTTCCTGGGACATATTAGTGCAATAAATGGGACGTTTCTGCCTAGCGAATGCCCAGGCAGTACAAGCAGCGAGCAGCCATGCGAGGTCCGTCATTCCTTCAGCACTGATCTTTGTTGCACTGTTGAGCAAGCAGAGGAAATAATTGGGATGGAGGCGACCGGATTCAGCACAGGAGACCAGTTAGAAGCCTTTAACTGCATCCCGGTGGACCACGCTGTGGCGGTAGAATGTGATGATCAAGTTCTAGGGGAGTTTGAGGAGTTCTCCCGAAGGATCTATGCACTGAACGAAAACGTGTCCAGCTTTCGCAGGCCACGCAAGAGTTCGGACAAGTAAGTTTGAACGTGGATTTCATAGTGGATTGTACCCAGGTGATGTCGGCAATCTGAAATGAGGATGAAGTTGCACTTATAATCCTTTGTGTTAATTATGGAAAAATGATTAAACTCTTCCTTTGGTGTTGGAAAATGAACTTTTGTAACTGACTGATAACACAGGAACAAGTATATTCACAATCCAGGTAAACTTTGACTCTGCTTCCAGTCCTTTCATTGTCTGGTATTTATAAGCAGTTTTTCAGGTACCAGAGCCCATGCTAAATACTTTTCTGGAAAGAGAGATTAGTGCCGTGTGCGGGCCCTTGTATGAATTTTTGTCTGCTTGCATTATTATTTAGTTTTATTTTATTTTAATCTTTTGAGGAAAAACGTTAATTTAAAAATATATCTACGGTAAGACCAGCAGACATTACATTTTTACCTTTTCCAATATTCAGTTTCTCTTGAGCAATGTAGTCAGTATTACAGAAATACCATGAATTGGCTGCTTCATCAACCCATGGTGCAATCTGTTCTTTAAAGCCTGGTGTAAACTTACTAGAGAAACGTGCGTCTTTTAATAAGCATTTAAATGAGAGCCACACAGTTATCTCCCCACATAAATGATATCCACATAACATTCCTCCCCTCCCACACTCACTGCTAACCCTAACCCTAGCAGGCAAAGTTTCCAGGTGGAGACCGTGAGGGCCAAACAACTATTCAATTGTCAGCCATTAATCTAACCAATGAAAATTGCCCCATCCCTCTTTTAGGATTAAAGTACAGTTACTTGGTTAGAGTCAAAAGCCTAAAAATGCATTCTGTGAGCAAGTTCCCCCTGTCTTCTGTGGCACGAGGCATTTGCTTTCTTCAGATATCAAGGTGCTGTGATGGGTTTCATGGATACTGTCAAGTAATCCAAACTATGTGCAATCGGTACCCTAGAACTGTGTTATGCAGTTTGATTGCAGATGTCATTTATCACTGGCACGTGTGTTTACAACTGCACTAATGGCAAAACTGGTTTTGCAGCCTGCTTGTGATTCCTGGTATTTGTTTTGAGTTTGGATTTCATTGCTCTTGCTTTCTATATTGTATACCCAACCATTCGAGCTCAATTGTGAGCTCTCAAATATAAAAATATATAGCAGAATAAAAATTTAATTTACTTCATCATGCCTGATTTTTCTTTCCCACTCTAACCTTTCCTTTGAACCAGTAAACTAATCCATTACTCTCTAACTTCACCGTAAGTTAATTTACACTGGATATGTGTAATCTAAACATTGTAGGTTGACATACGAGCACATTGAGTATGAGATACAGTGTACACAAGTTGCACTGTCTGGTAGTTCCTTTTTTAGGTGTAACACCATAAAGATTATATTGAAATCTTTTTATATTTTCATTAACAGGTTTGTGTGTGTGTGTTTATAAGTTCATTAGCCTATCTACAGCATTTCATCTTTTTTAGGCTATTGCAAGAGACCATTTAAAAATAACAGGCATTCAGAAATTAAGGCCAAGATACTAAGCACATGCCCAATGTCCAGCAGGAATATATTCCCAAGCTGCGTGGGACTGCTCCCATGCTTAAAGCTGGGCGCATGTTTAAGTATCTTGTGGATTTGGGACCCATCTGCCCTAGAAGACAGTGTTTCAGTTCTAATGTCCTCGAAAAATTCCTTTGCATTCTGAATTGTCCATTTTTCCCTTGGGTAGCTAACAGCTGTTTTAAAGAACTATTATTCTATGTGGGGAAAACTTACGAAGTATTTTTTACTTAAACCTAAGGACAGGATGAGAGCCAAACTGGAATGCTTAAAGCATGTACAGAATTCCCATTGAATTCTCTCTCAGAATTCACACTGAAGTCTCTACATTTTACTCTCATTAAAGTAGTATAACGTAGCCTGTGTTGTGGTATCTCTCAAAGGAGAGTTGTCAAATCAGGTCCCTTACACAGCCGCCAGTTGGCTCAAAGCAACTGGGCAATGTACAAAATGGGATTCATAGAATGTCACCATGGCTTTAAATACTTTTTTACATTAGTTTCAAATGGATTAGGTTCCACACCAAATGAAGCCCAATAGTTGTCTTCCTATATGTCATCTTGCTCTTTAACCCAACGTTCCTGGAATTTATAAATATTCTTCTAATGAAATACTATTGACCCTGTAATTAGAATGCTTATATCGCAGTACAGCTATTCTTGATTCTGCGTGCTTGTCACACACATTTGCTTTACACACTTCCTTCAGTAATAAATCTTTTCAGCACACCCTCACCTTAAATTGCCACGAAGTTTCTTCGCTGTATTTGATAACAGTCTAACTAAAACAGTGTCCGGGGGCTAATCAAAGCATTGACAAACTTATTTTTGCCATTATACGGCAAAAATATTACACAAGCCACCAGCTCATGGCTTTTTTGCAGTCTGCCTTGTAAATTAAGTGAATAAAAAAAAATTGAGGTGGGGGAAAGGGGGTAAACCATAAACTTGGATAATATATCTCTGTGCATTTACAATTTTGCACAGCTGCCATGTTGTTAAAAGTCCAAGCATTTTCAAGTGAAAAATCTTCCATTGCATTTTCTTCCGCCATTTGAAATTCCTAAAATTTCTCAGAATATTAGTTTTGGAAGATTGTGTCCAGCTATATTTTTATAGCAAGCATAAGAGTGTTGGCTTCTCCTTGCCTGGCAAGGTATTTTAAATAACTGAAACAAAATAAAATAGCCCATAATAAATGGCATGTTAAAATTCTGTTAGTAACTGCAAGGCATCTCAGCATCTGTATTTATAAAATAAAATTGGTTAGTATTTATCTGAAGAGCTAAATGTGTGGTTTCTTTACTAAATGACTTTTTCTGCACATTGCTCCAAATTGTTTGTCAGTGTAACATTTGAATCCAATGTTCTCTCTCAATAAAATTTCTTGGCTTTCGGTTCATCGGTCCCTAGTACTTGAATATAAATAATATTCTGAAAGCAGATTTAGTTTAAGAAAACATCTTATTGTCTCATTTGATCTGAATTTAATTTCAGAGGAGATGCCACTGCAGCACTTTTTCACACTCCTCCCAAAGAGATGGTACACAGCTGGAATAACAGAACTGCAACCTCCTTGTGCTGCTCGGGGGCAGCTGGGTCTGCAGAGCTTTGTGGGTTGTGGAAATGTCATGTTCGGGTTTTGCTAGTCTTCCAGCACCTTCTGTGATCCAAGCTAATAAGCAACATATGTCTGTCAAAGGAGCTTACCTTCCAGTCAAACGAGACCACCACTGCAACCCTAAAAGGGGGTGCCTGTGACATAGGGCGCTGTGGTTGGGAGGCAGTGTAATATGAAGAACCAAAGGGACCCCCAAGCTTCAGCAGTGATACAGAAGACATTTCCTCCCTTGTCCAGGCAGAAGGTAAAATGCCAAGACCCCAGGCAAGGGTGGGATTGAGGGAATGTGGAGCGAGAGAAATGACTTCTGAATCGGAAACCCAGTAATGTACAGCCCTCAACCTCAAGCAGAACTGGGGTGGGGAGATTCTGGGCATTTACAACTCAATAGTATTCTCCGCTAACCGGCTTGAAGTGTTTTGCAACCTTTGTTGTGCACACTTAAATAGTTACTGCACTTCAGTGAAGAAGTGAATGATCTATACTGTGTATGACACGTATAGTTTGTATTGTACTGTAGTAGGGCCTAATGAGGTAGTGATTTGCCTTTGATCACAGATCAGGCCAGTGGCAGACCTTGGGAATATCTCATAATCTTCTCTATATAATGTACATGGCCAAAGGCAGTTACTTCATCTATTTTAAACACTTCTCAGGCAGGTACTCAGATTTTACTAGACGCGTCTATCATGCCTAGCACAATGGGGACCTGATCTTACCAGGCTCTCTAGCTCCTTAAGAGCATATCAAGTCCATGCTCTGCTGGCTTCCAGTCGACTTCACATGGCACTTTAAATACTAGATCCTAATTTTCAAAGGATTTAGTGGATCACATCTCAACCACATTAAATTCAATTTTGATCTATGACTATTTCACCAGTTGGGCTCCTGAGACAAGACGTATCACAAGGCACTTGAGAATTGAACACAAAACATTCTTGATTGAGTCTGACACAAGCTTCCCAAGGACAAAGTTCATGTCTGGATTTGCTTATCTGTAGGAAACCCCAGCACAAAGTTCCTCTTTGAAAAAGCTTTGCACCGTAGAAAGAATGACACTCTACATTGACACCATCTACTTAAACTGTTCCTTTTTCATTCATTTCCCCCCCCCCCCCCAAAAAAAATTAAACCCCTAAAATAAGCAAACAAAAAAAAAAAAAATCTCCAGTTTCTGCCAAAACGAGAGAGAGAGAGAGCACCAAAGACTCCATGAATGCCTCTTGAAACTTGGTGTATTTTACGCTGAAAGTATGGTGATGGTTGCCTGTATAAAATCCAAGTTAGATAAGAGAGGCACTTTCATATTACTGATTCAGTTATAGTGAAATAAAATTGGAAATCGCTGTGTGGGAGTGGGAGAAGATTCCTGATTCTCTTAGTACCTAGAGGACTTCCTATAGTAAAGAGTACCAATCTTGTTTTATAAAACCAGCATTAGAGTATTTTTAATTAAAGACAACATTCTCCGCTTGTAAATACCTGGTCTTTAGATGTGTGTGTCAACCTACGTATTGTGGGTGAAACTCATCCTCACATACACCACAGACTAAACAGTAGTATTAGGGATGGATTTGCCTATTCATTTTCAGTCCAATTTTCTTTTTGTTTTGATTCTAGATATTTTCTAAACATTTGACTGACCATTTGTAGTATTATATTTAAAGTCACTTTAATTGGCTTCTTTCGCTTGACTGATGGGTACAGAAAAAGAATACCTAGGCTGTCGGAGTGAAGTTTCATAACTTACTGGGTAAAACATTTCCTTCCCTTTACAGAGCCTTTTGCTTTTTAAAAAAATAAAATCCAGTGCAAATGAATCTAATTCCTAGGAGTTTGGCTTGCAGAGAGGCCTGAGACATAAGCTCAGTGAACCTGGAGTCAGTTTCTGATGGAGAGCAAGGATCTATAACCCCTCTGAACTGGCACAGGTTTCCCTAAGTGCACAAAGCAGACATTTTCCACTCTTCCAAGAAGGAAATGCTCTCAGAAGGAGCAGCAAGGCTTCTCATGGGGGAGGTATTTTGTGAAGAGCTAATGGCCCTAGAGGCAAGCTTATTGATTACCAACTGTAATTGAAACAACCTCAGGCTTTTACAAAAAAAAAAAAAAAAAAAAATTCTTTGGCTGGGGTGGCAGTAAATAGAACGCTTGCTCTAATTATGGATTTCAGCCTCCTGGCAGCAGCAATCAGGAGTTTCATCATATAGCCATCTGCCAGCAGTGGGACATGTGCTCCGTCTGGGCACCAAAAGCATTGTGCAATTATTGGAGCCAGCCATTATATTTCCACAATGTATCTGTCAGAAGGGTTTTCTTTGCCTCCCCCCCCAACTCAGTGTGGCATTGATTTTTCTCAGTAATGCCTTTCCCTGTGTGCAGCAGAGCAGTAATATCCATCAGTAAGAGTCATTGAAGGCAGTGATACCTTTCAGTGATGTCATCTGAAAGGAAAGCAAAATCCATAAGTGTTTAAGTCAATGTTAAGTCAAGTTGTCTTGCATGGTGGGTTGTTTTTTTTTTTTTTAAACGTGACTACAGATCAAATTACCTGGTCAAATCTGAATGCCCAAGTGAAATTGTGTAAACCGTGAATTACTGTAACTAATTTTTATAGGCTCATTTTCAAATACCATAGCACTTGAAGCTGGGATGAACAGACTTCTACAAATGGGAAATTCTGTATTGAATAACAAACCAGTTCAGGGTCTGAAGCAATCTGGCTAATTTCATCTCATTTGGAGAGGAGCAGTGTTCAGTAGGGATGGCAGGCAATAACTAATCCTATTATCGGCATGGAGAACATCTTGACCTGCATGTGGGAACAGATCTTGATGGTGAAACAAAGCAAGAGGTCTTTAGAAACATAAACATTGTCAATAAAATGCTGCACTTGATTTCCAATTTTGTAGGAAGCCAGTGTTCAAGTGTTGGCCCCTATGTGTATTTCACATGCGGGTATGTGTGTGCACCATGCACCTGAGTTTGGAAATTTTTAGTAAGCAGCACCCATGGGTGTGCACTGCATAGCAGAAATCCTGCGTTGAAGCTAGGGGCATAAAGAGAAAGGTGGACTGACACCTCCACTTCCTTCATACCACTACATGGCTGAATTGGAATCCTGCATCCATTTGACTTTCCTCTTTTGTAAACCAGGGAATGCAATTTGTAAATAATTTAATAGCTTAGTATTTGTGTTTTTACGGTTAACGCAGTTTAATTACACCCTGTCCTCAGAAGAGGTACCATGTCCAAGGTTTCAGGGCTCAAGAACTCTCTTCCCTGTCCCAATTCTTACTGGCAGTGGTGACCACTGGTACTGCCTCTGTTGCGTTGGGGGAGCTCATTTTGCCCCCCCGTGCAGTATCTGCCGGTCCTTCCTTCCCTGAATTTTGGAGGGATGAAGCAGCAGATGGAGAAGTCTAGAAAACAGGGCTCAAGCGTAACTTTTTCAGGCCCAGTATCACTTGTAACCTGGGTCCCCTGGTAATGGGGAGTGTGAGCTGGGCCCCCCAGGGCTTCTGGGCCCCAGTAAAGTGTACCCTTTTCCCACCCATATGGGGGCCCTATTCAGATTCACATTGCAGGGAACCGCCATCCCTGTACATCAGCCTTTGGACTGTACCCAGTGCCCCTTGAAGCATGAGCTCATAAACCTAAGAAACTCTCATGAGAGTAGGGAATCTGAACATAGTCATGAGGACAGATCTCTGCCCAGAGCTGCCTCTCAGCGGAAACTTCCCTCTCTGGCTCAGTGAAAGTCAGGGGAGTTCTCTCTCAGTCCTAAAGAAGTAAGCCTGCCTAAAGCTGTCCAAGAGGGAAAGGAGAAAAAGAAGGATTTGATGATGCTGTCTCTGGCTCCATCCTTCAAACCCACCAAGCAGTACCCAAAAGTTCCATCAGGGAGTTCAACACTGTGATCCCATCTCATGGTGCTTATGTTCTCTGTGTGGGCCCTCCCCCCAAACAGTAGCCTTTGGATGACTCAGATTCACCAATACCCTCCTCAGGAGCTTTCCCCAACACCAAGGACTGCGAAACCTTTACTTTGACAGAGGATAATCTTCACTCTCTCCTTCCCAGCTTCCCTACTATCAAGTCAGGCTCTTCCTAGAGACATACCTACACCCAAGGAGACCACCCTGAGTGGAAGAATATCACATCTATATCTAACAGCCTTCCACCAGTTCTGTTGATGCCACCAATAGAACAGGAGCTCATCATTTAGTTAAGTGACTCTGATGCTTGTGATGAGGTTCTCCCATAAAGAAACAGACCAAAAAAAGTTAGTGGAACAACTTTACTCCTTCCAAATACAGCCATGCTGGGAATCACTTGTTCCTAGTGCCCCAGGGTTCCTGACCTCTGCTGGATCCCTTCTGGTCTTAGTGGGGCCCATGGGATCCATATAGCAAATGCATGGGATACAATGGGAATCATACCCAATCAGCTGATACCAGGCAGCTTTTGCAGAGGGGAAAGAGATCACGCTGGTTCTGGCTGGTATGTTTTCCCACTCACAAACCAGGTGGTTGCTCCATCACTCTTCTGTCTACCTGAAGATCGCAAATAGTACTAGGAGTCATTGTAGAGTAGAGGGGCAGCTGAGCTGTAGATAACTCTAAGAAGTCCAAAACATGCACTAGGGCCTTTTTGGACACCCTTTGGCCTTTGAGAGGCCCTTTCAATTAACCATACAATCCTGGAATCCCTGCCTCTTGTGCCCTTACCCACAGGAGAATGTAGAAACAGAATTCCATGCCAATTAAGGGAGCAGAATTTTTGTTCACCCATCCAGCACCCAATTGCTTAGTGGTGTGAGCAGCTACAGAAAGGTTCAGGGCACAGTACTCTTAAGACTACCCCAAATGACAATGTTGTTAAATGACATAATCACTTGAGTGGGAAAGTCTTTTCATTGTGTAGTCTTGAATTCATAGTCTGTAGCTACCGGGAATTGTTAGCAAAATATATTTCCTTAATTATAGCAAAATTTAAGATTTCAAAGAGACTTCCCTAGGAGGCTGGAGTTAGTTCCAAGCCTTCATAGATAAAGGAGAGCTAGTGGCCAAAGCCTCCCTTCAAGTGGCCCAAATGGTGCTACCTCCAAAGCCATGGCTTCAGCTGTAATCCTGAGATGTGCATTGGACTTGCAATATTCGGGATTCCCCAGGGAGGTCCAGAATGTCATTGAGGGCCATCTCTTTCATGAGACTCATCTCTTTAATACACAGATGGATGAATCTTAGCATGCTCTAAAAGACACGAACAACCTCATGCTCTTTGGGCATTTACTTACCTGCCGCAGAAAGAAAACATCGTAAGCAACCATTTAGTCCCAGGTCACCTTTTCAGGCATTCTCTCCTCACCAGCCGCTCATTCGAAACCCCATGTAAGAAGCAAATGACTCAAGGACCCAGACATGCAGCTTCTACTTCTACAACAATCACCCAACCCCACCACACCCAACAACATGTCCTTGTTATCAAGAAACGTAATGGCCCATCAGGCTGCATTAATAGGAGCATTGGCAACAGATTGAGGAAAGTGATTATTCCCCGCACTTCGCCACTGGTGAGGCCACATTTGTAGTATTGTGTCCAGTTCTGCGTGCCCCCCTCCCCCAACTACAGGAAGGACATGGAAAAATGAGAGAGTCCAGTTGGGGGTGGGGGGGGAGATTAGGGAGCTGGAGCAGATGATTTATGAGGAGAGGCTGAAGGAACTAGGCTTATTTAATCTGCAGAAGAGAAGAGTGAGGGGGGATTCGCTAGCAGCCTTCAGCTACCTGAAGGGGGTTCCCGGGAGAAAGGCGCTAGGCGGTTCTCAGGGGTGGCAGATGACAGAACTAGGAGCAATGGTCTCCAGTTGCAGTGAGGGAGGTCTAGGTTGGATGTTAGGAAAAAAACGTTTTCACTTGGAGGGTGATGAAGCACTGGAACGGGTTACCGAGGGAGATGATGGAATCTCCATCCCTAGTGCTTTTTAATGCCACACTTCATTAAAGCCCTGGCTGGCATGATTTAGTTGGGGTTGATCTGTTTTGAGCAGGGAGTTGGTTTAGATGACCTCCTGAGATCCCTTATAACCCTACTATTCCGTGGTCTGGCTACTTCTGATTTACTGATACAACACTTCCAATTCTCTGTGGGTATATCTGGCAGCAATAAGTGTTTTTCATTTTCCTAAGGAGGACCATACCATTTTCACTCATCCTACAATGACAAGATTTCCCAAAGGACTTACTAGAATCACGGCAACAAGGGCCCAAAGTGGATTTTTATCTAGCTGCTTGTGCACTGTTACCCCCAGGTCATTTTCTGCAGAACAGCTGCCTGGTCAGTCAGTCCTACATCTGTAGCAGTGCATGGATTTTTTCATTCCCCAGGGCATGACTCTGCACTTGTCCTTCTTGAACCTCATCAGATTTCCTTTGGCTCAATCTTCCACTTTGTCTAGGTCACTCTATCCTATCATGACGCTCCAGTGTATTCACCACTCCCCCCTAACTTAGTGTCATCCGCAATCCACCCCATCCTCCAGATCATGAATGAAGATGAAGAAAACTGGCCCCAGCACCGAGCCCTACAACACTCCATTTGATACCTGCTGCCAACTACATATCTAGCCCATTGAGCCTGATGTTCTAGCCAGCTTTTTATCCACCTTCTAGTCCATTTATCCAATCCATACTTCTTTAATTTGCTGGAAGACTACTGATGGGCGACCATATCAGAAGCAGTGCCGGATTAACTCAGGGACTATAGGGGCTGGAGCCCCAGTCCCCAACCTGAAAGGGGACCCAAGGCTTCAGCCGCTATGGCCCCTGCCATATCCACTCATCACCCCACTAAACCCCCACAAAACCAGGGGAGCAGAGAGCCCCTACCCTACCAGTGCTGGGGGAGGAGGCAGGGGCTGGAGCACAGCCTCTGTGAAGCCTGAGCTCATATAGCAACAGATGTTGGTGATCCAAAATCATCTCCAGCTCCTTTCTTTAGAGCCCAGCACCACCTTTTCATTTATGCCCCCTCTGCTCTGCCTGGAATGACATCCCCACATCGTCAGCTATGTTTCCTTACAGCTTCAGTGTTTTGTTACTTCACTTCTAAAGTTAATCATTGGTGTGGTGCTTCAATATGTTTTTTCATATTTTCACTACAGACAAATTGCAACAACAAATGCCGAGCTGATCCTTCTCCTGAAGAGCTGTAGGACTCATTTTATGGTCTGGCTGTGATTGCCTGGGGTTAGTGTTACGTGGGAGGAAAAGGTGTGATGAGATGGCTTAGTAATGGAATCAGATCTCAGCTGTGGTGCTGGAATTACATGTTGTTCTGGAAGCAAGCTAGCTGACGGGGTGTGCATTTGAGAGAAAGTATTACACAGACTTAAAGGTGGGGAAGAGGGACAGTAGCTCTCTTTCATTTCACACAGTCTATTTCCCAGAATCCTGATTACCTCTCTTGGCATTCTCGTTTGGAAGGACCTGGGTGGTTTCTCAGTCTTTCCTCTCCTCTTACTTGTTAAATGGAAAAGACTCTTGTTCTGTCCCTGAAGAACAAAGGGGGCGAGTTCTCTCATCTTCCAGTGGCTGACTGTACTGTTAAATCTCCATTCCCCATACCATAAACATACAGAGTTCCAAGCAGACCTCCCAAACTTCCACATTTCAAACGCAGCTGATGAATCGTCGCAGTCATTACTGAAAATTATTTCCATCACAGATGCAGAATTGGGTCACTGATTTTTAAAAAACATAAAAATGAAAACATTTATTTAAAAAAACCATTTATGTGAAGGAAGGGGTCTTCTTCACTGGAAGTCTTATGCGTGAATAATTTTCTGTTCTTCGCTTTGAACGTTTGTCATGCCATTACATTCTACATCTGGGCCGTGAAAGGTTTGTATGTCTCCAGCTCTGCACCCTTTATAAAAGGGTCAGAAACAATGATGTGCTCAGGTGGGGATTTTTGGAAGCCCCTTGTTGGATTGCTATTACCAAATTAAAGGGAAGGTGGAGGTTGTGGGCTTGCTTTTGAGCATCATCTCCTGCCTGCATGCCGCACAACCTTCCCTATTATAGGTGAGCAACCCATAGAATCCTAGAAGTGGAAGGGACCATGAGAGGTCATCAAGTCCAGTCCCCTGCACTCATGGCAGGAACAAGGACCATCTTAAACCATGCGACAAAAACTTCCCAAGAGCAGTTATCTTGCATCAGGTAGGTATTTTTTTCAGGTAATTTTTCAAGTTCCGCAAGTTGAACTTTCACTGGTCTCATTATCCCCCTTGCTATTTTCCCAGAACAAAATAGAAAGATTTCCAGAAGATGCATTCCCTGGATATTTGTTTGCAACTGCCTTTATAACAATACACTGTTGCACAGAGCATGTTGCTGGACTTGAACCAGGAAAACAAACTGCTATGAAATTCCCTCTTAAATTTCTGTAAAAATGTAGTGCGCCCCTAATGTAAAAGCACAGACATCTATCACATGAGCTAATGGAGTAATTCATTAGACCAGCGGTTCTCAACCACTGTGTTGGGACATATTACTGGGTCGTTGCACAGCAGTGAGTGTATTGTGGAGAGCCAGGGCGATGGCTGGATTTGGCTTGAGAGGGTGGATGGGCTGGTGTGTCTTGTAGAGTTGCGACACGCAAAAGGTCGAGAACCCCTGCATTAGACAGCAGCAACATTTGGCTGTTAGCCTCTATGTTGACCAGTCAATGGAGAGAAACATCCGCATCCTTTACAAGCATGGTACGAAGCTACCTGACTCTGAAGAAAGGCCAAGAGGCATTGAAACATTGTTCTACCTCCCATGCTCCACTTCAAATAAGGAAATAAAAGTATGGGCCTTGTAAGATTATTACTACCATGACCATTGACGTGCTCACTCTCTTCCTCCCATCTTTTCTGGGGTGATGTTATGAATAGGTTTTATGGCTAGAAGGGACAATGATGTTTATTTTGTCTGACCACTTGCGTAACACAGGCTAGGGAATTTCACCCAGTAATTCCTGCATCAGGTCCACTATTTCTGCTTGGGCTACAGTGTGTTTTTTAGTAGCTATGGATTCAGTATTCTAATAACATGTCTGGAAATGTTAGAGTTGACCCTCTCGGTTCAATAGATTTTAGAGCTGGAACAGAGCATTATGATCATCTAATCTGTGACCCCCTGCACTAGGCAGGCCATAAAAATTCACTCAGCAGCTCCTGCGATCTAGTTCAGTAATTCCTGTCTCAGCCAGAACCTCTCTCTTTAAAAAGACATCCTGTCTTGATTCAAGTGATGTGGAATCTACCATGTGTTAGTAAATTGTTGACCAGTTAATTATCCTGGATTTTAAATTTGTGCCTTATTTAAAGTTAGCTTCATTTTTAAGCTGCTGATCCTCATTGCACATCATGTGGCCGATTAATGAGCCGTCAACTGTCCAGTCTCCTCATGGGAAATGCTTAGATTATTGAGCCCTTTGTACAGAGTGAGTGGCATCCGTTGAAACTGACTCATGCATTTAACATGCACGTTTATAAATTGTAGTTCCATAAAAAGAGAAATGAGACAGCCAGTATCCATCTTTCTTTAGTTCTACAATAATGTGTTTTTGGAATATATTTTTCTCCCCAGGTACAAGCTAGGAATGCTTTCATCATAGTGGGGCCGCTGCTGTGTTGGCTCTGGGAAAATGATCATTTTGTCAACAGTATGGACTATGACAATGTAAAAGGAGTTGTTCGGCTACTCCGGCCCAAATAGGAAACCTCTCAAATCAGGATAAGTTTTCTTCTGGGTGAGAAACACAAGATGCTGCCAATTTTGCTGGAAACTGTATATGGACTAATAGGAGAGCCGTAATACTTGCTACACTAACACTGTCCAGACTATCAGGCAAAAGAAATTCTCAGGAAGATATTATATATAATGTGGAATGACTCCACGCAACAAAAATTCCCTGGCACTACTGAAATGTGCCATTGGAGAAATCCTACTCTCAGAAAATCAGGAAATTCCAGAATTTAAGGTTGACCAATTAACCTTAACTCTGCCCCTTGTGCATTTGACTGTGAATTATTATCTTCTATTATCTGATTGTACACAAATGTAACAGACTGGAGTTTCCATCTGTTTTTGTTCTCATTTTATGTTTGTACGTTTCACAATCCTCAGCCACAATAGAATTTTTAAAACCCCAGAAAATAACTAAAATAGATCCCAAACCACAAAAATGTCTAAGCCGCTCCAAACTAAAGCAAAGGAGCCATACCCGTTCAGTCCACCATCCTCTTTGGGAAAAACAGAATAAAGAGATATTTCCTGAGTCCATAATGAGAGGGTGCTGGCTTGCTTAGCAAGGGTTGAGTGAATTTAAGAATGTCTCTCGGCAAACCCTTTAGTGAACTCCCTCCCTCGAGTGGTCATGATGAACCTCAACTGACAGGTAAGAATGAGGTGGCCTCTAGAATGGCATGAATCAAAAGTCAGTGCCATCCCTTGAACTTCTCCCACAGACAGGCAGGAAGACAGTGTGATCTTTGGAACACAGGTATAGTCTCTTCCATCGGTCAAACAACACTCAAGAGGAGGTAGCAGCAGCAACAGTATACCTTAGTTGATTTCCAAGTGGTCTTCCAGTGTAGCCCCAAATGAAGGCCGTGCAGCGATCCGGGTTGGAATCGGTAAAGGCACAGTAAGTGGCGAGGTCCACAGCTGGAAGGGATGGCGATAAGCTTCCAGCCAAATGCAGGTGAGGTAAATTCTCTTAGCTGCTGTTGCTGTGGTTGCCTCGAAGCAGCTGGGGATCTAACTGTCAACCAGAATGCTTTGTAGTTGTCTGTTTTTGGATTGTGGACGGTCTGAAGAAGCCAGTATCACAACCTTCACAACCTCCCTCATACAAAGGGGCAATGTAGCTTCTACAGTGTCTCCAACTTCTTTCCTCAGCCTGTTAACCTTTTCTCCATCTTATGTCAGTGGTGCTTAAATGGTGTAAAGGGCAGGAAATAAGATGCTAAGGAAAGTAAAACTAAGCTAGGAAAAGGCAAAGGGGGAATAATATTAGCGAGACGGGGGTGGGGGAGTGTATAAATAAAACAAGGGAGATGCAAGGTGTTAGCATTTTCATTTATTTATGGAAAGTTTGAGAGAGAAATCTGTGTGTGTGTGCGTGTGCGTGCTTCATATGTAATAAAAATTTTTGATTTGTATACCTAGGGGAGCATGTTTCTGTAGAATGAGAGTAGTTGGGGTTTATTTTAATACTGGTGAAGGGCTTTAAAATCATCTGTACAGGGAATGATGCGTGGACTTTCACAACCTTCTGATATCCCCTGCCCACCCCTTTGTATAAAAAGGGTATGTGTACTGTGGATAGCATATAGAGTCTCCAGCTGAGATTGAGGTCTCATTGTGCTGCTAGGTGTTGTATATACACTTAATGAAAGGGAGCATCTGCCGTGAAGAGTTTACAGTCAAAATTGACAAGGCGGCCAAAGGATGGGAAGGGAAAGAAGGTTATCTGCACTGAGCAGGAAAGAGACTATAGGTGGTGAAAGTCACGCCTGCCCACCCCCAAAGCCTATGCTGGGCACGTTTCCACTGCTGCCCCGGTGTAAAAGGGAGAGCCCAGCCCATTCCAGGTTGACCACTGAGAAGGATGGACACTTGGTCACTACTGCAAGAGGGAGCACCTTCAACCCCCAGCTGAGGGAATCAGAGACCCGCTGCCCACAACCGACTGCCTGGAGCCAGACGTCGAGGGAACCTGGAGGCCCCAAGGAGACTGTCGACAGGATCAGGATTCATGGTAAGATGTGGCCCTGGTGGACGATGTGAATGGTATCTCCCACCTGAGACAGGTCAGTGTGTTGCAATGGGATCCCCGCTGGCCAGGGTGGTGACCACCCTTCGTCATGAACGTGGTGCCCTGGGCTGGGATGTGGTGGACTCCGGTGGGCCTGTATCCCCCTCCTCCTCTTGCCATTCCTCGGGGGTGACAGCACCCCCCACCCCCTTTCCCCCCCAACCTGAGCTTCAGCCTGCAGAGGTGTACAAATCCCTGTCACAGCTATAGACTGCCTGCCCTGCCCTATCAGAGGGCCGGAGCGCTGGACTATTTCCTTCCCTAGCCCTGACCCAAGGGCAACTGTTAACTCTGGCCATAGGCCATGCCACCCTGGCCCTAATGGCAGCCACCTCAATTCAGGCTCCTGAGTCATACAGCCAGGAGATCTGGTTGACTGCACCTTTGGGGATGCCCCGCTCCCCTTTGTTTCCCCAAATCAGTGTGGGCTTTCCTTGTGACATCCACACTTTACAGGTAGGGAACTGAGGCACAGAGAGATGAAGCTTTTTTCCCAAGATCACACAGGAAGCCTGTGGCAAAACTGGAGAGCAAACAGGTCTCCTGAGTATTAGGGCTTGTCGTCAGGACGAAGCTCCGTCGGGCACTTTACATTGAGTAGCCACGCTGTCTTCACTGTATCTGTCTCCCATCGACACAGCTTACGCCTCTCGTTCCAGGGGAGTACCAGAGTCGATGGGCGAGCACTCAGCAATCGATTGAGCAGGTCTTCACCAGGTCCACTCGATCAGCTGTGGTGCTGATGGAGCAGCATAGTGAAGACAAGACGCCAAACCACTGCCTCGACCATTGACCCTCTTCCTCTTTGACTGATTACAGGTCTATGGAAAGGAGACTGAGGGGTGCAAATAATTGCACCTTCTGGGGGTGACTCCCCAGTGCCTTGGCTGGGAAGACAGTACAACCCTTCCTCGTGATCATTTGCTTCTATCTTACGTATTGTGTTGCTAGCTTCTGGGGCAGGCAGTCTTTTACTTACATAAATCGGTGATTCAGATCTGGCTAGGAGAGACTGGGAAAGTTTCCAATTGCATTCAATTAATTGTGAACTGGTTTGGCCAATCTCTGATCGTCGCACATGTAGGCGAAGAATCCCCCCAGTAAATGAGAAGGGATGGTGCGTTGATAGCCAGCAGCAGCAGTAGCATTTAGCCCTGGCGTTTGCGGTATTTGTGTGGCGGAATCAGGGCCTGTGATATCCTACATCTGGTTAATTTCGTTTTGGAGTTCCTGACAGGTGAGCCAGTGATATAACTGCATGCTCTTGAAGCTTATTTTGACATTGTAATCCAAATTAACATTCAGTCTTGAATATACAATAAATCATTACAGCTAAATCTTCTGGCTCTGGAGTTTCCTGGTAAGTCATGGAGAATCAGGATTCCCTGTGGCATTGGTTTGAAAACATCTGCAGATAAAAATCAAGTTAACAGGTTATATCAGATTATTCTTGGAGCTATATTTTACTGATGGACAGACTTGGATTATCTCCTTCTGTTTCCCTGGGCTGGAGACTAAGGCCCCAATCCAGCAAAGTGCATGCTTAGCACTGTTTAAAGTCGATGGAAATATTTGTGAGCTTTAAGTATCGCATTAGCATAAATCATAGATTCCAAAGCCCGAAGGGATATTTTGCCTGCCCTCCTGTATAACACAGGCCAGAGAATTTCCTTATAACTATTCCTAGAGAATGTCTTTTAGAAAAACATCCAATCTTGATTTAAAAATGGTCAGAGATGGAGAATCCACCACTGTTTTATTCTCACCATTAAAAATCTACACCTTGTTTCTGGTCTGAATTTGTCTAGCTTCAACTTCAAGCCATTGGCAACTGTTATTCCTTTCTCTGTTAGACTGGAGAGCCCATTACTAAATATATGTTCCCCATGTAGGTACTTACAGACAGTAATCAAGTCACCCCTTAAATTTCTCTTTAAGCTAAACAGACTGAGCTGTTTGAGGTCATCACTATAAGGCGTGTTTCTTACTCCTTTGATCATTCTGTCTCTTCACTAAACTTCATCCAGTTATCAACATCCTTCTTGAATCGAGGACATGAAAACTGGACACAGTATTCCAGCAGCGGACACACCCACCCCAAATACAGAGGGACAATAACCTCTCTACTCCTACTTGAGATTCTCCTGGTTTGGTTCCACGAATTTCCATTAGCCATTTTGGCCACAGCATCACCCTGGGATCTCACGTTCAACTGGTTATCTACCCCCATCCCCAAATCCTTTTCCAGAATCTCTGCTTCCCAGGATTGAGTCCCCCATCCTGTAAGCCTGACTGACGTTCTTTGTTCCTAGACATAGGAACATTTACATTTAGCCATATTAAAATGCATACTGTTTGCTTGTATCCATCTTACCCTGCAATCCAGAGCACTCTGAGTCAGTGACCTGTCTTCTTTATTTACCAGTCCCCCAATTTTTGTGTATTTGGCTAGATGAGGGTGTAAAATCGTTGCCTCTCAGCCCATCTCTGTCACAAGCAGGAGATAAATTAAATGTCCTATCACCAAGGCAGGCCAGTGGTGATAAATTTAATAGAGTTAATGGGGAAAAGGGATCATTAGATACAGGAGGTCAGTCTAGATGATATCATAGGCCTCTAATTTCACACAGTTACTCCTAGAATGAGCCCAGTAAAGCATCTGACAAAGGGGGATTTTCTCCCACAAAAGCTCATGAGATAAATAAATGTGTTAGTCTTCAAAAGTGCCACAGGACTCCTTGTTTGTTTTACTGATCTAGACTAACACGGCTCCCCCTTTAGTACTTGGCTTTTAGATGAAAGCATTTCAGTCATCTGGAGACTAAATTCTTGTGTACTCCAGGCAAAGAACAGGAGAGATCAAGGAGTCATCACCAATGCCAAGGTGAATTGACTAGTTGAGAGGTGCTCACATGATGTTGGCAGGCCAGCCACACCTATGCTGCAGAGAAAGGGGTCAGCACCCAGTTAAAGACTTGCATGTATGCAGGACGCCATCCAGCCCGAGAGATCAGAGTGTCTCCATCGGGCCCATTAGATACAGAGTCTGAGCAATCAGAGAAGAGAGATGTGCGGGGCCCACTTGATGCGGTGTCTGAGGGATCAGAGTGCATTGGTGCCATGTTAAATGAAAACAGATGCGTATCATGGACTATCATCAGTGACTTCTTTCCAGGGCCAGACTTTGCTGCCTTTCCCCTGACCGAATAGTACTTCACATCACATGCCACCCCTCTCTAGTCGACAGAAATAAGGTGCTACTCAGTGTGAGTAAAGAATCCCAATATAGCTGTCCTAGCTCTTGGTCCACAAGATAACGTTTCTGTGACAGGCTACGGCATCGGGCTGGAAATTGCTGCTCGCTGTCCTGTGTGCCCCAGGCATTGCTGATGCTGCGCAGCCTCATCCTCCACTGATGGCTCCATTGAACTCAATGGGGACAACTCAATATGGGTGCGTCTACACTGGCAAGTTAGGTCAACTTAAGGAGGCTTAAGTCAACCTAAACAAAGCCACATCCACACTGGGCTTTTCTTAAGTCCTCTTAAGCACTTCCTTAAGTCAACTTAAGGACAGCTTAAGTCAGTTTAATAACACCTAGTTTTAATCCTTAAATTGACTCCTTACGTCAATTTAAAGCCAGTGTGGACGGGGATTAGTGCCTAAGTCAACCTTATTAAGTCGACTTAAGAAGATTGACTTAGGCTATGTGTACACTAGAAAATGTTAAGTCGATTTAATAATGTCGACTTCAAGTCGACTTAAAGTCAACCTTATTAAGTCAACTTAACAAAGTCGACTTAATTTTTCTAGTGTGGACATAGCCTATGAGTGGAACATCAGAACCTCTCTCTGTGCTGTTGGCGGAGGCTCAGATTTTCAAAGCACTTCCCTAAATTAGTTGCGAAGTTCTCATTGACTTTCACAGGGAATTGGTGTCAGGGTTTAACTGATTACCATTGTGGAGTTGGGAAGGAATTTTGCCCTAGGGCAGATTGACTCATTTGCTGGTGGATTCTCTGTATCTTAAAATCTTTAAATCATGATTTGAGGACTTCAATAACTCAATCATAGGTTAGTGGTTTATTGCAGGAGTGGGTGGGTGAGGTTCTGTGGCCTGTGTTGTGCAGGAGGTCAGATGGGATGAGCATATTGGCCCCTTCTGACCTTAGAATCTGTGAGGTCCTGCAGGTCTGGGATCTGGAAGTCATCACAGCGCAATCCTCCACTGGGGTCCAGAAAATTCAATTGGGGCATAAACCTCACTCCTACACTCTGATTGGGAGAGCTTCCAATCTCCTGACTGGGCCTCAACCCCTATTTAAACTAGGAGAGGAAACAGGAAGTTTCCCATACAGTGGGGCTATGCCTTGCCATGGACTGCTGTGAGGTTTACAGGTTCCTGCCTTCAGATCTTGGCCTCCGGATACCTGGCCTTTGGTTTTGCTACTTGATCCGGATCTCCTGGTTCCCTCCTTCAGCCTGATTCCTCGTAATAGATTCTTGGTCCCTGCCCTCTACTTTGTGTTTTGACTCTGACCTCCTGGTATTCAGTCTGGCCTGGAAATTGGGTCTAGTTCTAGTTCTGTTGCTGTGCCCAACACTAATTGCTATGCTGGCTGCTGGATATTGATCTTCCTGAAAACCCCAGCCTCTGTACTTGTCTTTTTAAAACTTTCCCCATATAAAATCATTCTTGCACCCTAGTGAATTCATAATATGAATATGTGGTTCCGCTGAAGTCATTATTTCATTCATCTCTGGGTCATGAAAATATGTTATTACTGTAGGAATTCAATAAAAAGCTTGGAAAAAAGTTGCCATTTATTTCTCCACTTGTGTTTTTAAATTTTGCACATCTTAAACACCCTCTAGTTCATTTCTCACTGGAAAGGCAGCATCCTCTCTAGTTCCTAGGAGAGACTCACATGATAAAAATGGGATTAGCACTTGTACAAGCAGTAGAATGGCATAGGAATGGATGTGGTAATTCCTCTCTCTGAAAATCTGGGGCTTTGTTAAAAAGATCCAGGGACGTATTCCCCATGGAAAACAGTGAAAAACATTTTCTTCGGAACAATTTCTCTGCTGTGTTGCATTGTCTGTAGTTTTCTGTTTGTGCGTGGGGGAGTGTGGGGGAGAGTTCCCTCATAAATGATGACAACCCAAAGGCCCCTGTAGGGCCTTCACAAACTTCCTGAAGGATATTTGTGTATAAACAGGATGTTTATTATTTGTGTTGCCTCATTGCCTTGATATAGTGATGAAGTCTAGGATCCCATTGCACTGAACAATTGTGTGTGCACTATGAATAGTTTTATGGAAGTCAACAGGCTCAGGTTGGTCTTACAGAAATCAATGGACTTGGATTTTCCGTTTGCTCTGTTGTCATTTGCCCCCATCTCTACACTCACAATACAGACTAAAAGAAAACCACCATAATTAGGTCTACTGCCCTAGGACCTATTCTGCAAACTGACCCACACGGGTGGATCTTTCCTCCCGCGGAGAAGCCCATTGCATAAGCTGCTACAGCTTGAGCCAAAGAGTGAGTTATCTAGCTGGGTCTGTAATAGACTCGTATCCACTGTGGATCAGCTCTAGAGAAGGACCTGACCAGCATGTTGTATATGCTGATTTCTTTGCAGGAAAAGGCCATTTACCGGCTTAAAGAAAGAACAAGTGAATTACTAAATCCCCAGTCTTACCACTGGTTCAGTGCGGGCACACATGTAGGTTTGGGTGGATCCACGTGGAAGCCAACAGGGCATCACAGGGCTCTGTCCCAGAAAGATCTGATTTCAGGACTTGTGCCAGTGTTTGTATTGGGAAGCTTGTGTGTTGTGTAACTTAAATATTAACATTTAATCCTCAGTGGGCCTCAGCCATGAACTTGCTCTGCTTCTGCATGTCCCTGGTTTTTGGTTTTGTTGGTGGGGGATGGATTTGGGTTGGGTCCCTTTTTCACACTTTTGACCCATTTTAAGACATGCCTGTGCCTGTTCCTTTCTCTCCATAGCTCTTGCTTTGAAGGAGACCAGGGCCTAATCCTTCTGTCCCTTCAGTGTCCCAGAAGCAGCCCCCTCTTAGCCTGGCTGACAGGATTCGTCAGCCAATGGAGTCATGGTGAGAGTGTTGCTAACCAGGGACATTTTCAGTTCTAGGGTGCAATACTGGAACCGTGGGGAGCCCATTAAAATTAATAGGACTCAAGGGTGCTCATCACATTTTATAGGGCTGGACCTAAATGAGGGAAAGGATGGGGGAGGCTTTCAGACACCCAAGGGCCCTAATCAAACTCTCAGGAATCTAGGGAGCAAACCAGGAACTTGGGCAGAAGTGGTTCATGCAAAGGGTAATTAAACATCTGGAAGAAATTACTTGCAAAGCAATTGAAGCAAAGAGTATAAATGAGCTGATGAGAGCTCTTGTTCCTACCTGAAGAAGGAAGGGATTAAGCAGCATGGTGACAAAGGAAGATGGGATTAAGAGTACCCCCAAAAGGGTGTGCGTGTTGGGCTAGATGGCCGTCATCCTGCCCCTAAAATTTATGATCCTCACATGCCTTTCTCAGATGTTGCTCCTGTGAGTGCCGCTAAGGAGTTTTGATCTGTATTGTAGAGCAGAGGCCAGCGGTGCCATTTGTGTTCCAAGAGACAACCCTGATAAGCAGAGAACGAGCTTTGGAATGTTGAGGGTAATGGCAGGTGCTGATTGGTTTATGGTGTGTCAGTCACTGCTAACAGCAATAATGACGACTGGTGATTGAGTAGCCCCAAGGAGTGGGACTTTGCTCTTTTATAGCAACTTCCATCCCAGGATCTCAGCGCTCTTTACAAATATTAATGGAATTAGTCTCACAAGAGCTCCCTCGTGTTTTTACAGGTGAGGAAATTGGGCTCTAGAGAGATTAAGTGACTTATCTGTGCTTACATAGGAGGTGAGAGGCAGAACTGGGCACCAAGCCCCGTGAATTATTCACAAGATTGTCATTCCTCATCACTTCCTCTCTAGAGCCCTGGTTTGCTCTCACCCTTTGTCTTGTCTATTTAGCCTGAAGGTCAGGGACTGTCTCTTACAAGGTTTACCTACAGTGCCTAGCACAATGGGGCCCAGATCTCAACTGGGAGTTCTTGGTACCATTGTAACTCACATATTTAATAATTTCTCCACCTGAAATCCACAAAATGCAGAAATGGTTAAATCTTGGTTTATTTGTAATGCTACCTGGTGCATGGATCAAACTTTGTTCAAACTGCAAACTGGCATGACATATGTGAATGAATGTGCAACCGGGAATGTATTTGGAAGTCTCATTTCTCATGTGTCCTCCTCATCAGTTACTGTAGATCAGTGGTTCCCAACCTTTTTGACTGAGAGCCTACTTAGTTAACACTAAGTTAAACATGTGTCCCCTTGCCCTGCCCTGGCCCGCCCCCACACTGGCCATAAAAACATATAACCTCTATAAACGCATTATATAATTTATTATTATTTATTATAGATTACTCTTACCTGAGTAAGCCCTAGTCTATACTTGCTACGCTTTTTGGCGACAGTCGACGGGAGATACGCCAGGTATGTAAAATACCGTGCGTATCTCCCGATGACTTCCTAACTACCCCTTACACACTGAGCTAATCCGACTGGAAATGGCATCCGGTCGGTGTAGCTCTCCTCCAGTTGCGGGGCTGGAGTTAGAGATTGAGTTCCGCATTCAATTGAGCGTGTCTGAACAGACCGCTCAATGGAACACAGAAGAGCGCACTGAGAGCGGTGAATCTGCCGCTGTCAGTATAGACATAGCCTAAGAAAACTAAGCTTTCCCTGGTGCAGCCGCCTCTGCCTACCCTGTGTGGCCCTCCTCTTCCTCTCCCTTGTGGACCAAGAGTAATGGAGGGGCAGACTCTGACAGGTTGACGGGCGCTGCTCCAGGCCCCCACCAGCACAGCATTGCTCCTTTCCAGCTGGCCTGACCACTGCAGGGCTGAGGGTGGGCAGGGGGACTGCTTCTCTGCTCCGTGTGGAATTGGAGGCTGCTGCACCCAGTCCACGCTCAGGGCGCTAAATGATCTCAATGTTAGTGAAATCTCTTGGACCTGCTGGCATCTTTGGTGCCACCCCAAGGGGGTCCTGCACCCCAGGTTGGGAACCGCTGCTATAGATTATGTCACTTCTAGAGGGTGGAGCTGGTGGATTGCATTCAGATTTCTGTATGGCTTGAATTACAATTACTTTTTGTTTGTTTGTTTGGTTTTGTTTGGTTGGTTCATTGGTTAGTTTGTTTGTTTTTTTTCCCCCCAGCAGAATCCAAGTCCTCCAAAATCTTGGTTTCCATGTAACTAATGATAATGGGGTTTGGTTTGTTTGTTTTAAATGGACTTGTTTTTGCTGAACCAGGACAAACACCAGGAGAGGTTGGATCCCAGTTGTATTTTTCTGGTCTCTAAAAGTTCAAAAGGTCTAGGTAAACTGTATTGATCTATCACTAGTTGTTAGATTATACTGTGCATTGAAGAGGAGAATGAGACCCATTCTTCAGTGGGGCTATGGACAGGATATACAATGTACTGATCTTGTAAATGCATGTTCCTTATAGTTCAGTAGTAAAATATCTCCTAAATCACAGTTTGACAATCAGACTTAGCAGTTGTTTCCATATCTAACCGTGTGGCACAGGAGAAACATGGTTATGACATGCAGATGACATGGAGGAAATGACCCAATCATATAATTTACTGTCATTAAACAATCCAGCCAATGAGGTTCAGTCAAAATTTCCATTAGTCTTTAGGCCAAAGATCATCAAAAGGATTGCACAAAGAAAAGGACAGTATCCTGAGGTCAGGGGAATCTTGAATACCCATTGCAAAATTTGCAACAATAAACAAATCTACTCCCTAAAACAGAGGGGCACAACTCCCCCCACTTTACTCTGGGCTGTCTGTCTGCAGACAGACTGCTGGGATCCAGAATAACAGGCTTCACTGAAAGCAGGATCAGGTGGCCCCAACTCTTAAAGTGATAGCTTGCAATTCAAACACAGATCTCAAGCTGCCACATGACTAATCCAGTGTTGCCATTTATGGTTGCAATTTTTATCATGGGAGTCTAGCAATTTGGAGGTGTGTTTTCACCTGTCTATGAAAACATGATAAAAGACTATTAATTTGCATTATTGTGGGGCTGAAGCCAGCATGATAGACTGTAGGGAAATGGTGGCAATCATAAAAATGTAAGAACGGCCATATTGGATCAGATCAATGGCCTATCTAGCCAACTCTACTGCCTTCCAACAGTGGCTCATGCCAGATGCTTCAGGTGGAGTGAAGAGAAAGTGATCCATCCCCTGTCATTCAGTCCCAGCTTCTAGCACTCTGCATTTTAGGATCACACAGAGCATAGCTAATAGCCCATAATCTTGGCTAATAGCCATTGAGGGGCATATCCTCCATGAACCTACCTCATTCTTTTTTGGACCAGTTATACTTTTGGCCTTTAAAGGAACGAGTGCCACAGGTTGACTGTGCCTTGTGTGAATAAGTACTTCCTTAAGGTTGTTTTAAATCTGTTGCCTATTAATTTCATTGGCGACCCTTGGTTCATGTATTATGAAAAGAGGTATTGAGTAAATAACACTTCCTAACTCACTTTCTCCACATCATTTATCACTTTATGACCCTCTAGCATATCCCTCCACCCCCAGTTGTCTCTCTTCCAAGTCCCAATCTTTTTAATCTCTCCTTATATGGTGGCTGTTCCATATCCTTAATCATTTTTGTAGCCCTTCTCAGTACTTTTTAAAATTCTGATATATCTTTTTGGAGATGTGCCAACCAGAACTGCATACTGTATTTTTTGTTTGATTATTTATCCCTTTCCTAATCGCTTTTAACATTGTTAGCTTTTCTGAGTACCACTGCACATTAAGCAGATATTTTCAGGGTACTATTCACAATAATTCCAAGATTGCTTTCTTGAGTGGTAACAGCTAATTTAGACCCCCCTCCCATCATTTTGTGCATATAGTTGGGATTCAGCCGCCATTTTCTTGCCCAGTTGTTGTGTTTAGGCAGATCCCTTTGTAACTCTTCACAGTCAGCTTTGGACTTAACAATTTTATTAATTTTGTGTCATCTGCAAACTTTACCCTTTTTTCCAGATCATTTATGAATATGCTGAATAGCACTGGCCCCAGTACAGATCCTTGGGGGACCTTGCTATTTACCTGTCTCCACTGGGAAAACCGACAATTTATTTATTCCCTTTCTTTACTATTTTTAAACAATTATTGATCCATAGGAGAATCTTCTCTCTTACCCCATGACTGCTTATCTAGATGTGGAAGTGAGGTTGCCCTTAGTAAAGATGGCTGCCACCTCCTATTGTTTTCAGTGAGACGGAAGCTGTGCCCACAAGCAAAATGGCTGTCAGTCTGTGGGACAGGAGGCTAGACAGAAGGCTTTGGGGCATAGGGACTGTGAGGAGCAGCAGAAATAACATAAGAAGCTACATGGGAAGGTCGAGGGGGGAGAAGGAGGCTGTGTGAGAGGTTGCAGGGGAATAGGGGTGGGGTACGGGAGACTACTTAGGGTAAGGTGAGCCACATGAGGGGAATTGAGCTGGGTGCAGAGGACAAAGAAGGGGGACACTGGAAAGGATTTTTTAAGCCCATGTCATGATTTCTGGGGGGTCGGACTTGCGACTTTTGAACACGTGGAGCTGGCAGCTCTGCTGACCAAGTTTTTAACTAACCAGGAAGCTGAAGTCAAGGGTAGAGAAATGAATAAGTCCCCGGCCGGTTTTGCCAATAACAGGATTCCCCAGCAGTCCCATGCTGTTCAAACCTCCCTGCCCAGAGCAGCCAGGTAAATTCCGAGCACATCTATATTCCCCAGTATCTCCAGCAATGTCAATCTGTCAGGTTTTACGGATTATTGCTACTTTAAAGTCGTACTCTGCAAGTCATGCAACCTTTGCCTGATGTTATTTCAGGTGCGTGTGGAGAGAGAATTTAGGCATTAAAGAGAATAAAATTACTGAACCACCTGGAAACCCAGGGCTCCTGTCCAGAATGAATATGTTAAATAAGGATTTAACCGCTAGAAAATTGTGATGAATGAAAATATTTATTTTACAATAGTCCTAGAGGCCACAGCTGAGATTGTGACCTCATTTGTGCTAGGCGCTGTACAAATCCATAGTTGTAAGGGCTTCATGGCAGGGACTGTCGCTCCGTGATCTTAGTAATCAACACAACAGGTAAGGATGCGTATCCACAAACTGCTTTCAATCCTGCCTCTACATGTTTAATCCTTAATCCCTCTCCCCACTGGCTAGTCCTCAACTATTTCAACCTTGCACCACTAAACTATCACCCCCACCTGTGAACACTCGCAAAACCCCCAAATTAGTAGCTGTTGCCTTAGCACACATTGTTTGTACTATAGCAACGCCCACTAGGTGCTGGCTGTCATCCACACATTCAGAAAGGTACGCTCTCTGCTTGAAACTGGTTGAGCAAACAGAGGGAAAGAGCTAGTGCTCTTGAGGAAAAGTTGCAAACTCCATTGAGGTCAGGAAAGTACACTGTTTGCCCGGATTTGCCAACTCTTAGAATGGGAGGGAAACCGCAAACTGGATATCAGGACCCACCTCCTAACAGTATCTGCTCTATGGATTTAATCCCATCACAAAGGAAATTGAGCACCACAGTATCTCAGAGGTATCTGGCTGTGGAATAGCCGTTACCAGAAGTGGTGAAATCACCATCACTTCTCAAACTAGACTGGACAGAACACCAAGACAGGACCTGTAGGAGACAATCCCATGTTGGCAGAAAGGTCTAAAGGGACTTTGTCACCTCTAACATTTGGTCCAGGGGCTGGGGCCTTGTCCAATAATAAGATCTTCCATGTCTTGCCTTTTTATCTCCGAAACAATATGTTGATACTCCAGAAAAGGAGAAGAAAATACCGAACTAGCCTGTTTTCCCTTTTACCGCTCTTGCTCCTGGTGATGTCAGGAGGAATAGAAGAAAATATAGCTTATAGGGTGCTGACTTGTGTTCACATCTCAGCTGTGGCATAGCCCTCCTGTGTGACCTTGAGAAAGTCACGTAGTCTCTCTGTGCCTCAGTTTCCCTTCTGCACAATGGACATAATAGCACTGCCCTGATTGACGGAGATGTTGTAAGGATAGATATATTAAAAACAATGAGGGACTCAGATGCTCTGGTGACGGGCACAGTAGGTGCCCATAAGATAAATAGACGAGGATAGGTCAGGGCACGTTATTTGTGGTGCCAGGATAAGCACATGTCTCTGGGTTGCTGCTAAATGCTCAGGAGGCTACGGTGAAATGGTGTGTGATTTGTATGGAGTCCCTGAATACCCAGGGTGCTTGTTGAGTGACAGTCAAAATAATAGCTTGGCTTCTTTTCTGGGGCGGCTGCTGGTTCAGAGATGTCTGTGAAGAGCCCATCTGCAGTGTCTGAATGATGGATTCTGATGGCTGTAATGAATTTCCAGAGACTGCAACCTCATAAGGCTCCAGGGGAAAATGGATCTCCGTGCTTGGCACGGGCAGGAAATGACTGGCATTTTTCACTTCTCCAACTCAAGACGCTGCTTCGGGAGCCCATCATTTCAGGGGGGAAACTGAATGAAAGGAAATGAGTTGCTGATGCTTCATGGAAAACTTAGAAGAACTTTCTGTTTAAAAACCCTGGACCTGAGCGTGTCACTCCATTGAAACCAATGGAATCAAATCACGGAGACCAAACTGCAGGACCTGTAAGGAAGAGTTTCCAGGCCCGACTGAAGACAGTAGCTGACAATTTAGATCAGTGGTTCTCAACCTACGGCCCTTGCAGTCCAGTCAGCACTCAGCTGAGACCCATGTGACATCCTCGGCCATACAAGTAGTGGTCGTGTCTGTCTGTGTCTCACAGAATTCACAGAGAGCTGCAGATGTGGCTCACAATGCTAAACAGGTTGAGATCATTGAGATCACAATGATCAAGACGAGTGGTTCCCACCTTGTTGATTGAAAGTCCCGCTAGTTAACACCAGGTAAAACACGTCTCCCTCTTCCTGCTCCACTCCAGCTGCTGTCTGGTTGGTGGGAGGAAGGGCGGGGGACTGCTCCTCTGTTCTGGCCAGAGTGGAGCTTGGGGCGGAGGCTGCTCTGCTCTGGCTGAAGTGGAGCTGAGGGGGTTGTGGCCAGCCAATATGGATCTCAGGAGGCTAAATGACCTCAACATTACTGAAGCCTCATGGGCCCCTGCAATCTTTGGTGCCTCTCCAAGGGGGGATGTGTCATGGCTGTTTCCCCACTCTGGCACTTCGAGTGCAGAAGGTGGGGGGCCCGCAAAAGGCCTTAAAAACTACTGGCCCTAAAGCCTTGTCCTAAAACTCCCCAAGGCTACCAATTTCCTGGCTTTGGAGTGGTATTGCTGCCACCACCCAAATGCAAAAATCCCCTTGAAAACCTAGGAAGGCACACTGGGAAATTCCTTCCTGCAAGGTACCCTCAGTCACCCTTATTCCTCCCTCAAGAGAGCGACTGAACCCCAGCAGTGGTACAAGCTGAAAATGGGACTGAATCCCTTTTCGTAGTTGGCTGCGCAGTCTGAGGCACATGCACACAAAACCTCTTGCCTTTTAGGACACAGAAACCAAACTTACGTTAAAAGGATAAATGTCCTTTAATTAAAAGGACAGCTAAGCAACAAAGAGAGTTGCTTCTCTGGGATTTAACTTTGGTCGTTACAAGATGAGGGGGAGGGAGTTTACATGCGCCCAGCACAGAGGAATCCCAAAAAGAACCAAAACAAAGAAATACCCTGAATGCATCTAGCTACATATTCCCTGGTCTACTCACGTGTGGTTGGTTACAGAATTAAACCTTCTTAGGCATGGATGTCTCTGGATTTCCCATACCTGGCTACCTGGCCTTCTCCTGGTCCTTCCAGGAGCACTTTTCACTGCTTATGAGCCAGCCTGGTTATCTGCTGCTCCAATTAAAAAAACCTATACTCTGTTTCTATTGGTTCTCCTGGGACTTCTCTAGGACTCACTGTTAACCCTTTCCCTCCCAAGGTTACTACAGGATGCACCCCAGGTTGGGAACCATTGATCTAGATGGACAAAACAAGGGATGTGGGAAAGGAAACCCCCCCCCCCCCCCCAGTTTGCAGATGGGGAACTGAGACTCAGAGAGGTGAAGTGACCTGTCCAAGGTCACACAGGAAGCCTATAGCAGAGGCAGGAACTGAGTCCCAGCCCAGTTTTTTAACCACAAGAGCCTTCTTGTGTCCCAGGAAACAATATTCTTTGTCTATGGCCTTAGACGGAGATGGCACCGTAGTACCTGAGCAGAACAGGGAACCTGCTTTGTAGGAGCATTGTCAGCAGGCTGAGGGAGGGGATTACTCCCCTATCTTTGGCGCTGGTGAGGCCACATTTGGAGTACTGTGTCCAGTTGTGGGCCCCCACTCCAGAAGGATATGGACAAATTGGAGAGAGTCCAGCAGAGGACAATGAAAATGGTGAGAGGGCTGGGGCCCTTGGCTTGTGAGGAGAGGCTGAGGGAACTGGGGTTGTTTAGCATGCAGAAGAGAAGAGTGAGAGGGGATTTGATACCTGAAGTGGGGTTCCAGTGAGGAGGGAGCGAGGCTGTTCTCAGTGGTGGCAGGTGACAGACCAAGGAGCAATGGTCTAGAGTTGCAGTGGGGAAGGTCTAGGTTGGACCAGACTAAGACCTGGATGTCAGTGATGACTTCTAGGTGCTACTGTAATACAATAGATCTGAATGAAAAATGGAAACTTGTGTTAGTGAAGGGGAGAAATGAAATGTCATGCTTGGGGTTGGGTGCGGGGGGGGGGGGGAGTTTAAAGATTTTGTTAACATTATTATCAGAAATTTTAAAAATCTGATAACATTATTGATAATATTTTATTAAGAAATATCTAACAAAACAAAGCTGACAATTTGCTTGAGGGGAATTTATTTTTTTATTATTAAAAAGCAACATTGTCCCATGAAAAATGCTTCATTTGAAATACTTTGACCCGTTTTAAATATAAACAACTTCTTAAACTATCCAACTGAAGCTATAGGGGTTATTTAGAAAGATGGAATAGAATTATCCAAGAATGGAAGGCTGTCTACACTGGCAAGTTAGTTCGAATTAAGGAGGCTTAATTCAAACTAACTTAAGCCATGGCTACATTAGGCTTTAATTAGTTCGAATTAAGGGCTTCCTTAATTCGCACTAATAAGTTCGAATAGGGTATTCGAACTAAGGGGTTAATTCAAACGAACTACTTGTGCTGGGCTCTGTACAAACATAAAGGGAGTCACTGTCCCTGCCCCAGGAAGGTTACAACCCAAAAGTCAAATAAACAGTGGAGGATCAATAGGGCAGGGCACCACACAAGTGAGGTTGGCCGTATCTTTCATTTGGGGTGAAGAGGTGTTTGGTTTTTGTTTAATGTTATGTAAAAATATACATGTATTCCCCACTGTCCACTTCCTAGCCATGACTGATTTCCTGTTGGGAGGACACTAGCCTGGAGTTTCTTCTCAAGAAGGGGATTTCATGCACAGAAGAGGTGGGGTATTAGATGGGGAGGGCTCTGAGTTCCTACAGCGAATTTTTTCCCAGGTATCTGGCTGGTAGGTCTCCCTCATAGGTCTACGTGTCTTTGGGAGGTAGTATGGAGACGCTTGTGGGGGAGGGAAACTAATGGGGCATGGAAGAGACCATGAACAGGATACAGGGGCTACCATGTATCTCCTGAGGACGTTTGTGGCAGGGGAAAACATAGTGAAAACTGGTATGAAGAATTAAACAGAAGAGTGTCCTGGCTGTAGGAACTGTTAGTTTACAAACTTGGCCTGATATGAAGTGATAATGCATTGTCTCTGGAGATCTACTCTGAGGGCTTTTGGTAAGCAGGCAAGTCACCGCGGGACACCACTCTAACAATAGCAGTGATTAGATGAATTTGATTGCTGGTATCATTCACCATCCAGACTGAAAACCTGGCATCTTTTTAAGGCCCTTTATGACTATAGAGGGGTTTAGGAGGGATTGTGTTAGGGGATGGGGATCATTGCCAATAACTCAGTCAGTCATAGGTGCGTCACAGTAAAAGACTCCCACCCGTAATCCGTTTCCCTGCCTCTGGGTCCAGTTGGTTTTAGTCAAATCTTTGATGTTCCTCAGCCACTATCATAAATATTTAGTACATATGTCACCTAAAGCCTGTAGCAACTCAGGGGGTTGGTCTGCTGGCATGGAGACACCCTAGCCCCAAGCCTACAGTGACCTTATAGGAATGTCACCTTTAGGTCTTTGAAATGCAGAAGATGCAGCCTGGAAAATATTACCCCCGTGCTTTTCAGTTTGCGTTATGAATGAGCTTGTGATGGGCTGGAGTCATGGTGTCTGGATCTGAATCCAAACTCCCAAAGGGGGCTGTGGGTAGGAGATCCTCTGTCCAACCTAATCACTCCCATTTGCTGCCAGATACTCTGCAGTGAGATAGCGCTGATTAAACCTGCGGCTGTGTGCGGGAGGCTGAAGTTGGGAGTGGAGAGAATTGCAGTAAGGACAGACTAAAAAGCTACTGGAGTTGCTATTATTAGTGAGTTGTATTTTATATTGCAGTAGCACCTCGGAGCCCTGGTCATGGACCACGACCCCATTGTGCCGGGCGCTGTACAAACACTGACACAAAGCCAGTCCCTGCAATGTTTTCTTGCTGCGTGGTGTGGAGCATGAGCTGCCAGGGCCCCATGGGAAATCCAAATCTTTCCTCCCCCTTTATCAGAGTCCTGCCTGGGGCATGGTACAGGTTGTCCCTAGGCTGTGGCTATTCTTCTTACTCCCTGACAATCACTCCTTTCCATGCAGCATGCTAACAGCTAGAGACCCCCTCTGAGGGTCCTATTGTGCAAGGTGCTGTACATGCACTCAGTGAGAGACCATCCCTGCCCTGATCAGCTGACCATATGTAAATGGGCACGACAGCCTAAAGGTGCAAGAACAGGAGGAATATTATTTCTTGTCCCACAGCTGGGGACCTGAGGCACAGAAAGATTAAGCGACTTGTCCAAGATGGAGCAGAGCCGATGTGTTAACCTAAGACCATTACCATGTCCAGCTCTCACTACCCTGTGCTCGCGAATGAGAATAAAGGCAAGCTATTGAGCGGGAGAACAAGATTTACCAAAAACCTGAACACATGAGGTTATTTAATCAGTACATCTTCCACTGTAGATTAATAGTTTACAGGCAAGTTGGTCTTCAACCCGCTGGTCTAGAGGTCACTCACTCTGGGAGCGTTCTGCTTTTCCTAGGGCATTCATCTTACTTTACACTTTCGAAGCAGTGAAGCTTGACTAGATCCATCATGAAAATATATAGAAGGCCCAAAGGATCTTTGATAATTGCTACCACCTTGGGCCCTTGCTACTCCATTTGAACCAGGGGTTCTCATGCAATCTGCCTTCTGAAGTGGAGCTCAAGTATGTTCCCACAAGGCTTATAGCTCCATTTGACTTAATTTTCCTTGATATTTTTCTAGTTATGTCAACTGCTTCCTTGGAAATGCTCTATTATATAGCTGAGAACAACTTTATTATTTCCTATCAAGGGGTAAATAAAGCTATGGCATCTCTGAAGAAGTCTATAATGTATCTGCATAATGTGAAGGTTAAAATAAATCAGTAAAAGAGTTACCCCCCTGGGAGCAATAGACTGCAAAATATTTCATCGGAAGCCTGGACATTATTATTCTTGTAATTAATCTTCGTAGTAATAGCACCGATTGTGTTTTCATGTCCTTAGCTGGTGCAGTGCCTGCTGTGGCCACTAAGTGTCAGTGGGAAACGCCATACCGTGTAGCTCTGCAAAGGGGAACTTCCCTGAAGAGACGATGGAGGCAACTGAAGTTTCTCCTTTGTGGAGAGTCTAAAAAGCCTAGAGTGTTTCTGAATTGGTGGCGTCACTGAGTCACTTCCTTCTATCGCTAGATTTTAAGCTTAAAAGTTGACGGGCACAGAGGCTTCAGTAGCGTGCCGAATATCAGCTAGGTTAATTGTCGTTAGTGTCTAGCAATGGGGAAGGCTTATTACAACTGAGGCTCATAGCTTAATGGTGCTGTTATAACAACACTTAATACTCTGATCTCTTCCGTGGCTTTGCTCACCTTTTGCATCAGAAGCATCCTTATTGTAACCTCACTGAATTTGACCACACTCTTTACTGATCATTTTTAGAGTTTTAATTCTTGCTGTATGCTGGGAATATTGTTTCAGCCTGATATTCCTCTTTGTGAGGACAGTTTGTGCCTGGCAAATGAATGGTGGGTGCAAATCTTGTGCCTCTAGCTCTGCAGTTCCCAAAATGTGGGTCGTGACCTCCAGTGGGGTTGCTTCGTCAGCAGATGGGGGTCACGGCAAAGCATGCGGATGAAGGCCTTTACAAAATGGCCACCTCCACACAGTGTGACCTCACGTGCACTGTATACACGAGGGCATGTTGCACGAGGATGCTCTTTTGCTCTACAAAACGGTGCCCACCATCCAGCATGACCTCACACTCATCGTATTTGTGTGAGATGATGCAGTTCAGAGAATGTCATTTTGTAAAGCAAAATGGCGTCCCCCTTGCGGTGAGACCTTGCTTGTACAGTGCGTGGGAGGTCCCACTGCAGGGAGGACACCATTTTTAAATGGCAATTTCCATGCTATCTGGGCTAGTGGGAAACAAAACCTCTGAAAATGGGACCATGCAGGGAAATATTTTTGGGAACTGCTAGTCTAAATTCTTGATTTGTCCTGCATTCACAGAGCCAGAACTCAACTGGTACCTCTGAGCCAGTCATAGGCGCAGTAATGTGAACACGTTCTTTGCTGGCACATCTTGCACCCACCAAAATAAGGATACGTTTCTGCAAATGTTTCCTTCATCTAATCACAACACAAATAAGAAACTAGGAGCCAGAACCTGAGGTCCCTACAGCTTTGATTTGTACAGGACACAGTTTAGAAACTCCAGATCTAAACCTGTCCATGAGATTCTAAACTCCAGGCTGGATCCAGAACCTATACCTAGCCAAGTGGAAGCGTTTCTCTGTGTGGGTGCATCAAAGATGTATACCCCCAGAAGCTGCAGATATCCTCTTATTCTCGGCTATAAAGACAGCAGGTTTATCCTTCAGTTCCTTATGGGTCCACTTGTCAGCAATTGGTGCATAGCATCTGCCTTCACAGGGCTACCCAATCTTTGCACATATAGCATATTCTATAGCATATTCTGGAAAGGCCCAGTCAGAACTTTTTCTGCCTATAAAGAAAGCTGCCTCCTCAATGGGAGTCAAACCTTGTTTGCTCAATATTTACTAAGCCTCCTTTGGAACCATTAGCTTCTTGCTCCACGTCTTGTGTCCATGAAGGTCGCATTCCTGGTTGCCAGAGCCTCAGCCGGGAAGGTTGGTGAGTTTCAGGCATTGTTTGTGAATTCTCCTTACTCTATATTCCATAACTACAAGGTTTCATTATGTTTGCCCCTTAAATCCACCCCCAAAGTAGCCTCTGACTTTCACCTGAACCAGTCAATTCACTTACCTTGGTTCTTCCTGAAACCACATGCATCCTCGGAAGAAGGTGGGCTCCATTCCTTTGACGTTCGCTAAGCCTTATTCATTTATCTGCAGAGAACAAAACCTATCATGAAGTCTCCCAACCTTGACGACATCTTGACAAACTTCCAGTTACTATACGGTAAGTAACTTTTGGGTCAGGGGGTTCCAGATTAGTAATCTTGTAATTTCAGCAGAAAACACTGCCACTTAATGTAATGTGCAATTGGCAACTGCAAACAGAGGATGCTGGGGTTCAGCTAAGTACGTAGTATATATTTAGGGAAAGGTTTTGTAGGAGAAAAGGTTTTATGTGTGTAAGCAAGGTTAAAAGAGCTGCACACTTCTGCTTAGCAGCTAAGCAGGGATGGGGCAACTGATCTGCCTGGGCTTTGTATTTGCATGAGTACAATTGGATGCTTAGCATAGTTTCACCCAGGGGCTGGGCATGATAGGAAATGGTATGTGTGGCTGATTCAAACCCTCTGAATCTGGTGTTTTAGCAGATGGGGGAAATGAAATATTGTCTTTTCATGATATGCTACCCTTTGATTGTATATCTGTTATAGACTGAGAAGCTGATGGAAAAGTCACCATTAGCAACAGAGAACTTGGAAAAGTGAGCAACTCTAGTTTTCAGTCTTGTAAAACTAAGTGGGGAGGGATGTGAGTAGTAGCTCTGCTGGAGTTGTGTCTTAAACAAATGCCTAATTCCCCTCCCATTGTTGAAACATAGACTCAAAGGTTCCTTGTAGAGTTGTCTTTGTTATTTTGATTGAGCTGAAGTCACCAGAGAAGTGAAAACTTCTCTCAGAGCTGAAGTCACTGAAAAGCTGACTGAGGTCCAGCAGGTGAGAGCATCTTGCAAGCAGCCAGCAGATGGTGTGAATGACCAGCAGGTGGAGCAAGTGGACGGTGTGAGTGGCCAGCAGGTGGTGTGAGCAGACCCAGAGGTGGCAGAAGATAATTGGAGGGAAGGGCTGAGGGCCCCGCCCCTTTTAGAGGTGGACAATAAAACTGTGATGGTCAGTACGGGGGGCTATGAAGAAGTGAAGGACACACCCTATGTACACTGGGGGTGGAATGAGTTCTGTCTGTTGGGTTTTGTGGGAAGCTCGCTTTGCGCTGTAACCCAATCAGTGCTGCTTTTGATATTGCCTCTGTATCGTCTATTAAAAGTTTTATGTGCCACGCTCAGACTCGTGCCTGCGAGAGGGGAAGTATTGCCCTTCTCAGGTGCCCAGGGAGCAGTGTGTACTTTCCCAGGAGACTGGGTGGGGGCTCGAGCCGATTGGTGGTGTAACATTGTTTGGGAACCCCTAGAAACAGAACCCGGCCCCTTGCTGCTGCCGTCATGGCCTGGCAGAAGAGTTACATGTGGAAGGGAAGTGAGGGACTTTCTGAAACTAGGTCAGCAGTAGGCCCTCTATATCAAATCTCCCCCCTGGGAACCAGAACGCTCTTTCTCAGGGTTCCTTTTAAACACAGCTAGCTGAAGTCTTAAAATATTCTCTGGGCACAAGATTCGAAAGCAAAGAGTCAGCGACATCCTCTCTCTAGGCTGGGGCTGGATCTCAGTGTCTAGTTTTCCTCCCAGCATAGGCTTTCCATAGAAGACAGAATAATACATGGTTGAGTCTCCCCTAATGTAAATATTTTAAATAATGCAGCATGAGGAGACGTTGAGGGTGGACACTTCACGGGTGGGGAAGAAAGGGGTGGAGTTGGCTGGAGGTGTGCCTTACAGATGTGGACAGAGGTTACCGCCTTGTGAGTTGAATTCCAAAGGGGTAGCCGTGTTAGTCTATTGTAGAAAGACAACAGAGTCTTCTGGCACTTTTAAAGACTAACCGATTTATTAATCGCATGAGCTTTCGTGGGAGAAAATCCCACTTCGTCAGACGCTTTGAAGATAGGAAAGTTACAGCCAGTTGCTTGCATTTGGAAAGGAAGATGAAGTCTGTCTGGATCTGTGCAAGTTGTTTCATGAAGTTGATGGATTTCCACTTCAAACGGCTGTATTCAGTTCCCTCCATGTAGTCAAATTCCAAAGGGGTAGCTGTGTTAGTCTATTGTAGAAAGACAACAGAGTCTTGTGGCACTTTTAAAGACTAACAGAGTAGATGCCATCTGGGAAGGATTTAGTGGCTCCTGTCCCTGCTTCGCCCCGCTGGTCCTGCACAGAGTTTTAGAAAATACTTCCCTCTTTTTGCTTCTTCCTTTTCCCTGGCCTGGCTGGAGTTTCCCCAGAGGGAGGGCCAGATTCTTCTCTCTTACCTTAGTGTAAATTTGGAGTAATTCCACTGAGTTCACTGGCTTTACACCAGCATAGCTGAGAACAGACTCTGGTCCCCAACCTCCAAACACAATTTGTTGCCCTGCCAGCAGGAACGGTAGCCTAGCTCCCACCCCCTTAAACCGGAGCTGGCTTCTCTTTTGCCATTAGCCCACTTGAAAGAAGTATGTAATAGTGTGTGTGAGGAGTGATGTTTCCCCCGGATGGCTGGTCCATACACAAGATAAAGGATCTGCCACAGCTGCCTGTTCAATAGCCACTAGCAGCTTCGTTAGCCTGTGTTTTGGATCTGTGGCTTCGGTCCCTGGCTCCCTCGGAGGGTGTGTGAGAGGTATATGGTGTGGTGCTTGGCCCTTCGCGGGCCTCAGTGTCTGAGTGTTTAGTGGTTGGAACATTCCACAGGGGAGAGTTTACAGTTCTATCGTAGATGGGTTGGACGCTGGGGCCGAAAGATGAAATAGGGCTGGCTGTAGTTGGCCAAAAAGGGAACCTCTGACCATGCTAACTGGCTTTCAAGGCCCGGCTCGACAAAGCCCTGGCTGGGGTGATTTGGTTGGGGTTGGCCCTGCTTTGAGCAGGGGTTGGACTAGATGACCCGCTGGGGTCCCTTCCAACCTGAATCTTCTGTGATTCATATTTGCTGTTGCTCTCCTTCCTGTTGTTCTGACCCAGCTAGAGTCACTGGCGTTAAGTAGAAAGGCTTGGCTGGCTTCTTTGTGCCTGTCGAGACAGCACCGGAGTTGTGACGGTTGTCGTCTGCACGAGGGCTCTGTCATGGATTTAGCCGTAAAAGAGCCGTAGCTCTATCTTGTCACTTGGGGCCGAAAGGACCCTGGAGCTCTCTGCAAAGCGAAATAAAAGGATATCAGATGACAGCTCTGAAGACGGGACAGGCTGGCCCTCTCGTGACAGCAGGCATTTGAGAAAGAGCGAATTGCCCATTGTTGGACTGCAGAATTCCTCACACAGTTGGGATTTCTCCCAGAGCCGATAGGACATGATGGATGATGGTAATTTTGTAGCTATTCCTGCTCTTAAGTTGCAGTTTTCCATGTTTTCTGCCGGGGGCTGAAGGAGGAGGGGCGCAGTAGAAGGGAATGTTTCCAATCAGCTCCAAGTCAGAGGCCTATATTTTATAGAGCAGATTCCAAATGATGAGGTGTTTTCAAATGAAGGACTCCTGTCTGCAAACAAACATGAAATGCTGTCCAGTTTCACCTCCGTGCACATTGATTTATAGGGACCTTCCACTGGGTCGCGATCCAGATGTTTCTTTGGCTGAATTGGGCCCAAGGCACCTGAAACCTATTTCCAAAGAGAGGACTTTTTGCCTGATTCTCCTTATAAAACCACTTCCTCTCTACTTGTGTGTGGCACTCTTGCATTGAGCTTTTTGCTATATTTTTCCCTGTCATAAGACTAGTGACCTCATGATCTCAGCTCTTCTAAAGTCCATGTTAATTCCAGAGTTGCCATAATACAAAGAGCAAATTTCTTGGCTTGGTGTGCTGCCCCTGCTGTGAAAAGACTCTCGGTGATTTTACTGGGCTTTGGATCAGGAAGAGGATTAAATCACACAGGGCAATGGGAACCCTTTCTAGATGAATGAGGTATTTGTGGACTTGTATAGCTGTGTATATGGGAGCATTTGTTGATACAGGATACGTACCCTTGCACTGCAGACGGCTCTCAGGTGGCATAGCTCTTACCAAGGATAATTCCGGTGTCATGCTCATACAGCCTTTCATCTTTCCTAATATTCAATCTTAATTTCCCTTTTTTTTCAGTTCCACCCTGTCATTCATACAGTTTGTATTGCCGTAGCACCTAGGAGCCCAGTCAAGAGCTGGGCTGCATTGTGCCAGGCACTGTACAAGCCTCCAGTAAAACAGAAGTCCCTGCACCAGAAATATTACAATTCATAGCTTTGTCCTTCCTTGCCTGCGTCCTAACCAATGCATATCCCTCAATGGCCATAGTTCCCTCTGCTGTAGCTTGAGTTGCTGGGAACGGGTGGGGATTTACAGTTGAAAAGCAGGACCCAGGCCTGGGAAAGAGAGATCATTTCCCCCTAGTCCTCATAACTGAGCGTCTGGTTAAAACATGAGCGCTGCTCAGAAGAGGAGCTTCAGTCACAATAATTTAATAAAGCAAGCTGTGTTTTTTGTTCTGCCTGTTCTCAGGCCTTTGGGTCAGCGCTGCTCACTCTATTAGCTGTTCCTGCACATTGTCCAAAGCAGTCACCCATTAAGTACCTAATTAATCAGCGGACTGAGCAGCGCTCCGTCTCTGTCATGTGCGAATCCCATGAGCCCTGCTGTGAAATGGGGAATTTTATTTTGAAGGGGGGGGGGGGGGGGGTTGGTGAATTTTTACTACTGCTTATTATTTAATAGTAATCGCCAACAGTTTCCCCTCCGTCCCCCCCGTCCCCCCCCCCGCCCCAAGCCTTCTCAAACCCTGCACTCTATCCCAAAGAAGATAGATTCCTGGCTGGGCCAGCACTAAAAGTGAGTATTTGTATTGTGCTCTGAGGACTGGAGACCAATGATGCAAACCTGTAGTAAGAGACAGTCCTTGCTCTGCAGACCAGAGACCGTATCATCTAAATAGACCAGACAAAGGGTGTGTGCGTGTGCATGGAACAGGGGTGCAAATAGAGGCAAAGAAGTGACTTTCTGAAGGCCACTCATTGGGTCCATGGCAGAGCTGGGGCTGGGCCTTCTGAGCTCTGCAGGAGGCTGTTTTCTTTTGGTTGTGGCTTTGTGGTAGTTCTCCCCAAGAAATGCCTATTGTTGGTGCAAAATGATGGCTCCCTCTGAAATGAGAGTGATCCAGATCTCGGCCCTGTGGGGTGAATTTTCAAAGGGACCAATGGCCTTAATTTGCTCACCTCTCATTGAAACCTGAATGGGGGTTGGAGTCTGTGCACATGACGGGTTGAGGCTTTGAGAAATTCTGTGTTAAAATCCCTGGGGGAGAGAGCAGAACAGGCCCAAGGGGTTTGAAATGAGACGTTTCCCTGAACTAACCTACTTATTAAGGCAAAGCAGGCTTTTCCTGAGGAATGCCCAAGAAAAACACACAGGGAATTGACCCTTATCAGAGGACTTTGCTTCCTCGTCTACTTACCCTCATTTCCAGTGAAAGCCGTGTGAGATCAACCAGGAGCTCACCATGTTTTGGGTCCACAGACTCTGGGTGGCTCAAGGGTTAGATGGAGCTTTTCCCTCCAGGTTGCCAGGTCAAATTCATGCCAGGCCAATGGTGGATGGAAAGTTTATACCAGCTGATAAGTTGCTTGATGATCAGTGTGAAATGTGTTTGGTGGTTGCAGTCCATGTCGCAAATTGAATGGCACTAAATTGCACCTGTGGCAATTTCAGGGTTAATGACTGGAGGCGTTTTGGAAGTGGTCGAATCTCAGGGATGGTGCCTCCAGGTCAGCGTTGAGGCATAGTGTATCTCTTGTTCTCATATGTATGCTTTTTTGGACAGGAACTGTCTTTTTGTTACTTGCGTACAGCACCTAGCACAGTGAGGGACCTGACCCCTGATCAGGGCCTGTTGCTTCTGCTTAATAATAAGAAAGAAAGAAAGAAAGAAAGAAAGAAAGAAAGAAAGAAAGAAAGAAAGAAAGAAAAAGTTATGGTAAGCACTTGGTAGTGTTTGGCATCGGAAAATTATGGAAGGAATTAAATAGCATTAAATGGAAACACCAGTGCAGAATTGCTGGTGCCAAGCATTCAAAATCAATAGATTAGAATAAATGTGGGATTATTTTTTGTCTTCTTGTCCTTGAGTCTTTGGTTTTCAAGCGTTTCTCCACAACTGTGAGGGATAGAGATTTACTTTTGGTTGTTTTTTGTATGTTTGTTTGTTTTTAATGGACGCGGAGATTCTCAATGTTCGTATGACTGGGGATTTAAGAAAAAAACAGCAAATATCATGAGATTTGTAATCAAGTTTGAGCTGGCAACACAGCCGGTCTCAGAATGTGCAGGTAGCTGCTGGCCTCACAAATAACTTTAAAAAAAATTGTTTTCTCAATTCAGGTAGGGGCAATAGCATATGTTATAACTGCCTGTGACCGCACTGCCTAGAAATGAAGTGTACGTTTTTAACAGTAAGGATAATTAACCACTGGAACAATTTACCAAGCGGACGGTGGGTTCTCCATCACAGGCAATTTTTAAATCAAGCTTGGATGTTTTAGAAAAACATCTGCTGTAGGAATTATTTCAGGCAAGTTCTGCAGCCTGTGATACAGGAGGTTAGAATAGATTATCCCAGCTTTGGAGTCTATGAATGGAAGGTGGTCCTGCCTTCTATGGGGAAGGCAGTGTGGCATAGCAGATAGGAAACTGGCCTGGGACTCAGGAGAACTTGCTTTGTCATTGTCTTGGTGTTACTAAGTCCTACGACTGCTTCATGAATCATGAGTTTGGCTAGAGGTAGAGCCTGTCTGCCGTTGATATGAGACGTTCCAGCCCCCTTTGCAAATTTTGGCTGTGCTTGGGTGGAACATATTGTCACTGCCCCACCTCCTGGGGAAGAGCAGCCAATCACAGCTGCTGCAGGGAGCAGGCAGATCTCTCTGTCTTTCCCCAGTTAGGAGCTGACACCAAACTGGCTGGAGGGGAGGGAGGTGAAGAATGTCAGGGCTGCAGGAGGAGGGGGCAGAATGATGGGGGAGGGGAGACAGAATGAATTGCAAAGCAAGGGATAGTAGATGTTGGGGGAAGAGTTTCTGCAGCAGGAGGCTGAAATTATCTTATCCAATTAATCCGCACAAGGGGGCAATGTTAATTGTCACACCTGCTTGCTGTGGGTGGGCACGTGGAGTTAAAAAATCAAGACAGACAAAAGAACCATAATCTTTGGCCCCAAAGTCATTGTGACTCGTGAACTTTGGGGTTGGCAATGCTGCCGACTGGCTGTGTGACCTTGTGCAAGTAATTTCACCCCTCCTTGCCTCTGTTTCCCCTTCTGCTCTTTAGCCATTCAATCTTGTCCAACTTCTGAAGAGCTTACAGACTATATTTGTACATTACCCAGCACAATAGGGCTCATCTCACCCAGGGCTTGTAGCTGCTACTGTTAGAGAAATGATCAATCATACGTCTGGAGTCTCATTTACCAGGAAAACTCCACCGAAGAGATTATAATTACAATTTAAATACATTTTTCTTCCCCTTCTCCCCCACCATGCTCCATGCAAAATCAGGTTACAGGAACTTCAGAACAGCTCTGTGGCGTAATCAGAAGAGATTGATACTACTGTGTCCAGTGTTTTGCTATCGATCCACTCTCCAGCACCTACCCTTGTAGTAGGAAGCATTCCATCAGTGCTTGCGGGGTTTAGAAAGTTTCCAGTCTTGTTTCCCTTTCTCATTGGAGGTGGATTTATCTCTGCTTTGCAACACTCCAGTGTTTATTCTTCGGCTGCCCAAAGCTTTCCCCTCCCTTCACTAGTCCCTTTTGCTTGTGAATGAAAAGATAGATCTATATTTTTTAAACTTTTGACGCAATTACGTTCATTCCCCAACTGCTCTCCAAGGGAAGATCTGTAATTAGCTCCACCTTCACTACAAATCCCTTTTCAATATGTCAAGTGCTTTTAGCTGGACCTTAATCAACCTGAAATATTGTTACTGCTTAGACAGGTCAAAGTGTCTCCTCAGGGCACTAGACATTCCTGCAGGATTTCTCCACTCATTGGAGAATATAAATAATAAAATCGCTCATTGCCATCCTCTTTCTAGATGAAAGGTGAAATTCACCCATGTGCTGCAAGAGTCTATGTGCCACTTACATCCATGTTAAGCATTCACTACAGCAGCGGTTCTCAACCACTGTGTCGGGACACATTACTGTGGTAAGTGTGTCACCGGGACCCGGGGAGATGGCTGGATTTGGCCTGGGGGAGTGGGCTGGTGTGTCCTGTAGGGTCACGATATGCCATCAAGTGTGTCACGACTTGCAAAAGGTTGAGAACCATTGCACTATAGGACTTACATGGTGTCTTTGTGGCTGTCGGAACAGAGGTGTATTTCTTTATTAGCAGAGCCATTGATCCAAATGATTAATGAGTAGGGTTTTCAAAGGTCCCTCCCGATGCAAGCATTTGTCATTGTGACTTAATTCTATGGCATCCAGAAACATACCTGATCCAAAGTGCCCCGAGGCCAAGGAGAAGACTAGATTGGACTAGATGACTCGTAGGATCCCTGCCAACTCCCCACTGACTTCAATGGGCTTTAGATCAGCATAACTTCTTGCACACTGCAGAGTCCCATAGTGCCAGTCCCAAATACGTGTCATCTGGTGCCTCAGTCCCATGCAGTTTGACGTTGGGAGGAAGTGCCTTTTCTCATAGGACTCACTTTTTTCAAAGGTGTCAGTCTAGTTCAGCAAAACAAACAAGGAATCCTGTGGCGCTTTTAAAGACTAACACATTTATTTTTCGCATGAGCTGTCATGGGCAAAGTCCCACTTCGTCAGATGCCAGAGTGGAGAAAACTTCCATCGGAAAAAAAAAAACCTTACAGTATGGGAGCGAAAGATTACGTTTCACTGCATCAGGTTAGTTTACTTCAGATTACTTCAGCAAATCAAACAAGTTGTAAAGATTCAAACTTGCTGAAACATTGTGCTTGAATTCGTTAATCTTTAAAAATGCCAGAAGTCTCCATTTTTCTTTTCCAAGGGTTTAGTTTTTACTTTTCCCCCTTCAACCAGTTCCGAATTAAACATGTGACTTCAGGCAGCCAATCAGATCCTGATTTTCAGAGGCGCTGCGTGGAGGCTGATTGTCTCTGTGGTGCAGGTATTTGTTCAGTCTAGAGTCAGTTGCACTCTCTGTCATTTCTCCCCCCTTCCCTTGACGAAAGCTCCTTTTGTCTGCTCCTGATCTCACATGGTCCCTTCCCTCCCATCTCCCCACAGACCAGTCCCCTCATTCCTGTTTGCTGAGTCTTGCCCCTGCCAACCCTTCCTCTCAACACCTTTCTTCTGGAGATCCTTCCTTCCTTCATGGCAGTACCCACGCCCACTGGATTCAACGCCTCCCCATGTCACATGGCTGGGACCGGGCGGAAAACAGATCCCTTTATTGTGAGCGCTCCTTTGTGTCACAATTTTATTCCAGCTTATTTTCCTGAAGTTTTCACCTCTCGCTCTGCTGTCCTATGTCTCGTCTTGTGCGTTGCCCTGTGTTTGTCTTGTCTGTGTGAAAACGGAAGCTCCTTGGGGCTGGGGCTGTGTGTAAAGTACTTTTATGCTGCCATAGAATTATTTTTAATGATAATGAAGAGCCATCTACTGAGTATTTAGTATCCAGTATGACATATATTTAATACTGGTTCCACTGGTTATGAACTTTCCAAGAGACAGTAGAAGAAGCAGTCTACATTTGACTCCATTACCTCTGATACTAATCAGACCTTTGATATTTGAACCTAAATGACTTTAACAATCCAATCTAGTTTTCACCATTTATACTGTTTGTTTGCTTTGTGTATTTCAGTTAGTGAATGTAGGCTGATCAGTTTTGAAACCTAGTTATAACCAGTTCACGTTTCCAAATCTGCTATCAATTATCACAGTTTAGTTGCGACTTGGGCTTCCTATGCTTCAGAGCAAATGTACACAAATTAAATCCCCTGAGATACAGATAGCAACTTTATTCCTATGGGGCAAAATTCTGCTTCTGATGCTAATGTGCAAATCCCTTTGGCTAATATTCTGCCACTCTTGATGCCACTTACAACCATTGATCTTAATTGAACAGAGTCAAATTTGGCCCAGAAGCTTTGCTTAAAATGCCTTTCCTTATCCCACTTTTTCCTGGGCCCCTTAGTTCCCATCCCACAGAGGTCACCCCCAGAGTTTCCATATTAGTTTGTGGGTGGAAGAATTCACCAATTTGCTTTTATTTACATGGCAGGGTTTATGCGACTCACTATGTAAATATATCACAGCATCTCGCAGACAAGAACAAATGATGTTTAAGTAAACTGAGGCAGGATATGGGCACTTAAACGGTAAACAATATGACTGTGTCATTGAATTTCCTGTAAATACCTTATCTCTGGGAGGGCTGGCGTGAAGTCATTGAGTAGATTTTTTTATTATTATTACTATTAGAAAGGCTGACTCCCATCGCAGACATCAAAGATACATTATATGTTGCTCATTTCTTGAGTTGCAGCATGCATGTTCCAGAGCCGAAAATATTCTCCTGGAAAGGAATTTCCAAAGAGTTCTAGCGTCGTTAGAGTGATCACTGGAAGCTTCCCCACAGAGAATTTGGTCACACAGTTAGTCTTAGCGAGGGCCTGGTATCCATCCAAAGGAAGAGCAACGAGAGTCCTGTGGCACCTTATAGAGTAACAGATTTTCTTCGGCATAAGCTTTCGTGGGCTATAATCCACTTCATCAGATGGGTTATTGCCCACGAAAGCTTATGCCGAAGAAAATCTGTTAGTCTATAAGGTGCCACAGAACTCTTGTCATTTTTGCCGTACGCAGACGAACACCGCTACCCCTCTGGCAATTTATACAAAGGAAGCTTTTCATATCTTCCGCGGGGCAAGGAAATGCTGCTTTGCCAAGATGTCCTGGGTGTCCTGGCATGGGTTCAGTTGAGCAACTGTGTTCTGTATGCCTTTAATTTTCATAGAGAGACAAGAGACAAAGTAATAACTTTGATTAGATCAATATAAGATATTCTTTGACCTGCCTTGTGTCTCTGTCTCCCTGGGACCAACACCACTACATCAACACTGCAGACAGTAATGGAAGATACTTAATTTCCATACATAATTTCAATCGGGTATGCTGTTATAATGGGAAGACTAACTTCGATTTACCACTGCCCTCCACTGGATAGACTTGGAAGTGCTTGATTTTGCGTCATGCTCTAAGCCAGTGTTTCCCAACGACCGGTCCAAGGACCAGTGCCAGCAGTGGTGTAACTATGGGTGGGCCTGTCTGGGCCCAGGCCCACCTATTTGAGACCAGGGCCACCCAATTGGCTGTGAGTGTCAGCAAGCAGCGTTCAGCCTATCATATTGCTTGCCTTAAGCAGGAAGTTCAGGCAAGTGACGTGATAGGTCAATGCTGATGATGCTCCAGTTGCGAGGTAGAAAAAGTTATGGTCAACTTTCTACTTGGCAACTGCAGCATCAGCAGGCAGTGGTCGGCCTATCGGGTCAGTTGCCTGAACATCCTGCTTCCAGTCACATGATTGGAAGCAGGCAGTGACCCAGGCCCACCCAAATTAGTTATAGGCCCTGCCTGAAAATCACTTCTGGCTACACCCTGAGTGCTGGTCCCTGAGATCTCCCTGACACAGCTTACGTACAGCCTATGAAAGGAGCAAGCCTGTTCCTGGCTTAGTCAATGTCCAGTAATGCTAACAATGAATGAAAGGTCTCCTTTAGCTCCCTTGGTGAGAACTGCATACATCTGAGATCTGGAGGACTAGAGATCTCTCATCGTAAAGTTCCAAATGGCCCTTGTGAGCAGCCATGACACCCATCAGGTGCTCAGTGGCTGGGGTTTTGTTATGGTAACCATCCCCTTCAAACTATGGGGCTTTTTGCCAGAAACAATAGGAATAAGAATTAAAAAAAAAACAAAACAGAGGTCACCTAATCACAGGATTCCAGGCTCTGGGGCTTTAAGAAAAGCATTACATGAGACTTGCTGTAAAATCATGACAGTTGGCAACACTGCTGTAATATAAAACTCTGTAGGGTGAAAAAAAATAAGATCCATTCCTTGGGCCAGTAAAGCAGGGAGAGAGGAGTTCAGAGACACATTCATCTTCACTTTCTAACCTGAACCTCTGTGTAGAATTGCTGTGTGCAGTTAAACAGCTATTCTTTTCCCACCTAGATATGGCTCCATTTCAATGAGAGTTTGCAAGCTGTGTGGGTGTTAGAGGCAGAAAATTTGGAGAAGCAGTTGTTCCTTGGACTGGGAGAGGAAGCAGAGAGATGGAGGTTCTTGGGCACACAAGTTGCTGGAGTGGCGAACTTGGGGATTTCTGAGCCAGGAAACTGCCTGCTGTTGTTTGAGTGTGTTTACAGGGAAATAGAATTTGATGCATGTTCTTGGTAAAGAAACAAGATTTCACCAAAGAACTACGTGACTCATGTCCCTGATTTTATCTTCTAATGGTAATAACCCTGCCAGGTCCTGAATATTGCGAATCACATGGGCCCTGGGGTTTGGAACCATCTGGTTTGAGAATTGGATCTTGCCGACACATAGGAGAGGTTGCTCTTGCCTCCTCCACCAGCCAGGAACACGTGGGACATTGTGGGAGTGAGGGAGGTGAAGAGGAAAGAAAAAATGTGTAACACCAAAGTGGGAAAAGAGCGGAGGGCATAGATTTGTTCATCTACAAAGACTTGGCTGGAGAGATAAGAAATTAAAATAAATGTACAACAGAGAGAGTTCACCAGGCCACCGTAACAAACAGCAACAGACTCAAGGATGAATTCATCCTGCCAAACTCCAGTGATAAAGTGAATATCCAGCGACCGGTAAGGAAAATGATCAGAGGCAAAGCGGTTATGGGGAGGGAGATTTGGATGAGGAGAGATTACAGCATCTCTCTCTTTGGACAGAAGAGAGCAAGCCAGGTTCTGATAAAGCTGTATGATACAATGCCTGGCAGAGTGATGCTTATGTACCCTTTCCCATAATAAAGGGGTAAGAGGTGTTTGGGATAGTCTGTCTTGTCTGTTTAGATTGTAAACTGTTTGACACAGGGGCTGCCTCAGTGAATACACAGTTTTGAACACAATGGGGATCTGATCACCATAATCATCAGGATTTCATCAGCATGGGTGGTGACCTCTAGGCCTTGGTACCTACACTGCTAGCTACCTCGAGTGTACGCCCATTTTATAGACAGGGAACTGAGGCACAGAGAGTCTTGGAAGTCACAGGACGTCTGTGGCAAAGTGGGGATTTGAACCTAAGTCTCAGGTCAGCACCCTAACCTCAGGACCAGCCTTCCTCTCTTCGACTGTAATACAAAAGATTACATTATTCTCCATCGCACCCATTTCAGAGCCAGACCCTGACAGTGCACAGAGCTTGTTGCATCCAGGACTCACGGGGCAGCGAGGAGTTGTACATAAATTTTTTAAAACTTTGTGTAAGAAGTACTAGACAGACATATGGGGATACCTGTGTGCTTTTGTGTAATTCATCTTGCATATGCAATGATTCCATTAACTCCATGAAACACCGAGAAAATGACCTGAAAAATACAATGTGTATAGTTGAGACAAATAAATGTTGGTGAATGCTTAGGTGTTGGCATACTGTATTCTTGACTGCAGCTGCTAAGAGGAAGCTGAGCGACTGACAAAAAGGCTCAGGGCAGATCTACACTGCCTGCCATTTTCAGCGGCCGTTGAACGGAGGTGAGCCAGTTACTTAAAATAACTTTCATATCTCACTTTGACTGCCCTACGCCCAGCATGTCCACGGAACGGACTCGAAGGGAGAGGCCTCCCTTTGACTCAGTGCTACTCCAGATGCCGGGGTGTGTTCAGAGATTGGCTTCCTGATCGACTGAGTGGGTCTTCACAAATCCAATCAGTCGATCAAGAAGGTCGATATGACGATGGCAATTTTGCCATCAGCCCTCAGTCACCTGTGTGACAACGTGACCTCAGGTACAATCGGCAGACTCTGGCTGAACGTATATACATTGCTTCTTGTATCTGATGTTCTTTGCCTGGCGAGCGTGGCTGGAAGGATCAAGAAGGCTGATCAGCACCTGTCTTTAAAGGACCCTGTAGTTTTAATGAGCCGGGCACGCCAGCCCCAGACCACAACACAAATACTTGACTCCGTGCTCACAGCCAGGATTTGCAAAGCTTTGCAGGTAAATGGGCTGCGCAAATCACTTAAGGCCGGTCTTCACTGACAGCAGCAAATTCGCCACCCTCAGTTCAAACTTCTTGGTCAACTGATTGGATCTGTGAAGACCCGCTCAGTCGATTGGGAAGCCAATCTCTGAACGTCACCCCAGCAGCTGGAGTAGCACTGAGTCGAAGGGAGGCCTCTCCCTTTGACTCAGCGCTGTGGGCATGCTGGGCGTAGGGCAGTTGAAGTGAGATACACTTAGCCAATCAGGAAGTTTGATCCCAGAACACCACCCCGGCAGCTGAATAGCCTCCCTTCGACTCAGCACGGTGGACAAGCCAGGAATTACACATTTGAGATACACATGTTATTTCAGGTAACTTGTGTATCTTAGTTCTGCTGCCGCCGAAAGGGGCCCTACGAGGATGCGCACCCTGCAAAACAAAAAATCCCTCAGCGGCAAGTCTCTGAACCCCAGTCAACTGACTTGGGCGCATGCCATGAGGATAAAAATAGTAGAGATGTTTGCACACAGGCTGGACTCCAGGCTCTGAGATCCACTCCCCACCAGCTTCAGCGCCCAGGCTCCTGCCTGAGTGGGAACAAGTCAGTTGAAGGGGTTGCGGAATTGTTTTGCCGAGTAGATGTACTCTCTAGCTCATAGCCGCAGAGATGTTTAGGTTCCTGATTTCAATCAGAGGTTTGGTGCCTAATTTCCATTGAGGAAGTGGGCCTTAAGCACTTTTGAAAACCTCATGCTGTGTCCTCTGGGACAGAGTGAAGTAGTAGAGACCCCTTAGGAGCATTAGAGGGTCAAATTAAAGTTATGGTTGAATGTTACTAATGAGGAAAAAAACTATGTACATTTAAAAGCTTAAAATGAATGGTGATACAGGGAGTTGGTAAATTACACATGAGCCAGGATTGTGTCTCACTTTAGTTGATTCTACACTGCAGTGTTGACTCCAGTTGAGATGTTCCTGATTGATAGTAGTGTAAGAAAGAGAATCAGGCAAATTGAGCTGGTTAGGAAACTGATGTCAATGACAATGCAATGTAACTGGTGCTGATTTAGGCATGCAAAATGAGCCTACTTTGCACTTAGCTGAATTCTGCAAGGAGCAAATTCACCCATTAAGTCAAAGGGAACTGCCGCTGATTCCATCAGGGAAGAGCTGAGCCTCTGACCTGTTTGGGGTGGTACAGACCTAGGGTTTGTCTATGCAAAAACTGGAACCAAAATAAATCAATTTGAATTTACATATTTTTAGTTATTTCATTGAATGTCTCTGGGGACGCTCTTGTTTCAAAATAAAAGTTTCCAGTTTTGATTTACTACATGTTGATAAAAAGTCATTTTAAGTAATATGGGATTTTAGGTTTGGGATGCTCTTGTTCCTTAGTAAGAAGGTACAGGCACAGAAATAACTAAAGGAGTGAAATTACAACTGTTTTAGTTAGCTCTGTGTAACCCATATGCCTGAAAAGGCTATCTCTTGAGAGACCTGCTGAGGGTGGGTTACTGTTGTTGGGCAGATTAGTGACCCACAACTGGAAACAACTGGAAACTTCCAGTAGCAGGGAGCAGGGAGTGGTAGCAATTTGAGCATGCTCCACAGTGTACCCTGCTGGTGTGATCAGTCAGATGACTGGAGAGCAGCAGCCTGAGCAGACAGCAGGCAGGAGCTGCCTTGAAAGGAGACCATGTGCTCAGTGTTCTGGAGAGGAGCTGAGCCAGGAGTGAACAAGATGTTTTCTCCATGTAAAGGAGTTATTTGCACCAGACCTTGCAGACATGCATATGGGACTGAGGGCTGGTTGCAGAGGAGAAGAGAAAGCCTGCATGTAGTGCCACAGAGGATCCCAGCAAAGAAAGAAGAGGACAGCTATTTCTTGCCATGCAAGCTTCCACACTGGAACAGAGACTGTAGCTGAGAGTTGGGTGAACTCCACACAGACTTTGGGACTCTTGGGTATCTTTCATGCAAGGGATTGTTCTTGGTTAATTGTAGTTTGTTTTCTTAGGTTAAGGTTCATTTAGTTAGTAGTTAATAAAGTTCATTGTTATGTTTGTTTTTAGTAGTATTTTAATGTGTGAATGTAGCTCTGAGCAAGCTTCGCCGTGAGTCCTGTACAGACTGGATCCTGGGTCTCCAGCTGCTTTCCCCACAGGGATTGGGATTGATTTCTGTGGGGCACTGGAGAAGGGCAACTGAATGAATTTAGCCCACCCGAAGGTTACATCTGCACCAAGTGTTTGCAGACTAGTCCATGAGTTACAATAAAGGGCTTGCACCCACAAAGGTATTTCAAAATCAGTGGAAATTAGGCACCTGAATACCTTTATGGATCTGGACCATGAACCTACTTTATCTTGCACCCTCTGTTGTGTTATTTTTCCTGTTGTGCACACACCTTCCAGCCCAGGGGTTGTAATGACGTTGTTATTCACACTTACCAAACTGATGTAGTTTATGATACTGTTGCCCTACTAAAATGCCCACATATGCCCCATTTCACAAACAGCTTTCCCCACCATTTATGACATCATTCATGAACTGGCGTAGCAATTGTCTCTGGAAGTGGCACCTGCTTATACAAGGCTGGTGAAATGGTCCTGGAGATGTTTTCCAGTAAAAACAAGAGTGAGCAGATGCTGGGGTCCTTAGAAGAAGTCAAGATCTCAATAGAAATTTTAGAAAAGAAAAAGGTGCCAGGAAGGGACAACATAAACAGACTTGTGGCAAGCATGCAAAGAACATATAGTAATGGTGATGCACAAGCTATTCAATAAGACTAACAAACAAGACCAAGCACTGAGCAAATTGGAGACAATGGGTAATATTACCAATCTGTAAAAAAGGAGATGAACGAGTGCAAGAACCACCGAGGGATCAGCTTGTTGAGTGTTCTGGGGAAAGCATTCACTAGGAAGTTACAGAGGAGAATGAAGAGGTGTATGAAAACAGCACTTGCAGAGCAACAGGCTGGATTTAGGTCAGGACGAAATACAGTAGATCAACTTTGTGATAAGACAGCTATTGGAGAAGTACATAGAATTCATCTGACCCTGCTACAACAACTTTACAAACTTCAAATGCTTTGGAAAGCATCTGGAAGAAAGGACTGTGGCAAGTTTTGAATAGTGTATGGCATCTGGGATAATTTAGGGGGAGTGGTCCTGCTTTTTGGCAGGGGGCTGGACTAGATGACCTCGTGAGGTCCCTTCCAACCCTATTATTCTATGATTCTATGATCTCTGACCGATCAAACCGCTAGAAAACATCTACAGCAAGTTGATGAGTGTGGTTAGAGTAGACAGGACGACTGTAGAAATGAGACAAGGATGCACGTTTTCACCAGATTTGTTCATCTTGGTACTAGAAGCATCAAAGACAGTAGCATTGAGAGAGAAAACAGGAGTCGTCATGATATGTGGGAGGATAGTGAATAATCTTAGATTCACAGGTGATATTGATCTCCGGGCAATGACCAAGAAGGTTCTACAGAGAATAACTGACAAGGTGGACTGGAAAAGCGGAAAATTCAGACTGAAGATCAGCATGGAGAAGATGAAAATTATGGCAGTTGGGAGACGAGGAATAGATAAAGATCAAAGACAAAGACAAAAAACTAGACAAAGTTAAACAATTTGTGTATTCTGGAGTGCTAGTATTGAAGAATGGGAACTATGATGGTGATATAAGAAGAATCAGATGAGCTACTATTGTGTTCAGAAAAATCTGCAAGAGTTGGAAGACTAAAGACTTTGGTAGAATTGAAAATCAATGTATTTGAGACAAGTGACATGCCAATACTGCTGTGTGGGTTGGAAGACTGGTTTATTAGGAAAGCTGTTGAATCCAAGGTATTGAGGGAAGAAATGAGCTGGCGGAGAACAGTACTGAGAATGTCGAGACTACAGAAAATTTAAAAATGAAGTGATAAGAAAATGGCGAGGGCAAGAAATAACTGTCACATAAAATTCATAAGAAATGACTGCAATGGCTTGGACATTTATCAAGCGGTGACCTAGAAATGATACCATACATGACAATACATACAGAGTGCAAAGAACTAGAAATAAAGGAAGACTGCTGGGTAGACAAATGGCCTGAAAACAGCAAGATGACTGAAGCTGTGACATTGATGCAGCACAAATAGTGCCAGAAAGACTTCATTCAGCCCTATTGTTACTGCTGACCTGGTAGGTTTAGAGATCCTAATGCCAGAAGGGACCACTATGATCATCTAGTCTGACCTCCCATGTAGCGCAGGCTAGAGAACTTCCCTAATAATAATTTTTTGGAAAAACAGCCAATCTTGATTTCAAAACCGTCAGTGATGAAGAATCCACTGCCACCTTTGGTAAATTATTTCAAATAATTAATTGTTCTCACTGTTAAAAATTTACCCCTTATTTCCAGCTGATGGACAGGAATAAAAAAGGAAGACACCCGGCTGAACTTTACCTGAAGAAATTATTCTGATTTTCTCTAGTATGCAGTGTGAATATGTTCGCTTCACTTCAAGTGAAAATGGAGAGAGATCCAGATAGGAACCGGCTGCAAAGTTCAGGTGTGATCCACATTCCTCTAAGTTCTGCCCTGGGATTTTAGCTTCAATCAATCTATCTCAAATTTAAAGATACCAATATTTCATTCAGTAGGCCTACCAGTGGGAAAAAGATAACACCTAATGAGAAGGGATTATATCATTATTACATTATCTGTCCCTTCTCCTCCCACGGACCACCTGCAGTACCCTCGTGGATGACAAATGGTCCATGGACCACGGGTTGAAAACCATTGCTAGTGTATTAGGCACTGAGGCCAGATGTACATTGCCACTGGTGGTTGATGGGAGATTACATAGCTTGTATGTCTCCCGTTGAGATACTTCCATTGCCGTACCGTGGTGTCTTCGCAGTGCTGCGTCAATGGGGGGGCCTTATTCCTTTCAAGAAAGTGGATTATCAGCACTGACCAAAGCAGCCATCTGGGATCGATTGCCACAGAGCCCGCAATATAGACAGACCATGAGAAATGGAGACCTAGGTCCTATTCCCAGCTCTTCCACTGGCCTACTGTGTGAGGCTGAGCAGAGTCACTTCATCTCTCTGTGCCTTGTTTCTTTTTTCCCGTCCATCCTATTGTTTGTTCTGTGCACTTAGATTGTAAGTTCTTCATGGCAGGAATTGTCTCTTATGATATATTTGTTCATTGCCCAGCCCACTGGGGCCCCGATTTCAATTGTGGCCTCTAGACCCTACCATAAAATAATACTAATGTAATATGAGAACTGGAGCACTGTGTCTTGGCACAGCAGATTTCTGGAGGCTTCTTGTTAAGAGCTAGGAGTGCATTAAAAATGGCAGCTCTTTCCAGGCTGGGGAAATAGGGTAGATTCTCCTTCTATGTTTGGATGTGCGCACATATACTTGATTTGCTAAGAATTTGAATGCTTCCTGCAGGGCTGCCTTCAGGTCAGTGCATAATTAGTTTCCTGGCAGATATTTTTGTGCATATGGTTCAGCATCTTGAAAGTGTAGGTAGCAAGAGTTGCTCTGTTGCATTGGAGGTGACTTGTGAACCGGATTCTCAGCTAGGCTTTTCATGGGTGTGCTGCTTCCAATTGTGGGTGGCGCTTCCTTTTTTGTTCCATACACTCACACAGGCAAAACTCTTATTCAGGGCCTGTTGACCACAGGAGGTCTGAAGGCTTAGGTACTTTGAAAGGGAAAAGGGGGTTAATCTTTGCAGCAGCAGTGTGCAACCCACAAATGGGTGTATTCTCAAAGAAAAGTGAGCCTGGTTTAACATGACTGCCTGGCAGAATAGCACAGTTCAATGACGAAAGCACCGATTTTGGCAAGCACTAACCATTAGAATTTCTTTGTTTGTAAGCTCTGGGAGTAAGAAGTGTGTCTTTGTGTACCTTTATGCAGCATCTAGTGGTTCCAGTGAGCAACAATTCACCTTGGTGTTAGAAGCAACATTCACCTTTTAATGTGGCTACTGAGGGACCCAAGCCATCTCAACATGGAGTGTATGTAATATTCCTGTTTATGCATGTGGTCTGCTGAGTACAGAGGGCTGAACTGTATGCTGAAGGAAAAGCTGGAAAGACTGGCTTAGCAACTGGAGTCTCTGATCTGGAGGCACCTGATCCTGATTGCAGCTTCTGGCACTGCTGAAAACACAAATCATTAAGATCATAAATAACAGAAGCCAGTCATACACTGGAAGGGGAAGCCTTGAACGGAAAGGAGGTGAGGTGGAGAGGACGAGATGACCTCATTGGTCTTTTTCTTCACTACATTCTGTAACAATAAAAATGATTGGACTGATCTTACAAATTTCTGACCCAATCCTGGAAGCATTATTATTTTTTGTGTTGGTCCCTCAATGGGAGATCTGCACATGAAGCTCTTACAGGGTTGGACTCTGAATGTCTTCAGAGCATGTGTCTCAGCTTTGGAGGGTCTAGAGCAATGATGTTTTCTTTGCATCTCATATAAGCTTAGAATTGTTGGCTGGGACTTTTCTCTGACATTTAACCCCGCCCCCTTCACATTAAGTCCCCCTTGCACCCCTAGTTCACCTAAATTGTTGGCCTGGCCCTGACTCTACCCTTATTTCCTTATTCTCCTCCTTCGGCAGCTTCACATCAGGCCAGAGCTGGTCCAAATAACTTTCTTTCACTGCCTGATTTAGAGTGCGAGGTAACAGATCATTACATCCTTGGAACAGAACCGTCTGTTGTTCTCGCACATCCATCCGAACACCGCCCTCCCTCCCCCCAAAGACCTCTGAAGAAGCCTGATGGCATGTGTGGAATGGATTGGCTCAAAGTGCAGAGAGAGAGGGAGAGTCATCTTACAGCATTGGGGCCCGCCGGGGCCATTTGTTGATCAGTCAGTATATCACTCCACATGGACCGCAACATGACAACCCCATCATAATATTTGTGAGGAATCGCTTCCTCGGCATCTTCTGTTACACTAACATCAACGCTTTACAGTTGCAATGGGAGTGCTGGGGTTATGTGTTGCTCTCCATAGGTCACAAAACATAACAATCTGAATTCCTTTTTTTCATTAAAACATAAGAACGTATGGTGAGCAGACCATTTCATTACAGCGGGGGCTTTGGAGGGGAGAAATACTACCGCCTGGAAACAGATGGATTGGCGTTGCCAGGACTCTGCTTGCTCAGGCCTTAATGTCATTATGACACACTGGCTCAAGCTTGTTAGTATTAGAAGACTGTTCCTGGCTAATGGACGTCACTCCGTATAGGCTAGGCAGGCTTGGATTTTTATTTTATTTGAATTTATTTTTACAATTTTGGGTGGACAATATTTAATGTTTATTTTTAAGCTTTGCTTTTCGTTTTTATGCATTTCAGTGTTTTGCAGTTATGCAAAATTATGGGTTTTATGCTTTTTAAAAATGTGTGTGGATTTACATTTTCACTGTGATGGAATGTTATGGCAGGGGAGGGACAGACAATAATTACTTAATGAGAGTAAAGGCTGAGACTCAACGCTCGAAAGCTTTGTAATTGCGTTGTAAAACGCAAATTGTCAACTTCACGGGTCTAAATATACATCATAAAGAGCCTGAAATTAAATTTCTGATAAGTTCTCAAGCAGCAGTTTTCTTATCTTGCCTACCTGTAACTTGTGATTACTGCTGATGGAAATATTATTTCGTTGGTTTGTATGTGGATGATGAAATCAACACTCGGTAACAAAATTCTAATCCTTTCTCGCCTACTTATATAACCCTCATCACCATGATATTTGAGTGCCTCACAAGTTTTTAATTGATCTTACCCTCACAACAAGGGGTGGGAATGGAGACAATGGGAGGCGGGAAGGGGAGTCCATAGAGTGAATTTGGAGTTGTGAGTGTCCAAGGACAAACTCTCCAATTTAACTGTGATCTGCACTATGAAAACATGAGAACCCCTGCTTTTATATAAAGAAATTCCTTTCCCACACATCCTGAATAAAGATCATGTGGTCTACACAGTCTGAGCTCAATTCTATTGCATGTAGAAGTAGCTTCCAACACCCTTAATGAAAAGAATGCCAAAGGGCAGGGCTTAAAGAGTTCCAGTAATGATAGTGAGGAATCTGTCAGTTATATTTTCAAGAGACCTTCATATAGTTTGAAAAACAGATGCTTCTCATGTTCTAACTGCTTAAATAATTCACTCTGGTCTGTTCACTTAGGCCCTGATTCACTATACATTGAGGTGGATGGGAGTTTTACCCTTGAATTCCATAGTGATAAGTAGACCAATGATGAGATCTTTTGAAAATTCCACCCTTAAAAATATTCCCTGGACCCACCTGCTGTTGTTTTCTCTCAAATTTCCAAGTCTAATGTATAGTGGAATTACTGTGGTATTTCTAGCATTTGTCCCTTGTGGAATTATCTGGCAACTAAGGGCTTGATTCAAAGCCCATCAAAGTCAATCAGACTCTCCATTCAGGTGAACAGGCTTTGGAGCAGGCCCCATAACTTTAAAAGTGTGCTTGCTTGACCACCATCTTTGGATGATGCATGAAACCAAACTATTTACCACTTGTGGCTGGTAAGCTCTCATGGTGCCTCTCGGAAGAGTTGCAGGTGGTGTTATACTGTGTAGCTGACTATGGCACTTAGCTCTGTGGTGATGTGAGCTATGGAAAGCTATAAATAGAGAGGGTTAATCCCACTGTTTCACTGTTGACCATATTCCAGTACTGGCAATTAATTTGCCTACTTTAGTATCTCCTGCAGTTTCAATTGCATATGCTATTACTTTCCACTTCCTGTCCTGAACTGCTGGGTTAACATTCCCCGCACGCAGAGACGGCTTTTGGGATAGGCAAAGCAGGCGCACGCCTAGGGCCCTGAGCTACAAGGGGCCCCATCGCCTACCCCAAAAATCACATCTGCCTTGGTCTGCAGCAGGAGGAGAAGCTGGCCCACGGGGCCAGGGCCATGTGGGGGGAGCTGGGGCCAGAGTGGTGAGGGAGGCAGGGTCACAGAGGGAGCCCTGCAGGCCTATAGTGGGCCTTGTGGGCCTACAGGGGGCCCCACAATGGCCCTTCACCTAGGGCCCCCAATAGCCAAAGGCCACCTCTGCCCGCATGCATGTGAAGGGTTGTCAAGTGGAGCAGGGGCTGAGCTAGGCAGGCATTCCAGAACTCCACTGACGTGCTGAGGTGTGTTCAGTTTCCCCACTTGTAAAATGAGGACAGTGACATTTACCTTCCCTCCAAGGATGGTGTTAGAATAGAGGAGTTAATCGAGCCCAATAGGTAGTTCCCAGTTGCCTTAACCTAGGATTGAATTTGATCCTGTCTTGATGAATTTTGTGATCCTCTGCTGAAAGATGCAATAGAATTAGGACATAATATAGTTTCCCCTTTTGGTTAATGATTTGCCTCACACAGGGTGCACCAGCTAATTCCCCAGTAAGGCAAAAAATGACCCCTGGTTCACTGTGGATCAGCTGAGCCTATTACACTTCCTTGGTATCATATCCTCACTTTAGCTCTTTCGTGCTTCCATTTTTCCTGCACTCTGTTTTAACTGTTTGACACCTCTCATTTTAATCTTTTTCCTCCTCCTTGCGGGACGGAAGGGACTGGGAGTCAGGATTCCTGACTTACATAGTAGGATCTGACACTGAGTCCTTGCAATAAATCACTTAGCCTCAATTTCCTTCTGTGTCAAACAGAAAGGGTTTAGCCACTTTGCATGAAATTTAATGAGAGCTCTAATTACTCTTTGTGGGGTGTATTGAAATACTTGGTGAAAGGGATTGCAGAACTGCTAAGTATTATTTTTATTTATTATCCCCTCCACGTTGTGTCTCCTAACCAATGTAGTGTGCCTAGTGTTCATACTGAGATACAATATATGTTGTTGTCAACACCATTCTTGGAGAGAGGAATTGTTCTCTTGTTTACGCTTGACTTGATTGTGCCTCTTTATTACATGCAGAACATTGGCCCTGCACCACTGCCTCCCATCTTTGCCAGTCTCTTGCGTCTTCCTATGTCAGTTTGGTAGCTTTGATGGCTTTCAGTTCTGCTTCTATTGCGTGTTTCTACGTTGTCCTTGATCTACTCCACTGTCTCTTGCCTTGGGGATTTTAGCCCAACACCTGTCTTGTCATGTTGTTTGATTCTTTTGCCGTGTAAGTCACAGTTTTTCTCCCATGATTTCCTGTACTGTCAGTTTCCATTTCATTGTCTCAAAAGTTCTTCATTTGGAATTTTTTTCTGGCCATCTCATATTGAGGATTTGTATAAGGCAGCTGTTTAAAAAAAGGTGGCGTTTCAAGAGTAAGCTTTTGATAAGTCTCCGAGTTTCAGTGTCATGTAGTAAGACAGACTTTTCAACGGTGTTAAATATTCTAAGTTTAGTTCAGAGGGCAAGGTTTCTGTTTCTCCAGATTGGTTGTAGGGTTGCAAAGGCATGTCTGGCTTTTGCTAACCTAGCTTTAATGTCTCCATCTGTTCCATCTGTTCTTCTTACAGTGCTATCACAGTATGCGAAATATCAAGCCTATTCTGTATCAGTCCCAGAAAGCGATATTGATGTTTCTTGTGTTTTAATGCTCATGATTTTAGGTTTTTCGGTGCTGATTTTCAGACCCATTAACTGTAGGCTTGGAAATCGCTTGCTTTCGTTCTTATATCCAGGAGTGCTGGATAAATGTTTATAATGGGGATGCTGAATGTGATTGAACCATACAGTAAACTCTACCTATAATGGAAACCATTTCAAACCAGGGGATTCAGCAACACTTTCCCTAAACCACCCGGTTCCAGAACCTATTGCAATATCTTTGTGGTAGATGCCAGCTGTGAAGTCGAGGTTTTCTTGTGTCTTTGTGAAAATCCTTTTTATGCCCCTTGGCTCTCTGGGGTCTTTCTCCTCACCTGATAGGTGACCAGCAGGAAGTTCATAGATGTCCTTGTCTGATGTAGTCAGTCTGTTGTACATTATTTGGCGTGTCATATTTTCAGAGAAGCTCTGAATAATGTTCACACATTTCTAGGGGATTCCATAGTGGCTTCTGTAAGAGTCTCCACTGTGTCAAAGGCTTTTTGGAACGCTACGAAATTCATGGAATGTGATGACTGGCATTCAGTTAACAGATCTGTGATGATACCTAGGGTTACTATATGATTGCGGCATGATTTCTCCTGCCTGAATCCTGCCTGTTCTTGCCGTAACCTTAAATTTGCTGGGGGGGTTTTCTGTCTAGGATAATGCCCCTTCAGTTTTTTTCACTGATAGAGGTCTCCTTTCTTTATCAGCTTTTACTATTCGACAATTTTCTCACTTGTTTGATTAAATTTTTTTTTTTTAATTCTTCCCATATCTTTTGTATGAGGCCCATCAAAATGTCTGCTGTGTTCTTCAGTTCTGCCCAAGGGACCTTTGTTGGGATGTTGGCTAGACGTGGTTCCTTTCTGCTTAGTAATTAATTGATGGATTGACCTTGCTACTTCTACTCTTGTGATAGGTCCTAGCTTGACATTCATATCTTCTTCTTTTTGGTCTTCTATGGATGACCAGTAATTCTGGTCTTTGACTGGTTGATTGGTGTTAATTCTTCCTGACAACTGTCTAGTAATCTTCTACAGTGTCTTCATATAATTTTGTGCTCATGTAATCTGTGCATTTGTTGCCATTTTGTCTATAAAATCTTGTTTATCTTTCCTGGCATTTTTCTTGACCTCTTTGTTCTTTGCATCATATGCCTTCTGGAGTTGCTCTTTCTGTGTTCTTATTTTATTTATTTTCAGTTTAATTTTTCACCTATCTTCTCTTTTCTACCATGTATCCTCGGAAACCATTCTTTCTGGTGTTTTTTCCTGACTCCCAGCACTTTTTTGCAGCTTTTGGTGAAGGTTTCCTTTATTCATTTCCATTTGCCATCTACTTTTCCATCATCTTCAGGCATCTTGGACCTGGTTGATAATGCAGTTCTAAGCTCTTAGGCTGCATCTACACTGGTAAATTAAGTCGATTTAAGCTTGGCTTAAGTCAACTTAATTTGCCCTGCGTCTACACTACACTTTGCTTAAGTTGACTTAAGCAGCTTGCTTAAGTCGACTTAAGCAAAATAAAGTTGACTTAAGCAAAATAAAGTCGACTTTATTAAACCTAGATTTAAGTAGACTTAAGGCTTAATTTGACTTTTTAAACTCACCATCTCTGCCAGCTTGCTGGCATTCAGTTGCCAAGAATATGCTAGGATATGTCCAGTTGGCATTTATTTGTCATGATATTTCCAGTCTCAATTCAGTTAGGCCTAATACACCAAGTTTGTATCTGTCCGTTTCTTTTGTTACTGGGGCAGTTTCATCAAACCTGTGTAGTAGCCACATGTACTGATTTCAGTTATGGATTGAGGAGAGATGGCATTCATCCAGTTATGGATTTAGGAGAGAGGATTCCGTCAGTGGAGTCTCTTCCTTGTGATTTGACTCCTTCGCATCATCGTCTCTCTTAACTGGTTGAGTTGAATGACTCATTGTAGATTACTAGTGGTAAATATGCCCACTGGCCTGTGATGGGATGTTAGATGGGGTGGGTTCAAAGTTACTACAGAGAATTCTTTCTGGGTGTCAGGCGGGTGGGTCTTGCCCACATGCTCAGGGTTTAACTGATCACCATATTTGGGGTCAGGAAGGACTTTTCCCCCAGGGCAGATTGGCAGAGCCTGAGTGTTTTTCACCTTCCTTTGTCTCATGGGGCACAGGTCACTTGCTGGTTCTCCATGCCCTGTAGTCTTTAAATCATTATTTGAGGACTTCAGTAACTAGGCCAGGAGTTAAGGGTCTATGATAGGTGTGGGTGGATGGCATTCTGTGTTATGCGGGAGGTCAGACTAGGTTATCATAATGGTCCCTTCTGACCTCGTAGTCTGAGTCTGTGAGTCTGAGAGGACCCCTAGGACAGACTTTGGTATCAGCTTTGCTTTTTTTACAGGAGCAGTTCGTTAGTACACTCCCAACCTCCTACCAGGAAAAGCAGCGGACTGCCTATAGTCTGGCTCCTACCTTCGACCTATATGGTGTGGGTGGCCCTCCCAGTTATAATGCTCGGAGCTACGGGAGCCGGCAGTCCATCCCAGTATATCAAAGCACAGTCCGTGAGGAATGATTTGTATTATCAACAAGGATATATGTTACTGTTGTGTCAATGACTTATGGGGAGGGAAGATTGTTATCTTTAGCTCGTTTGCATTACTCCGTCCTGAACCGCTAGACTCCACTGTGTTTTCTTCTTCCAGCTGAACTGAGCAAGTGCCATCTCCAGGCTCAAATCTAAGCGCTGTAGCTAGATCCCACAGGTCTGTCTTATTTCACAGAGTAGGCCTGATTTTCTTCCCACGTCCCCCTGACTTTACAGCAGTGGAACACCACAGATATCAGCGGAGGCACCCCAGGGTAAGCGAGGTTTGGTTAGTCCTACGCATCCCGCTGTGCAATAAGCAACGGCTTTGGGGTGGGATGTTCTCTCTCTTTTTCAGCTGAGAGGAGAGAGTGTATTTCTCTCACATCACTCCCAGACTATTAAAGCCAGAAATACTTGGGTCCTGGTCTTCAGGTGTTAGGGTTTAATATTTTTCTGTCTTTTTAGACATTTCTCTGTTAGATCTCTGCTGTTACAGCTTAGGTACTTTTCCTGCCAGCAAGTTGTTGCATGAAACTCAAGTTAACAGATAGGCGTACCAGACCCACCCAAGGACAATGTTGCTGTGAACAATCAGTAAGGCAGTGGCCGGCTGCCTATTGAGAAATTCTGGCTTGGATGGGAACAATACATTTCTGACTATCTGTAAGGACTCTCCTCTTCATCCCATCCTCCCACCCCACCCTAAAGGTAGTCAGAAGGCCTTTAATGTAATTAAAGTGTCTCTTCATTGGTCATCATCACCTCTGTCCTCTCTGGGGGTAACAAGGTCTGTACCTGTAAGTAAATAGGTAAAGAATTTCAAGTGGATTATGTAACTGATAAAGAAGCATATATATTTGACCACTGTAACACCACCAATTTGAAGCTGAATCCAGTCAACTTTCCTTCATGGTACCTTGAATAAAACCTCTTCAGTGTTGTCTGTGTAACCCAGTCCTTTGGAGGATCTCCTCATGCTTTACACAGGTATGTTGGATACCAGATGTTCCTGTTGAGGTCTACGGGAGATGTGGGTGCGCAGCGCCCCTGAAGATCAGGGCCTTGCTGTCTATTTGCGTTAGTGCTTCATTTCAGCCAGAGGCCATATTATCATCCTTCCTCCTATGAAGTAGCATCTTTCTCCTTGACTGATCCCACTGAAATCAGTGAGAAGAACCCATTCATGGAGGGAAGGTATCAAACTCTGGCCCAGCTGAAATATGGAGTCTTTCTGTGGTGGCAGCCAGTGTCCTTCAAGTATGTTTAAATGAGACATAAACACAGGATGCAGAAGGATACAATGACTGTGTATGTAACAAGTAAACATTTAATAATAGAATTTATTTAAATTGCTTACAAAAGGAAATGGCCTATTTAAATCCTGGGGTGGGGGGTGAAGTTCATGAACAACAAGAAAATGCCCCACCCCCTCAGATGAAAGTGGGGCCACAGGACCCAGAATTTGTGATTACAATGGAAAAAGAATGAAAAGCAGGGAGTGGGTTTAGATCATAGAGTCATACTAAGGATCCAGAGGGTGGCATGAGAAGAGAAACTTCAGCAATGCCCACTTCCCCAAGAAGGAGTCACTAGATGCCACACAAAAGTGGTTGTGTTTACAGATCAAAGATGGTCCTTACAGTGCTAGGGCAGGCTGCACCCAGGACACCCTGCCAGTATGCCTCATCCCTGTTCCAAAGGACCCAGCTGTGGAGAAAGACAGTAGGTTAGTCTTCTTGGCTCATTCAATCTTTGGCTTCCGTGCTGAGACTGCAGAAAAAGTCATCAGTGGTGTTTTTGGGGAGGAGCGCATCTAGTCATTGAGTGACACAACCAGTTCATTTTACACAGACCACTCAACAGCAACAAGTTATTTTCAGGGCTGAGTGCAGGGACTAGAGTCAAAAGAGTAACCTTTGGATGAAAGGCTGTCACGCCTGTTACTGAATAGCTAAGCCAGCCAGGCTCTTCCCCTTATGTGCTTCCCTATATGTTACTCATTTAGTGTTGTATATTACACATTCTTTATTAAGATAAATGTTTTTCTGGGATTTACTAATAGAGCCCTGAAAATCTGCAGATATCTGCTGTATATTTGCCAACCGTGGCTTGGATGTGGATGCAAATTTTGTATCCATGCAGGGCTCTATGTATTAGCATTTCTGCCGATTGCAATATCCAGTTCTTCCCACCTAAGTGGAACATGAGCAGGCTTTGCAGCCATTGCCTTTGAAGTTGCCCTGAAATCCTCATCACTGACAAGTGCAGCTCACTGCCTCCCAATGATAATATTTATGCATGAGTAGCCTCTTCCAACCAAGAATCTTTGAGCAATGATTTAGGTTCATGACACCTTAAATGGCAAGAGTTATCTCCATTTTACAGATGGGTAAAATGAGGCACAAGGAAGTGAGGCAACTCGTTCAAAGTCAGATTGTGATCAAGTGAAGCAGAATTCCTGACTTCCAGACTTGTGTCTTAAATCTGTTAAAGATTTAAGGGAAACCAGCTCAATTATTTGAAATGTAAAGTAAGTGTGGAATAAGGCTTTCATTTTAACACCACCCCTTGTTCCCTTTCCGTTTGGCTGGAGAGAGTTTTTAGAATGGAAACCGCCCCCTCCCCTTTTTTTTGACAATCTCTTAGATGGCATCAAAGATGGCAATAGCTATTCTTTTGGGGGAAAAGAGAAGAATTTAATTGAGATGGGTTGGAGTTCTTCTTGCTAACATCCAATCCTGCTTCATCCCAGATGGTGTCAGGGATTCAGATGGAGCAGGAGGTGGTGGCAATGCCAACTAGAGCCTCTCTCTGGCTTGGGATGGTCAGGACATTTCTCAGGATCAGAATGACAAAGGTCTGGGGTCCCAGGAGATGAGGGTATGCGGCAGCCAGGACAGTAGAGCTTGTTCCAGTAGTCAATTTTTCTCCCCAGTCTCTTTCTTTATGGGAGTGATAGGCAGAGTAGCTCATTCACTCACTATTTTATCCTCCAGTTAGGCCTGCTTTCCCACGCCAGTTTGGTTTCCTGATTTCTGGTTTTACACTGTTCTTGTTTACCAGGAATGATCTAAATATTGCCGTTGAGTTACATCAGGAGGCCTTCTGGTTTGTACTAACTCTTTCTGTCTCCCTCTCGTAGCTTTTTCCCATCAACATTTGTTGTTAAAGGTTATTGTGAAATCTTACAAACTTACACTCATGTCTTACAGTTCTACTCTCAGAGTAAATATATAGGCCCAATTATTACAACAACAGGAAACATTTTTTCCTATAAATCAGCATGTATGGAATCACAGTCCATTTTAAACAGGAGATGTTATTTAAGGAAAATACCTATACCCTCAGATAATCAAGCAGGCTTCCACACAGCTTGAGTTCCACTTTTGTCTTGCTTATTTACCAGATCACATGCAGTCTGGAACTCTACAGCTCGCCTTGATAGCTAGTGGCTGAATAATACACTGCAGATAAACAAGGTGATTATTCAGTTTATTCAAACAATCTGAACCTCTCGACATTGCACAACTTGGCTGGAAATCACATGAGAATGTGTTTTCTTTGCAAGTTTTCCAGTGCTTGCTGCTCACAATTAGGTTAGCATTTCCAGTCCCAGATAGAACCCAGAGGCATAGCCAATGGCAAAGATGAAATAATGCAATAAACCAGAGACAGACCAAAAATTAAATTTCCAGTGGGAGGGAAGGAGAAGGGAATTTGTGAAAATGCAGATCTGCAATTTGTGACATGAGGGCCATTGCTAAAATGAAGGTAAATTTTTTAAAAAATGGACTAGCTAAACATTTCAGAACTTTAAAAAATATTCCTTTAATGAAAGGTAATCTAATTTATCCATGCTGTGCTCACCATTGGCATAAGCTTGAGCAAGTCCTGGCGGTGGTGAGAAACATGAAGATCTCACTTTTCACAAACTTGTAACCACCAAGTTGTCTGTGAGCACCTTAAGCAAAAAGACTCCAGCACAGAGCAGGAATCTGTTTTGATAGAAGACCTCAATAGAGATCTGTGCGTGTTGTAGAATTTGGGTAAGGATCTAATTTTCTCTGAGACCTGGTAATGTAATGCTTTGAGGGATTTGTCCACATCTATATCAGATCAAGGAGCATGCAAGAACCAACCACCCCATGAGGATAATAGAGCGATGATGAAGTTTTGCTAAAGTGACAGGTGATTTTGGGTATTGCCATTTTTGGTAGCCAGTTTGGGGTCCCTTACAAGGACATGATTTTCAGGAAGTACTAGGCATGAGCAGCTCTTGGACACTATATTATCAAGCTTCTAGGGACAAGGGGTCTTAGTTTGGAGAAGCATGGAGAAAGACACTGCCTGGAGCTAGAATTTTAGCAGCTTCCTCTGTGCAGCATGCATGAAAGAGGCTGTACCCAACAAAGCTGTGTTGCACTACACCGGGGCAGCCAAGTTGAATTACAGAGGCAGCCAGTGCATTGATGGCAGGGAGTTTTATTTAGGTGCTCTGACAAGTGGAGTCTAGACAGAAAGAACGTCAATGTTAATCTCAGTATGTGAAGTTCATTCCTTGTGTGGTGTGTTTATCACACTCCCTCCTCTCATGGAGCACAGGGAAGGAGGGGAGAGAGTATGGAGGTCAGGGGCGTCTCAGACAAGGGAGGCAGTTGTGTGGGTCACATCTTCCCAGAGTGAGTGATTTATTTTTCTTCTGGGGAACATAGAAACTTCCAAGTTGAAATTAATGGGATAAAAACACTTTCCAGGTGCTCAGAAGTGCCAAAATACCATAAATCAGAGCAAGAGTCTGAGGAGGAAGCTTAAGCCAAAGCATTGAGGGTGGTTTTTTGGTGGGGGGGGGGGGAGGTTGTAGGAAACGGGTAGCACTCAGAGAAAGTTGGGACAGGTTTGATGGGACTGTCTTCCTCCTCCAAGCATGAAGTCAGAAACATGAGGATGACACCTAAGAAATGCAAGGCTGCCCTCTTCCCAAAGAGCAGCCAGGGAATCCAAAGCCCTGTGTTGGCTCTGATAGCTGATATTTTGCCCCTCCTCTATAATCACATTTGTTTGGAAAGGAAATAAAACCAATTATCAGGGGAGATGAGCCCAAGGTGTGCTCTGAGAATTGTTTTAGTGACATCCTATGGCCTGTGTTATACAGAAGGTCAGAGCAGATGATCACAGTGGTCCCTTCTGGCCATGAAATCTATGTCTAAGTCTATACTGATAGGGGCAAATTTGCCGCCATCAGTTCAACCCTCTGGGGTTTGACTGAGTGGTCAGTCCAGTCCCGCTCAATTGATCTGGAGTTTGATTTAGTAACTCCCTCCAGCCCTGTAAGAAGAGGAGTGCTGAGTCAAAGGGACAGCATTTCCCTTTGACTCAACACACTGGAGACAGGGAGATAAATGAGGGTTAGAGAGTCAAAGGGAGATTTACAAGTTATTTTACGTAGCTCCCTTTGACTGCCCCTGAAAATAGTGGCAAGTGTAGACCAGGCCTACAAAACTAAGAATCTAAGAAATAAGATCTGGATCTAGATTTCAAGGCTTTGATCTCAGTGTTCAGGAGGGCTTGCATCTAGGAGCGTAGTTTACAGAGAAGAACAATTAATTCCTGTCTCTGATGAACTGTGTCTCAGCTTATGTAGGAACCCATTTAATTGCTATCATTTTGTCAGATGCTTAGATAGCGCACAGTGACAAATGTGACAAAAATGAATTGGCCTTGATCCATCAAAGCACTTAAGCCCAAGCTTAACTTTAAGTGTGCCTAATAGTAAGCATGTGCTTAAGTGCTTTGCTGGATGGGAGAGGTAGATTGGGTTGGTAATGTTAGAAAAAACGAGAGTCCTGTGGCACCTTATAGACTAACAGATTTTTTTTGGCATAAGCTTTCATGGGCATCTGATGAGGTGGGTTATAGCCCACGAAAGCTTATGCTGAAAAAAATCTGTTAGTCTATAAGGTGCCACAGGACTCTCGTTGTTTTTGCTGTACACAGACTAACACGGCTACCCCTCTGGAAATTTCCAACATTAGAAAGATGCTGATCTGCTTCATCCAGGTGCAGAATTTCTTCTTGGTGGGCTGAAAATGGTAAATAGAGCCAGTGGCATATTGAGGGTGTCTGGTGCCTGGGCGGCCAAGACCATATTTGAACATTCCCCTTCATGCTGCCTGCTCCCCCCCATAAGGCAGGAGGGGTCCCAGCCACAGCTCCCAGCTGCCTCAGGGAAGGGGGCCTGTATCTGCAAGGGAGAGCATGAGGCTGTGGGGCGCAAATGCTCCTCCCACCCCTGCACTTTCTGGACAGGGCAGCCGTAGCCCCACTCCCAGCCTGGAGAAGGAAAGGCGTTTGGGTTGACTCTTCACCACATCACCTGCACCCCCCGCCTTGGCCCGTCACAGCACGGGAGGATCTCTGCCTCTCAGAGGTTCCTGTGTCCCTCCTCCTGCGCCTGGCGAAGGGCCAGCCTGTCTCCCGCCACTGCAGCCCAGCGCCCGGAGGCGTGGCACCTTCCCGACCCCCTCCTCAGTACGCCACTGCATAGAGCTGCCATTCTGTTGGCAATCACATGTTCTTAAATCGTTACCTGATGTATACAAATCAGAGGTAGGGCTGACATTGGTCAAACTTTCAATTTTTTTACAACATTTTCTGATATTTATAAGCAAACATTTTATTGAAATAATTTTTGATATCATCGGCTACTCTTTTTTTTTCTTAAAAAACCAAAATCCATTTTGGCCTTGAAAAATGGAGAAAAAAATTACTCTTTTTGTGAAATTGTTTTCCCATTTTTCAACCAGCTCTATTATTCATTTGTTTGTTTGTATTGTGGTCGAGCCTAGACCAGGACCCTGTGTTGTGCTCTACAAACAGGGGACAAAAAGATGGTCTAGACCCTGCTTTCTATTGGTCAGACTGCACTGGCCTTTGACCTAGCATCAGCTGGCGAACGTGTTGACTGCTGCTGTCCTCAGTGGGTCAGTTTCCTAGTCTAGATGACCTCAGTCAGTCAGCTAAGGTTTATCATAGAAAAAAGGTGGGCAATGAAAAGAAAACATGAATGAGCTAATTGATAGATGAAGGGAACATAAGGGCTTATATTCAGCAAAATGAAAACACACAGTGGTTCAGAAACAAGGATGAAGATGAAAATACTGATGGCTCTAATATCGCTGAGATACCAAATTCCTTTTTGCCATTCTCCAGAAAATAATGAGAAGAATGAATAGTTGGTAAGGACTCGCTTGGAAATTTTGAACATTTCAGTGGGTCTGGCTGACATTTATTGTAGCACATTAGGGGAATTAACTGAATCACTAAGAATGATTTTTTCCAAGTGGTGGAAGTATTAGCAGCTTACATAAAAACAAGTTATTTTATTACTTATTCTTTGCATTGTGGTAGCACCTATTGGTCCACTTATGGACCAGGACCCCATTGTGCTAGGGGCTGTACAAACACAGAACAAAAAACCCTCTCTTTTCCCTAACAAGAGCGACCTGAATGTGGCACTGATCATTGTAAAGGAAAGAGTGATCCAAGCAACGGGAGTTGAAATGGGAAAGTTTAGACTGGGAAATAAACCTCATCTTCCAACTTTAAAAAACCAGTGTATTCAAGAAACAACTAATATGGAAAGCCGTGGGAAAATGTTCTGTAGGGAGCAAAGCTGCATGGGAAAGAAGATGAGCTAGATCATCCAGGGCTTGATGCAGTGTCTCTTAATTGTCAGGTCATAGAATCATAGAATCATAGAATAATAGGGTTGGAAGGGACCTCACGAGGTCATCTAGTCCAACCCCCTGCTAAAAAGCAGGACCACTCCCCCTAAATTATCCCAGCCAGAGTTTTGTCTAACCGAGCCTTAAAAATCTCCAAAGATGAAGATTCTACCACCTCCCTAGATAGCCCATTCCAATGCTTCACCACCCTCCTAGTGAGAAAGTTTTTCCTAATATCCAACCTTGACCTCCCCAGCTGTAATTTGAAACCATTGCTCCTTGTTCTGTCCTCTGTTACCCTCGAGAACAGCCTAGCTCCCTCCTCTTTGGAGCAACCCTTCAAGTAGTTGAAGGTTGCTATCAAATCTCCCCGCAGTCTTCTCTTCTCTAGACTAAATAAGCCTAGTTCCTTCAGTCTCTCCTCATAAGTCATGTGCCCCAGCCCCCTAATCATTTTTGTTGCCCTCCGCTGGACTCTTTCTAATTTGTCCACATCCTTTCTGTAGTGGGGAGCCCAAAACTGGACACAGTACTCCAGATGCGGCCTGACCAGTGTCGAATAGAGGGGAATTATCACATCCCTCGATCTGCTGGCAATACTCCTACTGATGCAGCCTAATATGCCATTGGCCTTTTTGGCAACAAGGGCACACTGTGGTTACAGCATGTTAGGACTAGGAAGCCCTATTCACATTCATTTATGATGCCACTTTACCAGCAACTGAGTGATCTAGAGACCTTCATTTTTTTGTTTTTTTGACCCCTTGACCCAGCCCACTTTAAGCCCTAGTGCTCTGAGATGTAATATTTTAGTCTCCTAGGCGAATCACTTAAGCATTGAAATGGTTTTTATTTAAGCATGTGCTTATGTTCTTTGCTGAATCAAGGCTGTCATGAACACTATAAAGAGTGCAAGTGAAACTATTCTTATTAGCATCCCTGAGTTGCTGAAGACTGAGGAGTTGACATTAACACAAAATACATTATAGGGCCAGAAGGGGTCATTATGATAATCTAGTCTGACTTTCCTGTATGGCATAGGCCATAGAACATCCCCAAAATAATTCTTAGAGCAGATCTTTTAGAACAACATCCAATCTTGATTTCAAAATTGTCAGTGATGGAGAGGCCACTGTCACCTTTGGTAAATTGTCCCTGTAATGAATTACTCTCTCAGCTAAATATTTACCTCTTATTTCCCATCTGAATTTGTCTAGCTTCCTGCCATTGGATAGCATTATAGCATTGTCTGCTAGATTGAAGAGTGCATTATTAAATATTTGTTCAGCAAGTATGTAGACTGTGATCAAGTCACCACTTAACCTTCTGTTTGGTAAGGGAAGCAGATTGAACTCTTTGAATCTGTAATGGTAAGGCATGTTATCTAATGCTTTAATTGGTCTCCTGGCTCGTTTGTGAATCCTTGCCAATTTATCAACATCCTTCTTGAATTGTGGGCATGAGAACTGGACATGGTATTCAAGCAGTGGTTGCTCAAACACCAAATACATTGGTAAAATAGCCTCTTTACTCCAATTTGAGATTCCCCTAATTATGTATCCCATGATCCCATTAGCTCTTTTGGTCACAGAGTCATGCTGGGACCTCAAACTCAGCTAATTATCCATCATGAGCACAAATCTTTTCCAGATACTGCTACTAGGGTAGAGTCCCCTGTCCTGCACGTATAGCTTACATTCTTTATTTCTAGGTGCATATATTAACATTTAACCTTATTAAAATGCATATTATTTGCTTGCGCCCAGTTTGGCAAGCAATCCAGATTGTTCTGAATCTCTGACCTGTCCTCTTCGTTATTTACCACTCCCACTCCCCCATTTTTTTGAGTCATCATTTACAAACTGTATCAGTGATGATTGAATGTTTTCTTCCAGGTCATTGATAAAATTGTTAAATAAAGTAGGGCCAAGAATTGATCCCCGCGGGTTCACAATGAAAACAGGCCTACTCAGTGATGGTTCCCCATATACATTACATTTTGAGATCTGTCAGTTAGCCAATTCTTAATCCGTTTAATTCATGCCATGTTCACTTTATATCATTCTAGATTTTTAATCAACACATCCAGCAGGAGTAAATCAAACCGTTAGAGATGTCAGAATATTATGCTAACATTACGACCTACATTAAGCAAACTTGTGATCTCATCAAAAAAAGATATCAAATTAGTATGATAGGATCTATTTTCCAGCAACCCATGTTGATTTGCATTAATTATAGTAATGTCCTTTAATTCATTATTAATCTAGACCTGAGCCTTAGCATTTTGAATTTTTTTTTTTAGAGGGTCCACTGATGGTCAGCTTGAGTTGTTAATTTCAAAGCCAGAATTTGCACTTGTTCAGAGCAGGGTTACAATTCAGGCCCATGTATCTCTTGCCACACTTTCTGATTTCCTACTCACAGCCCAGATAACAGTATCTTAGTAAGGAGACGTACTCGTTTGTGTCAAGCAGAAAGATGTTTAAAATAAGTGAGATATGCTGCATTTCTCCATTTTATTTATTTTTGCAAACTGATACCATTTGAGTCACTTTTTTGATGAAAACTTTACACATCATAAAATCTCCCTTAGTAGTGCTACATCCATTTGATGTGCCAGTAGCAAAGTCTTAAATAACAATCCTCCTCGCTATTAAATTAAGTCCCAGAGGGTGGAAGTTCTTAGAAATTATCACAGGAACATAGGCTGCGTCTACACTTGTAAATTAAGTCGACTTAAGCAGGCTTAAGTCGACTTAATTTACTCTGCGTCTACACTACAGTTTCCTTAAATCAACTTAAGCTGCTGCTTAAGTCGACTTAAGGAAATTTTAAGTTGACTTAATAAGATCTAGTTTTATGTCGACTTACTGGTTAAGTTGACCTTGTTAAGTCGACTTAAGCCAGTGTAGACATGGCTTAGCCCTAAGTCGACTTAAAGGGTCCCAGGGCTCCCCCACTGACCGCCCTCCCAGGGTGCCTGGCACAGTCAGAGCCTGCCCACCCTGCTCCTGTACCCTGCCCGTCCCTGTCCTGCTCAGCCCCCATGTACCTTGGTACAATGGGGAAGATGCTGAGCTCCCTGGCACTTTTGGAGGGGTGCCCGGGGAAGGAGGGCACCTCTTGGGTGCCCCCTTCCCACCATGCACCACTCCCAGGTCCACCTAGCCCCTACAAGTTGACTTAGGCATCCAGCGTGGACGCTCTAAGTTGATGTGGCAAGGTCAACTTTAAGTCGACATAAATTTACAGTGTAGACATGCTCAGTTGACTTATTTGAACAAGTGTAGACACAGCCATAGATACTAGATGCGAATTGTCACCTAGCAGCTAATTTTCATAGATGCAGAGCACCAGCTACTTATAGTGCAGCAGGCCAGCTGAACACCCCTCTGGCCAATTGCCCCAACAGTACTGTCAGTGAATCGCATGTGTTGTGTTGGAATGATCAGAGTGAATTCCTGAGTGGGGAAATTCCCCCTGGAGTGTTAAAGTTAATTCCAAAGAGCAGGCCGTAAAGAAAGCTGACCATAATTTGTTGCAGAGGATATTCCCAAGAGAATGGGTGTTACTGCGGTGACGCTACACTCTGGCTATTTTTGGCTACCTTAATATCGCTTCTGGCCATTGGTAGCAGCCTTTGGTCTGCTCTGATTTACACCAAGGGAGTGTTCATGTCCCTGGCTGACTTCAGGATCCAGGGATTACAAAGATGCCTAAGATTCTGCCGTTGTGTGCAAGTCAGCTCGGCCAGATAATTTGACCTACTGATTTCCTAAACCAGCGTGTTTCTAGTAACTGTGATGGTCTGGCAGGGAGCACGTTAGGATGTCCTGGTGGCTAGTGTTTTAATGGCAGAAACCTATCTGCAAGGTATGAGCACCTGAAGTTTACAGCAGAAATACTCTGCTGTAAAATTTGGTATATGTGACTGCTGGGTTGTGCACTGGTTAACCGAAGCTGTATAGGTTTTTTGTGCGCTTAACAATGCATACAGGGAAGAGCTACAAGGATGATTTAAAGACTGGAGAATGTCCATCTAGTAAGAGACTTGAAGAGCTCAATCTATTTAGCTTATTGAAGAGACGCAAGTTGATTGTTGTCTATAACACAGACAGGATAGCTGATAGCAGAGAGCTCTTTAATCTACCCAACAAAGGCATGACATGATCCAAGGCCTGGGAACTGAAGTTGGATAAATTCAAACTGGAAACGAGAGACAGATATTTAAGTGAATGTAAGTAGCCAATGCTACAATCATCGATGAACTTAAAATCTATTACAGTCTAAGGAGCTGCTTCTTCTCCCATTGAGTTTTTCCATCAGTATCAAGAGCAGGATTTGACTGTCTAGTTTAGCTTTTTACCAGTATCCAACACATCCGACAATATTTTGGCAACCTTGCTGTTCCTTTGTTTTCATTTCGTTTTTTTTTAAAGCAATCTTGAACTTTTTATTGTTTGAGTTTTCACAATGTTTGGGTTCACATCTGCCCTGCAGTTATGATGATTTGGATGGGGGATGTGCAGAACCAACAGAAGATAGAGGAAAAAAACAAAAAAACAAAAAACCAGTAACAACCTACACAAAGAATCACATTCTTAATACATTATGTCCAACCCCCCTCAGACACTGTCGCAAAGCAGATAAAAGTAGCCAGCATCAACTGTGTCTGATAGTCTGGGTAAAATATTAAAACAAATCCCAATCAGAGAATAGTTCTCAGCAATGGTATAACATTTTGCTTTTATACCAACATAAAAATAACATGTAATAATTTAATACCATTTCTTCAAATAAACTCAATTTAGAGATAATGCCCTCCAGATGGAATGGGGTTTGTAAGCATCTGTGTCACATGATATGTTTCCACGCGTTATGGAGGTGCCAAGCAATAGACTAAATGGTTGTGTAGTAGCCCGGATGAGGTCCGGTTTCAATTAGCCTAATAAACTTTGTTAACTGTGCTATTTTTCCTGAAACTGTATCGTGGCAGCTCTTCTGATATGTTAGCAGTAAGTTCTCATACTAGGCCCTGAACCAGCAAAGCGATTAAGTAGATGTGTAGTAGAGGAAACTAATCATGTGCTTAAAGTTACACATCTACTTAATTGCTTTGCTGGGTTGGGGCCTTATAGAAACAAAACTGGGAACTTAAAAGAAACCACGGCGCAATGAGTCTAGTTTTGAGGAGTTTTGAACGTTGTTGGGTTTTTTCTAGCTGTTGGTTAACATTAGAGACAGGGGTCCAAAAGCCAGTCCAGACACCATTGATCAGACTATTTAGTATTGTGGATCTTTGTAAGGTTTTAGTTTTGTGAAATCAAAGCTAAGGTTTGTTTTGGGCTGAGCCCCATTTTATCTCTCTCCAAGGTTTGTAAGAGTCCGGATAAATGTTGGGTCCAACCCTAAACCTATCCCTTTAAATTCTCCATCAGACTATTCTGTGTTTATAAGGATCTTTCTTCTAGACTCGTATTTATCCGTCCTACTAAACTTGGCAATACCTGTTTTAGAGCTGACTGGAAATTCTCTGATCGAATGTCTTCCATTGGAGGGATGCTGATTCATCGAAACAAATGTTTTGCAGAGAAATTCCAAAGGGGTAGCCGTGTTAGTCTATTGTAGAAAGACAACAGAGTCTTGTGGCACTTTTAAAGACTAACAGATTTATTGGTTAAACAGGGACTATGGATTTTTCTCGCATTACATCAAGTGAATTGACCTCCCCCTCCTCTATGTGCTGTTCCCCAGTGTTTTGAATCCTAACACCTATTTTGATTTGCTGTTACAGCCTGACCTGATGCTATGTCATACACTCCCCTGCATTTAATTTCCTCCCACTCTGTAACTTTCCTATCTTCAAAGCATCTGACGAAGTGGGATTTTCTCCCATGAAAGCTCATGCGATTAATAAATCTGTTAGTCTTTAAAAGTGCCACAAGACTCTGTTGTCGTTTTGCAGAGAGTTTGATTTCAACAAAGGTCTGATGGACTGCTGGCAGGATTCCAGCAAAACCCAGGAAGAACCTGCTAGGTTTCCTTGTAGCTTGCCATCCTAACTTCTTGTGGGGTGACCAGATGTCCCGATTTTATAGGGACAGTTCTGATGTTTGGGGCTTTTTCTTATACAGGCACCTATCACCGCCATCCCATCCTGATTTTTTTTTTTTTTTACCCTTGCTATCTGGTTCTGCTATTCCTTGGCAGCCCACAGGGGACCAAGGATCCTGGCTTACTGCAGCTTGCCAGGTGGGCTAATAAGCAGCCACAAGTTTGGGAGCACCAGATTCCAAGCTCACAGGTCTGGGGTGACCAGATGTCCCAATTTTCTAGGAACTGTCTCAATATTCGTGGCTTCATCTTATAGAGGAACCTATTACCCCCTCCCCCCACCCCAATATTTCACACTTGCTATCTGATCACTACACAGTTCCCAGGCAGCCAGGGATTTTCCATAACTCTGAGGCAGAAACTGCTCCCGAGTCAAGGACACCAGGGTTTTCCCTTTCACAGAGAATTTTGTTGGTTATTCCCCCCCCCCCACACACACAGTAGAATTGCTGTTCTGTGCATAGCTCAAATCTAGTTTTTAATCTAAAAATTAAATCTATCAGAAACAGGGGCGTGGCCGGACCTCATCTTCTGGCAGGGCCTCTGGCTGACAGAAGTGGGCCAGCTGAAAAACCTGTACTTCCTGCTTCTAGTGACATGACTGGAAGCAGGAAGTTTGGAAAGCCTGATGCTCCAGTTCCAAGGATAACTGGAGCACTAGATAGCTGGTTGATTGGTGTGCGCCAGCTGACTAATATGAACTTCCTGCTTCCAGCCATGTGACTGGATGCAGGAAGTTTGGGAAGCCAAGCGGCAAGCCACCAGTAGAGAAAGCTCTGCAGGTAACTAAGTAGAGTTTGGGTGGGTCTGCTTTTAAAGTGGGTGGGCCATGGCCTACTCAGTCCCACCCATATATATGCCCCTGATCAGAAATACTGAACACTTAAAGTGAAGTTATGTTAATTATGGTATATAAATCAGTACTCTGAGAGAAAGAATGGCCTGGTGGGTAAGACACCATATTGGGACCCAGGGAGATTGGGGTTTAATTTCTAGCTCTGACATAGTATTCCTTATGTGGTCTATCGATGCCTTAGCTCCCCATCTTCTGCCCCTTATCTCTCCTGCCTTTAGACCAGTGGTTTTCAAATCATGGGTCAGGACCCAGTACTGGATCACAGACCGTCAGGTACTAGGTCACGGTGTCCCCTGCTGCTGTCGCTGAAAGACTGGAATGCATTGCTGGAAGATGGAATTGTTGGGTCGTGGGCATAATTTTTTTTTTTTTAACTGGGTCCCGAGGAAAAAAGTTTGAAAACTACTGACTTAGACTATAATCTCCCTGGAGCAGGGACCGTGTCTTTCTACATTATGTACAGCACATAAGAGGCATCACTAGGTGCTACCATAATATAAATAAATAAAAATACTGTCATTTAAAGTGGTCTCTACTACTTTTTGTGACTTTTTGTGCCCATTATTAAATATTAGTTAAATATTAAATATTGTTAAAGTTAAATAAACCAAGCTCTTTCAGTCTATCATGATAAGGCCTGTTTTCTTGTGGCTCTTTTGTGAATCCTCGCCCATTTATCAACATCCCTCTTGAATTGTGGGCACCAGAACTAGACACGGCATTCTAGGAGCAGTTGTCAGTGCCAAATACAGAGGTGAAATAACCTCTCTCCTCCTACTCACGATACCACTCTGTATGCATCCCGGGATCGCATTTTCACTTTTGGCCACGGCGTTGCTCTGGGAACTCAAGTTCAGCTGAATATCCACCATGACTCCCAAATCTTTTTCAGAGTCATTGCTCCCAGATAGACTCCCACCTCCTGTTAATATGGTCAAGATTCTTTGTTACCAAGTGTATTCATTTACATTTAGCCCTATTAAAATAAACAAGGAGTCCTGTGGCACTTTTAAAGACTAACAGATTTATTTATCGCATGAGCTTTCGTGGGAGAATTTCCCACTTCATCAGACGCTTTGAAGATGGGGAATTTACAGAATGGGAGGAAAATAAATGCAGGAAAGTGTAAGTCATAAGATCAGGTCAGACTGTCACAGCAAATCAAAGCAGCCATTTAGATTCAAACAGTGGGAAACAGCATATAGAGGAAAGTGAGGTTAAATCACCTGTTATAATGAGAAAAAAATCCGTAGTCCCTGTTTAGCCCTGAGGCAATGGAATTGAGTTTACATATAAGTTCCAATTCTGCAGTTTCTTTTTGAAGCTGTGATTTGTTATTCATCTGTTTCAGCCCAGTGTTAGCAAGTCGTCAATGGAGTGAGGAGGGAGATTGAAGTGTTCCTCTATTGGGTTTTGAGTGTTGTGATTTCTGATGTCAGATTTGTGTCCATTTATTCTTTTGTGCAGACTGTCTTGTTTGTCTAATATATAAGGCAGGGGTGTATTTCCGGCACATAATGACATAAATCACTTTGGTGGATGAACAGGTGAATGAGCCCTGGATGGAGTAGGTGGCTTGATTTGGTCCTGTGATGGTGTCTTTAGTGTAGATATGAAGGCAAAGTTGGCAGCGTGGTCTGTTGCAGGGATATGTTCCTGCTTTAATATTTCTGTTGTTTGATCTGTAGTTGCTGGTGAGTACCTGTTTAAGGTTGGGGGCCTGTCTGTAAGCGGGCAGAGGTCTGTTGTTTCATTGCATCCATTTACCAAGCAATCCAGTGCACTCTGAGTCTGAGACCTATCCTCTTCATTATATACCGTTCCTCCCCCTCCTCAGTTTTTCTGTCATTGTCAAACTTTATCACTGAAGGTGTTATCTTTTCTTCCAGCTCATTGATGAAAATGTTAAATACTGTGGGGCTATGAACCAATCCCTGTGGGATCCCACTGGAAGCTGACCCACTAATGATGATTACCCATTTACAATTACATTTTTGAGACCGATCAGTTCTTAATCATCATCAGGATCCTTTATGTTCTTAATGTATTTTAAAAGTTCCTTCTTGTTTTGCTTGCCATATATTTCTCCTTATGTTTCTTTTCATTCCTGATCTATTTTCTACAGTTTATATTCATTTATATTCATTGCTATCAGTTTCCCCGTTCTTCCACTTGTGATATATTTTATAGCTGCCTTCACTTCCCCTCTATACCAGCTCAGTTTTTAAATAAGCACTGTCTTCTTTCTCCCTCGTGTCTTTTTGGGTATCTAGTAAGGTGTTCTTAAATGATTCCTAATTATCATTCACATTTTTTTTTCCGATGAAATTTTTCATCATAGCTGATTTGACTCATAAGTGTGTTCAGCTTTGTGAAATCGGCCCTATTAAAGCACCAAGTACATATTACCGGTCTGAACTTGTGTAACCCATATGCCTGAAAAGGCTATCTCTGGGAGACCTGCTGAGGGTGGGTTACTGTTGTTGGGCAGATTAGCGACCCACAACTGGAAACTTCCAGAAGCAGGGAGTGGTAGCATTTTGAGCATGCTCCACAGTGTACCCTGCTGGTGTGATGGGATGTCAGTCAGATGACTGGAGAGCAGCAGCCTGAGCAGACAGCAGGCAGGAGCTGCCTTGAGGGAAGACCATGTGCTCAGTGTTCTGGAGAGGAGCTGAGCCAGGAGTGAACAAGATGTTTTCTCCATGTAAAGGAGTCATTTGCAACAGACCTTGCAGACATGCATATGGGACTGAGGGCTGGTTGCAGAGGAGAAGAGAAAGCCTGCATGGAATGCTACAGAGGATCCCAGCAAAGAAAGAAGAGGACAGCTGTTTCTTGCCACTCAAGCTTCCACACTGGAACAGAGACAGTAGCTGAGAGTTGGGTGAACTCCACACAGACTTTGGGACTCTTGGGTATCTTTCATGCAAGGGATTGTTCTTGGTTAATTGTAGTTTGTTTTCTTAGGATAAGGTTCATTTAGTTAGTAGTTAATAAAGTTCATTGTTATGTTTGTTTTTAGTAGTATTTTAATGTGTGAGTGTAGCTCTGAGCAAGCTTCGCCGTGAGTCCTGTACAGACTGGATCCTGGGTCTCCAGCTGCTTTCCCCATAGGGGTTGGGATTGATTTCTGTGGGGCACTGGAGAGGGGCAATTAAGTGAATTTAGCCCACCCGAAGGTTACACTTGCACATTATAAATGTGATCGAGTTATGATCACTTGTACCTAAGCTACCATTAATGATTAGTTTTGTGAGCAGATCTCTAAGACAAGGTCTAGTGAAGAATTCCCCTTTGTTGATTGCAACACTGTTTGAGTTGGGAAATTGTCATCTATAATGTTTAGAAAGCCCAAGGGTATTTTAGTACAGCAGCATGGGACCTCCAACATATGTGACTCAAAGGACGTACAGTTTCTTTTTCTACGCATTATAGATAGGTGCAATATGAAGCTGTTCCCTGGTGTGACTTGGTGATCCACAGCAAACACCAGCTAATGCCCTGTCTTGTGCTTCATCTGTTAAAACATTCACTGGAGTCATTTCTTTTACTGCCGCAGGATCGTGGCTTCCCAAATATATGCTAAGGCAAATGTTGTCCCTACTTCATTGCCTCAGATGTTCCAATGGCAGCAGAACGTAGAATTTGAAGAGCCTGCACAATGAGTGTTTTCCCTACGCCCCATCTTTCATCAGGGTTATTGGAGCAGCCACTGGAGGAGTGAGGCTGGGGAGCCACTAACACTCTGCCATTTTTTCTCCCCATTCTGAGGATGGGTGCAAATGGCTCAGACCTTAACCCAGCCTGTAGTAGTGGCCTAGGTTGTAATCCTGCTTCCTTTCTGAACAGAAGGAAATTCCCAGTCTACGGTGCGACTTCTTGTGCTTCGTTCTGGGATGGGAGTTCAGAGCCATGTGCCGATTATTTATTTAAACCGTTTATTCCTGAACTTAACAATGGCGATGGCTGTGTCTCTGTTACAGGCCTAGACACCAATGTGTTTCGAATCAATCCATATTCCAGTAACATTTAACAACTGTCTCATTAAATCTCAAGCCCAGCGTGTATTATTTTAGAACTCTTCAGGAGACCGGTACCTCCCACTCTTGATTCCAGGTTCTCAGCTCAGCAGGATAAGCTGTGATCCTGCCCCCAGATAGTCCAGCAGCATTGCAGAAATCCTGCCCAATCAGTTCCAAATGCCAAAGGCTCCCCATAAACCGCCTTCTTCGCCCTCTGTTGACGCGGCAGATGCTTTTGGATGCTGTCCCAGATTCATCAGGTCACTTCTGGGAAGGCTGGAAATTTGTATTTTGACTTATAGCCTTAAAAAAAAATAAAATAAAAGTATGCCAGCTTCAGCGTTGCACATCAGAAACATGTGGACTCTTAATATATATTTAGAGGCACATGTGTACATGATTACTGGGAACAGCGTATATTGCTTTGCCTTTTTATAGACTTTGACACTTTTTGTTGCAAGTCACATCATTTTAAATGCAGAGGGTCAGAATCTGTGCTGTGCCTCCAGCCTGAAGGAAAGGAGGCTAAAATGGCTTCAAACCCTTCTTGTACTGCCTGAATTGTAAGGGTGCAGCCTACGTGTAAAATAGAGCAGGTCCAAGGGTTCTTTTAATTTACAGCTGCCTTTGGCCCCAGAATCCCTAGAATAAGCTGCGTTATGGGGATTCCTCAAAATGGCCTTCCAAGGGAAGCAGCGGGAGAAAAAAAATCTAACTAGCTTCAAGACAGAGTTTGGTAAGTTTATGGAGGGGATGGTGTGATGGGACAACCTAATGGGCAATTAACGGATCATTGACTGTTATTGATAAATATGCCCAATGGCTTGTGAAGGGATATTAGATGGGGGTTGGGTTCTTCTGAGTTACCACAGAGAATTCTTTCCTGGGTGTCTGACTGGTGAGTCTTCCCTACATGCTCAGGGTTTAACTGATCGCCATATTTGGGGTCAGAAGGAATTTCCTCCAGGGCAGATTGGCAGAGGCCTTGGGGGTTTTTCACCTTCCTGTATGGCATGGAGCACAGATTTCTTGCTAGTGGATTCTCTGTACCTTGAAGTCTTTAAACCATGATTTGAGGACTTTGCTAACTCAGTCATAGGTTAAGGGTCTATCACAGGAGTGGCTGGGTGAGGATCTGTGGGCTGCGTTGTGCAGGAGGTCGGATATTGTTGGTCTCTTCTGACCTTCAAGTCTATTAGTCTCTATGCCCTCTCCCACCCGTTGTCCTGTCCCCTAGGTTGGCACTTGTAGATGGACCTGCGTAGGTTCTGTGTTGCACCTGGTCTGGTAGAATTCTCTCTTTCGCTCCCTTGTAGCACCTGTATTGTTCCTCTCCATCACTGGAGCGTGCACTGCTAACTGTGGTGCTGATGTGCTGTTTGGAGTCCGGGTTTTAATGAGTATGTCACTTGCCCTAATCTCTCTGTGTTCCCAGAACCGGCAAGAGCTCTGAGTGTGCTCCTTGACATGATAGCTTTATCCTTCCATTGCATATCTGCATGTAACAGAAATGGTACCGTTGTGAAAAGCACACACCAATTGCGATCACCTCTGAGTCCAATCCTCCACGGATCAGTGTAGCTCCACCAAAGTCAACAGCACTGAAGTCGGTGGAGCTTTGCTGACTCGTACCAGCTGAGCTTCATGGGGTTTGTTTTTTGTTTTAATACCCAAAGATATTAGCCCTTCTCATCCTCTTTCCAGTGGGAAAAGCACTTCAGGTCTGATTTATGCAAGAATCCTATGGACTTTGAATTGAAACCTCTGTGGCACAGCTGCCGCTCTCTTGCTGGGGAGGGGGGATGGTCAAGCACTGCCTATGACCTTCTTGATCCGAACTCTGTAATCACGGGCTTGCTTTGTCTTGTTGTCAGGGGAGAGGTTGGGGGTTCGTCTTGGTCTTCATTCTCACCTTGCCACCAAAAAGGGTCAGGAAATCAGCAGCTGAACCTAGCTGGAGAGCAGAAAACTGTCTGCTTCTGAAATAGATATTAACCATGTGAGATTCACCCGGGAGAGCCAGGTGATGGAGCCTGTAGGGAAGCAGTACATGGCAGAGGTTGCATGGCCAGGTTATGCTTTGAAACTGACATTTATGGCACTTGCTAATCTTTCTCCTTTGACGAGGGCTAGATCATGTTACTCACTTAGCAGCAGGAGGTGAGAGTAAACTGAAACTGGAGGCTGAAAATGACCCCATAAACTGGCCATCATGACAACTTGCAGCATCCTTTCCTTCGCCTTCTGAAAAGAGGCACTTTAGGCAATCCTTTCATTAAAGCAGCGGCCAACACAGTTCTCCGCCCTCATAGCCTGAACCTGCTAAGTAATGAGACATGCCCCCCCCACCGACTCCAGGGGGCTTGAAGCTCCTCACCACTGTGATGTCTGGAACTGGTTGAAGAAGAGGAAGACACTTTCATAAAAGCATTTTGAAGGTGTTTCTCTTTTGTAGAGTTCAAAATGAGCCCATTTCCGTTTTCCTCAAACTGTTCACTTACCTACTTGCTTATACTTTTAACCAAAGTTGTATTGTCTGAAAACACAGTTTCTGTGTGTGTGTGTGTGTGTGTGTGTGTGTGTGTGTGTGTGTGTGTGTGTGTGTGAGAGAGAGAGAGAGAGAGAGAGAGAGAGAGGGCGTGTGTGTGTGTGTGGACTTTGAAATATACAAACTTTGGTTTTGACTTTAAAGGCCTTATGTTGAAGGGCTTGTGATAGCTAAAGAGGGTATTACCGGCCAGCAGAAAGAATCCTGTGTGGGGTTAATTGAGGAGCTCTGAAAAGAGGGCAGGGCCACTCTGGGCCAGGAGGGGACTCTATGTAGGTGGCAATCCTGTTGGAAGGTTTTTTCTTTTGGTAAAAGAACAATTTAAATAATTATAAGGATAAAATTTCAGCAAAAAAAAAATAATATGGAAAAGAGGAAATGTCAATAATGCCAACAATTGAATGTAAAAAAAAAAAAGAGGTAGCGGGCAGGGGGAGCATTTTCTGACTAAAAACTTTGTGTGAAAAATGTTGCCCTGCTCTTCTATGCCCCTGAAAAACTCCACTGGTGCCTACTCATCCACCTCAGACTTGGTCTATTCTCGCCACGAAATTTGGCAGCAATTGGCAGGAAATATGCAAGCTACATAGAGTAGCTTGCATAGCTCCCATCAGCACCCTAAATATTAATTCACATGGTGTCCCCACTAGTCTGCATTGATGGGAACTGCCCTCCCATCGATGCAATGTGAATCTTTTTGGTGGGGGGAGAGAAGGGTGTCGATTTATTCAGTCACCTTCCTGATCGATTGAGCGGGTCTCTGCTGCTCAATTGATCCTGCAAAATCAATCCAGCGATGACACCGAGATACATAACATACTCCTAATCTCTTGCTAAGCCATCTCCCACACTCTCCTTCTGGCTGTTTGGGATGCCAACTTTGAGGTTGGCTTCTCCAACAACCGTCTCTGCAATGACCCTCACTACCTTCCAAGAAAGACCATGATCCTCTCTGCAATGTAATCCCCCCCCCCCCCAATCGCCTTCTTTTCCATCCCTGCCTTCTTGGAGCCTTTCGGTTACCACCACACCACAGGAAGAGAGATGACAAAGACATCAGCTGGTGGAAACTGGCCATGCTCTGTTGAATTCAGCCGGGGTTACGTTGATTCACACAGTGGGAGGGGCCAACTCACTGTCCTCCTTTTCCTACACCTGATTCCAATGGAATTACTCCTGATTCACACTGGTGAAAGAGAGCAGAGTTTCAGGCCCGGTCATTGATATCTTTACTTGTCGTTAAATAAAAATTACCCTGCTGCACCCTGCTGTGCTCGGTCTGTTTCTCTTATTGTTCGAACCCCTGTCTTGCCTCCATTGTCTCCACCCTGTGGCTTGGTCATTGTCCAAAATTCAACGGTTGAAAGAACCTGTAGGGTGCTGGGACTATGTCTTTTGATCCGCACTGTCTAAGAGACAGTTTGTTCCATTCACTGGGGCTGTGTCTACACTTGCAAGTCAGGTCAACTTAAGGAGGCTTAAGTCAACCTAACTTAGTCCCTGTCCACACCAGGCTTTCATTAAGTCGACGTAAGGGCGTCCTTAAGTCGACTTAATAACTACCGTCTGTTAGGTCAACCTAACGCTTAAGTCGACCTTATTAGGTCAACCTAAACCCAGTGTGGACGCCTTAGGTCGACCTAATTGGCTAGGTCAACCTAACTGGCATCCTGACCTTCCTCCCAGGGTTCTTGGCTCCAGGAAGAGCCCGCCCTGGGCTCCCACAAGGCAGGACAAAGCCCTGCCCACCCTGCTCCTCAGAACTGGCCAGGACTGCCACATTGGCAAGGTATTTGCAGCAGCTAGCAAAGGAGGTGGGCCCCATCTTGGACCCATGAGGAACTCTTCACCGTCATCTGGGGGATGAGGCAATGCTCTCCCGGTTGCAGAGCACACCCACGACACCCAGCAGGTCCGGGTGAAGATTAAGGACCTCTGGCAGTGGTACCAGAAGGCCCAGGAAGACAGGCTCCAGACGGGCGCAGACCCCTGCACCGGCTGCCCTTATTTTGAGCAGCTCAATGGCTTTCTGTGGGGGGGGGAGAGCACCGGGCTCCCAGCCCACAACGTCAATTCCACTGAACCCCCCTCCCTGGATGACGACCAGGAGGAGGGCTCAGTGGACAAGGATGTGGTGCTGGAACCAGGCAACACCATCCAGCTGTAGGGCACCCCACCAGCCCCGACCCTGGAGCCAGCTCAGAGCTGATCCCTGGCCCAGCAGACGGCCAGGCATTGCAGGAGCAGGAAGAGAAGCAGGGTCCCCTCGCTGAGCACCACCAGAGCGAGGGGACAGAGCGCCAGACACCTGCAGCACCTGATGGTGAGTTCTCCCTTCCTCACTCCCTCCCCCCCGGTGGACAGGGCTGGGCATGCCTGTGGGACCGGCACTGTGGGGGGACATGGCCCAGGGACAGGCACGGTCCCAGGGATGGGGGTAGGGGCGCGGAGGCCCTCCCACAGGACAGAGGGGCCGGGTGCTGTGTGGCAGGAGGGATCCAGCCCTGAGCGGTGCGGGGGCCTGTCGGGAGATGCTCTGCCCCCCACAGGTGGGAGCGTCAAGGCCATACAGCATGCACTCGACACAGCTGGGGCAGGGCTGCCTGCAGCTCGCCACTGTGGGCACCGCACCCGATCTGGGTGGCACCGCATAGCGGCGTATCCCGAGGGGCCTCTGTCCCCCAAGGACGGGGATTTGGAAGCAGCGGGACGGGCAGGACACAGCAGCTGCTGTCAGGCTGCACACTGCACTAGCGAGCTAGCTAATGGCAGGAACTCTGTTCCCTGCTTCTCTCCAGTGGCTCCGGCGTCCTCGCCACACGCAACTCCTGGGACCCCGCCAGCCACAACCAGGAGGAGGAGGCCGTGCTCGCGGGACGAGCACCTTGCGGAGCTGGTATGGATCTCCGAGGAGTCAGAGACATGCCTGCTGGCCTGGCGGCAGCAGTTCGATGCCCACCAGAGGGCAGGGCAGGGGATGCTCCAGCACCAGACTGTTGTGTTAGAGCATCAGAACCTCGCCCTGCAGTGCCAGGCAGACAGCCTCGAGCGCCTGGAGGAGCTCTGGAACCCTCGGCAGGCCGAGTGTGCCGCTGTCCCGGATCCCGCCGTCCCTCCTCGCTGGCACCCCAGGACTAGGGGTGGCCACGTGGAGGCCTGGGACCTGCCTCCCCCAGGGCAGTAACACTGGCCCCCACCCTGATCCTCCTGCCCCCTGAACCTCTTCCTTCCACCCATGGGCATCGTGCGCCTTCCCTGGCCAGCCCACATAAATGTTTGTAAAGATCCCTCTGTGGTCCACAAGGACCTGCAGGACCACAGAGTTGTAGCCCTTGCGGTTCTGATAGTCCCTGACCTGGTGGTCTGGGGCTCAGATGGGCATGTGGGTCCCGTCCATGATGCCCCCATAGTTCGGGAAGCCGAGTGCGGCGAGGCCATCGATGGTGTCCTGCAGGTTGCCCAGGGTCACAAGGTGGGCTAGCAGGACCCGGTTCATGGCCCTGCTGACCTGCAGGAGGGCGGACCCCACAGTGCCCTTGCTGATCCCAAACTGGTGGGCAACGGAGCGGAAGGAGTCTGGGGTTCCCATCTTCCAGACCGTGACGGCCACTCGCTTGTCGACAGGCAGGGCAAGTTGGAAGTGGGTGTCCCTGCCCTGCAGGACTGGGGTGAGCTCGCGGACCAGCTCCAGGAAGGTCTGCTTGCTTATCCTGAAGTTCCAGATCCACTGCTTGTTGTCCCAGATGGTGAGGACGATGCGGTCCCACCAGTCACTGCTGGTTTCCTGTGCCCAGAGGTGACAGGGCACCGGGGGCACTGTCAGAGGCCGGCTTGCAGGCTCAGCATGGCGGTGGTGCTGCTGTCGGGGTCAAGGTAGAGCGTGCTCCAGCTGAGCAGAGCACTGGGCACTGCCTAGGAGGTATCAAGCCCCCCTCCCGGCAAGTTGCATCACCGGAGTGCGGTCCATGCCCTCCTCGTGCTGCATGTTGCCAGGCACAGTGGAAGACGCTGAGCTCACTTCCTCTTTTATTGGGATTGGCTGGGGGATGGGGCCCTTCTCAGGTGCCATGTTGGCACATTTCCCATGATGCACCCCTCCTAAGTCGACCTAACAAGTGCCTGCATGGACATGCGAGGTCGACTCAGGCGTCTAGTATGGATGCGCTAAATCGACTTAGCGTTTTTAGGTGTAGACATAGCCTAGGAAACAAAACTGCACCTCAGGAGATGAGGCTTCTAATCTTGGCTCTGCCACTGACCTGCTGTGAGACCTTTGGGTTAAGCCACTTTCCCCCTTCTGGGCCTATGCTTCCCTATCTGTCTTGTCTAATTAAAATACAAGCTGCAGAGCAAGGATGAATAATTACTGTGTGACTGCACAATCCATAGCACAGCAGGGCCCTAATCTGAATGCTACTGTAATACCTATGTATAAAAGTTGTTCCGTGCTTGGCCAACTTCAGGCTGCTGCTAATCAGTACTAATGATACAATTGTACTGACAGAAAGGGGAGGCTAGGAGTAGGTTTTAATATCGGCATCAGTCATGGATTTCCTCGCGGCCCTCGTGTGTCTAAGACAAAGGAGATGTTCTAGTGAGTAACGATGATAACGTATATAGGGGGTGGAGTATTTTTGTCCATGGTAAGTCACCAGTCTGCATTGCAAGCAGGTATTGATTTGTGGTTGCATTTAATGCCCAACCCAACGCCCCTTGAAGCCAACACTTGTTGGCATTACTGGCATTGGATTTAAACCCTTAACGTGTTGTCCCTGTGATGGTTTACTTAATGACGTTATACACTGAGTGGAGTGGACATAATGCATTTCTTTCCCCAGGGGTATAGGGTGTAATATCTGGATGCCTCCACCTTTGCTGGTGGTAGGGAGGGTAAAAGGATGAAGTGTTGTCTAAGGGTCAGAGCTGGGCTTTGCTTATCAAGGCTCCTTCATTCTATTCCCAGCTTTGCCACTGGGCTGCTATGTGACCTTGGGTAACTCACTTAACCCCTCGCTGTCTCTATCTGTAGATCAGAGACAAATGGGGTGTTGTGAGATTTCCTCCCGAGTGGTTGTCCCAGCATGGTGTTACAGGGCACTTGGGGGTCACCAACACATTCATAGAGCTCTCTTTGCAAGGGTTAAAGGCATTAGCCCAGGCATCCTGGCCTGGCCAAAAAAAAAAGAGAGAGAAAAAAATCCAGCTCTCATTCTGTTGTTGTGATGAAAGGGGATGTGTCAGTTCTGGAAAATGCATGTTAAACAAGAAAGAGGAGACTTCTGGGAAAGCACTTCTCTGCTGCAAAATTAGTTTTTCTGCATTTACAAGGTGTCGAATGCTATTAATACTGCATGCTCTCGTATCAAGAGATGGTAAACAAAGTTAGCAATGTGCCTTTCTACAGAGCAGTTTATCAATCTCCCTCCTTCCTTCCCTGGCTTCCTTCCATCTTTTTTCATTCTTTTGCTTTGTCTCCTGGCCTTATTCCCGTTCTCTGGACTGTCTTATTAATTTTCCTCTTTCTCAGCCTGCGGCCTGGAGACTTTACAATACTGTCTCATTGTCCTGGATTTAAAATGCCTGGCTGGGGGTCTGTAATGGAGTGACATTGAAAGGCTAGACTTATTATTAAGCTAATATTCCCGGAATTTTTATCAACTACAGAACTCTACAATTGTTTCTAAAGGAATGGCATGGTTGCCGAAGAATTAGTAGACTTCGGTGAACCTTAAAAGCTACTGTAGCTGGACTTGGCAGCTTCGTCAACACCTGTGAGAGCTGCTGCCTAGATTAGATGAATGACCAAGAGAAGGGGGAGGATGGTGGATGATGAAGGAATGTGATCAACAGCCAGAAGCAAAGTTCCTCTGATTGAGCCTGTTTCCTTTCTTTTTTCAGTTGTGTATTTGTCTGGTTTTATCCCAGACTGAACTGTTGTAACTGGGGGAAATATCATGATTGAAGATGGGCTACTCTGGTTAAACCTGAGCAGGTTCCTTGCTTGTTTTTCAATTTCCCATGTCCAAGTAGAGAATGAAAGCCAAGACTTTCAACGGCGACCAGTGATTTTTGGTAACAAGCTTGACCCACCACGAAGGGACCTCTTTTTGAGAGGGCAGAGGTACGAAAATCAGGGCCTCTGAAATATCTCAGGTTGGGGTCTCAAAAAAACCCACCAGTCTCTTCTGAAATGCTTGGCCCAAGTTCGTAATCTCAAAACACGTTGTGTTAGGGAGTCCATTGAAAGCCAGGGTGCCACCCACTTTATTGAGTAAAATACAACCATTCAGCAGGCTGCTCAAGTACATTCTCCTCCCCCCACCCCTACCACAATTTCAATTTGGATATGAGGTGGTTCAGTTCCTGTCTTAAACAGCTTAGATAGTCCTGCTGTGGGGGGTGAAACAATATCATATTTCATGTCAGAGGTGGAAGCATTTCAGTGGTGGGCTCCATCTGTACATCATTTTATAAATCTCATTAATGTCGTTCAGGAGGAAAGATGATCTATAAATGTTAATCTATTAATCGCCAAGAAAACGCCCATTGCAGTTTAGGGCCAGATGATCAATCTTTTTTAATGTGCTTTGTAAAATTGTACTGGTTGCTATCTTGTGAGATGTTTCTTTCTATGGCAGTGGGACCATGAGCCTTCCACCCACTCTGTATGTCTACTTGTCAATCTGTCTGTCTTTAAATGGTTCTTATCTAGAAACAGTAGTTTTGAGGAAGATGTCACTTGGGGTGCGTCTACACTAGTAAATTAAGTCTACTTAAGCTGCTGCTTAAGTCGACTTAAGGAAATTCAAAGTCGACTTTATAAAACCTTGTATAAAGTCGACTTTGAAGCTTAAGTTGACTTTAAAAGTCGACTTAAGAGGTGTGGACACCCTAAGTCGACTTAGTCGACTTAGGGCACGGAGGAAGGGAGCTTCCTTCTCGCCGGGACCACTCAGGTCCCGGCAAGAAGGGATCGCGGGGCTTCCTTCTCGCCAGGACCACTCAGGTCCCAGCAAGAAGGAAGCCCCATGCTCCAGCTGCTCAGCAGCCAGCAGCTGGAGTGCGGGTCTCCCGCTCTTCCTCCTGGCTGGGACCACTCGTGTCCTGGGGAAGTTCTCCCCGGGACCCGAGCAGTCCCGGCTAGAAGGGTTCCCTTCTGCCCGGGACCTGAGAATTCCCGAGCAGAAGGGAGCCAAGTGGTTCACGGCAGAAGGGAGCTCCATGCTCCCTTCTCCACGGACCGCTCAGGGGCTTGCTGCCCCGGGGAGAGCCAGCCCCGTGTGGGGCTGGCTCTCCCTGGACCGAACTAGTCGATTTAGAGAGTCTATGGTAGACTCTCTAAGTCGAGTTAGTAAGGCCTACTTTAAGTCGACTTAGGAGTCCTGTGTGGACTCTCTAAGTCGACTTAATAAGGTCGACTTAAAGTTGACTTATTCAAGTTGACTTATTTAAGTTGACCTAAATTCCCCATTGTAGACATAGCCTTGGAGAGCTCTTAAACACACTGGTTCGCATTCTTCATCCACTTACGTTTGTGAAGCTACATTGATTTCCATAAGGTCACACAGGTGTATGGAGCAGAATGGGGTCACTATCTTCTCCAATGTTGTTGATGGAGCGCTGTCAGACCATCAGGGGTCTTCTGTGCAGAATAGCCATGCAGTGCTGGAGATGCAATACTGGATTCTGCATGAAGGGAAAAATGGGGAAAGTGCAAAACCTCGCCGAGATAATCAGCAACAGCTGAGAATTATGGGGCGCCCACAAGCTGTAAACCAGCCACAGCAGTGATTCATGCCACGTCCCACATTGTTGCCTGGCCCTTGCATCTAAACAATAGGACATGCTCTGCCTTAATGTGCACATATTGTTTCCTTATGTGTGAGGTTCCGGTTGCTCATCAAGACAGATGTCTGAGGGAGATGCGGGATTTTTTTATTTTTTTTTTTAACTGTAATTCAGCAGAACAGATAGCAAAGAATGGAGGGTGAGGGTGGTTTCTGGTGAGTCTCCTGAGGTGAGAAATGGTGAGTCTCCTGAGGTCTTTCTCTGAGTCAATAGCACATCAGGCTAATTGAAAGCAAGGCTGTGTTATGAAGCATCCGTGTGGATGTTAAAAGCAAAGCGTTTGTGGGAGTAAAAATGTAACTTACAGAGGGATACAACAATCGACAGTCACCGTGGATGTCTGATGTGTCAGGTTGTTTTTTCCTACTCCCTCGCTGAGGCAAGAAGCGGGACGTTTAATGTACTTGAAAGAGTAGAAGTCCCAGGCTTTCTCTGGAAAGCAGAAGAGCTGTTGAATGAGGGTTGTTTTTAATTAATGAAGGAGCCTCATTGCGGAGACCAAAATGCAATACGCTCCTTCGAGTGCTTACACGTTTCCATTCCACTTCCAGTGTGTGCTTGTCTCGTGCAGTTAGCAGAGACCTTTCTTTCCCTCAGTGGTACCCAGGGGGGTGGCTTTCATCTCCTCTGCTGGCTAACACCACTGCATGCTGGTATGGGGGGCAGAGTCACCCCCGACCCTTCTCAGTTACTTCACACTGCCAGTGATGGTTGTCAGAACAATCTTCAAATATTTATAAGCTCTTCCCTCAGTCTTTATATACACCCTCTTATGTCTACACTGACAAGTTAGTTCGAATTAAGGAAGCTTAATTCGAACTAACTGAAGCCTTGGCCACACTAGGCTTTCATTAGTTTGAATTAAGGGCTTCCTTAATTCGAACTAATAAATTTGATTATACCTTTCGAACTAACCCTTAAGTCGAACTAGTTAGTTCGAATTAACTCAATGTGGCCATGTTAGTTCGAACTAACTGCTTAATTTGAACTAACCGGCACATTGAACTTAATGCAACCAACTAATTCAAACTAAGCAAGTGCCATGCATGGCACTTGCTTAGTTCAAACTAAAATTCCAGTGGGGCCATGCTAGTTTGAATTAAGTTAATTAACTAATTCGAACTAACTTTGGTAAGTGTAGACATAGCCTTAGTGTTATGAATTAGTCAGTCAGCTAGCTGGCTATACTGGCAGTTGAGTCTTCACTCTTTGGACTAAAACAAACAAGGAGTCCTGTGTCACATTTAAAGACTAACCCAATTTATTTATCGCCTGAGCTTTCCTGGGAGAAAATCCCACTTGGTCTTTCTACCACAAAAGCTCATGCAATAAATACATTTGCTAGTTTTTAAAAGTGCCACAGGACTCCTTGCTTGTTTCACTGAACTAGACATGGCGATCCCTTTGGAACTTCTTTGGACTAAGTTTCCTTTTTGATATTGAGCCTGGTACCAGAACAATGCTGTGCTCTCTGGGTTTTAAGTCCTGTCACGTGTCTGCTAAACCCACGCTGGTCAGTGATCCACGCCTGGCTTGTGTAATATGTTTGGGAGAATCCCCAGTTGGTGACAAGTGTCATATCTGCTAGGGGGCTAAGCTGCACTTGAAGAAGTGTGGAGTGGTGAATCTCAAGTGTTTCCTCATGAAGGCAGCACTTCCGCCCCCATTGGACTTGACGCATCAGGTGAGCGCCCCGAGTATGTTGGCCTTGGTGTGGAACACACTGGAGATGCTTGTGGCTTCTTGATCCCACCAAAGGAAAGGCTTAAGCCTTCCTTGGGCTTGGTGCCCAAGCCCAGGAAGGGCAGAGACCCCCAGAAAAACCAGCTTGGGAAAATCTTCAGCTAAAAAGAAGGGATCGCTGCCTCTGGAGCCTGTGGCAGGTCCATCGAGAGCATCCCCTGAAAAGTGTCTGGGATGGAGTCATCAATTCCTGTTCCCAGCTATCCCATACACAGCTGCAAGAGACTGCTTGGCAGTGCAAGAAGGTTCAGGGTCAGTACTGATGTCTGAGGCTCTTGTCTCGCGGTGTAAGGACCTCATGGTTCCGCTATGTACCAAAAAGGTCTGTGCAGTTTAAGGAGAAGCCTCTGATGATTTCCCTGGCACCAGCTTCCCACAGCCACGTGAACTGAAAGGATGAACTGCATCTCCTCTAAGGCACAAGGATGTTTGTATTCCCACCCTCCCCTGGATTCCTTGATGATGGCTGCTAATGAAAGGCAGAAACACAAAGAGGCCGGATCTGTTTAGATGCAAACGTTTTTCTACAGGGAACTGGCCAGCCAACAGGCCTTCGTGAGCCACTATGACTTCACCTTTGGGGAGAACGTTATAAAATGTAAAGGCAAGCTGCCAGAGGATGTAAGCAAGAGTACGTAGTCATGGTGGATGAGACAAGCTGGTTGCCTGAGCTTCTCTCCCGCACAGCCTAGATAGTGCAGATACATGACTTGAACCATGGCATCAACTATCACACTGAGAAGATGTTCGTGGTTACTGTCATCCAGACTCCCACCAGAAGTCCAACAGACCATCCAGGACTCCCCTGTCCAATGTCCCTTTTTGTTTCCCAATAAAACAAACGATAGGCTCCATACCTTAAAAGATTCTAGGGCAACATTAAAATCTCTTAGAATCTATAATCTGGCAACTGAGAGGAACAGTTCCATTTTCAACAGTCATATAGACTGTATGGTTTTTCTCCTCAGTCTTGGGATCTGGCAAAGAGAAAGGAGAGGGGTCATTGGAGGTGCTTTCTACAGCCACACACTTCAGCTCCAGTGGGTTCATTCCGTCCACCCACCTTATTCAAAAAAACATTCTGATACGTTGGTTGAGGACTGTGTACCTGGGTCCATAGTTCCCACTGTCGCCTAATCCTGACCCCACTCCTAGGAGCTTGGTCCCAAATACCATCAGATCAGTGGGTCTAAGCAGTGTAGAACTGGCATATTCCTTCCTGTTAATTTCAACCCCCCTTCTCCATCCTTTTTCTGGGACCGTTTTCACAAGATTGTCCTACAGCAGGACATCCTGGTGCTTCTTCAGTCAGACACCAATAGAGGAAGTTGCACTGTCTCTCAGGAAGAAAGGCTTCTGCTTCTGGTCCTCCCTGACCCCACAATGAAAGGGGGATCTTCAGGGTCTGCTCTAGAGCTAGGAGAGTTAAATAAATTCTTGAAGAAAATAAAGTTCCTTATATTTACCCTTCCCTTCATTATTCCTTTCCTGGATGACAGAGACTGGTACACTGCCCTTGGCTTAAAGGATGCATACTTCGAGTCACAGTATGACACAAAGATCAGGAGTTTCCCAGATGTGCAGTCCATGTGTTCTATTATCAGGTCATGGTACTCCAGTTTGGCCTCTCAGCTGCTCCTTGGGTGTTCACAAAAAACATGGTGGTAGAGGCAGCTCATCTGTGCAGATCAGGAGTCTGTATGCTCCCGTACCTGGATGCCTGGTTGATCAGAGGTCAGTCCATGGTTGAAGTGTTATCCAGAATCTCTATGGGTGCATCTACACTTACAAATTAAGTTGACTTCAGCTTGCTTAAATCGACTTAATTTACTCTGCGTCTACACTACACTTTTGACTTAGCTAAGTCGACTTAAATTAACAAGTGTAGACATAGCCTATGATTCTGCCCATGTTTGATACTCTTGTGAGCATAGTGAATTGGGACAAATTCTAAAACCTCTACAAAGGACAGAATTTAAACTCCACAAAGGCCAAGGCCTTACTACCACAATCCAGGTTCGAGACACTACAGGATCTGCTGCTGCATCTGAAAGCATAGCCTCACACCTAGGGCCCTACCAAATTAATGGTCCATTTTCATGAATTTCACGGTCCTGGAATTTTAAAAATCTTGACTTGCATGGTTTCGCATATTTAAACTTTAATTTTCATGGAGCTGTAACAAAAAAGGAATATGTATTTCAAAATGGCAAAATATTAACATGTAAACCCCTTAAGACCCCGCATGTCTCAAGCTGGGGATCTTGACCCAAAAGGGGGGAGGTCACCAGGCTATTGTGGGGAAGGATTGAGGTATTACCACCCTTACCTCTGAGCTGCCTTCAGAGCCGGGCGGCTGGAGAGCACAATAGCCTCGTGATGCCTTTTTGGATTGGGAACCCCCCAGTCTGAGAAACACTGTGCACTTTTGTGTGCTTTTACTGTATAGTATAAGGTAAAAGTACATAGGTAACCAAATTGCATGGGGGAGACCAGATTTCCTGGTCCATGAGACACTTTTTCAAGAGCATGAATTTGGTAGGGCCCTACTCAGACCATGGTATCTGCCTCTGCCTCTGCCACCTCACATGGCAGCATGTACCTATGTGGTTCAACAGACCAGGCTACACCTTAGAGAGCTTCAGACATGGCTGGCATCTGGGAATACCCGAATGGACACCATCTGGACAAGATAGCTTGGTTGTCTGTATCGGTTTAGTCAACCCTGGTTTGGTGGATAGATCCTCTGCAACTTTATGTGTGTGGCAGGGGAGGTCCCTTTACTGCCCCTCTCCCCATTATCAACCCTAACTTTAGCCATGGACGCTTCAGACCAGGGATGGGGAGCTGACATGGAGCAGACTCAAGGTCTCTTGACATCTCAGAATGTAACGACTCATATAAATATTGGAGTTAAGAAATGTGTGACTCCTGGTCAGCCTGCCTCCAACATAGCGCAGGAAAGAGTTTGTTAATTCTAATAGACAATTCTGCAACTGTGTTTTACATAAGGAGACAGGGAGGGGCATTGTTGACCCAGTTATGCCAGGAGACAATCTGCCTCTGGAACTCTTGCATAGCCAATTTAATTACTATCAAAGCACCTTTCCTACCAGGAAAGCAGAAAATGCTAGGGACTGTCTGAGCAGGGCCTTTTCTGATCACTGGCTATGTCTACACTGGCAATTTAAGTCAACTTAAAGAGGCTTAAGTCGATTTAAATTAACCCACATCCACACTAGGCTTTCATTAAGTCATCTTAAGAAATTCCTTAAGTCGACTTAATGAAAGCTTAAGTCAACTTTATTACTATCACTCATTAGGTCGACTTAACCCTTAAGTCGACTCAAGTTGACTTAAGGACGATGTGGATGTGGAGTAACCCTTAAGTCAACTTTATTAGGTCGACTTAAGGGTGGTTAGGTCGACTTAACAAAGCGGACTAAGTCGACTTAAAGTCGACCTTATTAAGTCGACTTAACAAAGTCGACCTAACTTTTTCTAGTATAGACATAGCCACTGTGAATTGTTTCTACATCACCAGCTCCATCTTCCTGCACTGAGGAACTCACCAAGTGGACCTGTTTGCAGCAAAGTTCAACAGTAAATGCCATCAGTTTTTTTTGTGTGGAAGTCTGACCGGTCTCCTTGACAGATGTGTTCCAGATGGCCTGGAAAGATCCCCTACTGTACGCCTTCCCTACAAGTCCCTTGCTGCCCAGGATCTTGTGCACAGTTAAGCAAGACAAGACTTCTCTCATTAATATAGCATTAGCATGGCCTCAATAACAAGGGTTCCTGACTCTACTATACTTGTCAAACAAACTCTGCTGTTTCTTTTACTGAATCCAGATCTAATTTCTCTAGACCATGGTTGCCTGCTCCACCCCAGCCTATGAGACCTTCACCTGAGAACTGGGATGCTTCCTGGTTGATGCTAGACAAAAGATCCTGTTCAAAGGATTTCCAGGGAGTACTCCTCAGCAGTAGAAACCCTCAACTAGAGTCACTTGCCTGGCTAAGTGGAAGCATTTCTCCATTTTATTCCAATAGAAAGTTGCATCCCCAGACAATGGAACCTTCTCCTGGACTATCTTGTTCATCTGAAACATTGGTGAATTAGTGATCAGTTCTCTTAGGGTGTAGCTGGCTGCCATCTTGGCTTGTCACACCCCAGTGGATAGGAGGTCTCTTTTCTCCAACCCAGTCATTACCAGTTTTGTAAAAGATTTGATCAGACTGTACCCACATGTGCAAGGTCCTGTCCCCCTGGGGATCTGAGCTCAGTCCTAGTGAAACTAATGGAATCGCCATTTGTGGAACCTCGCAACTTGCTCTCTTGCTATTCAGTGGTCTTTGCCTCAGTCAGAAGTATGGACAAGTTGAGAACTTTTTTGTCAAAGCCCCATATAAAATTTTCCACGAGGAGAAAATGTATCTCTGTCCTCACCCAACATTTCCTCCAAAGTAATTTTTAAGTTCCATGGTACTGAACAATCTGTTTGCCGTCATTCCTTCCAAAAGCACATGTCCCTGGGGATGAGGAGAGGCTTCATTCATTACATGTGAGAAGGGCTTTAGCTTTCTACCTGGGCCATAATAAATCCTTTAGATCCATCACATACTTGTTCGTTATGGTTGCTGGCAAGGGCCAAATGGTCTCCACTCAAAGGATCTCATCCTGCATTTGTTTGTGCCACCAATTAGCCAAGGTGGCTCCATCATCTAGAGCATTGGAGCATTCTGCCAGAGCACAGGCAATCTCGGTGTCAGTCTTAGATATTTGCGAAGCAGTGACTTGGGCATCAGTCTCTATTTTTTTGCTTCTCATTATTTCATTTCCTCGCCAGGGCCAGTTTTGGACATGGTGTCCTTTAATCACTATCTAGGTAGATTCCAAGCCCATCGTCATATTTGTCTGCTTGTGAGCCACATACAGGGGAACAGAGACACGCACTCGAAGATGAAAAAAATTACCACCTACTCTGCTGTAACTGTTGTTCTTCAAGGTGTTGCACATATTCATTCCATGGCGCATTATCCTTCCCCCTCTATCAGCATATCCAGTATGAAGGAACGAAGGGGGGTCGGGGCAGCTCCACACATTCATATCTGCATGCAGTGATGTCAGACAACAGAGGGATTCGAGCTGCCCCCACAGGTGATGTCGATGGGGGGGAAAGTTCTCTAATAACAGAGCAGGAACCAAGCGCACATGGGCAGTGGAATGGGCATGCGCAACACATGTCGTAGAACAAAAGGAACAGAAAGGAAGGTTATCGTTTTTTTGTCTCACAGCTGACATTTGATAAATATGAGCATAGACTAAAAATGACAAAGCGAAATTGAACATCTGCAGAAGAGTACCTTGGAACAGCAAGAATCTTTAGTAAAATGCAATCTAGCTGCATTGAACATTGAGATCCATTAGAAAAATGTACCATAGCTGCATTGGACAACAAGAACCTTTAGGCCACATTCTTGCAATCAGATCTTTATGGGCAGACCCTTGTACCCACACAAAGACCCATGCAGGTTTAAGGTTCCAGCCGGAGCAAAACTATTGCAGGCTGTGGGGCATATAAGTCAGTGTTCCCTACTCATACCTCAACCATGTTACTACAGGTCGTTTTGGGCCATGATTGCAAGGTACCAAAATATCTCTTTAACTAAGGGTTGTGAACCTAAGAATGGCCATACTGTTCATCTAGCCTAGAGTTCTGCCTTCCAACAGTGACTGATGCCAGGTGCTTTAGAGGGAATGACAGAAAAAGGCAATTATCGTGTGATCCATTCCACATTGTCCAGTCCCTGCTTCTGGCAGTCAGAGCCTGAGTACACCGAGGGCATAGATTGTGTCCCTGACTATTTTGGCTAAGAGCCATTGATGGGCCGCTCCACGAACTTACCAAATTTATTTTTGAACTCAGCTATACTATTATTGGCTTTTACAACATCCACAGGCAATAAGTTCCTACTAATTTTATTGGGTGACCCCTGGCTCCCTATTCACTTTCTCCAATGCTGTCCATGCTTTTATAGACCTCTATCTGATCCCACCTCAGTTGTCTCCTTTTTAAGATGAACAGTCCCAGTCTTTTTAATCTCTCCTTTTATGGAAGTTGTTCACTACTCCTAATCATTTTTGTTACCCTTCTCTGTACTTATTCCAATTCTAATATATCTTTCTCGAGTTGAGGACAGCCTGAATTCCATGCAGTATTCAAGGGGTGGGTGTACAACAGATTTATACAGTGACATTATTTTTTCTGTCTTATCTTTCTCTTTCCTAATGTTTCCTGTCCTCCTTTCTCTTAAAAAAGATCCATCTCCCTTATAATCTTCCTTGCTTTCTGGTGTTCTGCACTGGGGTTAAATGAACATGCTGCAAAGGGATGGAAAACAACAGCGCTCAAAACAGATAGTATCGTATGTTCCGGCTGGTTGGTAATTTCAGTCGGGACAGCTTATGGAGCTCCAGATCTCAGCCCTTTGATCACTTGTGAAAATATGGTAGAATGGAGGCCTCAGCTGATGACCCGCTGCCCAGGCCCAGCAGGGTAGATGGAAAATGATGAATTAGTCTGAGGTAAGATGTCCTACTGAAAAACATATGTTTTATAGATTTCCCCACTCCTGCTCTCTCGGTATTTCTTGAAATCTGTTGCACTAACTGGCTTTTTCTTTATGCTGAAATATCGTAAAAATGTGCCCATGGTACAGCAATCCCAGTGAGTGTCTGATGCTGCTCAGCGGGATCTCTTTCAAGTCCGTATCCATGGCAGGTGAGTCGTGCTTTAGGAATGAAAAGCATCTCGTGTGCATGATTGATTCCTGTCCTGGTGTTCAGTCCTTCCCAGGGCCGCTTACGATTAAAGCTGTTGTCATAGGAGAGAGTGCCTGGGTCTCCTCTCACTTATGTAAGTTCTACGGTGATGTAACCCCGCTGACTGCAGGGAATTGCTCCTCATTCATGCCGGCGTGAGGGAAATCATGCTGAAGGGCTCTGTGGTTACATGTTGCCAAAGACACATTTGTTTTATCCCTGCTCTGCTAAGTTTACAATTTGTATAGATAAGACAGACAAGGGGTGGGAGAAAGGATGTATTATTATCCCCATTTTACAGACGAGGAGCGGAGACTCTGCAAGACTAAACAACTTCTCCAAGCTCACATATCAGCTTAGTGGCAGCGGTAGGTTTAGAACCTTAGTCTCCTACGTGCTGAGCTGGGTCGTTGGAACACACTGCTACCCACAGCAGAGCACAGCTCAGTCTTCCCACTGAAGGGTGTCTCTGAATCCCCCAATTTAATGACTATTAATAATCAGAGGATGCAAGAATGGGCCGTACTGTGATATCCAGTATAACCCCTCAACTGACCGTGGCCTGCCTGCCCCAGTCTGAAAACAAGCAAGGCAAGTTGAAACCAGAACTGCAGAGGAAGCTGGAATTAATGATGTTCTCTGTTGAGGGTAAGTCATTGATGCTTGAATTTACTCAGGAGTCCAGCAAAGCTACACCCTGTTGCAGACTTTATGAGGAAAGGACATGCAATAATCGAGACAAGGGGGTGTGAAGGCCAGGCATAGGATTCAGCAGAGGGGGACATGACACACAACAGACAGGCCATCAGTAGCAGGGAGGGGAAGAGTTGTTGACAGCAGTTTCTCGCAATTCCATGAGGTGCTGAAGACTTCTTGCAAAGCCCTGAACGCTGTCAGCTCCCATTGAGAAAAACCATCAGTGGCAGCAGCTCACATCAGCAGCACAGCTGGCAGGCAAGTTTTTCTTTTTGGATTGGTAACCATTTTGGAGGGAAATAAATGGGGAAATCAGGAGACTGCCTGGTACCTTCAAGATGTAGACAAGGAGAGATCGGGCTTGGTGAACATGGCAACAGCACACACTCAGTACACACACCCAGTGAGGGGAGACTCGGGGAATTAATCACAGTTTGTATAGAGCCAGTCACAGCCTCACCTCTTGATAATGTACAAATGATCGATGGAGCTAAGTAATACCCTGCCTTCTACACCACTGTTCCTGCATGCTGTTTGTCAGGGGACTGAGGCCTAGGATTTATGGTCAAGACAGAGCCAGAAATCAGAGCTGAGGATCAGAGCCGGATTACTAGGAATCAGGGAAGGCAAGCGCAAGGTGGGAACAGGATGGGAACAGGGCAGGATGCAGGATCTGGGCAGGCGCAGGGTTTGGAGACAAGAACAGGGAGGAAGAAGGTGTGGGTGTTGAACAGCCAGCAAGCTGCTGGTTTCCTCAGCCAGTCAGGCAGCCTGGGTGGCTCATTAGGGTGTCAAGTGTTCTGAGCAGGCACAGCTACAAGACCATTCCATCCAGGCAGACCCTGCACCTATGTGTGGCCTCACACTGACCTCTCTGGTGGAGCAGGGGGCCACTGCCTGTCTCCAGTTGCAGGAGGGGGGCTTGAAAAGAACTGCCTCTGCTGTCTTCTGTGGGAAGAGTTGTGTGAGGCACAAATCCGGAAGGTAAATAAATTGCAAAGAGATCCTGCCTCCAATGGTCCTCAGAGTGAGAAAACAGGAGCAGCAATTGAAGTGGTGTCTTCTGCATGGCCGTGCAGGGCTGTGTCACAGGGCCACCAGGTTGGCCCAGGATTCGAGGTGGGTTTTTAAATGTAAACACCAGGGATGGAAATTGCATTAAGCAGCTATTTTGAAAGTTCCACCTTCTGGAGGATCCTTTAGAATATCTCAGCAAAGCCTCCAGTGCAAACACCCTTGCATCGAAAAGGATGAAGGGCAGCTGTTGGTGTCAGCCCCCCTCATCTGTCTCTATTGTCTCTCTTCTCTTTCTGCTAGAAAAACTCCCTTGGTTTTTCCATTGTGAAGTGTAATAAGATTCTTCGAGGCTCTTCTTGGGCAATCTTCCATCAAGGCAGGAAACCTGGCTGTGTTTCCAGGAATGATAGCACATGGCCCTTACGTATTCTGGTCATGGATGGCTCAGTGGTTAGCACCAATGACTACCAAATGTTACTGATAGATAGAATGCGTTTTAGTTCTAGTTTATCTCCAAACAAAAGGAGCACAAGAATTGTCATACTAGATTAGACTGATGTTCCATCTTATCCAGTGTCCTCTGTCTGACAGTGATCGATAGCAGCTGCTTCAGATGAAGCTGCAAGAATCCCTGAAAAGGGCAATTAATCTTCCTACAGGGAAACTTACTCTGCTGATGGCTTGTGTATTTGGCAGCGTCTACACTAGAAATGCGATCGCGGCACTTCTTCTGTCAGCTTAGTAGTGTCTACACGGGGCATAGGTTGGCTTAACTATATTGCACAGGGTGTGAAATTTTTCAAAGCACTGAGCAGTGTAGTTAAGCTGACCTCAGTCTGTGGCATAAACTGGTCCCAGGGGAGCAAAAGAAAGAAACAGAAATAAGATGGATAAAAGAAAGAAGAGGACAGCTGGTTTTCTAAAGCCACCAATGATTTTGGATGTCCAACACTGAGACTCTCTGAAGGGGCCTGATTTACAGAGAACTGTCAGCCCTCTCTGAAAATCAGGCTGTTTTATTGTACTTCAAGTTGGGCACCCCAAAATTAGAACACCTACAAGCATTGGTCACTTTTGAAAATCAAGGCTGAACAGACAGACAGAAGGTGAGTCTACATGATGGCAGCAAAGTTGCCGCTGTCAGCGTGACCTTCAGTTTTTGATTGAGGCACCTGTGTAGACGCGCTCAATTGAAAACTGAACCGGAGCTGGAACACAGCCTCCATAACTGCAGTCACACTACACGGACCAGACACCATTTCCGGTCGGCTTAGTGTTAGTGTAGTAAGGAGTTAAGAAGTTGGCGGGAGGTACGCAAGGTATTTTACGTACCTTGCGTACCTCCCGTCGAATGTCACCGAAAGCGGCGGCTAGTGTAGACTAGGGCAGACATAGCTAGATCTGAATCAAACCTTTTGAGTGTAACCACCCAGGAAAGAGGCCAGGATTTCTTGTGTATTTAATTTCTGTCGTCTAGACAGTTTCTTCTTTTTTCTAAATTGAGTGGGTCTAATATAAAGTAAAATCTTAGCAAGCCCATGCTGACCTGTGCCTTGATGAGTTTGAAATGGCAGACCCCCACATCCTATGCTTAACGTTGTTTTTGATGTTACTTAATGAACTTAGATCTTCTAAAAGTTTCCATTTTGAGGGCTTAAATCTGGAAGCCATTTGACAATTAAGCCAGAAGACATGACAGGGTGTGTTTTATAGGCTTCATTAACGGATGCCTTGGGGTGTGTTGCCGTGTGGCCTCCTGCCTTCACCCACCCATGCTGGGTATTAATGGCCTGATAAAACTCACCCCTGAGTGTTTTATTGCTGTGATATCCTTTAAAGGGGGGGTGGGGGTGGGGAGGGGGAAGGATCAGCTTATTGTTCTAAGGAAAAACACAGCCAAGATTTAAAAAAAATAAAATAAAGGCAAATCCAAACAAAACAGCTTCTCTCCCTGTGCTTTCCTGACATACGCAGTAATTCCTGTGCCGTCACTTATTTGTGATCAGATCCGTTTGATCAAAATAATAGCAGCTGGGGTCATCCATGTGATTGCTGGAGCTGCGTCAGTACCCTAGAATGTCAACCGTAGCATTTGGAGCAGACATCTCGGAGTGTTTTGTCTCATCTTGACCTTTGCCTTTTGCAGAGGGACCCCATGCATGGTGTCTATGGAGGTTGCAGGCGACTCTGGAAAGCTGAAAACTTTCACGTTGCTGCTGCGCTTTGCAGCCTTGAATGGCTGACAGGAGCTGCTGGTGCAAGGTGCCTTCTTCTAGGTACTGAGCACGTCCAGTTCCCGACAGGCTCATCAGTTCCCGAGGCCATTCAGCACCATGCAGGGCTGAACTCTTTACTAATACAGTAGATGGTACGGGCCAGATCCTGGAGCTGTTTGATTCACGCCAGTTGAGCATCTGGCCTGATGGATGAATCTGGGCACTTATTTCCTGGAGGTGCGCTGCATCTGGGGGAACAGGGTGTTCCTGGCCGCGAGTGGTTCCAAGAGCCAGGCGATTGTCCAATGGCAGGATTGCTCAGGCCGGGCAGTTCCACTGCTTGGTGGGACCCACCCTGCCTTACAGCATCCATTCCTGGTAGCTTGTGCTGGAGAAGGCTATGTATGACCTGCTGGATGGAGACTGGCCGCGCTCCCTTAGGTAGGCTGTACCTCCAAGGCAGTGGGGTCCATTGGTATGTGCCCCTGCTCCCAGCACTGTCTTGCCAGCTTTCCTGTGACTGGAAGTGATGGACGAGATCTATTCCTACCTTATGACGAACTGTGCTAGAACTTCGGGCAGGTTTTGTGCTCCGTGATATGGAAGTAGGGTGGCTTTGGAGACCTCTCCGATTGGCCTGGGCCCCTGACCTATTTTCAGGGCAGTGAAGCCCTTGCCAGGCGACCCTCTGGCATCATTCCCATTACTAAATTCACACACAAGGGTGCCAGAGTGTAAAGGACTGAGGCTGACACACGCAGGGCTGTAGGATGACGCAGTCTGTTCCATTCCACCTCTGTGGATGTTGAACCATATGGCTGTGAAATGTTACTCATTCTGAAGTCTAGGACATGAATACATTTTCTGTTCGGGAAGCATTCGGAGACGTGCCAAAGCTGTTTCTTATACAGCTGGTGAAGGGAGCCATCAGGGCAAACCTGCCTGAAAGGAGAAATTGAAAACAGCCTAGAAAGAAAATGTGTGTACATATGGTATGACATTTATTTATATCTTGTACTCAGGCACTTTTGCCCAAGCAGAGTTAAAAGCTCCTTAGTGAAAATGGTGGATTTTTCTAAGCTCTAACAGGATTTAGACCCTCCAGTGAATGTATAAACAAGACAAATTTTCGAAGTCCTCTTTGGCTAATGATTACTTGGAACTATTTTAGGGACCTGCTGGTCTGTTTGAGCGACAGTGCTGAGAATGGAAAATGACCCCAGAATCCAGCCAGTGCACTCCAGGACTTGCCTAACAGTGCACACAGTTTTCTGCTGCCACAAAATTGTTTTAGCACCAGGTTGGCAATGGGGAACCTTAGATGACTGGAAGGAGACACAACTTTTTTATCTCTTGGTTGTATTAAAATTCCAGTCTTTGTTCATGGTCTGTGAAAGTTTAATACCATTGGATGGTTGTATGAAATCAGCTGAAGATCCAAGATTAGTACCTAATGGGTAGTGTCCATCTACCATTTCAGCTAAAATTCTTGTTAGCACATTCGGCAGAAGGACCAGAGGCTTCATGGACAGAGAGACTAGATTAGCTCTAGAGGGGAAGGTTGGTCTTGCAGTTTTACCCCATTACAGTGAGTCACAAAATCTAGCATCTTTGGCATTGTGTCCCTATGTGACCTTGGGTGAAATCACTGTTTTTCTATGCCTCAGTCTTCCCATCTGGAAAATGGGGATAATAATCTTTTATCCACTTCCCAGGAATGTCGTGAGGCTTAATTGATTGACGTTGAAGGGTGCTCAGGCAGTGAGCACTGTGAAAAGGCATAAAAATTGGAGTTGCTCCTGCTATGAGCAGGGGGTTGAACTAGATGATTTCCTGAGATCCTTTCCAGCCCTAATCTTCTATGATTCTTCTATGAAATAGAAGATCTGATTGTGTGAGGTATTCAGGCCCATTGGAAAGTTGGTTTTGTGCTCTCTGTGGGTGAATGGAGGCCTTCAGCTTTTGGAGCTGGCAATCTGATGTCTTTCCCTTGTCTGGAGTTCTCTGCTGTGTTTTACCCTATAGCACTGGTCTGCTGAGGTCCCATCCCTTCCCATCCTGAGTTGTCCCAAGTCATCAATTGGCCCCAGTCTTTATTTAGCTGCTGCCCTTTTCTGAGGGTGGGCCATTGTCATCTGCACAGGAGGGCCCTTACCTTCCTCAGCTATGTTATCACTGACTAGCCCCTTTCTCCAGCACTACGTTTGGGGTGGTGGTGTCAGAAGCTGGGGCGTGATTCCATTTTCCTCTTGAAGAAAAGGGTTCCCTAAATATCCATTCTCACTCACAAAAGTTTTCAGACTAAAATCCTCGGTGTGTTTCCTGTAGTAGAGCCCTTTTATGATGATCAGCGACTGTTGCTCATCATGACTGTTGCCCATGTGGTGCAAGCGGTGAGCCAATATTTTGAGATATTGCAGGATTGTTTCTGTTAGGAGGAGAAATTTCTGATGCGAGCCGGTTGTGTTCTTGGTATAGCTTTATATATTTAGAAAAAATGACACCGGGTCCTGTTTCCCTGAACACAGTAGTAGAAACAAGTAGCAGGCAATTTCCTTGTTCAGAAACCTCCTTGTCTGCCACTCCAGTGAACTCTGTGCCCAAACAAGCCGTCTGTTTGCTCCTGCACAGATTCACCACAAAAACTCTTTGGCTTGGCGTTCCGCCTCCAACACACAGAGCTTCTAGTCAGTGTCCGAACCACTGTGTTTCTGGGGAAACCCCTGAGTTTACACAGCTTAGTTCTGACATTCCATGCGTCCAATTGTCTTGGGAAGTAGCCTCAACCAACTGTTTTTACTACATACGGCCTTGATTGCCCTTCCTGTTCAGCCTGAAATAGCTGGCTGTGATGAGGAATGGGATTGTCCTTGGATCCAGCACTCACCCACTGGCACCTTTCAGAATGACAGCTCCCATCCAGATCAAGAGTATCTAAGCACATCCGCCTTGGACGACAGGAGAAACACAGCCCAGCCTCCCCTGCCATTCTTATCCATTGCCACTTCGCATTTATTGTCTAAAAATGTGAAAACCTCTCCTCGAGTAATGACTTGTTTCTCTGCTGTTTATGACTCTCTCCCCCACCCCATAACCCTTGGTGACTTATAGGAAAGGCCTTCCCGAGACGTAACCCGAATGCGTTATTAAAGTAAACCAGCATTATAGGTAAGGAAGCCATGAGTTGTTGCTAATGCTCAAGAAAACAAAGCCGGGTGTTAAGCAATGGAAATATAATCTAGCTGATGTTTTACATATGTTTTAGGTCTGTCTGTCATAACCTGCAACGTTCTCCTCGGGGTCTCTAGCAAAGCACCTTTTCCTGTGACATACAGAATGGCGATTTTTTTGTATTGTACACACATGTGGCAGTTCCATGTCTCCGGCTCCCTCACTTGCCAGGCTCACAAATGGGGCTTTAGATCACACGTTAGCCTGGGGGGTAATTGGAGGGAACGCTGCCACTGCGATAAAAAAATCCTGCCGCCCTGAGTCTCGGAGCCCAGGTCGACTGACTCACGGAGCGGGACTAAAAATAGAATTGCAGACAGTTGAGTTTGCAATGGAGTCTGGGCTCTGAAACCCTCTGAGAGGGATGGGTCTGAGAGCTCAGGCTCAAACCCTAGCCGGAACATCTACATTGCAATTTTTAGCCCTGAAGCCTGAGCCCGGACAGCCTGAGTTAGCTGACCAGGGCCAGCTGTGATTGTGCGGTGGGTCTTTTATTTGCAGCGTAGCTATATCATGATTTACTTTAATAACAATCTGATTACAGGGTAATTCAGCTGCGGATTAGGAGAGGACGGCCTGTGACCTTAGAAGCAGCTGTGAAATACCTCATATCACACATTCAAATCCCGAGCATTTCATCCTTTTGCGGTAGGTATGTTAAGTGCTATGCTATTTACTAAGTGTGACCTGACGAAGGGAATGTATTGACTGAGCTGCTGCCTGGAAAACCAATATTCCCTGTCACTTCTGCTATGAGTGTGGCCACACCCTGGTGTCCTTGTGCAAAACCTCTCACTATTACACATGAATGGCAGATAAGACATTTGACCGGGATGTGGAAAAGCTGAGTTCTGTTCTGTCCTTTGCCATAGACTTCTAATCAGGGGCAGTCTTAGTGAATATGGGCCCCTGGATAAAAGTCAGCCTTGACTTCTCCCTCCCCCCCCTCTGGCGCTGCTGCCGGCCCCCTGCCGCCGGCTAGCTTTTCCCCACAACCACTAAGATGTGTCTGTCTCTTGAACGTGGCAGCCTTTTGGAAGGCTGTGATGTCATACAGTTTGTGGAGGGCTTTGGCACCATTCGAGGTAAAAGATGCTATAGAAATGTAAAAAATCAATCACGGGGCTCTTATTCCCTATGACTGATCTAGGAGAAACAAACAGAAGTCCCTATATTATTATGATTACTTTGTGGATAACATTGCCTAGTGTAATCATGTGATCTTTCCCATCATAAAAGTTGACCCTGGGCAACATTTTTTCAGTCATCCGCTCTTTCTCTCCACCTGCAGTGTCACTGGATGGCTGAAGGGAATCAAACCAGGGCACTGATGGCCACTGGCAGACTTGTGCCTGCAAAGTGTTGAGCACCCATAGACCTGACTGGTCTCCCGGTCTCCAAGGAAAATCCAGATTCTGCAGGATCGTGGTGCTCTTCCTTCTGAGTTGAGGTAAAACCAAGATATCCTAGCATGGTGCTTGGGGAGCCTGTGCTATAGGAAAGGCCATCTTTCAAATGGGCATAAAGTCAATGGCCTGACCCATACACATTCCTTGAAACATCCTGTAGCGCTTTCGGATGTGTTTGGGTGTCCTGGAAAAATTCCAGCTCCTAGCTTATTCTGTCTACCTTACATTCAACTGGCTCTGTATTTTTCAATTTCCTTTCTGAAAACTGTTGTGTTACTGACACAGAGTAGCTAATTCATTCCACCCAAGCTGTATTAGTGGGGTGGGTGAATGCTCCCTCATATGTAGAGCATTTAAAGCACTTCAGGATGAAAAGCACTACATAAATATAAGTTATTAGAAGGCATCTCCGGTGAGTAACCTTATTTTGACTGGATGACTGAATTTAAAACTGTAGATCTATCTTTCACCATCTATATTTCTCAAGTTGTAGCTGCTCAAACTCATGATCACAAAGAATTTTCCAACTTCCCTTTTCAGTCATTGGCATTCAGGAGAAATTCATACATCTGTGTTTAAAAGGACGTGTGTGTGTGTGTGTGTGTGTGTGGGAGTGTGTGTGGCGGGTGGGGGTTGGGGGTGGGTGGGGGGACAATGAAAGACATGGCAAATGAAGACACTTTTCATGCCAGACTTGATTTCTTTGAAGTTTTCAGGCTTTGGCAGTAATAATGACAGAAAGCTTTGCTTTCAGCTTGGAAGGAAGCGAGAGAGTCTGAGGGCTGTGTGGATGAGAGGGGGTTGGGGGGGATGCAAGGTTTTTATTTTATTAATTAAGCAGATGAGCTAGTTTTTATATGACACTTTATTGAAGATTAAGGCCAACATTTTCAAAAGTGACTTTTAGTTTCAGCAGCCTCAATTTTTAGGTGCCCAGCATTAGACTAAAAGTCTTCAGAGGGATAAATAGGTTGCATAAATTAGTTTTGCTTTTGGGTCTAAAAGCAATGAGGCTGGAAATTGTTGTTGTTGTTTGCACAAGTGAGCATCAGGGTCGCCAACTTTCATGACATTTAGTGTATTTCTTAAAGTCTCAGCTCCTGGAGTCTTGTGCATATGTGGGAGATCTCTGCCTTCATTTTTTAAAAGTAACATGTTTGCAGAGAGAAGCTTGAAAAGGTGACTACAGTGCATCTAAAGGTTCAAAAACCCGAGAGGAAAGAAAAAGATCCACATTTTATTTTTAAAAACTAATGGTTTTAAGCCACATTCATTATTTTTGGGTGGGGCTGACTCATAGGACCTGTGAGGAAAGGTTAAAAAACTGTGCCTATTTAGTCTTCAGGAAAGTAGACAAAGGAAAGACCTGATAATTGTCTTCAAATATGTGAAGGGCTTTTATGAAGAGAACAGGGATGAATAGTTTTCCATGTCCACTGATGGTGGGACAAAAAGTATCGGGGTTTAATCTACAGGAAGGGAAATTTAGGTTAGATATTAGGAAACATTTTCTATGAGAGTAATTAAGTTCTTGACTAGTCTTCCATGGGAGGTTGTGGAATCCCCATTGTTGGAGGTTTTGAAGAACTGGTTACACAGACAACGGTCAGGGATGATCTAGGTTTACTTGGTCCTGCCTCAGTGCAAAGGGCTGGACTTTGATGACCTCAGGAGGTTCTTCCTATGATTTCTGGGGCTTTTCAAGTCTGACAAAGCTGGAGCTGTATAGCTTAGGCTCAGCTCCCGGGGAAGTTCCATCTGTTGCTGGCACGAGTCTCTCCCTACAGGCTGTCAAGTTCATAGCCCCAGCAGCAGGTCACTGAATGGGAGGCTATGGTCACAGAGATAAGGAGATCAACACCAGAGACAGCATTTAGCCACACAGCTGAAAAGCAGGGAGAGAGAGAAAAACATTGTGGATTTTATCAGTTCTAATCAGAATAACAAAGGCAGTGACCGTATCAAAATGTTTAGGTATGAGTAAAAATAGTGTGTGTTAGAATAAAGGCTTTTGATAAGTAGTAAATAATGATAATTTAGAGCAAGCTGTAGCTCAAAATCTAAAATGGTGATGTCATGTTAGAGAGGAAGAGAGAAACAGGGATGTCCTGTTAGAGAGAAACAAAATGGAGGCATTAAGCCACAGATCCAATAGCAGAAATGTAGAATGGGATGAAATGAAGATCACTCCTCATACCTGCAGGGAGGGGAGAGTTAGGAAGGAAGTAGGATCTTAAGGACATCCAGCTTGAAGTAAACAAGTGAGATTAATTAGCATATCAGACAACTGATTGGTCAAAAATGATACCACCCCTGCGAGGAGAGGATGCTGATGATTGACATTAAGAAAGCAACCAATCAGGAAGGGTCAGACATTGTATATAAGGCAGAGAGCAGTGGTTGAATGGCCAGAGTAGAAGACAGCAACAGAAGGCGCATCGGGTAGATGCAAGTGGCCGGACAGAGCAGACGGGCACTTAGATGAGACAGAGGGGTTTGACCAAGAAGAAGGAGAGTAAGTACAACTCTTCTTAAAATAAGGAATGCATGGGTGAAATTGTAAATAAAGCCAGATGCTTGCACGTGAACCCCACCCACTCTACGACTGCCTGATCAACACTCATAAGATGTTACCTTGTAGTAATGTTATTGAATATCAACCATTGTAAAGTTACTTCATGCATGCGTATAAAAAAATCTGGGTATTACGTTGTAATAGATTTGGCTTTATATTATAACAATATAGTAAGGCTTTATAAATATGTATGAAGGATTTTTCTCTCTCTGTTATATGCGGCAATAATCATATGTCTGCTATGCTATGCCACATTAAATATTTATAATATTGTGCTATAATACACTGTAAGGAAATGTTACATTGTGTTCTGAGTGTTGCATTGCAATTTTATGGTTTGTGTTATATTTGATATCACATCCCATTAGGTTACATGGTTTATTATAGTGTCTTGTATTGTCTTAAGTAACTTATGCCATTTGTTACATTGTGTTGGTTTTCCATTTAAATTGTATTAGAGTTAGTATTTAATAAAGAGGCATTTTCTTTCTGAAGAAATTACTGATAGTGTCAGTCCTTAGAGTGGAAGGCTGTATCTGTGTCTTTCCAAGGGTAACCAAGGCAAGCAAGTCTAGGGAGTTTTCCAAAAGATTAAAAGGGAAACCCCCAGTAAACCCTTGTGGATCCCCTAGGTAGACCATCTCCTGTTACCTGCTTATGGAATTAGGGCTGGTGATTGGTCCATTAGAACAACTAAGCCATTATAGGGTCTCTTGGGTCCAAATTTGGGGGTGACAATGTGTAGTATTCAGGCTACTATGTTGCTACGCCCAGTTGTTCTGTGCCTCCTGAAGTTTTTAATGTTTATGCCTTTGTTCTTAGACATAATGAGTGGAACTGATAATGAATCATGAATGCATGGATCACCCAGGCCAGGATTATGTCTAAGAGGATGGGACAAAATCTTCTGGCCAAGAAGACAGGGAATAGGGTATGTTTTGCCTCCATGCTCTTTGGGCATCTCGTAGCAATGAGGATTCCAAAAAGATCTAGGGTTTGTGGGCCTTTGAAGGATAAAGTGGGAAGTCAGGAAACTAGAGTATGGAAGGAAGAACTGCTTTGAACCTGGAATTATGCGGGGTGCTTTTGCTCCTGTGTTGAGGCTGTGAAGCAACATCCATGGCTCTTGCCCAGTCTTGACTGCAAAGGTTTTGTGCATATACACAAGGGGAAAAAACCTCAGCTGCTGCAAATCAGTATAGTCCCATGGAAGCCCAGCCCTATTTACAGCCAGCTGAAGGTCTGGCTCGATTTACTGAATGTGTTGGAATATTGTAGTGTCGGTTTTCTCTGCTCCAGGTTCTTAAACACCTGTTTCAGAGTGGATTCTCAGCCATGATTCTTGGATCTGAATTTCTCCCAGTGCTGAGATCTGGGATTCCAGCTCAGTCCTGTCTCTATAGTGTTTGAAGCCAGGTAGAAATTGATGCACAATTGGGCTCCCACAATGCTTTCCTTTGAAATACGGAAGGGTGACTGGTCTCTTTGCTTGGTTTCGGAGGCAGTTCAGGATTTAATAATCACCCACAGACCAGAGTTGGCATTGCAGTAATCCTAACTGGCTGGTGAGGATGCGGGACGCTAGGACAGTGAGAGTGAATGCCGACTCTCTGCAACCTAGTGTGACTAACAATCTACAAGAGTAGGGGTGTTGTGGGCCTTAACACTTGATTCCTTTGCCACATTTTGATATTCTCTCTGAAGCCAAATAGCCTGTCCCCACTCATTTAATCTTCTGAGCCTGATTTCTTTCCCCCACCCCTGGTAGAGCTCCATTTCTTCTTGATTATTGGCTCTTCTCTTTCCGGTTGCCATTCAGATGTCTGCTTATGATAGTGTCTAGCTTCATTCCGAAAAATATGGATGGTCATGTCTCCAAGATATAACATGACTTTACAAACGTATATTAAATAGATAGGATCTAATCCTCAACTGATATAAATCTGTGTAGCTCCATTGACTTCCCATTCTGTGCCCAGGGAGCCTAATTGTGAAAGTGCCACCAGATTCCTTGTTAATTATGAAAGATAAACCAAAAGTCATCATCAGGAGCTCGCAGAGGGGCTCAGCAAAAAGTATCTAGTTCACCCCTTGACCCATTCATTCCACCATCAACCGTAAGATGCTCAGTGCTTAGTGGAGAGGAGGGGGAGTGCCCATGTCTTCCTGGTCTATCAAAGCTCCTTTTAGTTAGTTCTCTGATAGTAAGTGGAGGTTTGTAGGAGAAAAGGGAAGCAACAGCATAGGAACATAGGAAAAAGAGAATGAGGAGGGAAAGTTTGAAGTTTACCAATGTTTGTTCCTATCCCATGCAGTTATAGGAATATTATTTAGGGAGATATGCCCACCTGATCTTAACAGATGAGCATTCTTTGTTGGTCATAGAAATTAGGGTTAGAATAGACTTGTTCAGCTATCCAGTCATCTCCTGGCCAGTGAAGACATGTTGTTTTGAAGTATATGTAATAATGCTTTGCCCAATGTCATTTTTAATGTAGCAAGTGATGGATGTGGCTTCCATCACATCCATTGACAGCCTCTTCCATGGCTAATGGATCACAGTGTTTAGAAATTGCACTGCAAGGTATAAAATGTAAAATCCATGCACTGGGGAAGATGTCTTCCAACATCAAGCATGGCAATTGCTTTTACCTTGTGCTATGAATAGGGATTGCTGGGATTGCATGTCTACCTTAAGATACCATTGGGGTCCATGCCATGTTAATGACATCTCCTTTTGGCTTTATAGTTACTTGTTTTCTGTAGTTTTCCTACCCCTTTACAAAGATTGAGCAGAGATGTTCATTTTAGGGCATAGACTGTGGTTCAGGTCCTTGGATATGCCCCTGTTGCTTCCTGCCACTCTCGTTGCAGGCAGTGGCTGTAAAAGCTACTTAATCAGCTACTCAAGGACCCTCTTTGCCTAGGAGAAAGCTTGTGTGGCACAGAGTCCCTGAAGTGGCTTCCACACTACCCCCAGGAGTAGGAGTGGCCCAGGTGTCCAATTCTCCAGTAATCCCTGGCCACTGGAATGGGCTATAGATGTAGAGGACCTAGAGCAGCCCTGAGGTTTCTGCTTTTGCCAGGGACAGGCCTGAAAGGTGAAGAACCACAAGACTGGAGTGTAACCAAGATGCCCTTCCTGAGCTGGATTGGGCTGTGCTCGGTTGCAGCTCAAAAGATGAGCCTTTATCCTGTCCATGCCACTTTGTTCACATCCCTGAGCATCTCCTTTCATGCTGGAAAACAACCTGTTTCCCTTCCAAGAGGCAACAAGTCGATTTTCATTTGCTATGGCTTACTAAGCACATTCCACTGCAAAGCAAAGACATGTCCTTGGAGACTGGTGCTGTGCTGGGAATGTGCCTAACCGCTTAAAGTAACATGTGGGAAGGCAATGTACCGTGCCCACTAATCTGCTCCCTCTGCTTCTCTTTTGCACTAAATATATTTGGGTTGGACACTAGTTCCTGGTATGGAAAGTTTAAACCTGCTTCTGAAAGACTATTGGACACTACAGTGGAGCAGTGCAATAAGTCATAAGAAACAAGCAAATCCTTTTCGGACGGATACTGGATGTCATTGCATCTGTTGTTTTAATCCAGGCACTAATTATACATGGATGTTCTTTCAAAACAGGGTGTAGCACTAGTGATTGGTGCTGGGGCAGCCAGCCTGCAGTTCTTTGCTGTGCACAGAATGGATATAGCATAGAGTAGCTGTAGTTCAAACTTTCCCCTGACTACCCGTGGGGCACAGTTTGCCCAGGCCAGACTACTATATGGCACCATAGACGTGCATGGTGGTTTATGTATGTGCCTGTAAGAAGACAGATTCTCAACTCAGCTATTACTATCTGAAAATACAATTTGCAGCCTCTAGAGGAGAAGGGGTGGTTCTAGTGCTCATTAATGATTTGGCTTCTTTGTTGGGATTGACAAGTTTGGGGGCAGTTTTCTCTAATTGGAAGTCATTCCACGTTGGTCACCAAATAGCAATTCCTGGTGACAACCCATGCTTATTATTCACCTAGGCTGAATTCAAACTGGTCACCTAGCCATTAAAAGTTCTGTGGTCCTTAACCATACAGTTGCCGGGTAGCTTGCATTCCGATGCTGTGAGATGTTTGCAGGATTCTCCCAGTCTAAAGTTTCTTGGGTCTTCTCTAGCCGTGCAAAGCAGTCTTGGAAGTCACTTAAGCAACTGCATAGGGCTTCTCCTTGTAACACATGGTATAGCTGGCCCTGTGTCTCCACTCACTCCAGAATAGTGTGTTGTCGGCCTGTGGCTGAACCATCACCTTTGCCCTCTGGCTGTCCCCAGTAGAAGAACTGATCCTTTTGGGCTGTTGCAGCCACACGGTATTTCAAACAGTCTTGAAGGTGCTCTCATTTGTGGTGGAAGCTGACTCAGCTCTAGGTTTATAAGGGAAGACAAAAAGATTGTCCTCCCAAACTCTTAGTTGTGCTAAGTTCTGCTTCTGCTCAATGGAGGATCTAGCCCACAATTTCTTGCCAGAGAAAGAGGCTAAATTCTCTGAATGAATCGTTGGCTTGAAATAATTGTCTATGACTCTTATCAGGTCCTTATACAACATTTTCCTGACATCTAGCGGCAGGGATCACAGAACAGTGTAAGTGGATCACATGTGATAGCACTTATTGGCCATTTTCTTTAATATGTGTGGATCACTTTCATATATGTATTTTTCTAATGTATATGCTAATAATTATCTCGTCTTTTTTCCCCAGTGAATGTATAAACAGGGAATGACTGCAGAAAATAAACACCCCTGATTAAGTTAGACAAGTTAGACTACCATTAGCAAATTTCAACTGGAAATTAGAAGACTTCTAACCATCAGAGGAGTGAGATTCTGGAACAGCCTCCCCCTATAAACAGTGGGGGCAAGAAACCAAATTGGTTTTAAGATGGAGCTTGTTAGGTTTGAACAGTAGTGTCTGAGAGCAGGAGACTGGACTGTCATCCAGCAGGTCCCTTCAAGTCCTGTGTTCCAAAAATCATGGTCTAGTTTTTGTTACTGAGTGCTGTACTTTAACCCCAACATTCCCCTCACTCAGGGGAGGAGAGTTTTATTATTCATTAGACTGCATGACAGATGGCCAGATGTAGCAGAGCACTGATGTGGATTCATTTCCTAAGCCCAGATCTCACATGTAACAATGCAGCTTCCTGTTCCTTTATATTGAAGGGCCTTTTCTCATTTCAAAATCCATGTGAATTAGCCATTTCCTGCCACTCCCAGCTGTCTGGTTGGCTGCTGAGCGCAGACGTGGCATAATCTCCAAAGACATCACAGGAAACATATAAACTCATCTACCTCAGGAAATCTTAAAGAATGACAGTGTCATAAAACTGTAGCAGGGACGTGCTCAGAAATTTAACTTTAATCTATTCTGGAAGAGCACTTCTGTGCTCCCTCCCAGCTTGGCAGGAGCTCGCTCTCCCCAACACCATTGCGGACCTGGGATGGGAGGAGTTCTGTGCTTCCAATGATTATTGGGAGGCAGGGGCATTCCCCTGCTTGTTTACCCCTTGTGCATGTGTAACCCATATGCCTGAAAAGGCTATCTCTGAGAGACCTGCTGAGGGTGGGTTACTGTTGCTGGGCTGATTAGCTACCCACAACAAGAAACTTCTGGAAGCAGGGAGTGGTAGCATTTTGAGCATGCTCCACAGTGTACCCTGCTGGTGTGATGTGTTGTGATCAGTCATGACATGAGAGCAGCAGTCTGTGCAGACAGCAGGCAGGAGCTGCTTTGAGAAGAGCCCATGTGCTCAGTTTTCAAGAGAGAAACTGAGCCAGGCGCGAACAAGATGTTTTCTCCCTCTAATGGAGTCATCTGCAACAGATTTTGCAGACATGCATATGGGACTGAGGGCTGGTTGCAAAGGGGAAGGAAAAGCCTGCATGGAATGCTACAGAAGATTCCTGCAAAGAAGGAAGAAGAGGACAGCTATTTCTTGCCACTCAAGCCTCTACACTGGAACAGAGACTGTAGCTGAGAGTTGAGTGAACTCCACACAGACTTTGGGACTCTTGGGTATCTTTCATGCAGGGGTTTCTGTAGGGATTGTTCTTGGTTAATTGTATTTTTTTTTCTTAGGATAAGGTTCATTTAGTTAGTAGTTAATAAAGTTCATTGTTATGTTTGGTTTTAGTAGTATTTTAATGTGGGAGGGTAACTGAGCAATCTTTGCTGTGAGTCCCATACAGACTGGCTCTTGCGTCTCCAGCTGCTTCTCCACAGGGATTGGGATTGATTTCTGTGAGGCACTGGAGAAGGGCAATTAAATGAATTTTAGCCCACCCGAAGGTTATACATGCCCCTATGCTAGTGGATTTTGGACAGATTTTCCCCTTTTTCATAACATCTGGTATCTGGCAGGGGTTTGGGAGCAAAAAAATTCACTTTGCATTTAGCTTCTTAATTTTGGGGACTGACTCTCATTCCTCCCTGGTGTGAACCAGGAGTAGTTCCACGATGTCAGTGAAGTTACACTGGTGTCAGTGAAGAGTGGAATTAGAGCCTTTGCTATAGGGACACCATAGGTTAATTGTTTTTTTGAAAAAGATCATGCATCTTTCACAGTCCAGATCCTTAGCCAGTGTAAATTGATGTAGCGCCAATAACTCCATCAATTTGCACCAGCTGAGGGATGTAACCCATGTCTAGCTGCCTGGAGTCGCTTAGGCGCATGAGCATCCTCCTCAGGGCAGACTGTTAAAAAGCAGCGCACAATCCCCAAATTGGTTGTGAGCTCTAGACTTGGATTTCACCAGCCAATTATCAACTGTGAACACTTCAGGTTCTATAATAGCCTTAACATGGAGTCAAAGACAGCCCCCTTGGGTACTCCTGGCTATTTTACCACTCAGGTAACATTGCCCTTTGTAAAACATGGTCACTTGCACCAAAAGCTACAATATTCAACTCCCAGTCCCAAAGGATCAGGCACTTACCCTAGATCTTTGCATCCTACACTAAAGATAATGCGTGTAGCCAATCCTATAATAAATTAACTAAAGATTTATTAACTAAGAAAAAGAAATGAGGGGTATTTTACAAGGTTAAAGTAGGTAAACGCACACACAAACAAATTAGCCTTAGGTTCCAAAAGATAATAGAAGCTGCTGTAATATGCAAGTTCTATATGTCCTCTAGGACTAACTCTGGCTAAGCAGCTGGGGATCCCATCTTTCCCTCCCAAAGTCCAATCAACTTAGAGAGCCAGTTTCTTCCTGTCAGGGATTTTTATTCGCTTCCTCCAGAGTTCAGGCTGATGGGAAGAGTCCTAGCGCATGAAAGAGTCTCCTTTTCATAGGTTTTGTGGGGAGAAATCAACAGAATCTTTCTCCTTGATAAATAAGGAGCCCTGTGGCACTTTTAAAGACTATCAAATGTATTTATTGCATGAGCTTCGAAGTGGGATTTTCTCCTTGTTTGTTTTGCTGAACTAGATGAACACGGCGACCCCTTTGGAACTTATCCTTGATGTTTCACAATGGCTCATTTGGTTTCAGTGGGGCTTCTTGTGCATTGCACCAGCTCTTTACGTTAATTATTGCTTCTTTCCCATTTGCTGAGTTACAGAGGTTTATAATACAAACATTTAATATAACCTTATGTGGGGTGCAGCTGTTAAGTGAGATTAATATTTGCAGCATCTGCCAAGCCTTTCAGAAAGACAAAACTCATTTTTATAAATCTGTTACCTTTTGTAACAACGTTAACACACAGTTAAGTCACACTGGTTTCCAGTTATGGATTTATCGGTGTTCATCTGGGACCTACGCACCTTGGCATAAAACTGGCAGCTGGTCGGCCAGCTTTATGTCCCTATTCCTCAAAGGGAGGAGGGTGGTTTTTTTTGTATTGTGAGGCTAATAAAAATCCAGATGTCTGGAGACGTTGAATTGTTTTGCTTCTAGGTTTTGGTATGTTGAATTCTTAATGCTTGGTGGTCATTGTCTATGCTGGGAATAGGGAGTCTTGTGATACCCAAAAGCCTCTTGATGGTGATGTAGAGTGGCCAACATATACTCATCATGATAGTTAGTGCCGTTGTTTGTTCTTATAACACATTGTAGAAGATTTGGGGTCAGATCCTCGGTTGACCTTTATCGGCATAGTTTAGTCTGATGGAGCTGCGCCAATCTACACAAGCTAAGGATCTGGCCATTAGAAGAATATTAATGGCTTAATTCTGATCTCAGTTACATCAGAGTACATCTGGATTAACTCTTAGAGGTAGTTCCAGAGGGGTAGTCATGTTAGCCTAGTTCAGCAAAACAAGGAATCCTCTGGAAGCCGTTAGATTAGGTCTGAATAGGGATTTGGGATGGCTTGCTCATTACCAAAGGTGATTTTTCCCATCTTTTAACATTCTCACCAGTTGTTCCTCACTGTTTGAATCAAAACAACTTATCTGATTTGCTGAAAAAGACTGAACTGATCTTGTGACTTGCCCTCCTTTGTATTTATTCATTCACCTGCCAGGCTACAGTTTCTATTTCTTGCATCTGATGAAGTGTGATTACACCCACAAAACCTCATGTAATAAATAAATTTGCTAGTCTTTAAAAGTGCCACAGTACTTCTTGTTTGTCTTGGAGGTAGTGACTCTGTTTTTGTGTGTTTGTGCAGCACCTAGCATAATAGCACTCCAATCATGATAGGGATCTTTGGATGTTACGGTAATATTAATGATATTGCAGGCCATGGAGTTTTGCTTACTTTACATGGAGTAACTGACAGCGGAAGCTGGTCCCAGGTCTCAAAGATGGTATTTTTATGAAAAACAAAATAATCACTTACATCTGTCTAATCTGGTTGGTGGCTCTCTTGCTGGCTAGTCACAAGGCGCTGGCTCCTCCTCTGTATTTCCAGCTTCTAAATTCCAATAAACTAAAATATACTTGCAAATGCATTCCTAATATAATTGTAATATGTAAAGCAACAGTGATCGTTTCCCAAGGGGCCTTACATGACAGACAGCGGAGGCCACCCAGGAGGTGATCTCGATATGAAAAGGTCGCCTATTCCGTGTAGAAGCCTGAGAACTGCTGATCAATGTAATAATTACGATTTGTGTTACAGTTGCACCTAAAAGTCCCACTCAGCCTTATTCTGTTGACGGTTGTACAAAGGCTTATTAAAAAGATGGTCCCTGCCCCATAGAGCTTACATTTGAGGTTCCAATAGTGGAAAGTAGAGGTGGAGGACAAGGTCAGAATAAAACTTGCATAGCTTGGCACTGCGAGCGTTAGTCATGGCTCTCATCTGACCGGCTCTTGTGCACTGATGCTGTCTTGTAGGCATCCTGGCATGGATCAGTCACCCCCCAGCACACCTAAACTGTATTAGCTACGCTTGCCATTTCCCCGCTGGGATTTCCGGTCAGCAGTTCTGATGAAAATGTCTTTGTTAGATTGATCTGGTAACCTGACCTATGGCCAGAGGCGGCTTTTGGGGTAGCCGAAGCAGGCGCATGCCTAGGGCCCTGAGCTATAAGGGGCCCCATCGCCTGCTTCGCCTACCCCAAAAGCCACATTTGTCTTAGTCAGCAGCAAGAAAAAGGGCTGGCCTCTGGGGTAGGGGCCAGTGGAGGGGAGCTGGGATTGGCGGTGGGGGACTGGGACTGGGGCTGTGGGGAGGCGCTAGGGCCAGAGGGTGGGCCAGGGTGGCAGGGAGCCAGGGCTGGGAAGGGGAGGGGACCAGAGAGGGAGCCCCCACAGGCCTATGGTGACCCCAGAATGGGCCTTCACCTAGGGCTGTCCCTGGTGGGGGTGATAGGGCGACCACCCCAGGTACAGTGGTTTGTTAGGCTCTGTGCTGCCCCACTGCCTTTAGCGGCAAGCTAGGCCATCCAGGGGCTGAGCGGGAATGTGGATCAGCCGCCCAGGGGGCAGGGTGGGAGCGTGGAGCTGCCCCCCCAAGGATGGCCATCAGTTCGATTGGATCTGTAAAGACCCGCTCAGACGATCAGGAATTGATACTGCAATACCACCCCAGCAAATGGGTAACTGGTTCGAAGGGAGGGCCCCTTCCTTCGAACCAGCACAGTGTGTGTGCCGGGAGGAGAGAAGCCGAACATAGATACCCAAGTTATTTTAGGTAACTTGTGTGTCTACATTAGACTACCGCTGAAAAGGGCAGGCAGAGTAGATCTGCCCTAGGAAAGGCATCTGGCCTAGAGTCCCGAAATAAATGGCTACTGCGAATTCTCTGTACAAGAGATTGATGTGGGTTTTTGTATAATGCTCCTCTCAATGCCATCTTACACCCTCCTGGCTTTTCATTGCACATTTTGTAAATTAAGCACTCATGGGGCAAATCATTACACCCATGAGTAACTTTACTCCTGACAAGTAAGCCAGCGAGCATGTGTTTGTAGGTGCACCCCTTTAGGAACCACTTCACCCACCACTGAAATGCAGCAACTATTTACTACCTTTCAGCAACCCTGTACAAGAGGTTCCAGAGGGGTAGCCATGTCAGTCTGGTTCAGCAAAACAAACAAGGAGTCTGGTGGCACTTTTAAAGAATAACCAATTTATATATCGCATGAACTCTTGTGGGAGAAAATCCCACTTCCCCAGACACTTGAAGATGGAGAACTTACAGAATGGAAGGAAAATATATGCAGGGAAGTTGAAGTCATAGGATCAGGTCAGACTGTTACAGCAAATCAAAGCTGTTGTTTAGATTCAAACATTTGCAGGAACAAACAGATCTGCATCTTGGCGAAGAACAGCATATTAGAGGGAGGTGAGGTAAAAAGAAGGCAAAATCACCTGATGTAATAAAAAAAGAAGGTACAAGAAGGTTTGGGTGGAAATGCAGGGGGAGAGAGGGGAGTTATCCAGATTGAGGTCCATATCCCCATTCTTGTAAGCAGTACCAGGGGATATCTAATGCTCACAAGGCCTTCACTTCCCATCCAGAAGGCTGAAGTTCCTTCTGCTTTTAAGAGCATGCCATGGTATTGGTTTGGGTCTGACTCAGAAAAGTATCACCTGCTTAATCAATGCTATTCTGGAGTTCTCCCTTCCAGCTACTAGCCAAACCCACCCCGGCTTAGCTTGAAAACATCAAAGCCAAGTCCCATGGGGATCTGACTGATTAGTGACATGAGCTGGTTCCTAAGCCTTGGCACTGTGTGTGCGTGTGCACAAAGTCAGTGTAAATCTCACCTTTGTGCTCTCTCAATCCTGAAGCTCTTATGTGCAGGTGCTACTCTAACCTACCCTCACTTCCAAAGAGCCAGAAGGGCAGGCTGGGACTGGCATAGCCATAGTTGTATCGTGCCCATACAGCTTTTCCTTTGACTGTGCCCGTCACGCTGCAAGTGGGGAGGAGAGTGCTGTAGAAACCTCTACGCTGGCCATGTATGCCTTGTGCAGGGTGATCCTTGTAGAGATGGACAGGGCCCAACCTAGTAACAGGGAGACCTTGGCTCTAGTTCCAGCACTGGCTTTGCCCTATTGTGTGACTTTAGAACAGGGGTGGACAAAATTGGGTCACAGCTAGGCGTAAACAATTTTACTTTTGGTCGCCAGAGGGCACTCCTCCATTACATTTCTGCAGTGGAGCTAGGTGACAGGCTACTAAAACTGTCACCATGGCAACAAGAAACATACACTTTGTCGAGACCTGCTTTACACAAGTTACTTTTATCTGCATCGTTGTTTCTACTCCCACCCTTTGTCTGTCTGCTCCAATTTTTTTTTATTGCAGTCTTTGTGGGATAGGGGCTATCTCTTGTAGACCAGTGGGCATAGTGATTTTGTAGCCCCTGGCTTCGTTGGGCCCTCATGTTGGTTGGGGGTCTCGCAGGGCTTGTCTATGCGACCAATTAGTTTGCGACAAGCTGGGGTGTGAATCTAGCCTGCTGCGGACTCACCATCTATGTGGACCCTGCTGTCGTGCACTCAGGGTTTGTTAATGTACTTTAATTTAACCCTCTTTCAAATGGGACGAGGTCAAAGTGCATTAATAAACTGTTAATGCACGTCAGTATGTTGGATGTGGACAGTTCAACCGCGGTGGGCTTCTATGGAGGAAATTCCCACCCTGACTTGCCATGGTCTAATAATTGGTTGTGTATACAAACCCTAAGTGCTCCTGTAATACAGCTAATAAATGAAATGTGGTGCAAGGAAATCATTCCATACCATAGGACCTGGCCCTATATCTTTCAGATTCCTTGCGCCAATTCTCTGCTGGCGTTGCTCCACTGAAGTAAATGGTCGTACACCACCAGGGAATTTGGCTCATTGTTGTACTCTTTTGTGTTCTTCAGTGATAGTTCAGCTAATTCATTGACTTCAAATTTCAACTCTCTGCGTTTAACTGAAAACCCCAGGAAGAAAAGGGCCCCTTTAGTGCCAAGGGTAACATTCTACTTTTGTTACTTTTAAACCACCTCGCAATTCAGATGTAAATGCACGAAAAATGAGAAGAATCCAAATACTCCAATAGATTTGCCATACGTCGGAATGATTTATGCGCAAATGACGAAAGAACGGAGAGAGCTAAAAAGTAAACAGGTAGGAATGTTTTTTTCTGGGTGTGGGTTTTTCCCCTTCCGTTTTACTTGTCTTTCAAACTGAGGTCAAATAGAAATGGAGAGTTTAGGGTAGGGGGAGTAAATGAAAGCAGGACTGGGTTCCACAGTGAGAGACAGTCACTGACCTCAAGTGCTCACATTAGACAAAGACGAAAGAAGGGTTATTTCCGTTTTAGTACTGGGGACTGAGGCACAGAGAGAGGAGGTGGCTTGCTCGAGATCACATTGGAAGCCTATGCCAGGAGCCCCAGTCCCAGCTGCGTAGCCACAAGACCATCCGTTCGCTCTTCATTTCAAGTTCTTCCGATGTCCCTGACTAACAGAGAGCGAGGGCTTGCGTGCCAGATTTCCATCTGCGTGATATTTACTTGTCAGTGGTGGGTCTGTCATTAGGATCATTCTTAAAATGGGTCTGGTAGTTCAGACACCGGTCTAGGCAATTTTTGATTGGGTTTTGGCTGCTCAGTGGCTGGTTTGGGCTTCTTGGTTGGTATGTCCTGCATACTGCACATAACATGTTGCTTCATAGAAGAATGCTACAAAACAACATTTGACAGTGTTTGACAAAGGCTTCCATGGAAGTTTGTCATTGTCTGTTTATGCAAGAGTCTGTTTGGGAGGACGGGGCTAGAAGATTGAAGAACGATGCAAACCACGGAGCTGAAACCCAGCTCCAAAGGAAAAAATGTCAAATAGAAGCAGAGGACCAAGCTCTGCCTTTGTTTTCATTGAAATGTACAGTCAGTAAGCGGTTGCAGCCTCTTCATGATTTTAAATACTGAGGGGCACGGGAATCCTCACTTGTATCTGGGCTCTAACATGATGATCATGGGATGTGAGCGCTACGTCAGTGGTTAAAGTATAATTTCATGGGCTTTGGAACCCTCCTAATTTCCAGGCCCCCTTCCCGTATTGTCTGGGCCCCCTTCATGCATGTGCGGGCCCCAACCCAGGTAGGCATTTGCAACCACTTCTCAGTACCACATGCATTGGTTATCGCTCCATAAAAATATTTATAATTTTATATGGCGTTTATGTCTATAGCAATTATTGTCACACACTAGCAAACACTGCATAGTACAATAAGTATTGTTATTAACAACGGTGGGGCGTAGGACCTGCCAGCCGCCAGAGCAGGGCAAAACATGCGTTCCGACAGACTTTTCTATTTTTAAGGTCCCCGGAACTCTGGCCCCTCAAATTTGGGACCCCCCAGAACTGCATTCCAGTGCATTCCCCCTTACTTTAACTCCTGCACTACATGGGCATGAATCAATTCTATTCTGTCAACTGCCATGTGAGGCAGGGAAGTCACAAAAAAGGGGAACGGGGTGACTTGACCAGCCCCTCAAAGTCTGGGTTGTACCCAAGCTTCTGAATTCCCAAGAGGCTGCAATCCCAAAGGCATCAATGGAGTTGCACCCAACTCTGACCATGGCTAGTTGATTTCTGTTGTGTGTGTCTGAAACTGGTGCCTTTCCTGTTAAGCGTAAAGTGAACCCCCGGCTTGATCTTCCTCTCTTTCTTCTGATGGGGGTAGTTCCACTGAAGGGAGCTGCTTCAATTTGCTCTCTGATCTCTAATGGCTCAGGGCAGCCCCATGGTGCCCAAGCACAGAGCTTATGTATTTACACAACTGCGATAAAAGACCTGCAGCACGGCCACAGCAGGCCCAGGTCAGCTGATTCGGACTCACAGGGTTCAGGTTGCGGGTCTATAAATTTTCAGTGTAGACATTTGGATGTGGGCTGGAGCCTCCACGCTTGCCAATTCAGCTGACCCAGGCCAGCTGCAGGGATTGTATTGCAATGTAGACATATCCTGAGATGGGGAGTCCTGCTAAGATTCGTGTATCCACTTCCAGCTGCTCTGTAGGGGGAATGTTCAGGAAGGAAAATCCTCTTGCCTTATGCGGGACTTCAGGGGCCTCTTTGCCCTCTGCCACTTAGGAAACTGGATTCTTTTTTTCATGCTTACCTCCTTGGCTGCTCTCACGCCTGATCCTATATCCAGGGAAAGGTTCAATTGGGATTTCCTATTTCTTCTTGGCCCCCTCTCCCCCCACACTTTTCCTTCCTCCCCTTCTCCTGCCTTCTTTGCATGGCAGTAATTCACATTGCGCTGGATCTTTTTACCCCGGAACGCTCTCTATGTAGCTATTTGGTCAAATTAATGTTCGTTGGTTGCTTTTCCCTCCTTTCATGGGCTTGGGGGCAAATGACCACCGCCTTGATGACTCAGGCGTCAGTGGGACCGTCCCATCTGCTGCTGCTTCCCCGCTGAACCAGTGAGTCATTTGTCACATCCACACGGCATTGGACGTGGTTTCACAGCGTCTTCCGCCGAATCCTTTTGATGGCCCTGGGAAGATGGAGCAAGGCTCTGTGGCAGGTTTTCCTTTGCCCACACCTGTTGATGAAGTACTTAGACTGGAAGCTCTTTGAAGAAGGGACCATCTTTTTGTTCCGTGTTCGCACAGGGTCTAGCACGATGGGGTCCTGATCCGTGGCAGGCTCCTTGGTGCTGCTTCAGTACAAATAATTCTCCGCTGACTACATTGGAATCTTGTAAACAGCCACAAATAAATAAATCCCTCTATATATTAAGTAAACGTAACTATACCAGATCCTCAGCTGCTATTACACAGTGCTCTTCCAGCTAATTTATGCTAGCTCATGATTTGGCCCTTTTTAATTAATAGTTTCCTGTTTGTTCGTATCCTTCATCTAGAATGAAAACGTCAACGCCTGGCATAACGGTCTTTGGCTATGTCTACACTTGCTAAAATTAGTTCGAATTAGTTAGTTCGAACTAACTAATTCGCACTAATTTTAGTTAGTTCAAATTAGCTTAATTTGAACTAGGAAAACTTAGTTCGAATTAGCGATCCCCATTCATTTCAATGGCCGGTTAGTTCGAACTAAGAAATTAGTTCGAATTAACATGGCCACATTGGTTAATCGAACTAGTTAGTTCGAATTAACCCTTTAGTTCGAATACCCTATTCAAACTTCTTAGTTCTAATTAAGGAAGCCCTTAATTCAAACTAACTTGCCAATGTAGACATAGCCTTTGATTCCACGGCAGATCATTGCATTGCAATAGGGATACTTTACGTGGAAGTTCTCCATCTTCAAGCATCTGATGAAGAGATTTCTCCCACAAAAGCTCATGCGATAAATAAATTTGTTAGTCTTTCAAAGTTTGTTTTGCTGAACTAGACTAACATGGCTCCCCCTCTGGAACAGTACTATGTAATTACCCATGCTGAAATTTGGCTAGAAAGAAGGCAGGTTAATCTGCCTCACACCCTATTACTCTGCCAAGAAACACCACAAGATCCATATCTCATCCAGAAAGGGGACCTACAGCAGTTCTGTCCTTTAACAACATGGAGAACATATGTTGAGTGCCACCTACAGACTGCCAGCAGCCTGTGTGTCTCCCATCCAGGTACTGTTTCTTTCCTCTGCTGCTTCACTTCAGCTATGACAAGCAGACAGCGGCACACGGGGGAGAAGAACACTGACTAGCCAGAATGAATGTGATGAATAGTTCATCTCTATGATATTCCGGGGTTCAATCCAAACCAGTGAAGGGCTGTGCCACCCCTGCCTGGCAAACCTGGTTCATTGCTTCCATAATGCTTTCCTGCTGTAGCTCACAAACAGCCTGGTGTGTATTTACAGTAGCATCGCTTGTAACCCAGCTCACCTGTAAATACACATGCAGGTAATATACTGTGCGTCTTGTGTAGCTGAAGCATGATAGTCACCCTTTGGCTTCCACCAGCCTTGGTTACCACTTACCGGGCAACCTCAACACGCTCCCAGTCCCAGATTCCCCTCCCGAAAAGTGTGTTCTGCACTGCTCAGCCTTCTCCTGGACAGTCCAGATACATTAGGTCTGTTGCCCCACTGAGGGGATCGGTATACAACAGTTTGCTACCCTAAATGGAGTTCCCCGCACAATTCAGTTTAAACACAACACCGGATTCGTTTTGTTGAATGGATACAGGTTATGCAACTGCAAAGAGATGGGGTTTAAGTGAGTGCAAGTATAAGGCATTAAAGTCGGAAATGGTTAAAAGAGAAATAAAGATAAAACACTTCCTAGCCCTAGAATGTAACAAATGAGACTTGGTTCAAGGTGAAATCCTTTACCACAGGTTTCTGGGGTGCGTCTACACTGGCAATTTAGGTTGACTTAAGGAGGCTTAAGTGGACCTAAACAAAGGTGCGTCCACACTGGGCTTTTATTAAGTCGACTTAAGCATTTCCTTAAGTTGACTTAAGGAAAGCTTGAGTCTACTTAACACCTCCTTTTAAGTTGACTTAAGCCTTACATCGACTCTTAAACCGACTTAAAGCCAGTCTGGATGGGGATTAGTGCCTAAATCAACCTTATTAAGTTGACTTAAAGCATGAAGTCGACTTAATAAGTTCAATAAGGGGCTATGTCTACACTAGAAAAGTTAGGTCAGCCTTATTAGGTCGACTTAAGAAAGTTGACTTAACTTTTCTAGTGTAGACATAGCCCTAGTGACATTGCTGACCATATTCTCAGGCCAGGATGTGCTTTCAAAGTCTGTTTCATCTGTCATCTTAGGCGAAAGAGAGAAAGAAAGAGAAAAGGGCTGTTTTCCCGCTCACTTTTACAATTCAGTCTCTTTTTGATAATGCATTGTCCTAAGGGTTACCTCTAGATAAAGTTAATTCCTGCTGTGAAGTTGGAGTCACGGCGTCTCGTGGTGAATGAGGTTTCATGCTATTGTTTGCCGAGATGCAGATCTGTTTGTTCTTACCCCCTTTCTTTGCCAAAAAAAATAGCTACTCGATAGGCGATTGCCCATCAACTTTGCTGGCACCGGACTAGAGGCATCAGCTTGTCCTTTGTCTTTCAGAAACTGATTTACCCAGTTTAAACACATTTTCAGACCCGATTTTAGTTTATGTTTGCAACTTTACCTGGAATGTTGCTACATACATTCCATCATGCTATTATTCACCAGTGAGTTCTTACTTTTCAAATGATACCTCGCAAGGTACGTTTTGCACAAAGAGTATTACAATAGTGCGTAGGGCGTGATACAGGGGTACCTTCACCCGTCAGTCACAGTCTCCTGCTATGGTGTTTAGCTTTCTATGGGGATGCTTTGATTGCATTGAAGTTGTTGCTGACGTTAGAGAGTCTTGTGATCTGGGACAAATTTCACAGACCAGAAAAGCACGGCAAGAAAGGAGAGAGAATGCAGAGATGACACAAAGCCGTAGAGCGGGGTTGTTAAATTGGGACCCCCTTTGAAAATATTTCAGGCTGTGACAACATCCCCCGCATGTTACGCCTTCCCTGTTACTGCACTGCTTCTCAGCGTGGTACTGCCTTTAGAGTACCTGGCCAGAAGCCACTGGTCTCTGGCCACCTAGCGTTAGCAGCCACAACCGCAGCAAGCACAGGGAGCTGATACCACGCACCCCGTCCCTCCCTTTAAGGGGTCCTGATCCTCAGTTTGAGAACTGATGCTGTAGAGAGAGAGAGATCTGGGGATGGAAAAAGAGCGATAGCTGTTCAGACTTCCCTCTGTAGTATGTTTTTCTCAGGAATGATATCCTGACTCCATGGACGTGAAACGGGGATTTTGCCCTTCACTTCAATGGAGTCAAGATTTCCCACCAAGTTTTTAAAATTAATGGGCCAGATCATCCACTGGTGTAGAGTGGTGGTGTTCCATTGACTTCCAGGAAGCTGTGCTAATTTAAGCCAGCAGAGGAACTGGTCCAGGGTTTAAATAACAAGGTCTCCGTTTCAGGAAGAAAAGGAAGCAGAGACTCATCTGAGGAATTCCTTTTGTAACATCTGGAGCTTGCACTCTCATTATGCAGTGCTGTCAGCATAAATTAAGCAGAGACTGATTCTGGCAAATGCCTTTAACTGAGGCCATCCACACGTGCAGCCATTGAACTCATTGTCTGCGGAGGAGTCTTGAGTCACTGCAATAAACGTTTTGCAATTACCGCGTGAGCGCAACGCTGTTTACATTTAACTGGGGAAAAGTGGATTCTCTTGCACCTGATTCATCTGCATTCAAAGGCGGTGCCAGGGGCGGGGCATGTTTTTGTTAGGGTTCGTGCATTTCATGCTGAAAGCCTGGCGGGTTCCCTCTTGTTAGAAGCGTGCATCGAGACAGTTTCCTGGTGTTCATGCTGCGTACAGCTTAGCTCACTCGCCATCAGATGGCTCTTCCGTGGCCTGTGGGTCAGCACGAATTTGTAGCCTCCGTGTGGTCCCTAAGGCCTGAAGTCAGGTGCTGTGAAAGCTCCAGTTGACTTCAGAGGGATCTGACTCGCAAGCATCCATTCTGCAGAGACGACTGTCACAACAGGTGCTCATTGGCACCTCTTGCTGACAGTTTCACCAAGGAGGCCAAGCCATGTAGATTGTTCTATTCTCTCGATCAGGGTCGAGGCCCATTGCTGAGGCAGCATAGGCCAAATGTGTCCAGCATTTGCCTGTGTTGTCTATTCTGTAGCTAAATAGCCCTAGGGCCGGAAGAATTTGTAGTCTTATCACCTTTTGTCAGGGCTACATTAATTTAAAGCACCACCTGTCAAGGTCAAGACATAGATGGCCAGGCCTACTGGCTAGCCCAGGGTGGGAGCTGAGTTCCCAGGCCAGCCAGAGTTCAGAATAGGCAGGCAGGAGCTGAGGTCAGGAGCTGAGTCAGATGCCAGAAATCATGCAAAGTCTGGAAACAAGGGCTTCAGGGTCAGGAGATGACCTGGAGATCAAGAACTGCAAGTCAGATCCCAGGAATCAGGCCAATACAAGAAACCGGTTGGATAGGGAAGGTCGGGAGCTGGTAGCACTGGGTGAATATTACAAAGCAGGGAGGAGCCCTGTTGTACAGATGACTTTCTGTTCCTCCTCATGGTTTAAGTCAGGGGAGCGGTCCAGTCAGGATCTCTGGTATTCCACCAATCAGAGCCCAGGGGTGGAGCCTTCTGTTTGACCTGGACTTCCAGGAGACCAGTTCTAGTAAACCATCTCGGAAGGGGATTGGAGAGTGATGATGCATCCAAGAAACTCTGTGGACCTGCCTCTGTCTGGGGCCCTACCACTAGCAGTAAAGGGAAATAAAGCACCACACTTTCTCCCATGGAAGTCCATGTGATAAATAAATGGGTTAGTCTCCTTGTTTGTTCTGTCACTCTGAGTGGGTTACATTACACTTGCCAGAGGGCAAGACACCTGTCATGATGTTGGTTGCCTGCTGCACAGCTGGCATGGCAATGATTTCCATAAATACTGTCATAAAGTAGCAGCGAAGGCTTCTGCTGGCAAAATTCTCCAGCTCCTGCTTCCAGCATTTTAGGAGTTGGCCTTGGGCATTTTATTTGGATGTGAGGAAAATCTGTATTCCTAGACAAGCCAGCCGTTGACTAGATGACACTTGCGGGAAAATGAAAAAGGGGAGGACAGCAGTTGATCTATAAGAAAATCATTGGGAAAGATGTCTGAGTCGTGGAAAAAGACTCCAGGGGAGCAAAAAACGTGTCACTAGACGGTGGTGGTAACACTGGGTTACCTCACATGTCTCAAGACATGAGACCAGCTAAAAATATTATGTCATGCCTGATTCTGATTCCCTTTCCTGTGAGGAGTGGTCCCATTAACTTGCGGTTTTCAGGCAGTTATCACTAGGAATAACATCAGAATAGGACCCAACATCTCTGCCTCTGTTTCCTTTCCTAAAATGAGGCCAGTAGTCTATTACGTCACAAAGTGTTTCTGGGTGCTTATATGTGACATAAGGGGAGCCACCAGAAAACCAATGATGTGTAATATTCTAATTAAAACAATTATTTTTGAAAACAAGTGTCCATTTCCCTGCACCGTTTCTCTGCAATATTAATAACCCAACTACTGCAGCACCATGCTGGTGCCTGAGAACCTGCTGGTGAAATGTATGGCTCAGAAAGAAAAATGAAAGAAACTGGAAATTGCCTATGAATAAACCGTCACTGACCAATCTCTCTTCATTGTCGGAGGTGAAATGCAAAAATTAAACAGCACATACAGGGAAAGAGAAAAGTCAAGCTTTAAATTGTGTTTCTGTTTCAATTAGGTGGTGTAACCTGGCGTGTAAATAGGAATTCTTTTTAAAATATATGATTTCTATCATGACAGTCTCCTATTGTAAATTCAAAATAGCTATTAACAACAACAACAAAAATTTTAGAGGAAAAGAGGAAATAACCCCAGGATTTTTCAAGTTGGTAAAACTGATTAAAAATGGACTTGTAGCTACCCACAAACATGCAACATTAAATACGTCTGTATTATACAAGCATTGGGTAGGATTCCTTTAAGCTGAATGATGGTAGTCTGTTAATAATGTGTAACGTTCTTTTACAGAAAAGGGGTAGGATTATGTGGTATTCAGGAATTGGGTAAGTTTGAGAGTGATCTACTAGCACTCGCTGTGTTCTGTGTTTTAGTAACTAACTAGAGCAGCAACAGAGAATCATAATGAGGCCTTGCACATTATATATAGTTAGCACACATGATTATTTTGACCTCACTGTGCCCGTGTGGTTTATTTCCTACTATTATTTTTGTGTAAAGGGAAAAAGAAGACACCACATCAATGGGCCAGATGCACCCCTGGATAAATTGGTATGGATCTTCTAGTTTATGGAAGGGATGGTATGATGGACAGTCTAGTTTGGCAATTGACTGAGTTTTGACTACTGGTGGTGGATATGCCCGTGGCCTAAGAAGGAGGGTAGATGGGATGGGCTCTGGGTTATTACAGGGAATTCTTTCTTGGGTGACTGGCTGGTGAGTCTTGCCCACGTGCTCAGGGTTTAACTGTTCGCCATATTTGGGGTTGGGAGGGAATTTTCCCCCAGGGCAGATTGGATAGAGCTCTGGGGCTTTTTTTCACCTTCTCTGTAGCATGGGGCATAGCTCACTTGCTGCTGGATTCTCTGTATTTTAAAGTCTTTGAATAATGATTTGAAGACTTTTATAACTCAGTTGTAGTTAGAGGTTTAATACAGGAGTGGGTGGGTGAGTTTCTGTGGCCTGCGTTGTGCAGGAGGTCAGACTAGATGATTGTACTGGTCCCTTCTGACCTTAGAGTCTGAGTCATCAGGCCCATCTGATTTTTTATAAGGCTCATTGCTGATTTTATTTTATTTTATTGCAGCGAATGAATGTATGAATGAACGAATGAATGAATAAGGTCATTTTCATTTGGTAAAGTGATCAGCCTCCATATTCGCATTGCAGGGATTGGGGCATTGTTTTTTCTATAGTGAAAAACATGAAAGGAATAGGACAAGAACCCAAGGGAAGAAACCCTTGTTTGACTCTTAATCGTGCTGGAAAAGTGGTTGAGATTTCAAAGAGGGATGAAAAATCCTTGATGAGTGCGACTGGCTGCTGAAGAATTTGTTGGCTTTCCCCCTTCCAAGTGAAAGGCTTGACATTAATGACATGCCTCTGTCCCTGATTTGTGTCAGTGAAGTTGCATGTGACAGGGGCTAGCGGTACAATACTAAAAGGGAGGATATGAAAATGCTGAGATAGTGTCTCCGAGAGTGGTTTAATGTGGCTCGGGAGAAAAGAGCTATCACGGTAAATGGAGCACCAGTTACTGGGGACAAAGCAAATGAGGAGGCTACAGTGCTAATGAAAAAGGAAGGAAAGAAAGAAAGGAGCTAATGCCGAAAGGAAAGGGGGACTACTCCACGTGTTCTCTTGAGAGCATTTTAGTTGTCATCAGTGAGCTTTCCTTGCATATTTTAAAGCTTCTGGGCCAAATTCAGCCCTTGTGTAATCAGGGCAAGTCCATTTATTTCAAAGATTAATTTGGCCCTCTCACTTTAAGTCATGGGGAATGATGTCCATTTAGATTAGGGAGGTTGTGAGAGAGGAGAATCACCAGCAAATCAACAGCAGCCATGGCAAATCAGCAGCCATTTGGGTGCGTCTACACTTGTAAATTTAAGTCGACTTAAGCTTGCTTAAGCTTAAGCTTGACCTGTCGGGGTCCAGCTAGAAGGGAGCGCGGGCTCCTTTCTGCCAGGACCCCAGAGGTCCCAGCCAAAACGGAGCCCTGCGGCTCCCTTCTGGCTGGGACTGCGCTCCAGCTGCCGGGAAGCCCCTGGAGGCTTCCCAGGAGCTGGAGAACCGCCGTGCCGGCAATTGCCTGCGTTCCAGCTGCTGGGCAGACCTTGGGCCTCCCCAAACAACTGGAGCACCTGCAATTGCCGGCACGGCGGTGCTCCGGCTGCCGGGCAGCCTCCGGGGGCTGCTGGAGCACCGGTGAGAATGCGGGGCTCCCTTCGGCCAGGACTGCTCAGGGGAGAAGGGACCCGGGACAAGCTGCTAGCGGCTTGTGCTGCGGAGAGCCAGTCCTGTGCGGGACTGGCTCTCAACAGGACAAGCCGCTAGCGGCTTCCTGGGGAGAAGGGAGCAGGGGCTCCCTTTTCCCTCTGCCCTAAGTTGACTTAGGGCATCCACACACACTTGTACCTCGAGGAGAGGGCAAGACTTCTAAGTATAAGGAAGGGATTCTCAACTGCTTAGTGTGAGTTAGTCCTACAGGGCACAAAGCGCTTGCACATTAGAGCAACTTCCATTGCTTTTTGAGACCTAAGACTGTAACTCATTTGTGGGTGTACCTGCTTTAAATTACTCTAATTTCTCTTCTTAGTTTATAAATCTTTAGTTAACTTCTTATTGGCTACAAATGAGGTCTTTCCTTTGAGCTCTGAGGTGCAATTGACCTGGAGTAAGTGACTGGTCCTTTGAGGCTGGGAATAACCTGAAGGTTGTTGTGATTGTTGGCGTAAGGGACCATCTAGCACAAAGGCAGGCTGGCCTGGGTAGCAAGACAGCCTTGAGTCCACAAAGGGACTGTCTTTGACTCCCAGTGAAGGCTGCTGAGCCTGTATAGGAGTTCACACTTGACACGAAGTTGGTGAAATAGAAGAAAAGAATTCGCAATCAGTTTGATGTGTGTGTCCTGCTATTTAACAGTCTGTCCTGTTATGGTTGTGAGCCACTCCAGGTACATTGGCACACCCCACCTGGCTTTTTGCAGTCTGACTTTGGACCCTTCCCTACAGAGCCCCTTGTACCTGCAACCAGGAGCAAGGGAAAAACTCACATACTTAAAGTGAGAGCTTGCAATTCCAACACAGGGTTCAATACACCCACCTACGCCACCACATTTTATCTGCTATTTTGAGCCACACAAGCTTGAATTCAGCTAGCACAGACTGGCTGCAGTCACACCTCTGACTGAAATGTAAATACATCCTGAGACAAAGAATCCAACCAGGCTAGCTAAGACAGACATCAATACTGGGTTGACTTCAGATGCTATTTTTCAGGATCCTAAAACCTTAGGGTTGGAAGAGACCTCAAGAGGTCATCTAGTCCAACTCTTTCCTCAAAGCAGGACCAACCCCAGCTAAATCATTCCAGCCATGGCTTTGTCAAGCTCCACTTAAAAAACCTCTAGGAATGGAGATTCCTCCACCTTCCTAGGTAAGTCATTCTAGGGTTTTACTACCTTTCTAGTGAAAAAGCTTTTTCCTACTAACCAAGTGTGATTTTCCCTACTGTAATTTGAGACCACAGCTCCCAATTCTATCATTAACTACCACTGAGAACAGCCTCAATCCATCTTTCCTGGAACCCTACTTCATGTAGTTGAAGACTGCTATCAAATTTGCCCTCACTCTTCTCTTCTGCAGACAAAACTAGCCTCATTCCCTCAGCCTCTCCTCATTAGTCAGGTGCTGCAGCCCCTTAACATTTTCATTGCCCTCCACTGGACTCTTTCCAATTTGTCCACATCCTTTCTGTAGTGGGGAGCCCAAATCTGGACACAGTATTCCAAATGTGGCCTCCCCCTCCTCTCAGTCTGCTGGCAATGCTCCTGCTAATATGCAGCCCAATATACTGTTAGCCTTCTTGGCAACAAGGGCACACTGTTGACTCATATCCAGCTTCTTGGCCACGTCTTGTTTAGTTGAGAAAGCACTACCCTAAAGTGGGCCTCAATTCTCTTGGAAACACTATAGTGTGAATATCATTGCAGAAGTCAAGGTGTGAGGTCACAAGTATGTTCCAGGAATCTTTCTGTATCAAAGAAAAACTTGAGGTCGTGTGAGATGTTTATGAGGCGAGGTCTGCACATGGGGAGCACGGATAGAGGAAGAAAGCTGATATTCAACTCTAAACATAAGGGACTCCTTAAAAACTTGCCAGTGTTGTCTGAAATTAAGTTACTGTGCATCAAGATTAGCAAAAGTTCCATAAATACTTATTACTGGAGCTACCTGGGAACACGGCGAATACTGGAGTTATGGCCTATAGGCAGCATTTGTAAAGGTAACCACTATAGCTGTGACAATCAAGAAAAGGGGGCAGAGAAAATGAAGGTATTTGGGGAGGATATGGTGAGAAGTTAATATTTCATATTTAATAGGAGGTCATCGGCTTTCATCCAAGAGGAAACAGGGACAAGACAGGGTTATGGGTAGACAGGGAAAAGGAAGGAAAGGAGAAATGCAATGGAGTGTCACCACCTATAAAAGATATTGTGGATGTAAGCTGAGTTAATGTCCCTGTGGAGAATTAAGTTATGGTCAGAGTCCTCTTCATATTCAGTTTCACTTTCTCTGGCATCTTCGCTATAGATTGTTGGATGAGTTTTTATTTGCCTCAGTTACCCACCGTTAGCTGGGGAAGGGAGAAGCGATGGCCAATAATTCAGCAACACTGAGTTACAGCTGGGGCAGGAAGATGGTGGTGCCCCATCCAAGATGTAAATCTACAAACCATGCCCGTGGTCTGTGACTGATGAATCAGCTTTGCTGACCCATGCCTTCACTTAGAATCTTTTCTGAAGATCACACAGTTTGGAGAAGGGTCTCCTCCCCAGTCTTCTAAACTCCCTAGTGCCAGATTGGGTTGGAATCACCACCACCACCATTCAGAGGGAGTGGCATCTAACAGATGCTATCTAGCCTAGATTTGCTGTATAGATACACACCAACTTTTCACTGCCTGATCTGAACTAGACCGAGCCAATCCTCTCTCTGAGGGGAACCCCTCACTAATCAAGACCAGAGACCAGAACGTGACACGTTACTGGTAGAGAATAGGGATGAGCATTTGCTCCAATTGCTGATCTACGCTCTACTTTTCAGATCAGAATATGGGCAAAACCATGATGGAAGTGGCATGACATGGGCCAGTGATTTTCAAACCATGAGTCAAGATCCAGTACTGGGTCGCACACTCTCAGGTTCAGAGTCACAGCATCCTCTGCTACCACCGCTGAAAAACTGGAATGCATTGCACAAAGATATAATTGCTGGGTCATGGGCGTAAATGATTTTTTTTCAACTGGGTCCCAAGAAAACAAGTTTGAAAAACCAGTGACCTAGGCCATTAAGCATCAGAATGGGAGTCAGGAATCCCTTCATTCTAACCCTAGCTTTGATGCTGATTTACTCTGTAGCTTTGGGCAAGTTCCTTAATAATAATGACTAATAACTAGCTCTTAAAGAGTGCTTTTTCTCCACACATCTTAATTTTTCACTTTACAGAGGAGAGCGGTATCTTTATCCCCATTTTATAGATGGGGCAACCAACAAACATAAAATAAAGTGACTGGCCCAAGGCCTGCCAGAAATAGAACCTAGGTTTCAGTCCAGTGCTCTAACCACCTGGCAAAGCTGCTTTGCCATCATTCATGGATTTTATTCCTCTGGGGTAGGGAAGTACTGTCCCATTTTACAGACAGGGAACTGAGGCACAGGTGGATTGAGTGATCTGTCACTCAAGACCACACTGGAAACTAAGAATTGAGCTGGTAATTGACCCCCTCCACTCCCCCCAGTCTCCTGAGCCTCAGTCCTGACCCTATTGACTAGATCATTAAGCCAGGAAAGCTCCATTATTTTATTCAAGATGGGCCCAAATCAGACTGCCCTGGATGTGAATCCCCTAAGTGTGGTGGAATTCGGATCTGAACATTGTAGCTGGCCTATAACTATTTTATGGGTCAAACCATAACTCTGGACCTGAACCCGCATGAGCTTTGGGGTCCATATGTTGTATCTTGTGCCCAGTTTTGGCTTTCACTTTACAGACAAATATTTCCAGGAGCTGAAGAAGCAGCACTTTGGCTTGCTGTCAGCTCTAGGAGTCCTGTGTTCTGTCTCCCTTTCACTGGAAGGCGAAAGCTAAGACACACTAATGCAGTAGCTGTGTTGCCTCTACTGGGGCTGCTGACTCCCAGCCAACCTACAAATTACAGCTGAGATTTATCTATTGATAGTGGCTGCTTTATCTTGGAGAGCTCACTGAACGATCTTAGAACAATAGAAAATTTGTGTTGGATGGGACCTTGGGAGATCATCTAATTAAACCCCTTGCTCAAAGCAGGACCAACCCCAACTAAAGCATCCCAGCCAGGGCTTTGTCGAGCTGGGCTTTAAAAAACCTCTAGGGAAGGAGATTCCACCATCTCCCTAGGTAACACATTCCAATGCTTCACCACCCTCCTAGTGAAAAAGTTTTTCCTAATATCCAGCCTAGACCTCCTCCACTGCAACTTGAAACACTTGCTCCTTGTTCTATCATCTGCCACCATGGAGAACAGCCTAAATCAAAGACTCTTTGGAACCCTCTTTCAGATAGTTGAAGGTTGCTATCAACTGCCCCCCCTCACTCTTCTTATTTACAGATTAGATAAGTCCGGTTCCCTCAACCTCTCCTCATAACTCAAGTGCCGCAGCCTCCTAATAATTTTTATTGCCCTCGGTTGGATTCTCTCCAATTTTTCTACATACTTTCTGTAGTGTGGGGCCCAAAACTGGACACAAGACTCCAAATGTGGCCTGACCAGTGCCGAATAGAGGGGAATAATCACTTTCCTCAATCTGCTGATAATGCTTCTACTGATGCAGTCCAGTATGCCTTTAGTCCTTGTCAATAAGGGCACACTGATGACTCATATCCAGCTTCTTGTCCACTGTCCCAGGTCCTTTTCTGCAGAACTGCTGCCTAGTCAGTCAGGCCCCAGTCTGTAGCAGTGTATGGGATTCTTCCATCCTAAGAGCAGGGCTCTGAATTTGTCCTTGTTGGACCTTATTAGATATCTTTTGGCTCAAACCTCCAATTTGTCTAGGTCACTCAGTATCCTATTTCTACTGTCCAGTATATACACTTCTCTCCAAAGCTTACTGTCAGCTACAAACTTGCTGAAGGTGCAACCCACCCCATCCTCCAGTTCATTAATGAAGATGTTGAACAAAACTACCCCTTAAGCCTGATGATCCAGCCAGCTTTCTATCCGCTTTAAAAACCATTCATCCAACCCATACTTCTTTAATTTTCTAGCCAGAATACTGTGGGAGATCGTATTAAAAGCGTTGCTAAAGTCAAGGAATATCATGTCTACTGCTTTCTCCACATCCACAGAGCCAGTCATCTCATCACAGAAGGCAATCAGGTTGGTCAGGCAAGACTTGCTCCATGCTGACTGTTCCTGATCACCTTCCTCTCTTTCAAGTGTCACAAAATGGATTCCTTGAGGACCTGCTCCATGATTTTTCTGGGGACTGAAGTGAGGCTTACTGGTCTGTAGGTCCCTGGATCATCCTCCTTTCCTTTTTTGAAGATGGGTACTAGATTTGTGTTCTCTCAGATGTCCAGGACCTCCCCCAGTCGTCCAGAGTTTTCAGAGATAATGATCAATGGTTGTGATCACATCAGCCAACTGTTTCGGCACCCTCAGATTCATTGCATCTGGCACCATGGACGATGCAGATTAATTATTCTGTCTGACTCTCCCCATTGCAGGTGGTAGCTTGCAAACAGAATGCCACAAGCAATCATCCTGGACCCTGAACAAATGATCAAGTTTGGGATGAGGAAGAGGGGTGAAAAGCCCCGCCCTGGTGAATGACTTTGCTTGTACCAAACTAACATAGGGTGCATCTACACTTGTAAATTAAGTTGACTTAAGGTTGCTTAAGTCAACTTAATTTACTCTGCGTCTACACTACACTTTCCTTAAGTCGACTTAAGCAAGCTGCTTAAGTCGACTTAAGGAAAATAAAGTCGATTTAATGAAAATTAAGTCGACTTTATTAAACCTTCTTTTAATTTGACTTTAGGCTTAAGTCGACTTTCTAAAGTCGACTTAAGTCAGTGTAGACCTGGAGTAGCCCTAAGTCGACTTAGAGTTGACTTAGGGCTCTCCAGGACTCCCCTACTGCCCTCCCTGCCAGGGGGAGGGCGGGGGGGCACAGCAGGAGCCTGGCATGCCCCCCCCACAGGGCAGGGCAGAGCCCTGCCCACCCTGCCCCTATGCCCTGCCAGGGTCCCTGTCCCCCTTTGCCCCATTGTACCAAGGTACAGTGGGGAAAAGGCTGAGCCCCCTGGCACTTGGCAAGGGGTGCCCCCCTGCCACCGTGGACCTGTCTCAGGTCCACCTAGCTCCTACAAGTCGACCTAGGCGTCCAGTGTGGATGCTCTAGGTCAATTTTGTAGGGTGTCCTCTAAGTCGACTTAAAATATAAGTGTGGACATGCTACGTCGACTTAAATTAACAAGTGTAGACATAGCCATAGTGGTCGTGGACTCAGACTCAGAGACTCATAGGTCAGAAGGAACCAATATGATCACCTGGTCTGACCTCCTGCACAACGCAGGCCACAAAACCTCAACCACCCACTCCTGCAATAAGCCTCTCGCCTATGACTGAGTTATTAAAGTCCTCAAATCATTATTTAAAGACTTTTAAGATACAGAGAATCCACCAGCAAGTGAGCCACGCCCATGCTACAAAGGAAAGCGAAAACCCCCCAGAACCCTAGCCAATCTGCCCTGGGGGGAAATTCTTCATCTAGCCCATGATTAACCTGTCCCATGGCAGGACACGTAATGGATTTGAAATACTACATCTGCCTGCTTCTAGCCTGAAGGAACTTTCTGAGATAAGACTTTGCCATCTGTGATCTGATGCTCCCTGGAAGATGCATGCAGTGAAGCCCATGACTGTAGCCATTCCTGCTAAGGATGCAACATTTGTGGCTGAACAGGAATGGAGACCTCATGAGACAATTCTGGGTGTAGGTGAGTCAACAGTGAATCAGTGCTCCAGCCCTGTGTCAGCAGGCTCTGTGCTATCAATCAGACAAGGTGAGCAAACTGCAGAGCACCTGCAGCCTGGAGCTGGACAAAATTCAGTGGAGCAGGTATGCCTGGACCTTGGGGAAGTTTGTTTCAGGGAAGGGGTTTCACACCCACTGAATTTCATGCTGAGTTTCAGGCTTGAATGAATCCCCAAAGCCAAAGGAAAACTTGGACGACTCTGCTGAGTCCCATCCGGTCTTTGAAATCACAAATGTTTCACCAGCGTGCCTGGGGAGTGACTGGGGTGGAGACTGAAACGGTTGGCCCAGGGAGACTGCTAGGTAGCAAACCAGGGCTGAGTTAAGGATTTATTTGTAAAATGTTTGCACAATTCTTCTTCAGCACGACTTACTCAGTTGTTGCCAGTTTCTGTACCACCCCCTGTAGGCATTGCTTCATTAACCTCTCCAGCCCACGTGCTCCTCTGTGTAATGCATAGTATTCCTTTCTCAACCAGCAACTGCCAGTTAATAAATACATGTCAGGGATTCACAATGAATCCCAGAGATCTGAGGTATACAGTCTGGCTCCGTGTAACAGGGATTTCCTACTGTGAGACTTTAATTTTGCATGGACGTCCTTTGACATTTGTAATATACAGTTTACAGTGTTGGTCGAGTGCTGGGGGTGAAAGCCCCTGTGGGAATGTCTGTTGTTATAGTAACTGCACAGAAGAATTGGTGTGTGAGTCGGCAAAGGGATTGTTTAACATCATGAAACCGTCATCTTAGTTCAGCAGCTTCGCTGGGGCACCACTGCCTGGAATAACTGGCAATGGATTTCAAGTCGGGTCTCATGAGGAGTGAATCTCAAACGATTTAGAGACTTGGTGTGATGCAGGGAAGCATCAAAAACTTTGCATACGTATCTGAATCTTTTTGTTCTGAGTCAGAAATACAAGCCTCTTGGGGTCTGCGAAAGCGGGCTGTAAATCTCCAAGAACTGACTTTTTCATGAGCTTTCTAGTGGTTCTGCAAATGCCATAAGAGCAGACTCTCTGTGTGTTTCAACACATTTGTTTCCACCTGAAAAGACAATACAACAGCTCTGCCCTAGACTGGTTTGCCTCATCCTAGGCCAATCTTGGGGGCACTAGCAGAACCACATTGGGGAAATTCATATGGAATTGATGTTAAACTTGGGACTGTGGAGATAGTGGGGAAGCATAGGAGTGGCTGGTCTATGCGAATTGCTGCATTATATCTGGCTTTGGCCGAGAGTAGTGATCCCCTTTGTTTCACAATCACACCTGAATTTAAAAGAAAACAGCTCCAGGGCAGGTTTTCTAGAGTTCAATCCCAGACCGCACACCATCACAGCCGTGGTAATACTGCCCGGTCCTGCAAGACGGCACTGCCTTTTTTTAAAAGGCGGAAACTCCATATCATCCATTGGGATTCACCCTGCAGTGAAATAAATCCCTCTGCAGGACAAATGAATTTCACTGTTCAAGGACCATCTTGCAAATTGGGGTGTTAGCAGAGGGTTTTAGCTCGCCTTGGCCTGTTTTGCACTGAGTTTTTGTTTGTGATTGCAAACACTCAGCGGATTGCACACGGCATAATCAGGCACACACCTGAATCCCAGAACACCACACAGATTAAATCCTGAGTGGCAGTGAGCTGCAAACAAAGCCCTGTTTGAGGAAAGCCCTTACACATAGCTTAAGTCCATCCCTGTTTAGGGGGCTACTTAAGTACGTGCTTCAGTGCATTCTGGAATAGAGATGCTTTCCTGAATGGGGGGGCCTTACCTGCTACTTGTTAAAAGCAAACAGGAATGTTCCTGCTGGAGCACATCTGACCTCTCCTCTCTATTCCATTGCAATTTTATTCCCCCTCTTCCATGAAATTCCATCCTATTTGGTCTCTGAGACCAGACCCAGCCAGGTGAAATGAGCAGCAGCCATCAGTGCGACAGCTGCTGAAGCCATCCATGCTATTAGTATAACCCTGATGTACAGGCAGCAGCATGTATGCAGTCGCCCTGACCCACTGGGGAGATTTATGCATATATAACCAGGGCTAGGAACGAAATTGCCCACCATCCTTCAGGGTTTCCAAGCAAACTGTAAAAGAGAGATTTTTAAAGCAATTTTTTTCATATTTCAACTGTAATAACTCAATATCCAGGAGAAAGATTTAAAAAAAACCCACCAACCAACCTCTACCGGTTTCAAGGTAGGTTAACAATGTGCAAAGCACATGCCAGAACATGTGTTGTTAGCAATAAAAAAGTCCTTTATTTGCCTCCCTTGAGTATTTCTTTCACACTCACTTTTTTAAACTATCTTTATTTGTTTCCCTTCTCTCTCCCTCACAACCAGATCACTTAAATAAAACAAAGTTTTATATTCATTCCAGTCAGGGACTCCTGCCAAAATCTGGGCCTCCCTTTTTATTTATATACGCACACATACAGACCAGTGATGAAAACACACAAACCACCGGTTCCCTCCTCCTCCTAGCCTGTGAGGTGACAGATGAACAGGACATAGGGTGAATTATCCAAATGGTGCTGTGAAGGCATGGTGAATGTATTTTTGCAAAGGATTAGAGAAATGCCTCTGTTTCACTTGGATTTGTCATGGGTGGAAGTTTTAGGTTGGGGGAAAGATTGAAGTCTGAGATGCCACAGGCAAAATTTCTCCTGTGTTTGTTGCTTTGAATCTTTTTTTTTTTTTTTTTACAATGTTGACACATCATTTGCATTAAGTTTGCAGCAGAAATCCCCATTCACTACAAACTCCACTGCTAAATACACAACCAAGATTGAGATCACTCATACAGAAGGTAGATCAAGAAGGAGAATGTTGGCTTAAAAATTACACTCCATATTGTGATTCCACTTGAGGCCGTGATACTACTGATTTTGTTAGACTGTCCCAGGCATACAGGCTTTTTCCATAGTAGATTGTACCATCTAGTCCTTGTCCATCCATCCATCTCTCTCAGCGGCAGGTATCTGATAGTTTAGAGAAAGATGCTACGTTCTCAGAAAGCACCCAGCCAAATGGGGGCAAGTGTCTTCTCCCGGGTCCCTTTGCAGTGATGAGCTAACGCTCGAGGTGACAGGCATGAGGAGCTGTGGAGGTCTGGTCCGTCAGCCAGGGTGGCCTGAGTGCTTAAACCACTGGCATCTTCTGCAGCCTCAGATCAGTCACCCAACTGAGCTGGTGTGTGCTCTCAGACTGATGTAAAGTGGCATGAACTCTGCTGAGGTCAGTGGAGTGACACTGGGTGTGTAAAGCAGGCCCTGGATCTATGGCTCCATTTCCTCATTTGCAAATTTGGGCTAATACTGGATTCATAGACTCTAAGGTCAGAAGAAACTAATAGTATTTACCTACTATAATAAGGGTTTGCGTTGGAGCACCCTTCACTTGGTGTGCACACCTGACCCCTCGCCCCCATTTTTTAACAAAATATTCTTCAGTTTTCACGTGCCACATAACCACTAGCACAGCTGAATCGGAGTGAAACTCAAGCACCAGATGATACCTCGCAGAAGCAAGATCAGTGTCCCGTACTGTGCCAATACTTGAGCGTGAGAGCTTAGCGCGCACACTCACGCTCTGAAAGCATTTGGACAAGTAAAAGTCAGCTGCTGGAACAGCGCTGGAAAACAAATGCCTGAGAAGGGCATGAGGGCATGTAAGGAATTACATTGTTCAATCTGAGCATCTAATCATGGGGAAAGTTTGGAGGATTTTGCCCAAATCTGGAAGTCCTGTAAGGCCAGCGCCCAGGGCAAATTTTCCAAAGAATTCAGTTCCCATTTAGACATTCAAAACAAGGTTTAGATTTTCAGACCAGCTTTCCCGGTCACTCTCACAGCCAGATTTTCACAAGGAAATAGTGTTCAGCTTTTCTGAAATTCTCTCCTTCTCTTCAGCTCCCGTTTATGTACGGGACTCGTTTGCAATCTCTGATCTCGTGTGCACTGACTTCAAATGGGGTTCCGTCAATTTTGCTCTCTGGCCAGCTAGACCTTGCCTGGAATAGATCTGGATGACGAGTTTCGTCCAAGCATTCGTACTGTTCCTACACTGGTGCAAGAGCAATGGAGGGAAAATGTGAGAAAAATGCTGTGTGTGTCTAAATGCAGCCTCTGTGCCTTGGACAATGCAAAGATACCATCTGCTGATTGGAGCAAAGAAATAATGTCCTCTCTTTTCTTAGACTGCCATCCTACTAGCTTCTCACCATCAGTTTCCTCTCCTTTCCCTCCAACTCCTAATTAGCCACTTCACTTAGGGCAGGTCTTCACTGACAGCAGCAAATTTGCCACCGTCAGATCGATCTTCCAAATGTGAAGACCCGCTCAGCTGATTAGGAAGCCTTTCTTGTAAGATCACCCCCGCAGAAGTAGTAGCGCTGAGTTGGAGGAGGGTATTTCCCTCCGTCTCCATGCACTGAAGACACAGTAGGCAATCAGAGGGAGCTATGTAAGGTATTTTAAGTACTTCGTGTATCTCCCTTCAATTGCCAACAAAATAGTGCTGCGGTAAAGACCAGAGCTTAGTGTCCCTGTCCCCCTTCCTTTCCTTTTCCTTCTTCCTTGTGCACATTCACACACTATTTCTCCTCCATCCACTTCAGCCTCCATTAAACCCCCTCCACCATGTAGTTATCAGGACAAGTGTGTCTCATCCTGTTCCTTAACCTGTATGGTTGTGTCCCTTTCCCCTGCCCTTCGTCTGAGCTTGTGCATTTTAAGGTCTGAGTTGTCACCCACAGAAATCAATTGCAGGACTTCCGTTGGCGTCAGGAGATGGTTGTCTGGCAGTCAGTACAAAGGAGCCATGATCCTAACAGGTACGTTAGGTTTCACAACAGTATAAATATGAAATAAATAATTATAAAGGCTGCTTCAAAGAGTTCCTCTGCAACTATTGCCACAGACCACTGAAGTCTCCATTTACAGTGCCTTATAACCTCTGAGGATCCTGCAGCAAAAGCTACATTGTTTAAGCAGATGGGAACACGGTGAAGCTAAATTTATGAACATCTGCCATGTGCTTGGGCCAAAGGGACTTCAGAAGTACCCAACGTGATGTTCTCTGGCCCATCGCGTGAGCAAACAGTTTTCTGAGAAGGCTGAATTTAGAGCAGAGGATAGAGTGGAGGAAGTGTGTGCAGGGGAGGGGTTGAATTACTCATATTGATTGGGATAAAAATGACCAGGGGGATAGAGAGGGGAATGCTATTGCTAAAAGGAGCATCAGGATGCATGGAACAGGAGTGCAGCTTCTTTCACAGCCCCCATAGTCACCAGGCATTCTGGACTTAATCTGTCGATAGCAGCAAAGCAGAAGGTCTGAAGATGAGGGACGTCTTGGGCCAAGTGGAATTGCAACGTTGACAGATTTGCAAAGTGTACGGGGAGCGAAATTCGGGAGGAGGCAACATTGAAAGTTGTTGACATCAGTTTAACTGGCTCTAAACACCCAGAGGCATTTTGATTGGAATCCTAGAACATAGGGAGAATTTTACTGCAGCAGAGCGGGAACGGTTGGGAGAGAAAACAATTAAAATTCATCATCGTTAAGTCGAAACAGCATTAAAGGGCAACAGAGGACAAGGCGGGCCTAAAGGGAAGGGGAAGATTAGCATAGGAAGGAGAATTGGGAGGTCTCTGAAAATAAGCAGAAGCAAGTTCAAAGGATAATTCGATGAATAAATAAAGGGATACACAAGAGAGAGAGAATAGAAATAAATGCCAAAGAAAAATAATTCTGGACTAGACAGATGATTGAAGAAAACACATGTGTTAAGAAGTCTTAGAGGCCGTGCAGCAGGCGCTGAGGATTTTCTCTACAAAGGGCACCTCTCCACGGCAGCTGATGGCTGGGTTCCCAGCTTAGTCTAGACGGACACGCACTCACGCTGTTTGAGCAACCGCACTCAGAATAACACTAGCCAGGGGTTGCATGACCCTCTGGGTGTGTACTTTGATGGCTACCCATGGTTACACCATTGTTTCAAGGTAGCCTGTGTCTGTCTCCCCGAGCTGGGAAGCACGAGTGTATACATACCTCAGCTGGAAGAGAGTGGGTGTAGGAACACCGCTTACAGGGTAAGCAGTGTTACGGTGTTGGAAGAGGTAGGCCAAGGCCCTGTAAGGATTCATTTTGGCCAATCCTGAGATTGCTCTAGCTTGTGTGTGTGTGTAAAATCCCTGATATCTTTCCTCTTCCATCATGCTAAGCTCTGCTCTGTCCCATACCTCCTCCCCTTGAGTGTCAGCTGACATTCTGTGCTGAGGTTCTGTGGATTGGGGGATGTGAGTTAGATCAGTATCCCTCTTAGCAGGGGAAGGCCAATGGGTCACTTATGAGGCCATCCCTGAAGTGGAACTGCCAATGCAGCCCTGAAGAAGAACTTTCTCACTCAACAAGCCACCTCCTTCTGCCAACACTTTCTCTTCAAATATCACCTAGTTTCAAAGCTTCCTTTCTGGTGGGGAGACAACTTAGGAGGTTGTAATGAGCTACTCCCACCATGGCTGGAGTCCTCAGGGGTCTTTTGGTTTTTAGTCTTGTTTGGCATGGTCTGAAGATCTCCAGGTGACAGAAGATAGAGCAAACATTTGTGGTGATTTCTTTAAAATCTGGCAGCAGGACAGGTCATGGGAAAATGGAGATGGGGAATGATTATTTATGTAGAGGTCTTTGAAATAATTGATTGTCCTATGTGAGCTGGCTCGGAGACACTAGATGTGATAGGCTGAGTTTCTCTTGTGTGTCTCATTCCTTTTCCTTGGAAAGCTCCCATAAGACAATAGTGAGCAATTGCACTTCTGCGCCAAGGACTCACTCCTGTGGGAATCTGCAGGGTTCCATTTTGTCACCCCTCCTGTTCACTGTGTTTGTGGGGCCATGAGAAGACTTAACAAGGAAGTACAGACTGCAGTGGCTTCTGTGATCAAAGGCCACTCAACAGCTTGCTGTCCATGTCATCTGCTATCAGCTGGTGTAGCCGAGTACTTACCATGTGGCTAGTAGAGATGAGGCATGGATAAAAGCTAGCGGACTGAGACTCACCTCTGCTCCAGGTTATAGGTAGCAGCAACTGCCAAGAGTATTTACTATTGCTCCACTTGGCAAGAAAATTATTGTGATATGGATTCAGACTTCTCCACATCTGTCCATGCATTTCTCACTAGATCATATTACAATGGTCCACTCACAGTGAGAAAGGCATGGACAGATGTGGAAAAGTCTGAATCCAGAAAAAAAAGTCACAATCATTTTCTTGCCAAGTGGAGCAATAGGAAACACTCTTGGCAGCTGCTGCTCCCTGTGACCTGGTTCAGGGGCAAAATGAAGTCAGCAGTCAGAAATAATAAATCAGATAAATGGTAATAAAAATAATAAAATAATATGATTAATAAAAAGTAATATATAACAAATGGGGGAAAGAATAAATATATAATAGTTGCTATGAAATAAAAATTATGACATGTAGAAAATTGATAAGGGAAGCTAATCAGAACAAGTAAACATTTATGACCAGCATGGTCAAGGACAATAAGAAGGATGATTATTTTTTAAAGTGTGTTAGGGTCAAAAGAAATCCTAGTAATGATATAGGCCCATTATTATTAGATGGAGAAGGTGTTCAATAAAGATTTCTGTTCTGTATATGGGAAAAAAAGTAGGATAATGTAATTGTATCATAGGAAAATGATAAAGTATTTTGTAGTCTATTAGTAACTAAGGAGGATGATACTAGGGATAATCATTTTTAAATAACTTGCTCCAAGAGTCCTTAACAGAAATGGCTGATAAGTTCTCTGGCTTGCTAATTTTAATTTTTAATAAATCTTGCAAAATTGAGGGAATTCCAGAAGACTGGAAGACTGCTTATGTTGTGCCAATGCTCAGAAAAGGCAAGTGGGATGACCCAGAAAGCTATAAGCCGGCTAGCCTGAGATCAGATAAAGTTAACGGAGAAGATATAAGCGTTTGATGTACATACAGTAGAACCTCGATTATCCGGGTTAATGACCGGCGCCTGTGAGCCGGATAATCAAAAAGCCCGGATAATCGAAGCTCCTACTGCCAGCCAACCAGCTGGGGGAATCGGGTGGCTGCAGAAGCTCCAGCGGAGCTCCTGTGGCCACCCGAACCCCTGGACTGTGCTGGGGGACTGGCTCCCGTTGGAGCCGACCCCCCCAACTCAGCCCCGGGGCTCCGCTCTCACGAGGAGCTGCGGCGGCTTAACGCCGCAGCTCCTGATAAGAGCTGGGGGATCGGGTGGCCACAGGAGGTCTCTCGGAGCTCCTGTGGCCACCCGAACCCCTGGACTGTGCTGGGGGACTGGCTCCCGTTGGAGCCGACCCCCCCA
>ML685818.1:1731702-1775178 GCA_007922175.1 Pelusios castaneus
CAGTCCCCCAGCACAGTCCAGGGGTTCGGGTGGCCACAGGAGCTCCGAGAGAGCTCCTGTGGCCACCCGATCCCCCAGCTCTCATCAGGAGCTGCGGCTTAAGCCGCAGCTCCTGCTGAAAGCCGAGCCCTGGGGATCCGGTCCCGGTTAACCGAATTTACGGTTAATTGAGGACCGGATAATCCAGGTTTCACTGTACTTAGATTTTGTAAGGCATCTGACTTAATGCTCAGTGTCATTCTGATTTAAAAGTTAACACTATACCATTTCAACAGAGCCCACATTTAAATGTATTTGTCACTAAGGAATAATCTTCAAAGAGATTATTTGTAGTGGAATTCTGCAGGGATCAATACTAGGCCCAAAGCTAATCGATATTTTCATCAATGATCTGGAAGTAAGTATAAAATCACTGCTGACTCTGAAAAGGATTTGGGTGTTGTAATGGACGAGTGACTGACCATGAGCTCACAGTGCAATGTTGTGGCATAAAGGACTAATGCGATGCTTGGATTTATTAACAGGGGCGTAGTGAGGTGACTTTACTTCTGTATATGGTATCGATGAGACCAACCCTGGAATAATGCAGCCAGTTCTATTTTCCATGTTTTCAAAACCATGCTGAAAAATTGGCAAAGGGGCAGAAAAGAGCCTCAAAAAGGATGCGAGAGTTGCAGAAAATCCTTTGCAATGAGAAACTTAAAGCACACAGTCTTTAATTAATCAAAAATAAGTGATTGAGAGGTGTTTTCACAGAAGACAATAGAAAATACCAGGTGCAAAAGAGCTCTGTTACCTAACAGGCAAAGGCTGAACAAGAAATAATGGCTGGAAGCTGAAGCTAGGCAAATTCAAATGAGAAGGCACACATTTCCAACAGTCAGAAAGATTACTTGCTGGAGTAACTACCAAGGGAAGTGTTGGATTCTCCATCTCTTGCTCTTTTCGGATCAAGACTGGACGTCTTTCCGGCAGATACACTTTAGACGAATACAAGTTGCTGTGCTGAGTGCAGAGGTAACTGGGTAAAATGTATGGCCTGTGTTCTACGGGATGTCACGGTAAATGAAATAATGGACCCTCATGGCCTTAAAGTCTATGAATTTATATAGCCAAAACCATTGCATCTGTAGGGTTTTTTTGGAGGGGTTCAGTTACTGGATATTAGTCCAATATATATGCAGTTGAGTAATATTATATAGATGCTCCCAACACTCAGATTGGATGTATATTTACTCACATATGGCACACAGCAGAAAAGTTTCTTCTCTACTCCCAAAATGTGGAACTTCCCCTTTCAAAACTACACTATTCTTTGTTGTGAGAGGGACAATATTCACCCAAGGACCCAGTGTTATCAATTCTCTTGATATTTTTCCCCCCAAGTCTCATGATATTTAGTCTTTTTCTTGATGCCCCAGCTGCTTAGGGACATGATGGTTAAATATGCAGTCCATGCATTGCGTGCCCCGGGGCCAGCTCTGCCTGTGGGATGATTCCGTCCAGTCCCCAGATGTGCATGGAAGACATTATTTGGTAGAATAAAATGGCATCTTCCCCAGATCATGACCTCGCATGCACTATATGTGTAAGCCCATGCCTTGCATGCAAGTGTAGAATTGCATGCCATACTAAAAATGTCAAGCCACACCACTGCAGCTGCTGGATTCAAGAGATTGCATAAAATCCCAGCTGTCATTTACAAAATAAAAATAAATCTAATCTTCCTGGCTGCACATTTAAAATGTGAAGCGACTGTCTCTTAAAGGCTCAGGCACCAGAAGCAAAGAAAAAGAGTCTGCATTGTTGTTGGTTGTGTTTTTTGTTGGTTTTTTTTTTAAATAATAACCAGTCTCTTGATTTTGGGGGCTTGACTTGTGATTTTTGAATAGCTGGCACTGCAGATGTTGAGAGGATTAAGACCCAAAATCCTATGGAGCATTTGAGCTAGAAAGGGGTGGTTTAACCAAAGGAAAAAGAAGGTTCCCAGCTTTCCAGTGGTATACATAGCTCTTGTTTCTAGTCCTGGAAGGTCCTGAAACATTGGTCCTTAAAATAACTATATTAAGCATAGAAAAGCTGCTGTAGGTCACTTTGGATGCATCTACACTTACAAGTTAGGTTGACTTAAGGAGGCTTAAGTCGACCTAAACAAAGCCACGTCCACACTGGGCTTATCTTAAGTCGATTTAAGCATTTCCTTAAGTTGACATAAGGAAAGCTTAAGTTGACTTAATAACACCTCCTTTTAGGTCGACTTAACACTTAAGTCAACCTTATTAAGTCGCCTTTCCCGGTGTGGATGGGGATTAGCGCCTAAATTGACCTTATATAAGGTCGACTTAGGGTATGTCTACACTAGGAAAAGTTAAGTCGACTTTCTTAAGTCGACTTAATGAGTTCGATTTTAAGTCGACTTAACAAAGTCGACTTAACTTTTCCTAGTGCAGACATACCCTTTGAGAGGTTCCCAAAATGCATTAGTTATTGGGGCAGATTCTCTGACTTTGTCCTGGGCTGTGTGAAGGAGGGAGAAGTAGCTTTGTAGCACTAAAGACCATGCTGGCGGCTAAAGCCAGTGCAATTTCAAAGCTCCTAATGGATGCAGCAGATTGCCCATGCACAACAAACACTTCTCTGTGGCAATGTTTCTCCAGTGCTCTCCCTGGGATGGGAAGCTCTGCGCCACCCCTTACTGTGTGTGAAAAGCCACCGCCTAGCCCAAGACCACATTGCGTCAGTTGTTTGAGCAGCAGAGATGTTAGGAATAAACTACAGCCAAGTATATCTGCTTAGTTTTCACTGCGAGCGCCAAGGATTTTCAAAGGTGGCAAGGGATTTTGGGTGCCCCTTTTAAAGGGGCCTAATTTTCAGAGGGCGAATGCTCAGCATTTTCTGAAAATAAAGTCCCTTTAAAGTACCTCACTTTGAGCACCCAATATCACTGATCGGTTTTGCAGTTGTGTTTGTAGATTCATAGGGTTAAATCTGATCCCCTGTGAAGCCAGTTGGAGATTGGCAGACTTATTGAACCAGTGAAGAGTATTGAGGCCATGGCAGAGCTGTAAAAGCTCTATAGGTCCTTGAGATGTCACTCTCAATCCAATCGGCCGACCATGCCTTCTCATTTACCTGCCATCATGTTACTTAATTTAGGCCAACAACAAGAAAATGAAGTAACAACAAAAATAATAGCACAGTGGGAGGGTCCTTATTCACACACTGCATTCAGCCCTACTTTCTTTTTAGGGATGGGCTGCAATTCTGGAGGCCACTCAACACAACGTGTCACCTAGGCAATGCTTCAGTGAGCTGTTCACGATGTCATTCAACAATGGCCCTGCTGTCCCTCTGTCATGATGGAGGGGTGGCCAAGTCAAATCTGAGTGAATGCCATTGTGACTAAGTGCCCAGGGTCGCAGCACCACTCAGGTTTAGCCCAGCATCTCCTCTGGCATGATCGAGGGGTGACTAGGCCAAATCTGCCGTTCTGGGAAGGAGCCCCGCTTGCCTGTAGCTAAGCCAGCTTTTGTGCAATTCCAGCTACGCTGGCGAGCTTTTTGAAATCTGAGTCACAGAGTCACTGCCATCTTTAGAGCTCCATACACCACAGCAGGAACTCTCATAGGGTACGTCTACACTTACAAATTAAGTTGACTTCAGGAGGCTTGAGTCAACTTAGAATACTCCGCGTCTACACTGGGCTTTCCTTAAGTCAACTTAAGCTGCTCCTTAAGTCAAATTAAAGAAAAGTTAGTTTGAATTAATAACACCTCATTTTAATTCGAACTAGCACTTAAGTCGACTTTATTAAGTCAACTTAAGTGAGTGGAGGTGGGGATTAGCGCCTTGGTGGAATTTATTAAGTCGACTTAAAACATTAAGTCGACTTAATAAGGTAAAAAAAGGGCCACGTCTATACTTGAAAAGTTAAGTTGACTTTTGTTAAGTCGACTTAATAAGGTTATCTATCTGGTCAGTTTTGTCTCAGAAGAAACAAAATTCCTCCTGACCCGTCCAGTTGACTGATTGAAGCCTTGAAGCATGAGATTTGCTCATAATCATTGTCTTTATGCAGAGCTGCAAGAGTTACGAGCTTGCTGAGGGGATGGGAATGATCATGGGAATTAATGGATTCACAGTTTCCGAGGCCAGAAGGGGTTTTCACAACCATTCAGTTCAACCCCTTTCTCCCCACCCTCTGGTTGTAGAAGGTCTCCCAGAAGTTGGACCAACTCATATCGTTTAGAATGATATCTCATCTCTTTTGTGAGACTTTCATTGAACGCCTATTTGTACCTAGGTCACGGAGCCAGTAAAGACACTAGTTTTCAGAAGAGCTGAATGCCTCTTATTATGAGGGAAGTTAATAGGAGCCGTGAGTGCTCAGCACTTCTGAAAAATCCCCCCTTAAGTGACCTGTCCATGGTGCGTGGCAGAGCTGCGGAGAGAACCCAAATCTGATTCCCTGGTTTGTTTTTCAGCTCGAAAGTAATTCTTCCCTTCTTTGTAAAGGGCCACAAGCACTGGGAAGTTTGGCCTCAGGTATGGGGCAAATAGCTTGTTAAGTAGAATACTGGCTTGTAACCAGAAAACATTGAGTAAATGGTAACTTCTCTCCCAATGAAGTTCAGATAGGGAGGGAGGAAAAGCAAGCACATAATGGAATGAAGGATAGTGGCAAGTGAAGCTGAAAACAGAAGTAGGATAAGGTGTACTTAAATGTGACTCGTCTCAGCTAAAAGACGTTTTTTCTCTACAGTGATTCCCTATAATCTTTATTGCCTGCAATCTGCTTTGGTCAGGCTGTAAGCTTTTAAAGACCCTCATTAGCCCACAGCACTTTCTTGTCCCGCTCCTTGTAAGCAGGCAGCCATTATCCTACGCACAAAACATTGTAATTAGTGCTCAGCCCTGTGAGACACTGACTCCCTGTGAGGTTATGTGGGAGCCAATGAGGACAGAGGACACTGGGAACATCTCACGCCTCTCACCAGATCAGATTCACGGGTTGGTGAGGAAAGCAATGGTTTCAATTTTGTGCAGACTGCTCTCCTCACTCAGGATCTTGGAATTTGACATATTGCTTCAATACAGCTTGTTTTATTACACCTTTCCTAGAGGGTCAAAGGCCACATTTCATCTATCTACCCTGCATGCAATTTTCATTCTCTTCTCTTCAGTGCTTTATAGAACTTTTTCCCCCCTCCTCCTCCAGGATATTGTGGGTTATTACCTCAATCCTTTTTCAGCTGAGGAAGGCTTGAGGTAATGACCTGAAACTTCCTGGAAGAGATCCCACAAAGCCCCGAATGGAAACCACATGCAACATATTATGAACTCTCATTGTACAAAGAAACATTCTTTCAAGTAACGAGAACCTACGTTGATCAGCTACTTATCTCCCAGCTGGCAAAGGCTTTCCATGCTCTACAAGACACAAAACATGGTAGGGGGGGATTATTTGATACGCAGAAAGTTGTAACAAGGAAGATTTTTTTTTCCCCCTTAATTAACTTCCCTAGTCAAATCTCAGCTGGGCGCAGTGCCTATATCTCTGTGGTAGCTGGGATTGTACATGAATCTGGAACGGATCCATGGAACTTTCATGATGTAAAGATGTTGTCCATTAATGAATCCATGGAGTCCCATTGATACATGCTTGATGCTATAATATCAGTGAGGAAATGGTGGAGATTTTTTTTTATTATTACCCATGGGAGAGAAGTCTTTTCTTATAAACTGTGCCTACAGAAAATAATATCTTTTTCCATCAATAGCAAAAACAATTTTTTTCCTGCCAATCCTTGGTGGCTTTAGGGAGCCAGGAGGAGAAAGACTGAGGATAATATGTGAAACAGTTGCCTCAGCATTATATAAAACCTCAGTTGATGTATATCACACTGTGCTCTCTCGTGGAAATGTTACTTTTGTTCTTTCTTGCTCAGTTGTTGCCCCTAATCTAAATCACACCATTGTACCTGATAGTATATGGTTCGTTCTTTGAAAGCATGTGACTTTCTACTGTTGTCCTCCAGAGGCTTTAGCTATCGCCTTCCTCAAGGGGAAGTAGCCTGTGAGCCGCCCTGGGACTCTGAGCTGGAGAGTAACTTTGTGCATGGGAACCAGAACAGGAATCTGTGCTTAGTTAGCAACACCTGTCATTCTTAACAAAGATGTGACAGATGGGTAAGGAACAAGGGGGTGAGCTCATTGAAGGGCCCCCTATAAGGCCATAGAAGTAAAGAGGAACTGGCAAAGAACTTCACAGGTGAAATAAACAATACAGCACCTCTGTAGGGAAAAGAGTCTCATTTTAAACTCCTCTTTCTCTCTTCTGTCCAAATCAAGTGTGTGTCAAGATAGTGTATGTTAATGGGAACAAAACACTGGCTTTTGAACTGGGAGATATATAGTGGCACCATCTCTCACGATTTTTTGATGAAGCTTGTAATATGTATTGGTTTTTTTTAAAGTCGCTGCTCCAGGAGCTGAAAACCTCCGCTTTCTTTTATTGAAAAAAGAAAGAGTCTAGCCCTCGTGATTGCAGAGAAAAGCCAGAAAATATGATATGAACGTAATCTAAGAGCTCAGAAACCAAGGAGTCAAATTAAAAAAACGCTCAAAATACATGAATTCACATGACTTTAAAGTCCATCTCATGATTTTTGAGGGGCCTGGTTCAGCGTTTTTGATGGAGGGGGCTGGCAATCCTGGGGATAGGAAAGAAAAGGAGGCATTGGGGGTCTAAAAAGCGATGACTGGAAGCCAGGGCTGCTGGATTCTCGTCTTAGCGTTCCAGGACTTGCTGAGGGGGCTTGGATAAGTCGCTTGATTACTTTAGGCCTTAGGTTAGCCACGTGTACAAGGTATATAAGGTCACTTTTTTGTAGCAGAGGTAGAAATATGAGGCTTAGTTGGCAAAGTGTCTGGAAACGCTTGGAATCAATGCTGTTGTATTGTTGCAAGCTATTATTACATTTTATCTTATTAAATCAATTAATGCCACCTCATTTTAAGCCTGCTGCACTGTTAGATTTTTATTACCTTCATTTGGGGTCTTTGTCCCACATTCGAGCCTTTGTGCAGTTAAGAGGCACAAAATAAACGGATAATAAAAGGAGACCATTGTTTGTGTCTGTGCGAGTAAATGCCTTAAGAAAAAGGGCCTGGTGTCTGGGCAGAAACCTCCCAAAGCATTGCCCAAGGAATCAGCCCGTAGGCCAAGCCGAACAGCTGTGAGAAAGCTATATGAAAACTGAAACACTCAGCTGGAATAATTTATTACGGCTGGTTTGGAGAGATAATAACAAAAAGAAGTCCAGCTCTTTTGTCTGTCTTGCAGCACTGTGGGTCCTGTGCCAGATTTTTAGAAAATGTAATTTTCAGGCTGCAGATCTAGCATGTGCTGGAGTCCTAAGTGGCGAAAAAGGTGTATGTATCCATCTAAGGTACCACATGGTATCTATACAGCATCCATCAATGGAGCATCTAAGCACCTCACCATCGATGTCCTCATGACACCCATATTAGTAGATCTGCCTGAGGTGCTTTGATGGGCCCACTGCTGAAGTGTCTGAGCACCTTGCCATCTGTATCTTCACACTGTCCTATAGTGCAGGATTGTTAGCCCCATTTATCAGAGGCACAGAATGGAGGGAGAAGACCATAGTGAGTCTCAGGAAAGCCAGTCATCCTACATAGCTTCTGCCGCTCCCAATTATGTCAGGGTCCCAGAAGTACCCTCTCCGCACAATAACAGGGAATCCGAACTTGGGCTCAGGGGAAAGATGCAAATCACTGCCCTGGTCCATAGCTTCATGCGGGTGTGCTTCATCAGCTGGAGTATGTCCACCACAACACGGACATCAACAGCTGGAACCTTCCTCTGCGCCTTTTCAAAGAAGGGCGAGTCCACTGCCCCCTGCGGCGGGCTGACTTGAGCCACTCTGTCAAGCAGGCCCTTCTGTTTAAAGAGCTGCTGCTACCATTGTGCTCCTGCACAGTGTGGCTCCCGCCTGTCAAAATAGCATCTTGCCCCACTACCACCCCTCGGTGACATGTGTGTGCATCCTTTTTCAAGCACTGGTGTCTCTGCTGTTAATTCACAAGGGTGTGCTGAAGCTTGACTCATCCGCCCACAGGTCCACCCCCCTTTTCAACTTGTGTGACTCCCCAGATTTCCGCCTGCCGTAGTTCCTGATGTCCAGGAGCGAAAGGTGAGTCAGGCCAGGAAGGAAGGGCTTTAGCAATGTCAGTTGTGTTAATTTAAAAGCAATAAGCATGGCTGGAAACAAAACAAATCCGTTCTGCTCAGTTAAGAGCCTTTTGAACTTTCCCCGCAAACTTTCCAAGTGTAGACATAGCCATTCTGAGCAACACAGACATTCAGTTAACTTTCCATTTTTTTAAACAAACAACTCATCGTCTTCACAGCCTTTTTTCTGATGCTAGCCAAGATGGGAAGCAAAAAGAGCCAAAATACCTAAAGAAAGGATGGGCCTGCCATACCACTGGCCCCTGCCCTGAAATCTTGAGATGCAGCTTTTTGCCCCTCAGATTTCCAGCCTGGGTTTTGGAGTCTTGAGACGTTTGGACAACAAGATTCTAGTAAACCTCTGACCTTTTAACTCGAGCCTGGCTCCCAGAAGCTGTCTCATCATGGTTATAAATGGAGCCAGGCATGCCACCTATAATTAAGGCTACCGAACTCACTTTCCATTATAAACCCCGTTTTCAATTGCTTATAATTTTGCCAAGCTTTAACTGTTTGGGTTTTAATTTTCCACGCTAGGTCTTTGCCTCGGGCTGAATTTTTCTGGAAAGTTTCATAAAAACAGTTCATCCATTTCTGAGACTGGAGGGAGAGGAAAAGAGGCAGCTTTGCCAATGTCAAAGAATATGGCACTTTAAGGTCAGACCCTCAGCTGGTATCGATCAGCAAAGCGCCGTTGACTTCAGTGGAACGGTGCCAATTTCCACCAGCTGAACGTCTAAGTTACACATCCTTTGTGTGAACTGAGCACAGCATAATCTGTTCAGATAACAGTATGTTTTCATGATAGTGACAGTTCAGTTTTCAGCTAGTCATGGTAACAATATTTTGCCAGATCACATCTGCTCTGCACAGAATTAGGCGCACTCCTGTCCTTTGATGCCTTAATTTGTATATTTCATTTAATTTCTTTTTCTTTGCACTCTGAAAGTTGGGATGTAACTTACTTATCCAGGGCCAAATTCTCACTTCAATTACATCAGTACAATCGCCATCATCTGCAGAGAAGGCTTCACCCATGTACTTGTGAGTAGGAACTGGCCCCGTATATTTCACACAATTCATAGCTTGCATGTGGAATGCCTGCTAAGATGCACAGGAATTGCACAAATGTAATGAAAGCAAATGCACCTAAATATAATTTGTAGCTTACATATTTTCATCTTTCCCCAGTTAAGTATATACTCCCCCTTCTCCTCCCCCAAGTTTCATCTTTCAGCCTCAGTTTGTTTACTACAAATATTAATCTTTGGTTTAAAAGTCATGTTTCATCTGTTAAAAATAATCTCCAGGACTGAAAAAAGCTGTAATATTAAACAGATTTTCCTATTGAAATACATGTCTTCCATGCAAGACCAAACTGCACACTGCAGTCAAAGAAAGGCCATAATGACTGTATCTGGTAAAAAATTAACTGCACTCAATTAAGCCTATAAGGCACTCTAGGGTGTGGGGGTGTAATGTGATAACTGCCCACTCAGGGGTAATTGTTCAGCAAGAGGTGGAGCCAGGAGTCTTAAGTCATCCTCGCTGAGCGGTTATCACATTATTATAAAAGTAGACACTATATTTGTTAACATGGAAACAAATAATTTTTCAGATTTATGTGATGGTTTTATAAACAGCCCGATAAGTGGTGGAAATACAATTCAATAACCATCACTGACTCATGATTGGCCATTTACATAACCCCCCTCACCACTGTAAAGTCCCAGCGCCTACCCGGGGTGTATTTCCGTGGCCAGCATCTGGCTCACTCTTCCTCTCCCCTACAAACAATTGTCTGGGGATTGTTCGATTAATGATATTCTAGGTATGCTGTTCGGGGTGTTTATGAGTGCTAGCAGTAAGCACTGCAGAAGAACGAGGCATTATAGTTATTTGATTATGTTAGTAAAGGAAAGGCTGAAGAAGTGCTAGGAGATCTAGTGACCGGCACTTGGGATGGCCGGGTTCAAGTCTCTGCTCTGACACAAATGTCCCGAGTGACCCTGGGCAAGTCATGTTGGGCTAGCCTCACAAAAGTGCTAAGAACCTAAATCAGGGGACTAAATCCTGCTTTTAGGCCACACTGCCATTCGCAAAACTCCCACTGAAGCCCATAGGTACCTAAATTCACTTGTTGTCTATGTTTCTGCAGCAAAAGGTCCCTAGACCCTTACGTCTGTGCCTCAGGGCATGTGGGCTACTGCCTCCCTCTCTCTGTCTGAGCAGCTATCTCCTACCTAAGCTGCAGAAAAATTCACAAGCCAGGGCATGTATTTGTCTGCCTCAGTCGTGGCAGCACCACCTGCCCTTGGCTAGGGAACTTACCGAGGATGTGGGAGACCCCCAGTCCAAGTCTGCTGTTCACATGATGAGAAGGGATTGGAGTCATCTGACCAGGGATGTGTCACATCTCAGGTACGTGCCCTATGCATAGGGCTGTGGGATGTTCTGATGTGGGGCTCCCTCAATCTCTCCTGTTGAAGCTGTTGTGGTTCTGGGTAAATAATTTTTAAAAGCTATTGGAACAGAGGCACTGGTTCCTGGGTCTCTTCCAGCCTGGGTGAGTGCACTAACCACTGAGCTATTCTCTCTCTCCCACTTCTTCATCCTCTAGGCTCTTGGAAAAATGCTTTAAGTGTCCGATTCCAAAGATGGTGGCTGTGAATTACGGGTAGGGCTAAGACCCTTGGATTTAAGCACCTATCTATGGCTATGTCTATACTTACCAAAGTTAGTCCGAATTAGTTAATTTGAACTAACTAATTCAAACTAATTTTAGCCTCCTGAGGTCGACCTACGCCCAGTGTGGACACATAAGTCCACTTCGTTAAGTCGACCTAAGGGCAGTTAGATCGACTTAAAGTGTTGCCACTTGTTAAGACGACTTTAATAAGGTCGATTTTAAGTCAACTTAACAAAAGTCGACTTAACTTTTCTAGTGTAGACATAGCCTCTGTGCTTCAATTCCTCTCTTTAAAATGGGGCTGTGCTAGCAATTCCCTACACCACAGAGAGGTTGTAAGGATAAATGAGCCTAGGATCATGAGGCGCTCAGATACTATGGTGATGTGACTGAGGCAGATATGTAGGTGAGCTTTCTGGCGGAGCTTAGATCTGGGTTAAACAATGACATGTAAGTGAGCAATCAGACACATCTGCGGCACATGAGCATTCATTCAAACCACTCTCCCACCCATCCCCACGATGTTAGGGATTAGGGTGAAAAGAAGCCAGTGGAACCTACAACTGTTCAGTGCTTCTGAAAACCCAGCCACTTATTTCAGGGTTTCTATATGGGTGTTAAGCAAAACAAACAAGGCGTTTGGTGGCACTTTTAAAGACTAACGCATTTATTTATTGCATGAGCTTTCATGGGAGAAAATCCCACCTCATCAGATGCTTGAAGATGGGGAACTTATGGGTGTTAAGTGACTCACTTTAGGGCTCCGTATTTGAAAAGCTTGGCTGACATTTTCAACAATAAGTTCCTAAATTCCTAAGCTCCTAAACTCACATTTAAACACTTAAATAAATGGCTGCGAGAGTATCAAGAGGCTGCCGCTGACATCCACTTGAAGAACTTGTATAGTAAGGGTGAAGTGCTGGGCCCTTACATAGGGTGCGTCTACACTAGTAAATTAAGTCGACTTCAGCAGGCCAGCGGCTTCCCTCTGCCCAGGAAGCACAGGGTTCCCTTTTTGCTGGGATACCAGTGGTCTAGGCCAGAACGGACCCTTGTGGCTCCTTTCTGCCCCGGACCGCGCTCCAGCTGCTAGGGAATCTCCGGGGGATCCCTAACAGCTGGAGCGTGGTCCTGGGCAGAAAGGAGCCACAGGGCTCCCTTCGGCCAGGACCGCTCGGTCCCAGCTAGAAGAGAGCATGGGGCTCCCTTCTAGCCAGGACCGCTCAGATCCTAGCCAGAAGGGAGTTCAGGCGGCGGCTCCTTTCTGGCCGAAGGGAGAGCACTCCAGGTGACAGAGGAAAACTCAGAGTTTCATCTGTCAGCCGGAGCGCAGGGCTGGCAATTGCCAGCCCCGTGCTCCAGCTGACCGGAACCACTGGGGTTACCTCTGTCAGCGGGGCTCCCCCCTCTCCCGGACCCCACTGTCCCGGGCAGAAGGGAGCCTGCGCTCCTTTCTCCCCAAGACCTCAGCAGTCCCAGGGAGAAGGGAGCCGGGAGAGACTCCCGTGGCTTCTCAGTCCCAGCAGAGCCAGTCGTGAGCTGGCTGACTCTGCTGGGACAAGCCACGATCGGCTTCTTGGTCCCGGGAGAGCCAGCCCTGCAAGGCTGGCTCTCCCTCCACCTAATCAAGTCGACTTGGAGAGTCTAGTGTAGACTCTCTAAGTCGACTTAATAGGAGCACCTTTAAGTCGACTTAAGAGTCCTGTGTAGACTCTAAGTTGACTTAATAAGGTCGACTTAAGAAAGTCAACCTAAATTCCTAAGTGTAGACATAGCCATAGAGATTAGATTTTCAGGTCCAAATCCTCAAAGGTATTTTGGTGCTTAACTCCCATTGGTTTCACATGAAGGCAGGCTTGTAAATACCTTTGGGGGTCTGGGCCTCAGCACCTTCCCGGATGCAGCTCTCTGTCTCAGTTTTCCATGGAATAACTCATTGCCTACATCAGTTGGGTTTTGGGAAAATTAATCCATTGCTGTGTTTAAAGAACTATGAAAATGCCCGCTGTCAGAATTGGAGGTTGCAGAATTAGGGCACTGGTGTGGGATGCAGGAGATGGGTTTTATTCTCTGCTCTCTCACTGACCTTCTTTACGACACTTTCTCTCTTTGTGCCTCTGTGGCCCCTTTCACCCTCTGTGTCTGTCTCAAGTGTGGCTTTTCAGGATACGGTCTCTCTCTTATTACATGGCTGAAAACTGCCCAGTGCAGTGGGTGGAGCAGAGGGTCTAGGTTCTGCTGTACTAAAAATAATAACTGTGGCCTTTGTGGCATTGAGCAGGGGGTTGGACTAGATGACCTCCTGAGGTCCCTTCCAACCCGAATCTTCTGTGATTCTACTGGGCCCTATTGAGAAGGCAATACTACCACTCCTAGAGAGGAGGGTCTAATCCTGCTTCCACTGAGGTAAATGGGATCTTGGCCAGGGAGCTGTATTGAGCCCAAAGCTAGACACTGGCTCAAGATGTCAGATATTTAGCCAGCTTCTGTATTCATCCCACTGGCAATTCTTCTACCTTCCCTTCCCGCCTGTCATCTTACTTGGACTGGATAAATAAATAAATAAAAGCTACAAGGCGATTATTGTAGAAATCTTCTCAGCACGGAAATCATTCCTGAACTAGTCATGGTATGTGCTGTCTCCCCCCTTTCCCTCTCTTGAACAATGTTCAAGAGCAATAGAGAAAGGGGCAGGTGAACAATATTTTCTATTCATCCCAGTGAGTGGTGATGTCAAAGAGAAGCGAACCGGCTCCAACAGTTCCCCAGTCTGCCCTCCACTGCACATGATCAAATGTAGCTTAAACACCTCTCCGCGTCGCTGGAGCACGTTCGACCTCTTCGGCCACTGCTCTGGCGTGGGCCGCACTGTAGCCTCCTGTTCATGCTGCTTCGCCTTGCCAAGCTATGAGCCAGCTGAAACCTCAGTGTCTTGCGCCATACAGCAGACTTGATCGAAAAACGGTGCCAACTTATTCTCTTCTCATCCGTTTTACCACGTGCCTTTTAGAAAATGCGGACACTGCCTTGGCCACCGAATGTCCTTCTCTCTGCCGCTCTTTTAGTCAGCAGCGCACTGTTCTATGGTACAGCTTTACAGGGGCTTCGGTAATGGTGGCCGTTCTCCATTCCAAAGACGATGGGCGAGGTGATATCGTTCATCGGACCCATGTCTGTGGGTGAGAAAGACCAGTTATTGAGCTCGTACAGAGCTCTTCTTTAGGTCAGACCTGAAACTTGTCTCTTTCACCAATAGATGCTGGCCCAATAAAACATACCCCCTCACCCACCTTATCTTGCTAATATCCTGGGGCCAACACGGTTTCAAAGCACTTTATTATCAACTACAGGCATTTTAGTGTTATGACGTCTGGCTTCTTAATGCTGTCCTGAGTAACGGAAGGACCGTACAGTGGTTAGAGCACTAGCCTCAAAGTCAGGAGGTCGCCATTCAATTCCTTGCCCCACCGCAGCCTTCCCAGCATACTCTGGACATACCACTTCTTGTGAAAAAGCTTCACGTGCTTGTGTGTCACTGATTTTTCACCTCAGATGAGAGTGCAAGATTAGCTGCTTTACTGGTTCATTTCCTTCCTTTCCAAGTGGATCTGGTATATTTTCAATAAAAACAACGAAAGTCCTGTGGCACCATTGGCTATGTCTACACTTGAAAAGTTAGGCTGACTTTATGAAGTCGACTTAATAAGGTCAACTTTAAGTTGACTTAAAGTGGACCTTATTAAGTAGACAACAAAAGTCGACTTAACTTTTCAAGTGTAGACAGGTCCCCTTTTCAACCTTATTAAGTCAACTTAACGTTTTAAGTCAACTTAAAAAAAATCTACCCAGGCACTACTCTACGTCTCCACTGGCTTAATTGGATGAAGAAATTTGTTGGTCTTTAAGGTGCCACAGGACTCTTGTTTTTGCTGTACACAGACTAACTTGGCTACCCCCTTGAACTTATAATTTCAATGCAATTCGATGCCACCATAAGTAGTTTACATGTACTATTTGTAGCCGTTTGTGTAATATAATTTTTCCCCCTGATTCAAAGATCTTCTGGGCTAGTGGCTGAATAGAGAGGCTATGTCTACACTTAGGAATTTAGGTTGACTTAAATAACTCGACTTTAATTCGACCATATTAAGTCGACTTAGAGAGTCTACACAGGACTCTTAAGTCAACTTAAAGGTGCTCCTATTAGGTCGACCTAGAGAGTCTACACTAGACTCTCTAAGTTGACTAGTTAGGTCCAGGGAGGGGCTGGCTCTCCCCAAGGCAGCAAGCCCCGGAGTAGTCCGGGAGAGAAGGGAACGTGGAGCTCCCTTCTGCCCCGGACTGCTGGGCTCCCTTCTGGTCGGGACTGCTCAGGTTCTGGGCAGAAGGGAGCCCTTCTAGCCAGGACCAAGTGGTCCCGGCTAGAAGGAAGCCAGCGGGTCCCAGCAAAAAGGGAGCCGCCACTTCCTTCTTGCTGGGACCCGCGGGGGTCTGGCTAGAAGGGAGCGTGGGCTCCTTTCTCCTGGGACCCCAGAGGTCTGGGCCAGAACGGAGCCCTGCAACTCCCTTCTAGTTGGGACCGTGCTCCAGCTCCTGGGAAGCCTCCCTTTTTGCTGGGACCCCACTCCAGGTGCGGGGAAGTCTCCGGGTCTCCCCGCCAGCTGGAGGCCGCCGTTCTGGCAATTGCCGGCACTCCAGCTATTTGGGGAGAAGGTAGCAAGTCAACTTAGACACTAGTTCAAATTATAACGAGGTGTTATTAATTCAAACTAGTTTTTCCTTAATTCAACTTAAGGAGCACCTTAAGTCGAATTAAGGAAAGCCCAGTGTAGATGTGGATTAAATTAAGTCGACTTAAGCCTGCTTAAGTCGGTCTAATTTAAAAGTGTAGACACCCCAGAGGTTCCTCAGATATGATCTCCATCTTTCCGGCTACATAAAACCATAAGAACAGCCATAGTGAGTCAGACCAATGGTTTATCTAGCCAAGGCCAGGAGCTTCAGAAGGAATAAATAGAGCAGATAATCATCAAGTGATTCATTCCGTTGGCTATATCCAGCCTGTGGCAAACAGCAATCCCGGCTTATCCAGCCTAAAAGCCATTGCTGACCCCATCCACCATGAATTTATCTAGTTGAACCCCATTTTTTCGGTTTCTCCACACCCAGGGCCATCCTTGGGGGGGGGAGGGGAGGCGGCCCTGTCCATACCAGTCATGATTTTATGGACCTCTATCATATCCCACTTGATTATCTCTTTTCCAAGCTAAAAAGTCCCTCGCAGTTGTATTAATCTCTCCTCATATGGAAGCTTTTCCATGGCCCTAATCATTGTGTTGGTTAGGTTTAGCCAGAGTATAAAATGATGAAAGGAGCTGCTGGTGAGCAAATTCTCAATTGATGAATTTAGTAAGCATAACTTTTTCAGTCCTCAAAAATGGGTTAATAGATATTGTGATATTGTGGGGGTGTACCTGCCCCACACTGGACAAGAAGGAGTTAACCCCATCTTGGGGGCAGAAGAAACCATGCTTCCTTGCCACCGTTGGCATGGTCCAACTGGAACCTCAGGGCTGGTCTCCATTGCCCACTATTTTCGGCGGCAGTCGAAGGGAGACATGCAACTTACTTAAAATAACTTGCGTATCTCTCTTCAACTCTGTTCTGACTGGCACGTTCACTGCATTGAGTTGAAGGGAGGGGGTGGGTCTTCCCTTTGAGTCAGCACTACTTCAGTTGTTGGGGTGGTCTTCAGCGATCGACTTCCCAATTGACTGAGCGGGTCTCAGTCACTCGGAAGAGTGATCTGATGGTGGCAAATTTACCACCCACCATCAATGAAGACTAGCCCTTAGTGTAAAAGGGTGCAGCCCAGATCAGTGAGGGCTGACTGCTGAAGAGAGATGATCCACATTGGAGACTCCCTCTCAGGGGGTCCTGGATCTCCAGATTGCAGAGGCCAAGCATACTGAGACCCAGATGGAAACCAGGCTGCCAACAGATGCCTGAGAGGAGAGGGAGTCACTCGGAGCTTTGCAAGCCAATGACCCCAGGGGCCCAGGAGACCTAGGGACGGCCCACCCACTGCAGAAGAGGGCAGCCATATTTACTGTGGCCCATAGGCCACACAGTCCTGACTAGGAGGTAACCATATTGACTGGCCACTGGACCACATGGCCATTACTCACAGGGCAGCCATATTGACTCTGGCCATTAGGCCCTGCAGACATGCGGAGGAGGAAAGCCGTCTTGATTTTGACCACTGGGTCATCCAGTCCTGACTAGGAGGGAAACCATATTGACTCTGGCTATTAAGAAATACTACCTTGCGGCGAAAGGCAGTCATTTGGACTCAGCCCCGGAGCTATAACACCCCTGTCCCCTCCCCAAAGGGGTGGACTAGCCCCAGGACAGATATGAAAAAGGTTCAGGGGCAGGAATTGCTCTCCTCTTTATAAATCACAAATCACCCCTGTTTGTGTCACTGCCTCAGAAATCCTTGTGGCTATGTCTACACTTGGAAATTTGTCGACTTTAGTTAAGTCGATTTAGCGAGTCTACACTTAAATTTTAAGTCGACTTTGGGGGAACTTACAAAGTTGACCTAGAGCGTCCACACTGGATGCCTAGGTCGACTTCTAGGGGCTAGGGGGACCTAGGGCAGGTCCACAGGGGCAGGGGTGGCACCCCTTGCCCAGTGCCAGGGTGCTCAGCCTTTGCCCCATTGTACATAGGTACAATGGGACAAAAGGGGACAGGGACCCTGGCAGGGCATAGGGGCAGGGTGGGCAGGGCTCTGCTCTGCCCTGTGGGGGGGGCATGACAGGTTCCCCCTGTGCCCCCCCCCCTCAGGGAGAGCTTGGTGCTGTCCTGGGGTAACCCTAAGTCAATTTAAGGCTACCACACATCTACACTGTCTTAAGTCGACTCTAGGGAGTCGACTTAAGCCCTAAATTGAATTAAATTGAGGTTTTATAAAGTCGATTTAATTTTAAGCAAGCTTAAATCGACTTAATTTACAAGTGTAGACGCAGCCTATGTTGTGTAGTGGATTTGCCTGGCACACGGCTGAGTTGCGTGACTGGTTAGGGGCGGGGCTCTGGTTATGTAACAAGCCTGCGCAGTGTGTAGGGTGACCCTTTCTCAGCACTGGTGTTCCTGGAGGATAACAGCTGACTGCTCCAGCCAGCTAACAGCGTTATTCTTTTAGCTGGAGCAGAGAGCTGCTCTTTGCTGGTGCTCTTAGCTTCAAACCACATTGCTAACTCAAGTTGGGGCTATAATAATTACAGGCGCATTGAATCATTATCTAGTCTGACTGCGAAAGAGCTATTCCCTCTCCACGGAGAGGTGCCACTGAGGTTGAAATGCACCTCATTAGTTCCAATCGTCCATTTAATTTTTAAAATGTACGCAGAGGGAGTCTGATTTCTCCTTTACACTAAGGGGGTTTTGTGCTTCAAAGAGCTCACAGCGTAAATGGGAATCAGCAATACTATGCCTCAAACACTGTGTTGAAATAGAGAGTTGCACATTACGTTTGCACTCTGACTAAGGATAGTGAGTATGAGCAGCAAGGACGGGGGCTGGCCTACGTGGCTACAACTTGCCCACAGAAAGGTAAAGGGATGTGGTCAGATGACCTATGAATGGGCTGATGCTAAACCCTGGATATGGAAGCCTCCAAACATCAGAGTTCTCGAAATCCAGATTCACTTTTAGTTTTGTGCCTTGGATCCATGTCTAGTATAGACTTGTTGCTTATTCAGATCTGCTAAATGCCTGGGACACTGTGCAATCCTTTGAAAAGACTCAGATCAATAGCTAGAAATAAAGCCATGAGCCAAAAAACAATACTCACTAATGCAGTCAGTGGCGAGGGCTAGTGTGAGACAGATGATGTTGAGGGGGAATTGCAAGTTTCAAACCCAAAGCGTGGTGACTTGTCAGGCTAGCTAGCAATGGGAAATGTTCTCTTCTCCAGCTGTGGAGTTTAGTTGCGCAAAGTTATTATTGTGGTACGTATGCAAATGTGTCTGTGTGCGCCGGTATGGACTATAGGAAATGATAGCAATGAAACAACAGAGCAGTAATATATACATACACACAAGCAACAGTGCTGAAGCCTTTCTATTCTCTCAGAGGATCCCAATGTTAAAATCCTAGTATTCTCCCATAACATTCTTCTATTTTCTCTTCTGTTCAATAGGGGGTCCCAATTTTTAAAATTACAATATTCTCCCATTATTTTGTTCTATTTTATTTGTTTAAAAAGAGTTTTCGGTAATCAAGTCTTCTGCAGGGTTCTTTATAGCTTCTGCCAGTGCACTTTGTAGCTTTATACTCCAGAGATCTGGGCGAAGTTCCTTTCCAAACTATGAGCTAAATTCCTCCTTGGTGAAGCCATACTGGGTCAGCGGAATTCCACCCAGGATGAACATGGCCCTCCCTATGTGTTTTAACAATAACCAGAGCAGTGCTCTTGATACAAAACGGCCCTCTGCTTGCCTGACCTCTCACCTCTAATTGACACTAGACCTATTTGTCCTCACTACAGGAACATTCGTTATATTCTGAATTCCCCAGACAACAAAGTAGGGGCCAAATTCTCCTCCATCTTACACCTGTGCAGTCTCACTAAAGTCGGCTAAGCTTGTTTTAGTTAATTAAGTTATATGGGTGCAAGTGAAGGCAGAATGTGGGCCAAAATGTATTGTTATTTACAGTTCTCCCATTGTCTCAGCCAAAGCATTTCATTCTGTGAATAAAATAATAGTGGCCTTCTCTTATATAGCACTTTTTGCCATTCGGTTAGCTCAAAGCACTCCACAATCTTTAATTTATTTAAGCCTCACATTGGTCCTGTGAGGTACGGAAAAATGGTTATGTCTCCCCTCCCACCCCATTGCGTAGATGGGAAACTGAGAAAGAGATAGGCTAAGTGATTTGCCCAAGGTCACACAGGAAGTCATGGGCAGAGGAGGAAATTTAACCCTGATCTGCTACACCCCAGGCCAGTGCCTGGCCCATCCTTCCATCACAAATTTGTCACCCCCAGTCCCGCATACAGACTACTGATTGAATGCTGTTTTCAGTTACATCAGCACAGATCCACTGATTTGAATAGGATGGCAACTGAGCATAGGAGTTGATCTAGTTGGGACTTTAATGGGATTATTTACATGAGCAAGGGTTTTCAAGATTGAACTCTATCTCTGCGCCTGTATTTGGTCTACGCTCAGACCTCTTGTTAGCTCTAGGAGGCTGCCAATTATATGCACTGAACAGCGGGGCCCTAAAGAGAGATATGCTCATCTTGATGTACAGGAATGTATGACTGTCTTCCCTGACATGGCTAATGACCACTGAGCAATGTATGTACTGCTGTTCTCAGCAATGGGTGTTTTTGAAATAGATAGATTAGATTCAAACATCTTTTCCCTGCTTGTGTGCTCCACAGAGGTCATCTCAGGGGATTGGTAACAAGCTATAATGCTTTCACCTTGAGATTGCTTCTAGAACTCTGAAAAATTGGGGGTGAAATTGTTTGGGGGTGAAATTGAAAAGGAAATTAGTTTGGCAAACTGAAAAATAAAAAAATGAATGTGTTCCCAGTCGACCGAAACATTTAGTTCTTGAGCATTCTTTGGCATTGTTAAATTAAATAAAGAAAAGAAAAGACTTTTCTAAAAGATGTCATTTCAAAATGGAAAAATCACAATGTTTCATTTGGAAAAATGCCCAACCAGTTAGATTTTTTTCTTTTTAGGTTCTTTCTCCACAGAAACGATCTGGCAAAATTGAAACACACGCTTGCGAAATATCACTACCTTTTTTTCTCAGAGAAAGTTTCAGTTAAAAATGTCGCCTGGCTCTGGTGGCTACTGCAAATTCAGCTCACGTAGGCAGTGGCCAAAAGCAGCTGGCTCTGGAGGGAGCTCAGCGGCCAGGTGTAAAAATAACATTATAGCCTGGAGTAGCGTGGACTTCAGCACAAGATTTCTACCTAAGTTATTACCCAGGATTCTAGGTGGGCTTGGATGGCCAGCCCTGAAACACACATTGCAACAGATTCACTACTCCAGTACCTGAAATAACTAGATTTAACTTAAGTTTGGGTTCATCTATCTGAGCTGCAGTCACACCCCATGCAGTGTAAGCATACCCTAAATCTGGTTTGGGGGGGCCACTGGCAGGGTAATTGTAATTTGGCCTTGCAACTTTCTGTACTGTGTATTATTCTGTGACTTGTCAATCCACCTCCTTTCATAAGAGTTGGGTTTTGTCATTCTTTCCCCTGGAATGGCTTTTCGTTATACATGAAGGACACAACAAAGAACAAAAGTAAATTCTCCATGAGAGAACACTGTTTTCTTTCTTTCTTTCTTTCTTTCTTTCTTTCTTTCTTTCTTTCTTTCTTTCTTCTACAAAAGGCTTCTTTGCAGGGAATGCAGTGTGGCCTAATGGATAGACTGGGTTTCGAGAAACTTGGGTTCTCTTCCCAGAGCTGAATGATGTTAGGCTTCACCTCTTCACACCTCCCTTTCTTCATTTCTTAAACGGGGGCAATGATACCAGTTTCCTTTTGTAAAACACTTTGAGATCCACTGGTGAAAAGTCCTGGGTCAAAGGCAATTGTTGTTGCTGTTATTCTTTGCATTCAAACAGAGCTAATCCCAATGCAAAGGTGGGTGCACCATGCAGGAGACAAAAGCTGTGGTTTCAGAGCATGACTATACACGTGACAAGAATCTAACTGGAAATACAAATGTCCTTTATGAAAGAAAAGGGAAATAACTTCTGCATCGAAAAATGATCTCAGATAGAAGAGAGTGACAGACAGTAAATCATTCACACTACATACAACAAAATGACCATTATGTCTTTTCTGTCACTTCTCACCTGTTGTTATGTTTCCTCCTCCTTGTGTTGGTGCAGGGTTTTGTAGCTACATAATATAGTTGTTTTTGTTTGAGAACCAGACAGTTTGCCCCATCTTGTAACCAGGACTTTGTCATAAATGAGCGAACATCTGTTAAATTGAGCTGTATGATGTACTTTTTTTTCCAAAGGAGGAAAAAAGAAAACAATAGAAAATTGAGTGGGGTTTCTTGCGAGGCATATCCAGCCGGATGTACTCTGGAGGAGGCGGGGAGCTGCCTTAGAGATTTATAATTTGTAACCTGTTGCAGTGAAGTGTCTGAAAGAAGCTGAGCAGCAAAAAGAATTTACTGGACTAAGTTGTTCTTCTGCAGGCCTGAGTCGTGCTACAGTGGGAAATGCTCCCATTTCTGTTCGTGAAACAAATGTACGCCATGGAGCATTAACAGAGTGAGTCACCTGCAGAGCAACTAAGATTACACTTGATTATTGAAAGTAAAACTAAGAATATTATACCTTGCATCTCCGTTTCGTGCCTTTTATCCACACGATTCTGGCAGCTCTGGCCTAGATCCTCAACTGGTGTAAATCATAGACTCATAGGCTATGTCTACATTGGAAAAAGTTAAGGAATTTCTTAAGTTGACTTAATGAAAGTCTGGTGTAGACAGGGAGTAATTTAGGTCAATTTAAGGGTCCTTACGTCGGCCTAAATTGCTAGTGTAGACATAGCCATAGATTCATAGACTAGAAGGTCAGAAGGGACCACTATGATCATCTACTCTGACCTCCTGCACAGCACAAGCCACAGAAACTCACCTCCCCCCCCCAACCCCCGCCCCAGCAGAGCTCCCTAACCTACAACTGAGGTCCTGAAGGCCTCATATAATGATTTAAAGCTGTCGAGGTACAGAGATTCTGCCAGCAAGTGACCTGTGCCTCTTGCTGCAGAGGAAAGGGAAAAATGTCAGTGCAGCTAAGCCAATTTACAGCAGCTCAGGAGCTGGTCCATGCATATTAACAATAACAACAACAAAATCCAAAAAGGCGTATTGTGATCGTCTAGTGACCTCCTGCGTAACACAGGTCACTGAATTTTTCTAAGTTAATGCCTTTGGAGCTAGAGCATCTCTTTTCGAAAAACATCCAATTGATGTAAAATTTTCCAGTGTTGTAGAGTGCACCATAATCCTTGGTAAATTGTTCAGTGGGTCATTAACCTTGCTGTTACAAATTTGTACTTTATTGTGAGTCTGAATTTGTCTTGCTTCAGCTCCCAGACACTGCATCGTGCTATGCCTTTGTCTGCTAGACTGAGCAACTCTTTTGTATCAAATTTCTATTCCCCCTGTAGGCATCTATGGAATAGCTTGTGATCAAATGGTCTCTTAGCTGTCTCGTTGTTAAGCTAAGTGGATTGAGTTCCTTGAGTCTTCCTCTATAAAGTATGTTTTTTAATCCTTTAATCATTCTCAGGGCTCTTCTCTGAACCTTCTCCAAATTATCAACGTCCGTCTTGAGTTGTGGGCAACAGAACCGGACACAATAGTGTTGCACCACTGCCAAATACTGAGGTAATATAACCTCGCGACTCTTACTTGCTATTTCCCCGTTTACCTATCCAAGATTGCTTTTTCCTTTGAGCCAGAGTTGCACTGTGAGCTCATTTTCAGCTGATTTTTCACCACAACTCCAAGTTTTCAGAGTCACTGCTTCCTTGGATAGAGTCACCCATCCTGTAAATATGAACTGCACTATTTGTTTCTAAATTTGGCCACACTGACACGCATATTGTTTACTTGTGCCTAGTTTAACAAGCGATATAGACCTTTCTCTATTAGTGACCTGTCCAATTCATTATTTAACACAACCCCAGTCTTTGTGTCCTCTGCAAACTTTATCAGTAAAAAATTTTGATGTTTCTTTCCTGCTCACTGCAACTCAGAAAACTATATCTCTAACTTTCCTCTTTGTGGTCCCATGGAGTGAATTGCATGACTCCTGACTTTGTATGTGCTCCATGAGATCACATGAAGGGAGTTTGTTAACTCACTACACGACAACTCTGGGAAAACTGCTTTTTTAATGGCTGAATTTTTCACAGGTAAGAGTGCAACAGCCTTACATGGGTTCTTCCTGCCTTCTACAACCATGCAACTGAAATTCACTAGTATGTGATCTTGCCAGGTTTGTTGCTGATTTCGACCAGGAACAAACCACTTCAAAAAGATAGATCAGTTGCCCAATAGATTTCCAGCCCCATCCTCCCTGGGTCCTCTTAAGGCACAAGAAAACTGTTTCAATCAAATATTTCTGTAGTTTCACCTACTGGGGTGGGGAGGAAGTGGGAAGAGAGATATTCGTTTTAACATTCTTTTCTTCTCCAAATGCTAGTGCTCATTTCAAAAATGAACAGTGCAGACGGCTGCAGAACCATCTGTTCCCCGGGGCTTCGGCAAAGGCTGATTAGAGAGAGAGGCTGTAATCATCATGAAAACTGTCGAAAACCATTTGCTGAAGGTTGCGCCATGACTGAGGAGTCCATACCTTCTCCCCTCAGGAACCCGGTGAGATTACAGACAGGCTGCATTGTGAGTTGTGTTCAATCAGGCCAGATCTGAGGGCTACTAATAAACTTATCTGCATGAAATTAAATTGCCAGCTCCCTACCCCACTCCCGGTCAGTTACAAGCATCAAGCCAAGTAAAGATAAATGCATGACAGGGTTCGTTAAATTGATTGAAAATCAAGATGGAGCAGCACATTTTTCATCAGCCCTATCCCAGGAAATAAAGATAAATTCCCCCCAATTCATATTTTAACATAGCTTATCATAATCACCAGTAATAGCAACCAAATGTTTTTCATTTGTTACACTCTAAGCTGGCCGGGGGAGCAGTTTCCTGGTCTTGGGCTCATCCAGTTTAATTTTAAGCTGGTGTCAGGGGTCACTTCCACTTTGTGTTGCGTTTTTGATGAGTGGTTTTTGCCGGAGTTTGTTTACGTGTCGTACCTGGGTCAGAAAAGCCACTGTAGAGAGAGAAAGTGGTTATAGAAGGCGAGGGAGAAGGAAATGATATAAACCCACTGGGTTTATAAAAGAAAAAATAAAACAAGCAGAAAGCCAAAGACTTTCATGGGTCACGTCTCAAACATGGGTCCAGGGGACCGATTTATGATATGGCAGGGACAAGAGCTCTGGGATGGGCATTGGTGTGGCATGGGGAGTGAGATGTAGGTTGTTTCTTGTATATTCATGCTGCGAGTTAGCATCAGAGAGGGGGCCAAAGTGCTTGTGGGTGTTTGGATCTCAGGTTCGATTTGGACTCGTCTCTGTTTAAGATACAACCCTTCCTTTAGAACGGTTCCTGTCAGACACCTTTGCTAGAGAGAGCAGTGAGGAACTAGGGGCCAGAAAGCCCTGAGTTCCAATCCTGGGTCTCATAGTTGTTGGGAAAATCATTCCAACTGCTTGGCGCCCCATTTCCCTAGCTGGAAAATGCCAGCTGTGGTGGCTGCCTTCTCCAATGGAGCATTGTGGAGAAGATCATGGGTGAAAAGACCTTGATGGTGCTAAATTCTGAGCTGGATTGTATTCTCTTTTGTTAAAACCTGCAGGCAGGGGCTATGAAAGAATAAATATCAGTGATGATCCCCTCCTGGACCTTCCATCAGTAGGGCAGGATTTGCCCCAAATACAGGTGGTCCCCTGGGTAATCCCTACCATGGAAGAGTTGTGATCCACGTGCAAAGTACCTTGCTTGGTGTGCAGATGTAGAGGGCATGGTCTGCTCCATTGCAGTGAACTGGCCAGTGTGTGTGTGTTCAACTCTGCCATTTAGTGAGTAAATTCACAGCTGCCAATCTATGTGCTATAGACCCCACAAGAGGACATCACATTTACATCAAGTGATAAGTGCCTTTGCTTTCGGCACCCAAAGATCTGAGTTCAAATCCTGGTGGAGATAGTGGTAGAGCACGATGGCAACCATGGAATCCTAGGTAGCATCATATTATTATTGCATCCGGCGAAGTGGGTTGCAGCCCACGAAAGCTTATGCCCGAAGAAATGTGTTAGTCTTTAAGGTGCCACAGGACTCTCGTTGTTTTTTGCTGTACACAGACTAACACAACTGCCCTTCTGGAACATATTAAAATAGTAAACAAGAACAGCACCGTTCTAAAGCTGATAGAGAACAGACTGATAGCCATTAACAGAACTATAGCAAGCCATTCTGTTCAGCAATGAAAAGTCTTCCAATGAGATAAACCCAATGACATACTGTCTTCAGATCTAAGCCTGGCAGGAGGATGATTCCATATTTCAAAAGCGAGCAAGTTGCATGGTAGCAGAGAACCTCACGCTCATGCCTTCCTGCCAGAACCAAGACCTTGTGTCTAACCTAACAAGGGGAAGGCCAGATAAATACACTGTGCAAAGATAATATGAGATGTCCAGGATTTTAAGCAGGGATTTCTCTTTCTCCAGAGATAATCTTTTCCGTTGGAGCGTAGCAGTGTAATAACTTACACAATTGCTGAATTGTTTCTAAACCCAGTCACTGTGAGAGGGGGCCTAACTCTGCTTCTGTTGAAATCAGTGGGGCTTTTTCCATTGACTTCAGTGGAAGCAGGCTCAAGTTTTGTAATCTTAAAGTTGGTGGAGCTGTTTCTCATCCTGAGAATCTATTTCTGCTTCGTAATACAGAAACCAGGGTGGAGGACCAGGTGGGGGAGGCCACGTGCCAGACTCCAACCATAAATGTCAGTAGTTTATAATGCAATAATAATATTAATAAAAAGGGGCTTTGGAATAGAATGCTCGTCTATTGCGTCAGCATCGGGCGTTTTTTTTGTCCTGATTGTGGCCTGACAGCAATAATACATAGGAGACAAGAGAGGTCATGACTGGACAAGGAGAGTTTTTCCTTAAGACCAGAGCAGGAAGAGTTGAAAGGTAATATTATCTGGTGATAAGCTATTCCTACTTTACCTTCTGGCCAAGCACACAACATAGAGTGAGAGGAATAGAACAATTAAATCTTAGGACTTCCAAAGGATAAAATAACAAGAACAAAACCACTGGTTTAAGAAAAATGTAAGCCCAGTCCTTGATTTTTCAGCACTCGTGTTTCCAAGATGATGGGATCTGGGTAACAGAAGGGAAAGTGATATAGGATTGAATTCAGCTCTCGGTGAAGTCAGTATAAATCTGGAGTAACTATTGAAGTCAATGGAGTTACTCTGGTGGAATTCAGTGTCATCAAGGGCGGAATTTTACCTACATGTCCCCGTCCTTCAGCATGTAGTCATGTGAGAGAAATCCGTTAAAATGCATGTGAGTACAGGCTGCTGTGCAGAACCGTAATTATTCCGAAGGACATCCTTAGAGATTGAGCAAAACAAACAAGGTGTCCTGTGGCACTTTTAAAGACTAAAATGTATTCTTCACAAAATTTTTTGCAAAATTTATTAGTCTTTAAAAGTGCGGCAGGACTTCTTGTTTGTTTCGCTGAACTAGACTATCAAGGCGACCCCTTTGGGACTTAGAGGTTGCCCTTAGTTTGATTATCTTGTTTTAAACATTGCCCCTCTGTTTCACAAACATTGCAGTGGCTGAAATGGACTGCTTGCTTGGAAATAACAGTGCAGCTGGGGTGGAATGAAGTAGTGCATAGCAGTTCTGTAGAACGGTTCAGGAAAGGAAGTGAGGCATATCGTATCCAGCTAAGCTTGCAAAGAGAATTTTAGGTAGGTAGATTGTTCCAGAACTGGAATTTTGCCAGGGTTGCACAGGTACACTTGCAAAGAAAAGCGACTTGGATTCTGTAATGATCAAAAGCGGCCAGGAACTCGGCTTCACAACTCATTCAAAGACAACACCTCTGGTAGCAGTTTTCCCTAGCACTACAGCGGGACATTGGTTCAGGATGGGCTCACAGGGGCTGCATCTACACTGGTAAATTAAGTCAACTTAAGCCTGGCTTAAGTCGACTTAATTTGCCCTGCGTCTACACTACACTTTGCCTAAGCCGACTTAAGCAGCTTGCTTAAGTCAACTTAAGGAAAATAAAGTCGACTTAATGAAAATTAAGTCGACTTTATTAAACCACCTTTCTACTCAACCTAAGGCTTAATTCGACTTTTTAAAGTTGAATTAAGTCAGTGTAGCCCTGGGGTAGCCCTAAGTTGACTTAGGGCTACCCCAGGACTACACCAATGCCCTCCCTGCCGGGAGGATACAGGGGGAGCCTGGCATGCCCCCCAAAGGGCAAGGCATGTGGGCAGGGTGTGACACTGTCTGGATTTAGGGAAGCATTTATGATATTTTCAATGGCTATCTCACAAATGCTATAATCCATAGGAACTATGTCATGTTTGGTATCAATAGAAAGGTAGTAATTTGCTGGGAATGATTATATAGTTTATGTCTAGGAATTCTATTTCGATTAGAAGTTAGGAATTTGATGTTATATCCATACTTTAACTTGTGTCATTCTGGAGCAATGCTTTAGACGGGAGGATGTGAACAACCATTGTCTCCTTAATGTTAAGGAATCTGCCAGGTGATATGGTCCCAGGGAGTAAACTGATGAGCCATTAAGGACACAATGGTTGTATTTTTTTATGTCCTTAATGGCTCATCAGGATACTCCCTGGGACCATTCTACCTGGAAAATAATAATAGTAATTAATTATTACTCTTACAAGAAATCAAGTCATACTCCAGATCTGAAATGGTCACCACTTGATATAGATCTAAACCAGAAATACTCGTATTAAACACAGTGGGCCTGGTTCTGATTTCACTTAGCCCAATTTTACACCAATTTAACACCAATTTTATACCAGTTTAACTTCATTGGGCCAGAAGTTCAGCTGGGGTAGATTGGTGTCACACCATTGACTTCAGTGGAGAAACCACACCTGCAGACAGGTCAACTCTCACAAATTTATCGGGAGAGAGACAAGATTTCTAAGTACAATTAAGCCTCACGCATGATCTCGTGATAGAACTCTAACATGTCAGGATTTATTTCCCAGCTGTGGCTGAGGAAAACAAAAAACAAAAAACCTGAGATATGTGAGTTCTCAAATTGCCTTCAGCCCTGAGCAAGGGAGGGTCCCACTGTCAGCCTTGCCGTCCCCTCCTTATGGGGCTAACAGGGGATGCTGACTGGCACAGCCTGGCCCAGAAGAGCTTTGCTAACCGTAGGGAGATAGGGTCTTAGAGAAAAGGATATTATTGTTTTCATGCTGAGCATTTTGAAAACCCAGAGAGAAAGTCCGGCATGAAATGAAGAAATATAACTTTCATAGCCAGCAATGTACCGTATCAATGGAAACATCTTGTTCCCCTCCAACCCTGATTGATAACACACACAGAATTCATAGCAAAAATCCCTGGTCAACTGGAGATTAATAGTTTGGGAGAGTTGGCAATACACTGTTCATGGCAGCGAAGGGGTTTCGTTTCAGACAGGCCTGAATTGTGCAGCGTGGGCTCGCATAGTTGGAAGTGAGAACTGAATGCTCAGATTTATTTGGTCAGTGGATTTTTTAGAAATGGAAGTAGAGGAAAGGAATGTTAGGGGGAGGTACGGGGGTTTTCGGCACCAAGATGTGATGAATTCTTTGGAAATATTTCATAGAGACAAGTTGGCTGGGTCATAAAACTAGCAGATGACTGAGCTTTGGCCCTCTTTTGGAAGCTACAATGCTGGGTCATCTAACCCAGCACTGGAAATAATAACAGGTATTTCATCTCATTTGGGCTAGATTCTCCTTTGAGAGCAGCCAGGTCTTCATTCTCCTGTCCTGCCATGGGGACAGATTCTGAGAGCTACTGAAAACCTTTCAATTCCACTAATTTCAGCAGGAGTGAAGGGCACCCAGCACCTCTCAGGATTAAGTCCTTCAGATATGTCTACATTGCTACAGGGAGTGCACCTCCCAGCCTGGGCAGACCAAGTCAAGCTAGCGAGGCTTGAGGTAGCACACCATAAAAATGTGTGTGGGATGACTGAGGCTCATACTGGACCTTGGACTCTTAAACTTATGGGGTAGGGTGGGATTTGAGAACCTGAGGCCCTGCCCAGGCCCTAACATCTGCACTGCTATTTTTAGCGTGCTAGGTCAAGCCCTGATATTCTGTCTACCCCAGGGTAGACATACCCTTAGAGTCCAATCCAGTGCCCACCCAAGTTGATGGGAGTCTTTCTGCAGATGTTAGAATGGGCCTCTAGTATCTTCACAAAATGGTATTATGAAGGAGACACCCCTCTCCCCCCGGAGGGCATCTGTCCTGTTTCCTGAGCTTCTGGGGAACCAGGAAGGGAGATATATAGGGAAGATCACATGGTGACCTTCTGAGGGACGCAGGAGAAGAGGTCACATCAGTCCTCAGAAACCTGTGACAGCCAATCAATTCACAGTATGGTAGGTGGCTGCAAATGGTAAGGACCACAGGCAGGGGGGTGGGTTCTGTAGCAGACAAAATGCCATTTCCATTAACAAAGGGTAGGGTGGAAAAATATCTTCTGGGCTCTCACTTGGACTCTATCCAACAGGGTCATGGATAGGGCATTTCCCCCCTCCTCCCAGCTCTAAGGCTGACTGATTAAACCCTTCAAGAAGGACAGATAATTCAGTCCTCATGCTCAGAAGGGCCCTTCCTGAACAGGCCAGTTATTGCTATCACTGATTCATGGGTGATAGTTTTTGGGAACTGAGCGCAGAATAGCTGACCTCTCATTGTATGACAAGACCTCCAGCCAGGGCCAGGGAGGTTAAAGAAAAAAAGAGTGAGCAAGAGACGCACATGCTTGGTTCTTTCAATCATCCAAGCCTCAGGAGTAATGACTATTTTAATCCCCAGTGCAGGGGCTGATGATGAATGTTTTTATTACCAAGAGTAATTCAAGCCATGTGCGATGTAGGACGTATTACCTGCTCGTTCCACTGCTATCACCCAATGGAAGCCTGCTGTGCTGTGGGGATACTATTGCGACTGTATGTGGGGCTGGTTTAGGACTGGGGGAGGTCATTACGAAGTGATCGAGACATCCCCAAGAGACCCGAAATTCCTGGGGTTTTTCCCCCTTAAATCACTTTCCTCTCTTCTTAAAAATATGCCAGACATCTTAAAAACATTTTAAAGTACATATCCTCTGCTGTAATCCATTATCTAAGGCTCCCATGTGGCCTCCATCATCAGAGAGTGCCAGATTGATAATGTGGTTTGTACGGGGTCCCAGACGAGGTGGATTAGAAATAGGATTATAGCACTTGAAATGTCCCACACATTTCCACCTAAATTTGAAGGGGGAAATGGATCAACCAAGGGGAGGGACCTGGAGAGGTTACAGAGCAGTGTATGGTATATAAGGCAGAATGGAGTTTCTGGCAAGTGGGAAATGCGTAGGGGTGCATGTTCATAGAGTTTCACACTGAACTAGTTAAAAATGGCAATATTCCCGCCTGATTATTTTCAGCTGCTTAGGTCCAGCTGGAGAAGCAGGATTTTTGTTTGGCTAAATAAAAGCTTTGATGCCTTCAAAGCAATATGTACATTAGAGATGAGTATGAAATGAAACCCAAATATGAACACCCCACACCTCAGGGAAGTTCAGATTTAGATCCAGATCTAAACTGTGTCTTGGGTTGTCTCTTGTATCAGAGGCAAAGAACATGGACGGGGAGGTGGGACGGCATAGGGCACTAAAAAAGAAGGTTTCAAAATTCAAGCTGCATTGCTGTAATTGTGATTGGTCAGAAAAATCACAAGATATGGTTTCTGTTTTCTTATTGGATGGATGAGCAGCATGTGCTTATGCAGTGAATACGCCTATGCAAATGTAAAATGTGCTTTCACTGAATACTTGGATATTGACTTTTGACATTCACTTTACATGAATTTTTGTGCCTGTAATACTTGAGCCAATGTTGCAACTCTTGAGATTTTTGTGATGAATTTCAGGTTTAGTGTTTCTCTTGATGCCTTGACATCACATGATTACGAGTCGTGATTATGAAAGAATCTCAACTTCCATTTTTTTGAAACTAAGTTTCTAGCCTTCCTGGCTGCTGAGGAAAGATTGAAACCTTTAACCTTAACGGCTCAATACAAATGACAAATGAAAAGAGCCCAAATGTATTACTTTCTAAAGTCTGATGATTTTAAGACAAATCTGATGATCTTTAGGATCTGACTCTTGATTTTTGATGCATGAGATTGACAAGTCAGTTGGTCTTACAGATCAGGGACATAGCTATGAGTGGGCCCAGGTGGGCTGGGGCCCACCCACTTGGAGGTGAGGCCTGCCCACCACAGCTCCTGGCAGCAGCACGAAGTTCACCACTGCATCTGTGGCTGCCAGCTGCTGGCCAGCCTGGCAGTTGCCATGGTGAAGTTTGCACCACTGCTGGGCACTGCTGGGCACTGCAGTGGGGTGAATCATAGAATCATAGAATCATAGGGTTGGAAGGGACCTCACGAGGTCATCTAGTCCAACCCCCTGCTAAAAAGCAGGACCACTCCCCCTAAATTATCCCAGCCAGAGTTTTGTCTAACCGAGCCTTAAAAATCTCCAAAGATGAAGATTCTACCACCTCCCTAGATAGCCCATTCCAATGCTTCACCACCCTCCTAGTGAGAAAGTTTTTCCTAATATCCAACCTTGACCTCCCCAGCTGTAATTTGAAACCATTGCTCCTTGTTCTGTCCTCTGTTACCCTCGAGAACAGCCTAGCTCCCTCCTCTTTGGAGCAACCCTTCAAGTAGTTGAAGGTTGCTATCAAATCTCCCCTCAGTCTTCTCTTCTGTAGACTAAATAAGCCTAGTTCCTTCAGTCTCTCCTCATAAGTCATGTGCCCCAGCCCCCTAATCATTTTTGTTGCCCTCCGCTGGACTCTTTCTAATTTGTCCACATCCTTTCTGTAGTGGGGAGCCCAAAACTGGACACAGTACTCCAGATGCGGCCTGACCAGTGTCGAATAGAGGGGAATTATCACATCCCTCGATCTGCTGGCAATACTCCTACTGATGCAGCCTAATATGCCATTGGCCTTTTTGGCAACAAGGGCACACTGTTGGCTCATATTCATCTTCCCGTCCACCATAACTCCCAGGTCCTTTTCTACAGCGCTGCTACTTAGCTGATCGGTCCCCAGCCTGTAGCAGTGCATGGGATTTTTCCGTCCTAAGTGCAGGACTTTGCACTTGTCTTTGTTGAACCTCATGAGGTTTCTTTCGGCCCACTGTTCCAATTTGTCCAAGTCTCTCTGGATCCTGTCCCTGCCCTCCAGAGTATCTACCATTCCCCCCAACTTGGTGTCATCCGCAAACTTACTAAGCACGCAGTCTATTCCATCATCAAGATCATTAATGAAGATGTTGAATAGAACCGGCCCCAGGACCGACCCCTGGGGCACTCCACTCGTTACCGGTTGCCAACCAGACATCGAGCCATTGATTCCTACCCGCTGAGCCCGTTGATCTAACCAGTTTTCGATCCACCTTACGGTCCACTCATCCAACCCATACTTCCTTAACTTGCCAACGAGAATGTTGTGGGAAACCGTATCAAAAGCCTTGCTAAAGTCAAGGTATATCACGTCAACGGCTCTTCCCGCATCCACAAATCCAGTCATCTCATCATAGAAGGAAATCAGGTTGGTCAGGCACGATTTGCCCTTGGTGAATCCATGTTGACTGTTCCTGATCACTCTATTGTCCTCCAAGTGTTTCAGGATGGATTCCTTGAGGACCTGCTCCATGATTTTCCCAGGGATTGAGGTGAGGCTGACCGGTCTGTAGTTCCCCGGATCCTCCTTTTTCCCTTTCTTAAAGACAGGTACTATATTTGCCTTTTTCCAATCCTCCGGGACCACCCCCGTTCGCCACGAGTTCTCAAAGATAATGGCCAGCGGCTCTGCAATCACTTCCCCCAACTCCCTCAGCACCCTCGGATGCAGTTCATCCGGCCCCATGGACTTGTGCACATCCAATTTCATTAAGTGTTCCCTAACCTGACTTTCCATCACCGAGGGCCACTCTCCTCTCCAGTCCGCGTTACCCCGTGTAGTAGCCTGGGAGCTGGCCCGCCCTGTGAAGACTGAAGTAAAAAAAGCATTGAGTACTTCAGCCTTTTCCGCATCATCCTCCACGAGGATGCCTGCCCCATTCAGTAAGGGACCTACACCACCTCTGATCCTTTTCTTGTTACTGATATACTTATAGAACCCCTTTCTGTTATCCTTCACATCTCTTGCTAGCTGCAATTGTCCTTTAGCCTTTCTGATTTGATCCCTGCAGTCCCGAGCAATATCTTTATACGCCTCCCTTGTCATCTGTCCAAGCTTCCACTTCTTGTAAGCTTCCCTTTTATGTTTCAGCTCCCCGCAGAGTTCCCTGCTAAGCCACGCTGGTCGCCGTCCACATTTGCTGTTCTTTCTGCACATTGGAATGTTATCTTCCTGTGCCTTTAACAGGGTTTCTTTAAAATACAGCCAGCTGTCTTGGACACCTTTCCCCTTCAGATCAGCTTCCCATGGGACCCTGCCCATCAGCTCCCTAAGGGAGCCAAAATCTGCTTTTCTGAAGTCCAGGGTGTGTGTTCTGCTTCTTTCCTTCCTTCCATTGATCAGGATCCTGAACTCTACCATCTCATGGTCGCTGCTGCCCAGGTTGCCATTTACTTCTACTTCCCCAATTAATTCTTCTCTCATTGCACCGCCTCTCCCCCTGACAGCTTCACTTTTTACCTTGTAACTGAAGCGTCTCAGGGCAGTTTCTGGTCACATGACTGGAAGCGGCCGTTGGCCCAGCCCACCCTGTAGATTCAGGGGCCCAACCAGAAAATGGGGGCTGGCTACACCCCTGTTACAGAGGTTTTTGGAAACTGAAAACTGAAAGGGCACACACCTGTCCGAGTTATCATTCTACCTGGCGCTAGTCCGTCATACACCATTTGTCTGCATGGGAACCTGCTGCCACGCACTAAAATTCCCCTGGTGTGCTTTGATTCACTCCGCTTCCACATTCAGGAACTTTCAGGGAGTGGCAGCAGGGGCCATGTGAGCAGTGAGTGTGCGGCAGACTAGTGCAAAGTAGATTTACACCCCAGTGAAGCGTTTGCCTAGACAAGCTTTTAGTATCATGATTCCAACTGGACAGGCCTTGGAAGGAGAGGAAAATTATTCCTTCCAATGTTCATTACCTTACATATCAACAATGAATTTTATCTGCCATTGCGCTGTGCTTTCAGCAAATTTCTTAGATCCCTCTGGAGGCCTCACAGTGTCCTTCAGGCTCCACTGCCCTAAATATTTGATTGCCAACTATTCTGTAGATTTTGCCACATCATAATCTACCCTCTTTTCCAGGTCATAATAGATTAAACAACCCCATTGCTATGGCACTTCATTGGTAACCTAGGTCCAGGTTGAAAACTGGCCATTTATTCTTACTCTTTGCTTTTTGTCCTTTAGCATGCTTCTAATCCATGAGAGCACTTTCCCTCTCACCTCATGACTATGAAATTTCTATTCTATTCTATTCTATCTAGGTTCTTATCTGTGCTCAGCATCACAGTATCTGACAACCATATAGTCAAATTCCAAAGGGGTAGCCGTGTTAGTCTATTGTAGAAAGACAACAGAGTCTTGTGGCACTTTTAAAGACTAACACGAAAGCTCATGCGATTAATAAATCTGTTAGAAAGACAACAGAGTCTTGTGGCACTTTTAAAGACTAATACGAAAGCTCATGCGATTAATAAATCTGTTAGTCTTTAAAAGTGCCACAAGACTCTGTTGTCTGACAACCATAGCCTCTTTTGACAAATGTTTTAAAAGGCCAATTACATTATATGAACTGGTTCTGTTTCTCCATTGTTTTGCTGACATGCTCGAAGAATTCTAATGGATTTGAGAGGAATAGTTTCTGCTGAGAAAGCCAAGCCATTTATGTGTTAGTAAAGGGAGGCTCTGGTTTGAAATTTGCAGGTACATTTTATAGATAGATAGGCACAACATTAGCTACCCTTCAGTCTTGTGGTTTAGAAATGGATTTTTAAAAGGTAGCTGGTTCCTTTGGTACTGTGTGGTCCAGGTGACTTATTGCTGCTTACTGGGTGCATCTCTTATCATGCCAGGTAGTAGCTAGTAATGGCTCAGGCCAAAGCGTACCTTTTGTACTTCACTACACTACTGAACTACGCTGCCTATATTACTATTTTTAGCACACTAGCTCAATGAGAGCTAGCATGGGTCTGTCTGCCCAAGCTGGGAATCATACCCCTAGCTCCCAGTGTAGATCTAGCCAGATCCTGCCCTGAAAAATTTACAGTCTAAAAGACAAGTCTAAAAGAGTCACGAGGTGATGAAATGACTTACCAAAGGCTACACAGCCAATCCATGGCACGGCCAGGAATAGCCTGAGGTCTCCTGAATCCCAGCCCATTAGACCATGCTATCATTTTATCTTGATACTGAGCTGTAACCCAAAGCCAAGATTTATCTCATGCTGGACTTTAGGGCTATGTCTACACTTACTAAAGTTAGTCTGAATTAGTTAATTCTAACTAACTAATTCGAACTAATTTTAGTTAGTTCGAATTAAATTAATTTGAAGTAGAAGAATTTAGTTTGGATTAAGCAAGTGCCATTCATGGCACTTGCTTAGTTCGAATTAGCGAATTGCATTGAGTTCAATGGGCTGGTTAGTTCGAACTAAGCAATTAGTTTGAATTAACATGGCCACATTAGTTAATTCGAACTAGCTAGTTCGAATTAACCCTTAGTTCGAATACCCTATTCAAATTTATTAGTTCGAATTAAGGAAGCCCTTAATTCGAACTAATTAAAGCCTAGTGTAGCCATGGCTTTAGTTGGTTTGAATTAAGCTTCCTTAATTCGAACTAACTTGCCAGTGTAGACATAGCCTAGGGTGTTAGGATCCAGAGACAGCTTTCAAATTTTACATCTAGAACGCATCTTTCCACAAATAACTTTTGAAAAGGCAACTCCCCCTCCCGCCACTGCCCTCTGCTGCTGTTGCTGGCCTGCAATGCTCAGAACTGGTATAACTCTGTTATGGGTGGAGGGAGCACTGCCTGTATGTTACAGCAGGTACTACCCTACTGTTAGGAAGCTATGCTGATTTATACGGTAATGCCTAGGAACATAGAGAACTCTCCTTTCAGGAAGTACTTGATGAGAGAGGACTGCATATGAGGAAGAAGGAATAAAGTCTGAAAATTGCACTGCCCCAGCTATCTCTTTGCTTGGACACCAAACATGATGTCGGAAGTGAGTCAGCTCTCTGCAGGTGCATGAAAAACAAACAAACAAAGGGAAAGCAGTAAGCATGGCAGCCTGCCAGATTGCTGTCCCCTGGCAGATGGACTTGAAGGGGGATGTGTTTCATAACTGGACTTTCTTTAGATCACAATGGGAAAAGCTACAGCATTGAAAATAGCATGGATCGAGATGGAGGGAAAACAGCAGTCCTGCCATTAGCTGTAATGGGCAAGAGCTGCTGTGTGCTACAACGGCATCTGGGTGTGTCAACAGCAGAGTGAGAGGACCCATGGGAAATCCTAGAGATGTTCCCAAAGTGTTTTCAACCTGCAAAAAAATGTTGTTTGTGAAAGGTATCTTTTCAACAACTGTGATCAAGAAACTGGAGAAACAACAGATCACTGGATTGCCCACTTATACAGACTGTCCAATTCATGCAATCAGCAAATCTCCAAAGAAGAACTAATCTGTGATAGGTTAGTAATGTGGGGTGAAAGGTGCAGGAGTCCAAATAGGACTGCTCACGGAGTCCACACTAGCTCTCCCACAAGGTATAGACCTGTGCAAAGTTAGTGAATGAGCTCACAGTCAAATGCAGGGAATAAGGGAAACAGATACAGAGGCAACAGATTTTTCAAAGCATGAAAATACAACAGGTGAGAAGCCCTACCTTCCCAGGAAACGATTGAGACAAGCTGAATGGACAAGTTAACCTCACATATTCAGGCAGTTGAATCATAATCCCCAGGTCACCAAGAACAGAAACTCACTCAAGAATACATCAGAGTCATTGTGGAACAGGAGTCTGTATCCAGAAAGCCAAAAAGACCGTACACTGTCCAAACATGACCAAGTATATACGAGAGCTGGTGAACAGATGTGAGACATGTGGGGAAATGCAGGCCAAGCAGCAAGAAGAGACAATGAAAATACACAGCATCCCCAACAGACCTTGGAGAAAAGTCCGAACGGATCTTTTCACAGCAAACCACACAAACTACCTCATTATTGCAGACTCCTGTTCAGACTTCTGGGAACTTGATGAACTGGCAGCTGTCGTCACAGACAAAGCAATGAAGCGTTTCAGCAGGGATGGCACCCCAACTGTGTAAGTTCAGACAATGGGCCCTAGTTTATGTATAGTGAATTTGTGCAATTTACGCTGGAATGGGAATTCGGTCACATTACATTATTACCAAGCCTCACCAGTCAAATGGCAAAGCTGAATTGGCCGTTAGAATTGTGGAAAGAAAGAAAGAAAGAAAGAAAGAAAGAAAGAAAGAAAGAAAGAATATGGAGAAACATTCCCACAGAAGGTCTTATGGCAGACCAGTACAAGGCTTGATGTCAAAACCTTGGTAACCACAACGTTACTCTGATTGGCAGCAGCTGAAGAAGTAACAGAGGCAAAGGAAGAGAGACACCCAAAGGCGAAAGTCTACTATGCCTGACAACCTAAAGACCTCCCCAAACTACTAACAGGAGATGCTGTCAGGGAAAAATTATTTCCTCAGGATAAATCATATACTTGGAAACAAGACACTTGTGTTGAGCAGATACTTCCTCGTTCACATAACGTAGCAGTGGATGGGTGTATATTTCACTGAAACTGTAAATACATTCACCCGCTACGAATGCAAGTCATAAATATGGTCTTGGAGGGTGAAATATGCACTCAGCTGAGACTCGATCACTAGAATGCAAAAGGAATGCAGGCCAATGAGTACTCGATAGCGTCAGACCAGATGCTCAAAACACCACTCCATCAGAAAAAACAAGTGAAAGTCGTTCTCCAGTTATCACAAGAAACATTCGCACTTGCTCCAACATCAAGCTGCCTGAAAGAGATAAACAAAAATGTGTACAATACAAAGGCATGAAAGAACAGCTCTCCCAGACCCCTAGGAAAGTACCATAGTTCCGAAGCAAGTTCAGAATTAATTTAAAAAATGATGATGTTACAGAGACCACTTCAGTCTTGGAGTAGCTTCAATGACATTCTGAAGCTGGGTTAGAGGAGGGGATTCCTTCTCCGAGTCCTTCTACAGCAAGCCACATTACTTGGGGTCGGTATAGAGAAAAGTATCCATCCATGCATCCCGTTACCATAAGACAGATCAATTGATTGATTATAGAATCTTTGAATCTAAGCATACAGTAATTTCTCACCCACGGATGGTGCAGAACATACATCGGTGCAACAGGCCTTGTGGTATGTTTAACAGTAATAGAACATAGGAAATGCATTTGGGATTCACCTGTTGAGAAAGTCAGACAAGTCTACCTTCAAAATGTCACAGTTTTACAAATAACTCAATCTTTCATGGCAAGGAAACTTGAAGAAATTCCTACTATTACTCAGCATGAGAATTACACAACTGGGATTATCTTGAATTGGGGTTACCCGATTTTATAGGGACAGTCTCAATATTTGGAGCATTTTCTTCTCCAGGTGCCCTATTACTCCACACTGTCTGTCCCAATTTTTCACACTTTCTATCTGGTCAGCCTATCTTGAATGATAAACACTGCTATGAAAACCCTTCTCTAGGGGCTGTGTGCCTAAGACCAAGATTTGCATAAGTGACAGGAGATTTTGGGTGCTCAGCTTGAGGCAGCTCTAAAAGGACCTACTTTTCAGGGGTGGGTGCTCAGCACTTTCTGAAAATCAAGGGGTATGTCTACACTGGAGGCTCTGTTAAGTCAACTTAACAAAGTCGACTTTAAATCAACTTAAAGTCGACCTTGTTAAGTCGACTTAGAGAATCCACACTGAAAACCCAGTTGATTGCCAGTGTCCACACTGGCAGGTGCTAGGCCGATGGAGGATTGGTGCATTGTGAGTAGCAGTTCCACATCACACCAGGATCTGAAGGCCAACTAGGTCAACTTAAGGACACTCCCTGTCCACACTGGCTTAAGTCGACTTAATAAAGTCAACTTAAGCATTGTCGACCTTCAGAGGTGGTGTTATTAAGTTGATTTAAGGAAGCACTTAAGTCGACTTAATAAAATCCCAGTGTGGACCTAGGAGTCGGTAGGTCGACTTAACCTTCCTTAAGTCAACCTAAGGCTCCAGTGTAGACGTACCCAAGGTGTCTCCGATTGGACATCTGAAAATCATGGCATCAAAATCACCAGCCATTGCTGAAAACTTGGCTCTAATTACTAAGAGGCAGCAACATATATATCTGGATAACCCACATCTAGAAGAACTTGCAATGAATTTCTTCAGGTTTGTATTCACTATGTGGCAAGATCAATGTAAGGTACACAAGTTACATTACATAAATAACATAACTGAAGTCAATGTGGTTTGTATCAAATAGCCACGTTGTCGTCACTGCATTATGTCAATGGGAGACATTCTCTTGTCAATATAACTTATGCTTCTCATTCCAGTGGAGTGCCGAAGTCAATGGGAGAGTGCTTGGCAATCAATTGAGCATGTCTTCACTAGACCTGCTTGATCAATGCTGTTGCATTGATGGCTGTGGCACCAGTGGAGGAGTGTAGTGAGGACATACCCTTCATCTCCTGTAAGGTGGAGGAATCCTGGACTGAGATTCAGTAGACCTGGGGTAAAATCCTGCCCCCATTGAAGTCAGTAGCAAAACACCTGTTGCTTTCTGTGGAACCAACTTGAATACGTCTAACTATCCAAATATTCTTTAACCTGTTCTTTCCCTATTTTGGTTTGTGTTCCTTCCCTCTTGCTGTTAATATTAATTTAGTGGAGTATCTGGTCATCATTAACCTTTTTGTGAAGACTGAGGCAAAACAGGCATTCTTGGTGTCACCTCATGTCATCTTGATGGTCGACATTCTTGGTGTTATCTGTTATTAGCTCTCCTTCCCAAGCAGGTAGAGGACCTACACTTGTCTTCATCTTTCCTTTGCTTGTAATGTATTTAAAAACCTCTTCCTATTTCATTTATGTCCCTTGCTAGGTATGTCACTTTATACTTTCACCTATCTGATTCTGTCCCTATGCGTTTGTGCTATATAGTAATTTGTCTGTGTTTCCTCTTCTTGTAGGACTCCTCTTTGATTTTCAAGTCATGAAGAAGCTTCTGATGGTCACACATTGGTCTCTTACTATTCTTCCTATCTTTCCTTCACCTCGGGATAGTTTGAAGTTGTCCAAAGTATGCTACATAGTATTCTTGAGCAGTGCCTACTGGCATCTTATCATTAACTCAATATTTGCTTATATATGCATATATAGATCTCTCTCGTTTATAAAGCACTCCTTTACTAGAAAGAGTCAAGGGGCATCTTTTCAGATAAGTCTAGAAGACTAGCCCCTCCTCGCCCTCTCCCAATCACAGGAGAACTCTAGTGAAACTAAGGTTATTTTCCCTGCCCTTTTCTACCAGTCTGAAAAGAAAATAACCCATGAGTCAATAAATAACTTGAGTGGACCTAACTTTCCTCTCACAATCAGGTTGATACCGGTGATACACTGTCATGGCCAGTATCACTAGAATACTCACCCAGATCTCCATTGCCTCCTCTTATTCTTTCCTCCCCCCTCCTTATTTCCAAATTCAATTCTTGAATATATGTGTAAATATTAGCAGTGCTGGTAATGGGAGTAATAATCAAATAGATCAAATCTAGTTACAATGCCAGTGGGTGATGACACCCTGTCTTCTGTGACAACGGCCCCATTGTTTATTTCAGTCAATGATGTTGACTTTTATTTATTAATAAGTAATTTTCTAGCAGATGAGAAATGATTAAGTCAACTCAGTCATGGAGTGAGCTGTCTAGGGATACAGGACTCCATGCTAAATGGGTTCCAGCCCTACAACTGTTAGTGTAAATTAAGCAGTTCCTTATTTAAGTGCCCTGAAATACACATGGTTGTCAGATAGTAATAGTTTTAAGTAAATGATGACCCCAGTGAGACTGTGTAATCTCTGTCCAAACCCTAACATGTCTCAAAATCATTCAGACCTTGATCTAAGATCCACTAATTGGAAAAGTCTTTCTGACAGACAAAATATTTGCAGATTCTCTTTCCCTGGAGTTAAGAGTCCAATTCTGGAGTCTGTAGTACTGACATCCTCCTGGCTTTGTGTCTAAAACACTGTCCCAGGGGAAGGGAATATTGAATTTGGAAGTTATTTAAAATTGATTAGCATCAGTTCTTCTGGCATAGATCCCAGTCTTTCTCCCCATATATCTTTTGTGCGCCCTTGTTTTCATTGTTTTTTTAAAAAAGGAATATTTTGTCTATAATTAGACACTGCAAGTGAGGCTCTGCTCCAGTTTCAATTCGAGAGAGCACTGAGCTGGTTAATTTTTCTGAATTGCACTTTTGAGGGGATTTTTTAAAAATTATGTTTCAGTGATTTGAGTGCTGGTAAGGGCTTCAGCTTGACCTGCCTGATCACTGATGTCTGATGAGTAGATTTGCTCAGAGGAAGAACAATCTTCATGTTTAGGTGCTAGACTTTCCTCAACTGTAAAATAGGGTTGAAATCTCCTGTCTCCAGCCCTTTGCCATGTATATTTAGAGTGTAGGCTCTTCATAGCAGAGACAGTCTCTTAGGGTATGTCTACAGTGAAGGCTCTGTTAAGTCAACTTAACAAGGTCAACTTTAAGTCGACTTAAAGTCGACCTTGTTAAGTCGATTTAAAGCGTCCACACTGAAAACTCCAATCGACTGCCTGCGTCCACACTGGCAGGTGCTAGGTCGACGGAGGAGTGGCCAGGAACTCTGGGTGGGGGCCAATGTTCCCTCTAAGCTGATGATGCAGCTGAGCAAGATATCATACTTGTTGAGCGGCAATTTGTGCGTCATGTGGCCTCATGGGCAACAGCTTTTTGGTGCTGGAAGCATCAGCAAGCCTAAGTACCTCAAGTCAAAAGAAATGCATAAATGTTGTCATTTCATTTGAACTTTAATAAAAACATTAAAATGAAATATTGTAGTTTTATTAATTTACTATGGGTCGGGCTGGAGAGAAGAAAAAGAGCTGCGGCTATCGCTGGGGAGGTCCACAGCCGAGGCCATCAAGCTGGGGAGAAGGGGAAAGCCGCGGCTGGGGAGATCGGGCTGGGGAAAGCCGTGGCTGGGGAGATCGGGCTGGGGAAAGCTGCAGCTGGGGAGATTAGGCTGGGGAAAGCCACAGCTGGGAAGATCAGGCTAGGGAGCAGGGGAAAGCTGCGGCTGGGGAGATCGGGCTGGGAAAAGCCTCAGCCAGGGAGACTGGGCTGGGGAGAAGGGGAAAGCCGTGGCCTGGGCGATTGGGCTGGGGAGAAGGGGAAAGCCGTGGCCGGGGAGATTGGGCTGGGGGGAAGGGAAAAGCCGTGGCCGGGGCGATTGGGCTGGGG
>ML685818.1:1775188-1821179 GCA_007922175.1 Pelusios castaneus
GGGCTGGGGGGAAGGGAAAAGCCGTGGCCGGGGCGATTGGGCTGGGGAGAAGGGGAATGTCGTGGCCGGGGAGATCGGGCTGGGGAGAAGGGGAAAGCCATGGCTGTGGCTCTCCGCAGCTCTTTTTCTTCTCTTCAGCCTGACCCATAGTAAATTAATATTCAATTAATTAGCAAATTAATCAATTAATTAGGAATTTGGTTTAATTAGTAAATTAATTAATTAGCAAATTAATATTGGAGGCCAATTAAGGTCGACTTAAGGGCTGTTCCCCATCTACATTGACTTAAGTTGACTTAATATGGTCGACTTAAGAGTTAAGTCGACCTTCAGAGGTGGTGTTATTAAGTCAACCTAAGGAAGCATTTAAGTCGACTTAATAAGTGCCCAATGTGAACGCAGTGGTCTTTAGGTTGACTTAACTGTCCTTAAGTCGACCTCAGGCTCCAGTGTGGACATACCCTCACTGTGGCTTTATAAGCTTCCCCTACACCAGCCCCCATTCTAGAGTAGGGGCTTAGGAAGTCTTTTATTTTCCACATTCAATTCAATCCTTGACATTTTTGCTAAGAGACTGTAGGCTAGAGTAACAATTAACACCATATATGATAGCAGTTTTGTGGAATGGACCTGTGTTCACTAGAAACTGGGTTAAGAAGACCACCAACTCATTTCAAGTTGGTAGCCAAACAGGCATCAGATGGGAACAACTTTAAATCACTACTAACCTTGAATACATAAGGCTTTTGTGTCCCATTAGCTGTTGTTCCCTGAGCCACCCGGCCTTCATTTCTCATCTGGGCTTTGGATCAGGCTCCTTGTGTATTTCCTCAACCATTGTCTATTATCCCTCAGCTAAGACACGGCAAGTCTCTAGCTAATGTCGTTTTACTGTTAATTCCCAGCTCCATGACCAGAGTCTGCATTTCTCGAGCAAAAGCCATCATCCTCCTGAATGAGTACAGATTCCTTGCTGCTTCCCAGATTGCCAGCTCCCCAGCATTAACACCTTGGTCCTGTGTCATTTCAACAATCACCAACACAGCTACACAGTCGCTGCTTCGGGGGCCCACCAACGGGGCTACACAACACACCCCCGTAGGCTGAGCCATGTGCATTGTCTGGCTTTGTTTCAACTAGCAGAAAATAAAAACTGGGAACCTCTGGTCTTATCCTTTAGGGACAGGATTCCTGAATTAATAAGTCACCAACATCTAATTCCCTTCTATGTCCATGGGAGCAAATGTAATAATTCCCTCTAACAAAAGTAATAAAACCCTTGACCAATGCATTTATGCTACTAAAATCAATAAGGGAAAGCACATCCCTGGTCTTGAAACTAAAGCAGTCCAGACAAACAATATGTCAAGATGTGTCCTGCTTCCTGGTGTAGTTATTCCTAATGTTTGGACCCAGATCAGAGGCAGCAGCAATCTCTATAAATACGACGGTGGAGTGGAGAGCTATTTCAAACAGAAACGCTTCCCAAATCCTGCCAGGAATTTATGAGGCTGAGAAACAGGCCAAGCTCGAAATACGTTCTGGCTCAAATGGCGTTGCATAGGTGGCTCTGACAGGGCTTGTCAGTGATGGGATGAAGGAGGAATCCTCCAGATGGAGGAGTGGAAGGACATTTATTGATTTGGGGGGAGGGGGAAAAGATGAAAGCTACATGAAAAAGGCACCAGCACTTTAAAACTCAGGTTTCAGCAGGGGCCAGTAAGGAAGTGACATTAACAAGTCTAGATACCTTTATTATTTGCATTGTATTAGCACTTGCGGCCCTCAGTTGAAATCAGGAATCCAGTGTTTTGGACATTGCACAAATATATAGCAGGAGGCAGTCCCTGTGCTAAAGAATTTGTAGTCTAAGTAGGCAAAAGATGGGAGGGAGATGGAAAGATGAGGTGGCATGCTGTTTCTCCTAATTCTTTACAACCTTGACTGTAAACTCTTCCCCAGCGGTGCTTGCTACTTTAAAAAATGTTGTCCCAAATGTATCTCTGAAGACAAAGCCCTGGAATCAAGGTTTGGTTCTGTAGCCTTCCACCTCGTTAGCCTTTACCTTGAGGTTAACAGGGCTGTGGATAAAAAGAGAGACCCCCGTCTCCTGCCTGCGTTGTTTTAGTCTAGCGCAGCTTTAGACAGAGAGCAGATTGCAACGGCTGACAACTTCTTTAATGAGCAACCTGTTAACGTAAAACAGCATCTCAGTGTTGGCACAGCTCCTTCCCGTCACTCCAACAGCTCTTCTCTGGGCAGGATAGGCCTCATGTTCTCAGGAGTGCCATCCCATCAATGAATTTGATAGGGCCTTTTCAGCCTTTGCGGGTGTAATGAGGTATCTGTGGATTTTAGGCTTGGTTTTTGAAAAGTGTCTTAAGGGCTTGATTCTGCACTACTTACTTGTGCAAGTAGTCTCAGTGGGTGCGTCTACACTTGCATCTTAGGTCGACTTAACGATGCTTAAGTCGTCCTACAGAATGCTGCGTCCACACTGGGTGCTTTATTAAGTAGACTTAAGCGCTTCCTTAAGTCAACTTAATAGCACCACCTCTGAAGGTCGACTTAAGGCTTAAGTTGACCTTATTAAGTCGACTTAAAGCCAGTGTGGAGGGTATGGCTACACTACAGGCTCTGTTAAGTCGACCTTGTTAGGTCAACTTAACAGAACCTGTAGTGTAGACATAGCCAGTGGGTACGTCCACACTGGAGCCATAGGTCGACTTAAGGACGGTTAAGTCGACCTACAGACCACTGCGTCCACATTGGGCACTTATGAGGTTGACTTAAGCGCTTCCTTAAGTCAACTTGATAATACCATCTCTGAAGGTTGACCTAAGGCTTAAGTTGACCTTATTAAGTCGATTTAAAGGCAGTGTAGAAGGGGAATAGCCCTTAAGTCGACCTAATTAGCCTCCAGGACGCCTCGCAGAGTTCCTGGCCACTCCTCCGTCCCCCTAGCACCTGCCAGTGTGGACGCAGGGCTGTGGACTCTCTAAGTCAATTTAACAAGGTTGACTTTAAGTCGACTTAAAGGCAACCTTGGTTAAGTTGACTTAACAGAGCTTCCAGTGTAGACGTACCCTTTGATGGCAATGGGGCATTCATAAAAATAAAGGAATTATGATATGAGTAAGGGTTCCTGGACCAGGCCCTAACAGGGAGGAAAAATAACTGACAGCTTTCTGGTTCGACCTCATTTTGTGCAGTCAGGTTTTGCCTCTGTGCTCACTGCTTTGGCCGGGAACATGCACCATTACTAGATATGTGCTAGTGTACGTGAGAGAATCTGCACATGCAAAACCTCATTAGCCAAATGCGCGTCTTTCCTACATGCACCTCTCTCTGGGCGATGCAGGCGTTTGTCATTATGTGCCATTTGTGTTACAGTAGTGCAGAGTCCCCAGCCATCATCCGAACAGCACTGTGCAAAGTGCTGTACAGTCCCTCCCCCAAAAAGTTTACCGTCTAAGTAGACAAAGCATACAAAAGAAGGTTCATTATCCCAATACTAAATACGGAGCACTGAGGCACAAAGAGAGAGGCCAAGTTTTTTAAAAGCAGCTAGTGATTTTGGATGCCTCATTTTTTGCGTGCCCAAACCACCCGCACCCCTGATTTTTGAGAAAATTCCATCCATCCTCAAAATCGGGTCTTTTAACATGTCTGAAGTTGAGCGCCCAAACCTGAGGCTAGTCACAGTCCAGTAAGTAAACTGAAAGGTCATCCCTCCTCTGTGCTTGATTCAGTGCACATGCAACGGTTCACGGACCCAAGAAAAACTAAGCTGAAGCCTGGCTGAAAACAGAGCCTTTAGGGCTTAAGGAAAAATCATTAGCAATCGAATCATCTGGGGAGAAAAGCAAAGGAGCAAATGAAGGAAAAACAACCTAAGTGGAACAAACAAGAACAAAATTGAAAAGGCTTAGGTAAAAGGAAATGGCAAATGTGACCACTTGTCCCCACTGTCTCCCCTTGAATCCTTCCACTAAAGTGTGTCTAGTGTGGGTGGGTTTTGGCCGTTCTCTGGAACCTCTATGGGGCAGAACAGATATTTGTTCGACATAGCAGTGTGTGTGTGTGTGTGTGTGTGTGAGAGAGAGAGAGAGAGAGAGAGAGAGAGAGAGAGAGAGAGAGAGAGCTCGTTTTTGGATGAATGGAGATATCAGACATAACCACTTTGGCATGTAGCTGTCACAGGAAGGTGTTTGCCAGTGTCTGTCACATACAGGGAGTAATTTATAGGCTGAAAGCCCAGTAAAGAAGGGTATAGTAAGAAAGGCCTCCCTCCCTATTGCACTTACATTTCCCCTGGCTGGGGAAGGGTCCTGAGTCAGGAAGTGGTCAGGCTCTGTTGGAAAAGAGTAGCTGCATGGGAGACAGGATCTGCAGAGAAGCTGGAGGCAGAGAGGAGCTACCAGGAGCTGTACATTGAACCGCATGTGGAGCAGGCTGTGACCGCTGGACCTCACAGCTGAGAGCAGGTGTGAGTGGGACCTAGGGGGAGCAGACGCAGCTGGGCAGGGAGCCAGGGCAGAGGGGCCCTAAGGAGAGACAGTAATTGAGCCTGGCCTGGAAATACACAAACTACTATTTGCTGACCACAGCCTGGACTGGGGAGGTCATCCCAGGCATGAGGTCTGGAGACCCTGGACTCTCAGGTAGACTGTCCCATACAGTTATGGCTGTTGCTCACCTTGAACTGTGATTGTTTAAGCCTCTGTACCTAGTGTATGTGCAACCTTCCCTTTTCCTGCCAGTCCTAGTAAAAGGTTCCATGCCTGAGTCAGTGCTGAATTTAGGCACAAGTCAAGTAAGCCATGGCTTACGGCCTCACATTGGGTGCATCTACACTTACAAATTAAGTCGACTTAATTTAATCTGCATCCACACTACATTTTCCTTAAGCAGCTGCTTTAGTCGACTTAAGGAAAATTAAAGTTGACTTTACTAAACTTAGTTTTAAGTCGACTTTTCTGCCTAAGTCGACTTAGCCAGTGTGGACGCAGACTGGCCCTAAGTCGACTTAGGGGGCTTCAGGGATTCCCCACTGCCCTCCCTGCCAGGGTGGCTGGCACAGCCACAGCAACGTGTGCCCCCCCCTCCCGGGGCAGGACAGAGCCCTGCCCAGCCTGCTCCTATGCCCTGCCAGGATATCTGTCCCCTCAGCCCCCATTGTACCAAGGTACAATGGGGCAAAGGCTGAGCCCCCTGGCACTTGGCAAGGGCTGCCCCCGCTGCCACCGTGGACCTGTCCCAGGTCCACCTAGCCCCTACAAGTCAACCTAGGTGCCCAGTGTGGATTCTCTAGGTCGATTTTGTAGGGTCTCCTCTAAGTTGACTTAATTTTTGAGTGGGGACATGCTAAGCGACTTAAATTAACAAGTGTAGACATAGCCATTATGAGGGGCTTCTAAATATGTCAGAGATATCTAAGATTTATCATAATTAAAATTGCTTTGGCTTAAATAACCTTTCATATAAAATCCACCACCAAAATTCCAAACCCTGACCTCCCCACCCTGATGCACACCTAACCCCATTGACTTCTCTTCCAGGACTGCTGGACTACTCACATCATCCACAGGTTGCCCAACCTCACCTCAGACCTCAAGGAGAGACAATGAGATGGTTTATCATTTATTTTTTCATTACCCTTTCTGTTGTAATGTAATACACTTTTTTCTCTTTATTTTTTATGGTATGGGGTCTCCAAATCTTGACATATGTCAAAGTTTTAACGCAGCTTGTCAAGAAATAATCTGGTTCTGCTGCATTAGCCCATGGATTAACGTTAAGGGCAAATGTTGCCCAGACTCTTTCCCTTAGGCAACCATAGCCAGTGGGGTTTCACAAACTACTTACACCTCCTCCTGGTCCCTCAGTGTGTTAGTTACACACATGTAGTCTCTTTTGCACTTACCAATGTGTAACTTACACCACTGCACCTGTCAACTCTGAATTTCGCCCATCACCTTGCACAATATGCTTCCTTGCCCCATATGTCCCATTACACAATACCTGTCCCATCATTCTTGGTGTGCTATTTGCGTTTTTCATGAACTACATTATATACAGCATTCCCGTCTTTTTCCAATATCATTCCAACAGCCTCTTTATTTGTGAGATCAGTCCATACTGTGTAATGGTCTTCTTTTGTTCCCATCAGAAAAGTCTTTATTAGCCTTGCTCTATGTGTTGAATCATTGTTGGGTCCATTACATGACTAAGTCCTGACAATAAGAAGTCTCCATGCACCAGCTAATGTTGCTATAATTTTTTCCAGTGCTGAAAACTCCTTAATTAAAACAAAAAAAGTCAGCTGTTGTCAGTGGCTGCCAACAGTCACGTCGCTGGTGCAATAATGGCCTCAGCCTTTGACCTTAGGTGTTGCAACCCAAGCGCAATAATTTTTGTTCCCTTTCACAATACGTTATTGTCGTTTCCTTCATCACTAGTCAATATTTGCTTAATAATGATTGCCTGATGCTGGAACCTAGCCTATGCCTTTGGAAGCAAGCCCTGGCTCTGATGGGCGTGCCTCTGAAAGCAAGAGAGGTATTACAATTTCCTTAATATATGCAAGGATTTCCCTTTTGGTAGCTCAGATGGCCCTGGTGGAATATTAGCTGGAGAAGATGCTGTGCCCTGCTATTTTATTCTCTGGCTTCACTCCTCACACTACAGGTCAGAACTGTAGCCCTGAAGTGAAGGGAAATCCTTGAGATAATCACTGTACAGGGACAGTACAAGAAGCAGCTGGATTTTTGTAAAGTAAGCAAAAAAAGGATTTGCTCTGAATGGGGTGGGTTTGGGGAAATTCCTAAAGGCTGGGAAAGTGTGTGGCAGTTCTAAATTGGAGGGTTATCACGTGTCAAGAGCTCCAGTCAGATTGAGAAGGGAGGGAAATCATGCTGAGTGCTGCACAAATAGGAGGAGGTAGCCTGTAGGGGCACTGGCTGGTTTGGGAGATTAACAATGGGGAATGAAACATTTTGGTTGCTGGGTCAAATCCAGACCAGTTTGACAGTAGGCAAAAATTGTCATTGACTGGCCTCACAGCCAGTTGTAAGGAGAGGAATATTCTCCTCACAAAACCAAGCTCTCCACTGCTAAGCCCCCTAGCCATCAGTTATTTAACTGACCAAGAAGAATAAATTCCCCTCACTTCCCCACAGGTCTGTGCTGAGGCATTTTTGTGGAGAGAAGCTTTCACTGTCCATACTGTAGCAGTCAGGTGGTGAAAGAGGGCTTTTCCACACTGTAATCTGAGGTGTGAGTGCAGCATGTGTAGACATACCTGAGTTAGACAACAGAGTCCTGTGGCACTTTTAAAGACTAACAGATTTATTTGATTTTTTATTTGATTTTCTCCCACAAAAGCTCATGCGATAAATAAATCTGTTAGTCTTTAAAAGTGCCACAGGTCTCTGTTGTCTTTCTACAATAGACTAACATGGCTACCCCTTTGGAATTTGAATACCTGAGTTAGTTCAGGTATGAGAAGCTGCAACAGCATGCCTTGTCCACCAGAGGAAGTACTTAAGGTCCTGAGCTGTCTGCCACAAGCTTTCACCTCAGTCCTTGGAAAAATAATGGAGTGGGTCCTCAAGGAATCCATTTTGAGGCACTTGGAGAAGAGGAAGGTGATCAGGAACAGTCACAATGGGTTCACCAAAGGCAAGTCTTGCCTGACCAATCTGATTGCCTTTTATGATGAGATAACTGACTCTGTGGATGTGGGGAAAGTGGTGGATGTGATATATCTTGACTTTAGTAAAGCTTTTGATGTTCTTGCCAGAAAGTTAAAGAAGTATGGGTTGGATGAATGGGCTGTCAGCTGGATAGAGCTAACTAGATTATTGGGTTGAATGGGTAGTGATCAAAGGTTTGAAGTCTAGTTGGCAGCTGAGAACAAATGAATTGGCCCAGGGGTTGGTGCTGAAGCCAGTTTTCTTCAACAACTTCATTAATGATCTGGAGGAGGGGGATGGCTTGCACCCTCAGCAAATTTGCAGATGCCGCTAAACTGAGGGGAATGATAGATATGCTGGATGGTAGAGATAGGATACAAAGTGACCTAGACAAATTGGAGGATTGGGCCAAAAGTATCCGATGAGGTTCAACAAGGACAACTGCAGAGTCCTACACTTAGGATGGAAGCATCCCATGTACTGCTACAGACTGGGGACTGACTGGCTAGGCAGCAATTTGGCAGAAAAGGACCTGGGTGCTACAGTGGACAAGAAGCTGGATATGAGTCAATGTGCCCTTATTGCCAAAATGGGTAACGGCATATTGGTCAGCAGTAGTAGGAACATTGCCAGCAGATTGAGGGAAGCAATTATTCCCCTCTATTTGGCATTGGTGAGGCCACATCTGGAGTATCATGGCCAGCTTTGAGCCCCCCATCCCCACAAAGAGCATGTGAACAAATTGGAAAGGGTCCAGAGGAGGGCAACAAAAATGATTAGGGGGCTGAGGCACATGAGGTATGAAGACAGGCTGAGGGAACGGGGCTTGTTTAGTCTGTGGAAGAGAAGTGGCCGGGGGTCGGGAGGGGAATTTGATAGCAGCTTTTAACTACCTGAAGGGGGGGAGGGGTTCCAGGAAGGATGGAACTCATCTCTTCTCAGTGGTGGCAGATGATAGAACAAGGAGCAATGGTTTAAAGTTGCAGTGGGGGAGGTCTAGGTTGGATAGTAGGAAAACATTTTCACTAGGAGGGTGAAGCACTGGAATGGGTTACTTAGGGAGGTGGTGGAATCTCCATCCTTAGAGGTTTTTAAGGCCTGACTTGACAAATTCCAAAGGGGTAGCCGTGTTAGTCTATTGTAGAAAGACAAATTAAAGCCAATCAACGTGAAGTTATGGAAAATAGCTCCTGTCAAACTAATGCTATTGAACATTTTTGTCAATGCCCTAGAAGAAAACATAAAACCATTACCGATATTGGGGATGTGGTAAATAATGAAGAACCTGGGTCACTGATTCAGAGTGATTTGGATCGCTTGGTAAACTGGGTGTATATCTAGGAAGAAAAAACGTAGGGTGTACTCACAAGATGGGGAAGTCTACCCTGAGAAGCAATGACTCTGAAAAAGATTGTGGGCTGTGGTGGATAATCAACTGAACATGAGTTCCCACAGTGATGCTGAGATCAAAAGGGCGACTGCCATCCTGGGATGCATAAACAGAAATATATGAGAGGAGTCAAGGGTATTTTACCTCTGTACCTGACTGGCGCAACCACTGCTTGAATATTGAGCTAATTCTGGTGACCACAATTCAGGAAGGATGTTGATAAACTGGCAAGGTTTCAGAAAAGAGCCACAAATATGATTAAGGGATTAAAAACTAGGCTTGATAGTGATAGACTCAAGGGCTATGTCTACACCGAGAAATTTAGGTCAACTTTATCAATTCGACTTTACTAAGTCGACTTTAAGTCGACCTTATTAAGTCGACTTAGAGAGTCCACACAGGACTCTTAAGTTGACTTAAACCTGGCCTTACTAAGTCCACTAAGAGAGTCTACACTAGACTCTCTAAGTCGACTAGTTAGGTCCAGGGGGAGGTGAGGCTCCTTTGGAGCCTCCGCTCCCCAGGCTAGGAGGGCTTGTCCTCGGGAGAGCCAGCCCCACATGGGGCTGGCTCTCCCGGAGGCACGAAGCCCCAGAGCAGTCTGGGGCAAAAGGGAGTGCGGAGCTCCCTTCTGGCCAGGACTGCTCAGCTCCCTTCAGGCCGGGACTGCTCAGGTCCCGGGCAGAAGGGAGCACCGCGCTCCCTTCTAGCCAGGATTGAGCGGTCCCCACGGTCCCGGCCAGAAGGGACCGTGGGGTTCCATTCTCTCCGGGACCCCAGCAGGTCCTGGCAAAAAGGGAGCCGCTGCTTCCTTCTTGCTGGGATCTGTGGTCCCGGCCAGAAGGAAGCAGGTGGCTCCCCTCTGCTCAGGACCTCCACAGGTCCCAGCAAGAAGAGAGCCATGGGTCCCGGCTAGAAGGGAGCGTGGGGTTTCCTTTTTGTTGGGACCCCAGCGGTCCCAGCCAGAATGGAGCCCTGCGGCTCCTTTCTGGCTGGGACCACTGTAGTCCCGGCAGATAGGAAGCCCCGTGCTTCCTTCTAGCTGGGACCGCTTGGTCCCAGGCAGAAAGGAGCTCCGTTCCCTTCTGGCCAGGATCAATGGGGTCCTGGCCAGAAGGGAGCCCCACGCTCCGTTCTCCCTGGGACGTAAGTGGTCCCATCCTGGGGAGAGCCCGTCCCACGCGGGACTGGTTCTCCTCAGGACAAGGCGCTAGCAGCTTCCTGGGGAGAAGGGAGCAGAAGTTCCCTTTTTCCCCCTGCCCTAAGTCAACTAAGTTGACTTAGGACGTCCACACTGCTTAAGTTGACTTAAGCATTAAAGTCGACTTAAAAGCAGGTCTTATTAAGTCGATTTTAAAGTTCCTTAAGTCGACTTCAGCAACAGCTTAAGTCAATTTAAGGATATTACAGTGTGGACGCAGAGTAAATTAAGTCAACTTAAGCCTGCTTAAGTCGACTTAATTTACAAGGGTAGACGCATCCAAGGAGCTCAATCTATTTAGCTTGAATAAGAGAAGGTTAAGGAATAACTTGATTGTAGTCTACAGCAGAGTGGGCAAACTATGGCCTGTGGGCTGGATGTGGCCCATGGAAGCCTTTCAACAGACCCTCCAGCTGGGCCTGGCTGGAGCACGGCAGTCACTCCCCCTCCTGACCACTATCTTCTTCCACCATGGGGACCCAGCAGCACCCTGCCCAGAGCGTAACAGCTCTCCCTCCCACTGTGTCAGCCCAGCAGCAGTGCCCTGGCTGGAGTGTGGCACCCAATCCCCCTCTTGCCCCCACCCATTCCCCCCACCCCTCTCCAGCTCACCTAGAGGCCAATGTGGAACTCAGGCCAAAAAGGTTTGGCCACCCCAGTCTACAAGGGCCTACTTGGGAAACAAGTATTTCATAATGGACTCTTCAATTCATGCAAAGGTATATCAAAGTCAATGGCTGGAAGCTAGAGAAAATCAGACTGGAAATAAGGTGTAGATTTTTAGCATTGACGGTAGGAAACCACTGGAAGAGCTTACAAAGCATGGTGGTGGATTCTCCATCACTGACAATTTTAAAATCAAGATTGGATGTTTTTCTAAAAGACCTGCTCTAGTTCGAAAGAAATGATTTTATATACGTAGGTGGTGTGTGACTCTTACTTTTGGGGTGGCTTATGCAAGAGCCAGAAGCTTCTAGAAATGGGGGGCCACTGGTGCCTGGACCATGACTCCTGCCACCTTGCTCCACCCTAAGGCCCCACCCCATCTTGACCTCTTCCCCTGAGGCCCCACCCTCATTCCGTCACTTCCTGCCCCAGCTCCACTTCTTCCCCTCAGGCCCCTCCCTCCCGTTGCACACTTCTCTATGACTCCTCCTCCCATCACTTTCCCTTAAGCCAGGAAAAAGTGATGGGGCTGTGACCCACTGGCCCCCCACTCTTTCAGCATCCCTTAGCTGAGCAGCACACACAGCAGGAGGAAAAGTCCCACCACTGGGCCAGTCAGTGAGAGGCTGCACATGCTGACTCCAAAGCAACTCAGCTAAAGAGGGCTGGAACAAGGGAGATCAGGATCCACGGATCAACCGCTTTTAAAAGTGGGGAGGCTATTCAAGAGACGAGGCCAAGTGGGAGGGTGGAGGGAATGTGAGCAGGGCCACAGTCGGAGTGGAAGTGGGCTTCCGCACACACTTCTAGGGAGCATCCCGTGGTGGTACTCCAGAAGCAACGGGCCAGTGGGGCTCCGATGGAAGGCGACCCACGCTACATCTAGCATTTCTTGCCCCTTGCATGACCAACTTCTTTTGGGGGAGACTTAGATGCTCACAGTGGTCCCTTTTGGCCTAGGACTCTGTGAATCTGTGCTGTGACTCACTTGTTTTGTATAAATCTGACAATAATACATTGATTTATACCAGCTGAGGCTCTGTCTAGCCCCTAGTGTGAAGAAGAGAGACATCCCAAAAGCCTGATTGGGTTCTGACCCATTAGCCTGGCTAGTGAGCGCTCAGACAAAGATTTAGTAGGGAGTTGTTTGCTCTTTTTTTCAGTCCAGCATTAAACAACCCCATACATCCAGATCATAAAATGTCTTCTTAGCTCTGCAGGCTGTTAAAATGTATGCCTGAGCAGATTTACTGTCACATCTGGAGACGCCAATGCTATCTTAATGACTGCTGTACGGTTTTCATCCGGAGACACATGGAAATTAGGCTGCATTCAGCAAATCCCCGGCAAACCCAGTCCACATCAGGCAAAGAGCATTAATTCATGGTGCCTTTGGGGAGGCTTTCGGGCTGTATAAGTCCTGTGGTGTTTGGCTTGGGTTGCAAAAAGGTCCCTAGGGTTGGCATTGGACCCTGCTGACTTGCTCTGAGGTTTGGGGTTCTGCAGCCTCCCAATTTCCAGGAAAACTCCCACTTGCCTTGGATTCCCGAACCTTACTGTTGTCTTCAGTAGACGGTATGATCCCTCCTCAGACGTGGGCTGGCTACTACCCTTTCCAAAAGGTGTTTCAGGGGAAACCTCAGGCTACACTGTGATGTCTCAGGTTACTGGGCCCATTGAGGGTTGCCATAGTGATAAATGGGAAGGTTGTTAAGGGCTCAGGTAAACCTGTATGTCTTCTGGCAGTCCTTGCCAGATATGCTAAATAAAGCTTAATAAGGAAATGCTGTACACCCATGCCCCTTTTGTACGCCACAGGCTGGTCAGGCCCGGAGACAGTTTTCCTGGTGCTGCGGGCAGTTCTGTTAAAGGTTAGCAGAACAGCACACTTTAGAATCAGATGCACACGGATGCCTGGTAACACAGTTGTTGGGGAACCCCTGGGTATTCCCTAACTAGTCACATTCCATGAAATGATGCACGGGGCTGCATTGCAGTCATGGGAAATGCAGCAGGGAAGATGATGGCAGCCCTGGTGTGGGTATGCCGGTGCCGCCCACCTGCCCATCTTTGGGTAGTTAATTCAAGATTACTCCACAATTGCAGTCCCTGTGCTTGGTGAGGAGCATAGGGACTTCTTTCTTGGTGTGACCAGGTCTACAGTGCCCCCAAGAGGCAGGGATGAGGCTAGGCAGGGGTCCATTCCACTCTGCAACCAGCTCGTAGAGAACAGATCAGCGAGACTGGCAATTCAATGCCTAGAGCTGTGGGAAAATGAAACCTTTGCATTAATTTCATCAGGCTCCTTTCATATCCTTCAGGGCCCTCTGGAACTCTTCTTCTTCATGTCGTTTCTCCAGAATGGCTGTTTCCACAGCGAGAATGTGAGAAACATGATATTTGGTGCATTGTTGATGCAAACTGATGTTCAGCCATAATAAAACTTCACATTCCAGAGTTCAGATGTTAGAAATGTAATTGAATTTTTCTTCAGAACTAGGCTCAGCTGTTAGTAAAAACAGGTGACCTTGTCCTTGGATGTCTTATTCCAAAGTGGAAACTACTTGGAACTGAAGCATGTTTGAAATCTGGAAATGAAAGGCAAGATTTCCAAATTCCATTACATATTTCTTGTCCCTTCACCTCCATTGCCCCAAATCCCCAAGGCCTGAAACCTTTTTGTCTTGAAAACCAATCAGATTACATTTAAAATGTAATCTTGAGAAGCAATCAGTAACTTCATTCCCCTTTGCCTTGATTGTTGAACTTTCTTCTCTGGGGTGTCCTCACTTACCACCCCTCCTTACTCCAGCATGTACATAATGCTACTACCTGCCTTTTCACACATCCCTCCATCCTCAGGTAACTCCACTGACTTCCTCTTCATTTCAAGATCCAGGTCAAAACTGCTTACATTGGTTTTAAAAAACCCTGCTCGGATTTGCTCTAATCCATGTCACCACATTGGTCACTTACATTGGTGCAAAGTAAGGGGAGGGGGAGTGTAAAATGCCAGCATTCTAAATGGGTGCCCTTTTACAACCACTTTGCACAGTGTGTTCATGACCACACACAGTGGAGCATCTGGCTTTAAGTACCTTCCTTTCGTATTTATGTCCACCTCCCCCAACACTATGGCTATGTCTACACTTGTGAATTTAAGTCGACTTAGCATGTCTACACTTAAATTTTAAGTCAACTTTGGGGGGACCCCACAAAGTCAACCTAGAGCGTCCACACTGGATGCCTAGGTCTACTTGTAGGGGCTAGGTGGACCTTGGACTGGTCCATGGTGGCAGGGGCACCCCTTGCCAAGTGCCAGGGGGCTCAGCCTTTGCCCATTGTACCAGGGTACAATGGGGCAAAGGGGGACAGGGACCCTGGCAGGGCATAGGGGCAGGGTGGGCAGGGCTCTGCCCTGCCCTGTGGGGGGGCATGCCAGGCTCTCCCTGTGCCACCCCCCCCCCGGCAGGGAGCGCAGTGGGGGGAGTCCTGGAGAGCCCTAAGTTGACTTAACATCGACTTAGGGCTACTCCAGGTCTACACTGGCTTAAGTCGACTTTCTAAAGTCAACTTAAGCGAAAAGTTGACTTAAAATGAGGTTTTAAAAAGTCGACTTAATTTTCCTTAAGTTGACTTAAGCAGCTTGCTTAAGTCGACTTAAGGAAAGTGTAGTGTAGACGCAAAGTAAATTAAGTCAACTTAAGCAAGCTTAAGTCGACTTACTTTGCCAGTGTAGACACAGCCTATGTGAGCAATTCTCTTCTTTGTGCTGAGCACCACAGCTGCATTACAATGGGTGCTCCGGCCTGCGTGCAGCCTGAGCTCAGATCCAGCCCTGTCTGTCACTAGACTGTCTGTTCAATTCAGAGATATCTCTGTTTGATTCCCAGCCATGTCTTGTGGCTGCCTTCAATTTTTGGGGAGGCTGCTCCTTCACATCAGCTTCAGCTTCTGAGGAGTTTGTGGTGGCTGGTGCCCCTGCAGGCTTCAGGGAGCGAGTGAGGAAGTGAAAAGACAGAGGCAAAAGGGGAGGTCTGTGATGACTCTCCTGCTTCCCTCCCCCTTCTCAAGTTTCCCGTTAGGGCACTTGAGAGCAATTTCCCTCATAACTCAGTCTGAGTGAGGTTGCTGTGTCCCCCACCCACCCCTAGCAGGAAAGGAGCCATAAGGACTGGGGAAAAAAATGGCTCCAGGGAGAATCAGCCCCATCGCCATGAGGGGAGTGAAGCTGGAAGGGCAGTGCACCAGATGGAAGATGGCACCCAAGTCCCTATCACACACACCAGCGGCTGCATCTCTCCTCCCCTTCTGCTGCCCCACAGGTCATGGACCAAGTAGCATGGGGCTCTACCAGCACTGGAGGGTGTGGTGAGGGGCCTTTATTGAGGAAGGGATCCCTACTCATATCCCAAGCTGAGTCCTCCATGGGAAACAGATGTACCTGGCCAAGGCGAATCCCAGGCAATAGAGAAGACTAAATAAGGCATCTGGGGAGCCCATCCTTGAGCCTCAGACCAGTACCTTCTTTGAGAAACCCAGAAGGTGCTCATCAGAGGGTGCAAATAAGATCAGCCTCTTTGAGGACAGGGAGTTCCCTAGTGACTGGACATATTTTTGGAGCAAACGCTGAGCCCAGCTTTGCTCCCCTCTCTGAAGCAACATTATGGGGACAAACTCCCAAAGATAAGATAAATAATAACACCTGGTTCTTACATAGTGCTGCTCAGCCCTAGATCTCCATGTCCTTTACAAAGGAGTTTGGTCTGATTATCCCCTTAGGGAAACTGAGGCCTAGAGTGGAGTAGTCACTTGCCTGAGATCACTCATAAGTAATGGCAGAACAAGAACCCAGGTCTTCCAGGTCACTGTCTAGTGCACTAGTCCATCCCCCGCAGAAGGCCACATCACTAGTTTTCTTATTTGCATGCCGTCCAGTATGATAGATAATCCTGCGTTGGGTTCCCCTGCTCACTTTCCCAGAGTGCAGCATGACCGATCATTGTTCAAAAGACGAGCTCATAGATGTGATGATTCCTAAAGGGAATCACACTCCCGGAAAGAGAATTCCTCCTCCATAGGTGAGGAAGGTCAGCAGCCCAAATCAGAGACAGAGAATCAGATAGTAAACTATATTTAAACAAAGAAGAAGAAGAAACATCAGCTCTTTCAGGCAAGAGGGTGTGGCTTGTTGTGAAAATATACTGAGGAAGTTTGCTGCTGCCTTAGACAAGCGATAGCGCTAGATCCCTCCTCCTGCACCCTGAGAAGTTGTAATATACAGGGATAGGCACCTCTTACCACGCCAAAAAGAGTGGGAGGTCAGCCTCAGCACTGTTGCATGTCATAAAGCCCCTGCTCAGGTTATTGTTCCCAGCCATGCCTTGCCTCACCTCCACCTCCTCCCCACAGCAGCATGAGGAAGGGAACAGTGATCTAGATGTGGAAGAACCAGTAAGCAGAAAGGGGCTTCTTGGACCTTCATTTATTTGTTTTTACCTCACCCTTCCTCCAATTCCACTGAACGTCAGCCTCTGCCTCGTCTTCCCTATGGCTCCCCCCTTTTCCCACCATTCTTCAGGACAATCCAAAGGAGACAATCCAAGAGAGCAGCATTAACAGTCAGACTGCTGGCGTCTCTGGCTGAAGAGAATCCTGGCTCTCAGGGCTGAGGAACCGAACATTAGATTTGCTGATGTCCCTGTCTCAGAGGAGATCCGCGATGGCAAAACCAGCCTCCTCCAGACACATTTCAAATCAACACCTGGAGGAGGGGAGTGTGGCTTTCATGGACTCCAAAAGAGAATTCAACATGAAGAATTTATTCTACTGGCTGGTACAAAGTCCATAGTTCAACTGTCCTGCTAAACGAGTGAAACATAAGCTTGAGTTCCTGCAGGTGTACAAGATTGCCCAAGCAAAAATGGCAAATCTTTGTAGTCTAATGTTCTCAGCATGTTCAAGAAAAGGATCTTTTTTAACAAGTCCTAGCATAGAATGCTTCCGTAGGGCAGCCACTTATTGCAACCATACACAAGCATACAGGATGGCCTTGTAACCTCATTCTGCCCATTCTAGCACTGCCCGGATTGAACCCCTGTAGGAGGTGTCAGTATACGTCCCATACTTTTGAGTAGGCATCCAGAGGGCTACTATCTCCAATCAGATGAAGTTTTTATGTGACGTTGGGCACTTTCTCTAACAAGACCCAATATTGGGCTTTGAGTTTATCCAGTCAGCACAACTGGCATAGCATTCCAGGGCCGAGTAGTCCCGTCTCCTGTATTGAAAGATGCTAAATTAAATTCTGCCTATTGGTCATCCAACCTTCGTCAATGCCAGCTCCTGTCTTTTCCATGCTTTAGTGTCCCGGGAAAGATGGATGAGATATTTATATATATAATGTACCTAATTTCCAATGTTCATGTTTTAAGGATGATCCTGCTTCGCCCCGGGGGAACATTACTATGAAAATCTCATTGTAGAGAATCTGTTGAATTTAGTATGAAGAATAGGAAACATTTTCTGTTGCTTACCTGAAAACTTCCTTTCTTTCATGTAATAAGGTCCACAGATCCAGCCCACCCTGGAGACCAGTGGGTCATCCAGAACAGAGATGGAAATTGACCTCCAAGGATTTGGGTTTGTTGTCATAAGGTGGAATGTACCGTGCTCTGCAGCAGCAAAAATTGTCATGTTTCTTCTCAGAGAATATTGAACATGGTTTCTAATTTTGGAAAGTATATTTGAACGATCCTGGCTGTAAAATTTATCTCAGCTGGAGGAAACTTCAGGAGGCAAAGAATTCCCCCGCTGCTCATGTCTAATATATCTGGTTCTATCCATAGGCTGCAAGGAGGATGAAGCTTCAGTAACCTTGGGGGAAAAGAGTTAATGCCAAAAAAGAACCAAAATAAAGAAATACCCTGAACACGTCTAGCTACACAGTCCCTGTTCTACTCACACATGATCAGTTACAGATTTAACCCCTTTTGAGGCATGGATGTCACTGGATCCTCCATACCTGGATTTATGGCCTCTTCCCGGTCTTTCCAGGAGCTCTGCTGCCACCAAGCAGGAAACAGGCAGGGCAACTGCTCCAATTAAAAAACCTATACTCTGTTTCTATTGGCTGTCCTGGGACTTCTCTAGGACTCACTGTCTATGGTGTTAACCCCTTCTCCCCAAGGTTACTACAGACGCATCCATTGTCATGGATCTGTGGACGTTATTGCTCAAAGAAAGCAAATGTTCAGGAAAGCCTGGCTACATTTACCTATTCTCCACCCACCTAGCACTGAACTTTTCTCTGCATAATCTTATCTTGGGTGGTTAGAGACTTATTTCCAACTCCTTCCACCTTGACCACCCTTCCCATGGCCCAGTCCTGCCAGGTTCTGAGTGCCTCTTCAAGGACATTAGGTCCCTTTAACTACCACTGGATTTGATCTATCAATACCTCGGTCATAAGAAGCATTCAGCATCTCAAGGGTACATGATTTGACCAGGGCTCACAAGGGAGCTTGAACCAATGTTGCCCGAGTTGCAGGCCAGTGTTTTAACCACAGAACTACCCTTCCTCACTTGTTTTGTAGCTCTGTGAAGGAGTTTAGGTGACAGTGTGGATGAAACATGCTCCGTAAAATATTGATATTGTTTTTTTAAAAAAAGTATTGACATTGTTAAAAAAAAATTGTCTGTGGCTAATATAATGTCTCAGCTTGGAGCACGTCAGAAGACAGGCCCACTAAAAACACCAAGGGTCAAATCTTTAACAGCTATAAATCATCTCTGCTGATTTGTACCAGTTGAAAGCTGGGCACCATTTTCTTGATTAAATAGGTTCCTTTGAACAAAACATCCTGAAAAAATATAGCTCAGAATAACGATCCATCATTAGATTAACTGTTTCCAAAAAAAGTATTTTTTTAATTCAATTTCAGAGTTTGGTTTCTTTCATTTTAGTTTGTGAAGCGCAAACTAAATCACTCAGGATGATAACAAGGTGATAAGGAGAGCGGTAAAATTAATTTACTGGGCTTAGTTTATCTGATCCTAGGGAAAGTGAATATTGCTGAATGCCGCTCAGACTGCACTGTTCCTGACAAGACGCACAGTTCAAATGCAAAATTACATTAAGCAGATGTGACCCATTAAGAAGTGGAGTCTGAAAAGGTACTTTAATCTGTCAAGGCAAATCCTACTTGAAAACTTCGGCCCTTTAAAAAAACGTCGTGGGAAGATGTTCTTTCTCTGTTTTTATGACTTTAATCTATTTTCCTGTCAGTCCCAGCCACGGGATAATGATAAATATGAGATCACCTCAGTTGGATCACTAACATAGTGTAGCTGTGTTACCTACCACTGGGTAGAGCTGTGCAAAATTCTTATTGTGAAAACCAACAGAACTGGTTCTGGATTTCATTGCAATCCAAAGCCCCAGCCATGTTCACAAACTTGGCCAGAATTTTGAGTCAAAACCAATGGAATTTGGTTTCATGAGGTTTCAGCTCTAGACTAGGTGAAATTCAACTTCAGTAGGAATTATGGATCAAAAAAGGGCAGCACGTTCAGCCCATATAAGGATATGTTTCTTTTTACAGTGTATTATTCAGCCACTAGGTATATATATATATAGATAGATAGATATAGATATAGATATAGATATAGATATATAGATATAGATATATATATAACTATATTTGGAAAGATTAGATTTTTATCGGTAAATGTCCTTAAACATTGATTTCACCTTACACCCACAAACCAAAGGAAAATTATTTTCATCAGAATAATTGCAATTTACAAATAGGTAAGTAAGAAAAATTGTGGCTGAGAACTTAGAGTTTGATTTAAGGATATTGACTTTGTATATTTTGACATGTCATGGTGACAATTTGTGTTTTAATGATTATAAAGCTTTGACTCTTTGAATCTCAAAGTTTACTGTCATTAAATAATTATTGTCTGACTCCTTGCATTGTTTTCCGCAACTATGATAATTTAAATAGATAAATATTGGGAAAAAATGCTTAAAAATAAACATTGATATAATCCATAGAAATTATTTTAAAAAATTGAATTCTGCCATGCCTATGTATGGCTTCCCAAGTAGTATGGTCTCTGCTGAACAAGGGTGACAAAGATGGGACTTGAGTTGTGTGGAAGCGTGTTTTTTTGTTGGTAGTATGTAGTTGTTTTCTTTAATAAACGTGTTGGGGGAAATCCTGGCCTGAGGAGCCAGGATCTATCCCTTCTGTTTTAGAAAGATTCTAATTCCATATGTCATGACATGTTGTCAGAAGTAAACCTGTGATGGACCACTTGTTTCTGACTAGAAAACGCAGGATCAAATTTTCAAAAGTGACTGAGTGACTTGGGAGTCTGAGTCCCATTTACTTTGAGATTTAGGCCACGTCTACACACACCGAAAAGTCTGTGTCGATCCCCATGGATTGACACAGCGGGATTGATTGAGCTGCCAGTGTAGACCCACTCAGTTGATGCCAGAAGTGCTATTCCATCGATGCACCCCTCCAAGTGCAGTAATGCTGTGTTGAAGGGAGAGCATTGCTGGTTGACACAGCTGAGTGAAGACAGCGAAGTAAGTCAAAGTAACTAAGTTGACAGGAGATATGCATTCTGAGACCCACAGATTGCGTATCCCCCATTGACTTAGCCCCACGGTGTAGACCAGGCCTTAGGCTTTTAAGTAATTTGGGTACTTTGGAAAGTGTTACCTTTAGTTCCTAAGCATGCTGCTGTAGAATGTTTCAAACTCATTTTCCATGTGATTCCCTAAATCATGACATACACTTCAGCTGGTAGAAACAGTGATTAAAGATGTATAAACAGCAAGAATGGAGATGAATTTTGAGACTGGCCCAAGGAATCATAGCAAGGGATTAAAAGGAAGAAACTAAGAGGAACATGTCATTTGACTTTCTGGAAATTTTCCACACAGTGAGATGTGCCAGCATGTCAAACTGTCTCCTAAGAGAAGTGGTGTAACCCCCATCGCTGTTCCAAACCAGACCAGTTAATAGCACTAGGATATATTCTATAAGGAGAAAGCCTATACTTAAAGAACTAAATAGCTCAATTCCAAAGGGGTAGCCGTGTTAATCTATTGTAGAAAAATAACAGAGTCCTGCGGCACTTTTAAAGACTAACAGATTTATTTATCGCATGAGCTTTCGTGGGAGAAAATCCCACTTTGTCAGACGCTTTGAAGATGACGAAGTGGGATTTTCTCCCACGAAAGCTCATGCGATAAATCTGTTAGTCTTTAAAAGTACCACAGGACTCTGTTGTTTTTCTAAGTAGCTCAATGAAGCTTTCTCATCTCAGCTTCTGTTACTCAACACCATCAGTTTTATTATTTGAAGTTTTGTTCGGTGTTTTGCACTTCATCATTTGGGATGTGATCTTTGTCAAACGGGATAAATGTTGTTTCCCTGCCGTTTTTGCTATTAGGGTAAACAGCAACACAGACAAGGTTCAAGTAAATTAAGATTGAGAGTTGGCTGTAGTTGCAAAGTAGACCAGGGACTTCTGTGTGTTGGTCTCCCCCTGGCCCCCCACCTCCAGTCTTACATGAAAAAAGCAATTACTGTTTCATTTATTTGGAATACCCTTTGTGAGCCCCAGGACCAGAATGCTCCTTCTATAGGGCAAATGCCAGCTCTGGCCAGCTTCTTTTATATATTGCTTACTCATCTTTTCATCTACTGAGTTTTGTTACTTCAGTTAGAATGTATGTTTTGAATATATAAATCATTATTATTATTATTATTATTTTATTATTGCTGTACTCTCATGAAAGCACCGAGAAACTGTGTAGGACGTACCTAGAGTGAGTCTGTCATCCTGACTTCACAGCTAGAGGACTTTGGTTGATACTGAATTCCAAGCTCAATAGAAAGAAGGGGAAGGGATTTGTGCTAGACATTCGCCATGCTGTCCCAATAAGTATGGACATTGTCCAAAGGCTCATTTGCTCTGGGTTCCCCATCTAACAATCCTGTACCTTGTTCGGTAAACTCTGTGGGAACGGACGAGAGGTGGGGCAGGTGATGGCAGCGGAATAGAGCTGACTTTCCAGTGAGGCCTGACTGGACCAGCAACAGCCGTGGGGCAAAAATGAGTTTGTATTGAGACAAAACTGGGCCATTGGTGGTGTGGAGGTGACTTTGTAGCCCACTGCCAGCAGGACACCACAGAGCTGACTTCACAGTATCCTGCCCCACCAGCCTGCACATAGAACCGAGTGGAGTGGTTCCTTCTGGGTAGCCAATGGCAGAAAGTCACCCCTTGGCCTTCCCTGAATCTCGTTGGACCCAAGAGTGAAATTTTAAGTGTGTAGGGTTTGTGGTGAGACAAGTTCTGCACCTCCTTTAGTCAGGCAATTGTTTGGAACTGCGGGGTCGACCACAGCCCCGATGCACTGATTTGGGTTGCTCATTTTCTTGTGTGTAACTATCAAGAAAGATAATTTGTTTCTATAGTTTTTCCTTTTCCCCAAATTAAAAAAAAAACAAAACTTGCCTCTTTATATTCCCAATGGCCTGCTGAGTGCTTGCAAGAGGGAGGTGACCAGAGAGGTTGTGTTTTAATTGTTCAGAGCTAGGTTACCTCTGGGGAGGGAAAATCCTCATTTTATTTTAGACAAGGAGTACCTAGACAGTTTGAACCTGGCCTTTGTTACTTCCATTGGGTACATGGTTACATATATCATGCTTATTTAAATTGCAAATTGGGCAACAACACTGTCTGATGGAGCATAGCAATTCTTTAATATCTGTAAATGGTAGAAATGGGCCTGCAACTCTGGCTATTCCCACAACATAATGAATTTTTGAAGGTGTTTGGGTCCGGATTTATATTTCGCAACTTAGGGTTCTCTTTATATTAAACCAAATGGAACTCCCAATCTAAATAGCCCATACTCAGAAAATTCAGTTGAGATGTGAATCAGATCTGAACTTTGACTGGGGGCACAACTCTAACACAGCTAATGCTAAAAGTCTAGCGGGTTTCCACTTCCAAAGGACAGCATTTGCCAACAGCTTCCCCTTAAAGAGACCTGAGATATAGGTAATTTCACCTTGAAGGACTCAGTTTTCCAGGGTGCTGACTGCTCTGGCCCTGCTAGAACAAAATACTTAAGCACATACTTAATATTACTCATATGAGTAGACTCATTTGAGTCATCGCTATAACAATAGAAGCAGCATGATATAAAAGAACCTGATCCATTTATTAAGACTGAAATTCACCCTAGTACAGAGCATGGTACAAGGTCCCATACAGAGTGTTGCCATCTCCCACAATTTCGACATAAGGATTGTGATATTTGGTGTTTTTCTTAAAGTCCCAGCTCTGAGCATCATGGGGTTATGTGTGACTCTCACCTATCATTTTTATTTAACATTGAAATTTCCAGCTCTGCTTTGGTGTGCTGAAAAGCTTGAAAATGTGAACCCAAAAGGATGAATAACCAGAAGCATACAGAGCCTTTCAGACCAGAAGGGACTATTAGATCATCTAAGCTGGTGTCTTGCAGAACACAGGGCATGGAATTTCATTCACTTATTCTTGTATTGTGCTCAAGTACAAGACAAATAAAAAGAATCAAAAAAATGTACGTAGCCCTCTCCCCTCCCCCCTCCCCCCACACACATGTGATTTACTCAAATCCTTCAATCTCATGATTTTAGGGCCTGACTCGGGATTTTTGAATGCCGATAGTTGGAAACAGCACGCACCACTTAAGTCCAAGGGATAGGACTTCAGTGACGCACCTATATCTTGTGTTGTTTCCCCCTTCATGGGGGGAATTTCACATGAAATGAATAAACCATTGCTCTACTGGGATATTTAATCAATGCCTCCTAAATAATGAAACCAGTTCTAGGGAAGAAACATGTTGTACCTGTTAAAGTCATTAATCCCACATGGATTTCAAGTTTCCTGTTCCGCCTCTTGCTTTTTTTTTTTTTTCCCCCTGTCTAAGTGCAACCCTTGTATTTTGTTCTTTATCCCATTGTTTTAGCGGTCAGTGTCTCACACCCTTTACATTAGGAGATCACAGTAATAAATCCCGAAATCTGAAAGCATAGCAACGCTGTTTCATGTCCTTCTGTCCAACTAGTGAAATGCAAATATCACCTTTTAGGGTAAAATCTACAGTAAACTAGCACGGGGTTTCGTTGCAGACTTTTGTGATAAAGAGAAGTGCACAGTGAGATTTTAAGCTGGTAAAAAAATTAATCCAGATAGTGCATGAAAGTTCCAATGGATGAAACTTTATTTCCAGCGTGGGTTTTGCTTGGTGCCATGAGTGATGCCATTAGAAACACGTTTCAAATTGCAACCAGCGCTGAGAGAAAACAGAGAAGGAGAAGGTCACTCTATCTTTGCTTTGTGTTCCTGCTGCTGCTGTATTAGAAGGTATAGAAAAAGCACCTGGCTTCTAACACAGATTTTTATTCATCAGTGCTGGGTGACCACATACCTCCAGATCTTTCTTTGCAACCTTTTCCGGAGCAGCAGCAAGAGCAGAGGCTGGATGTGTTTTTCTAGCTAGCACCAAACAGTGGTTAAGTGAGAAGACATTAGTGGTTGTCCTCAGGGTCTGTTTTCTAACAGGAAACAGGGATGTTCCCTCTGGGGCTCTTTTATCACTTTCCTGACAAAGGCATTGTTAATTGTATTCAGATTTGGCCTTTTTTCCCTCATCAAAGGCCTTTCGTAGCTGGGTGTGGAACACCCTTGCCTTGTCTGCTGTAGCATGATTAAGGCACTTTCCATTTTGCAGTCTAAAATAAACAAGCGGTTGGGAGTTTTCAATAACAAATGTAATCCATATAGACAAGGAAAACAGCCTAAATAACATAAGATGAAAAGGGGGGTGAAAATGCACCACAAGTACAGAGCCAGCTGGATACATGAAAAGGCCTAAACCTCAGGATTTGCAAAATAATGTTAACAAAGACAAATCATTTTATTAAAGCTTGAATAATATTTCAAATAAGTAAATGCTATGAAGCCACTGACAAATTTCTTTTCAAAATAGCTTTTCTTAATATACTGAACTAAAAATGTTTGTGAGAATACATTGGATATAGATATATATCTTGGGCCAGATCCCAACTTTTGTTAATGAACCTGGCTCCACAGAAGTCAATGGAATTTGACCAATTTACACCAGCTATGAGGACCTGACTACATGTAGTAGAAGAGGCAGAGCAGGTGGAACAACTTAAAGTTAAGGTTGCCTAACACTTTCCATTCTAGGACACTGTTCTCAGTTGCTCATTACTTTGCTGACCTTCAATCATTCAAGCTGAAATGTCTCATGCTGGGTAACTAACTTTTTCAGAAGAAGAAGCAGCAGCAGAAGAAGAAGCAGCTCAGCCATTTCCACGAATGAGGGCAGGCAAAAATGAGTTTTGCCTATATTTTGAAGAATTCCCACCACCATTTCATTGAAAAGTTCTAGTGCCTCTGTAATTGGGAGCAAAGAGTTATAAATTTGTGTAGCTGGTAGCCCTGGTGTCAGGCATATGCATTTTGCTAGAAAAATCCACCCAAATTTGGTTGAGTTATGCACTTCCAAAAATCTCGGTTCATGAACATTCGGTGGAGACCGTTTAGCAATTAATGTCTCCAAAGATTCCATCTGTACTGAGCATGCTCGCTCTCAAGGCTGCAAGAGCTGAGTTTTCTTTTCCTTTCAGTTGCTCCTCTCAGCAGTGGAAGTGCCAGGTACTGGAACTGATACAAGCGAGGTTGTGCGTCCTGTGCTCACAGAGCTTCCTTATTGGTTTCCAGGCAGCGCAGAGGAGGAATAGGCAGTGAAGAGAGAGCTTGGTCTTGCATTGAGCAGGGGAGTGGATTAGATACCACCTGAGGTTCTTTCCAACCCTGATCTCCTAGGATTCTATGCAAGGGGATGTTGACAGACTGGTAGGAGGAGAGGCTGGACAGGCTGCAGTCAACAATTTCTTTTTCCAGTTTGCTTTTTTTAAAAACAAGTAATTACAGACCACCAAAATACTGTAAAAGAACATTACGGTTGTAAAGTCTGGCACTCAAATGTTGGAAAATGCCAAAATTAAGGTGGCCTGTGCCACCCCCAGTTCAGACCCCTTGTGCATTTGCATTGTGATTCAGTCTTTAATTATGTGATCACATGCCCCCCACCTGAGCCCTGCCTCATTCCATGCACTGGATGGCTAATGCTCTGGGGATGCATTCAGACTGTGTAGTAAAGGAGGTTGTTGTGTCTAGATCTCTGCCTCGTTTGATACAGACGTTGGAAAGGGTGCAGTGAACGAGGCCTGGGACTGCAGGAAAAGCGAGAAAGGGGTTGTGGTTTAAAATGGTTGAACGCCCCCCCTGCAAAACTGGAGCCCAGCCTTGTTACTGCTATGGAACTCCTATGGGATTGTAGGCAAGTGAATTAAACCAGCTTCTTCACTAAGGCCACTACTTCTGTATTCCTCCTTTTCTGGGTGCCTGGCTTGAGACACCCATGATATGGCTACACAGCAAAAAACCAAAACAAACCTGTGGCTGTGTATCTAGGTCAATTGGTTCAGGCTCACATTGCAGGGCTAAAATAGCAGTGTGGCCATTCAGACTCAGGCTGCTCTGAGACTCATAGACTTTAAGGTCAGAAGGGACCAGTACGATCATCTAGTCTGACCTCCTGCAAAATGCAGGCCTCAAGACCTCACCCACCCACTCCAGCAATAGGCCACCAACCTATCACTGAGTTATTTACCTCCTTAAATCATGATTTAAGGACTTTAGGATACAGAGAATTCACCGGTAGGTGAGCCATGCCCTGTGCTACAGAGGAAGGCGAAAAACCCCCAGGGCCCAGGCCAATGAGTCCTGGGGGAAAATTCCTTCCCGACCCCAAATATGGCAATCAGTTAAACCCTGAGCACATGGGCAAGTCTCAACAGCCAGTTACCCAAGAAACAATTCTCTGTAATAACTCAGAACCCACCCCATATACTCTCCCCTCTTAGGCCACTTGTATATCCACCCCCCGTAGCCAAATTTCAGTCAATTTCCAAAATTTCTCTGCCCCCGCACTGGGTTTCAGAGCCTGGTTTCCAGCCTGATCCCTTATGTCTACATTGCTATTTTTCATCCAGTTGTGTGAGTCCAAGTCAGCTGACCTGGGCTCTGAGACTCACAACAGAAACATTAAAGCAGGAACATATCCCTGCAACAGACCACGCTGCCAACTTTGTCCTCATATCTACACTGAAGACACCATCACAGACCAAATCAAGCCTCCTACTCCATCAAGAGCTCATTCACCTGCTCATCCACCAATGTGATTTATGCCATCATGTGCCGGAAATGCCCCTCTGCCTTATATATTGGACAAACAGGACAGTCTCTGCGCAAAAGAATAAATGGACACAAATCTGACATCAGAAATTGCAACACTACAAAACCAATAGGGGAACACTTCAATCTCCCTGCTCACTCCATTGACGACTTGCTAATAGCTGTGTTGAAACAGCTGAATAACAAATCACAGCTTCAAAGAGAAACTGCAGAACTCGAATTTATATGCAAATTCAACTTAGTTGCCTTGGGGTTAAACAGGGACTGAGGATTTTTTTCTCATTACAACAGGTGACTTAACCTCACCTTCCTCTATGTGCTGTTCCCCAGTGTTTGAATCCTAACATCTACTTTGATTTGCTGTTACAGCCTGACCTGATCCTATGTCGTACACTCCCCTGCATTTAATTTCCTCCCACTCTGTAACTTTCCCATCTTCAGAGCGTCTGACGAAGTGGGATTTTCTCTCACGAAAGCTCATGCAATAAGTAAATCTGTTAGTCTTCAGAAGTGCCACAGGACTCAATTTCACCGCTAAGGGGCTGTGTGGGCATATCCCTGCGGTTTGGCTGGAAGCACTTACCTCTGCAAGTGACGTCAATGGTACCTGTACTTGGGACACATACAGTGCTATACAGTGGCCAAGCACGCTGAAAAATCGCACCCTCCGTGTTTGAACTGGGCACCCAAAATTAGTGAGTTCTTTTGACAATTTTGCCTTCAGTTTCCGTGCCCCATGTGTAAAGGGGGGGGGGGTAATAAGATCTTTCTACCTCATGAGACCATTGTGAAGATAAATGTTTTATTAGAAAAGCCCATGAAGAAATGAATAATGTTACATGCAGCTCATGCTTTGGACGGTTTTCAGTAAATAAGGCGGGGACCACACATCAAGTGATACAAAGAAATAGTGACTAGCTATTCAGTGAATGCCATCGATCGTCTGCACTGAGTGAGGTGGGGGGGCCTATGGGAAAAAACTGTATGTGATCATGGATCATAATGTATGTGCACAAGTGGGCTGAATGAAGATTGCGCAGGAAACCCTAAATCTCTGTCGGTGTGTTACTTGTCACTTATTTTGTCTCGCTGTGTGTGTGTATATAGAGATTTTTGACTATCCCCTCAGTTACTCCATTTGTCATCAGATTAATGCCACTGAAACTGAATTCTGTGGAATGACACCAAGATAAAACCAATGCAATGGAATGGTGAATTAGGCACGATGTGTAACACATTGACTAATTCCTTGAAATACGGGGCATTTTGAACTTGCTTGAGTAGGAAATTTTGGGATGCAAAGAACTGTATTAAAAAAATGAGCAAACTGGATTTTATTTAAATCTGGGCAAGCCACAGTACCCTGACATTGATTCTTCTGAGATGGGAATTACCATCCTAGAAAGCCCAAGGAGGGCTGAAGAATTTGCTTTGTCATTAGGGTGACATCCGATGCTCTCTGGGTCAAATTCATCGCAGTCCAGAAAAGTCTATACAAGTCTCTCTGCTCCTGTGGAGCTTTTCTTAAAAGGAGACCATCACTTTGACAACTGCATTTTTGTCCACAGATTTTGTACATATCACACCCTCCCCTTGTCAGTTGCATAGAGCGGAGGTCAGCCTCAACAGCAAACTGAGGCCAGTTTGATGAAAGTGGGCAAAAAAAAAGAATCTGGTGAACTGATCCAGGACGTGTTTTGTTACCATCCTACAAAGCTCCTCTGACAAAGGTGTAACTGGTGAGGAGGCCCAGACAAATTGCTATGACCCATGAGAGCCCTTAGATCCAAATGCTGCTCCTGCTGACGTTAATGGCAAGACTCCCAGGCTATGTCTACACTTGGAAATTTAAGTCGACTTTATCTAAGTCGACTTAACTAAGTTAAGTTAAGTTAACTAAGTTAGTTAAGTCGACTTAGTGAGTCTACACTTAAATTTTAAGTTGACTTTGGGGGGAACTAACAAAGTCGACCTACAGCGTCCACACTGGATGCCTAGGTCGACTTCTAGAGGGCAGGGGTCAGCAACCCGCGGCTCCGGAGCCGCATGCGGCTCTTCAGCCTCTTTGTTGTGGCTCCCTTCAGCCGGGGCAGGCTCCCGGGCTCCCACCCGCCGGCCGCCTCGACTTCCCGGCCCGGCGCTGACCCGGCCCCGCTCCGCTGACAGCCTCAGCCTCCCAGCACGGGGCCGGGATCAGTCTCCGTAGCCGGGGTCTGCTCTGCCCTGCCGGGACCCCACCAGTGTTCCCTCTAAGCTGCGCAAACTCCTGCTGCGGCCGGGCTGGGGAGATTCAAATCTCCCGCCCTGAGCATGTTCAGACAGCACGCGCTCAGGGTGGGAGCGGCCTGGCCCAGAAGCAGCTCTGCCGGCCGTCCCTGCAGCTCCGAGCCTCCGGCCAGGTGAGGGGGCTGGGAAGGGGCTGGAGGGAGGCTTGGAGAGGGGTGGAGGGGACAAGGAGAGTGGCTGGGTTAGAGGGGTGGAGGGAGCAAGGAGACTTGGTGGGGGCTGGGTACTGGTGGAGGGGACTATGCACGGCAGAAGTGGGGAGGGATGGATGAAGATAGAGGCCTGTGGAGGGGGCATGGGGACAAGGAGACTGGTGGGGGCTGGGGAGGGGTGGAGGGCAGTGTTCTTTTAAACTTTTTAAAGTTTATAAGCTGTGTTATGTTTTGCGGCTCCAGACTATTTTTCTTTAGTGGAAGAGGGGGCAAAATGGCTCTTTTGATAGTAAAGGTTGCCGACCCCTGGGCTAGGGGGACCTAGGGTAGGTCCACGGAGGCGGGGGGGGCACCCCTTGCCCAGTGCCAGAGGGCTCAGCCTTTGCCCCATTGTACCTAGGTACAATGGGGCAAAGGGGGACAGGGACCCTGGCAGGGCATAGGGGCAGGATGGGCAGGGCTCTGCCCTGCCCTTTGGGGGGCATGCCAGGCTCCCCCTGTGCCCCCCCCCCAGCAGGGAGGGCATTGGTGCAGTCCTGGGGTAGCCCTAAGTCGACTTAGGGCTACCCCATGTCTACATTGGCTTAAGTCAACTCTAGGGAGTCGACTTAAGCCCTAAACCGACCTAAAACTAGGTTTAATAAAGTCGACTTAATTTTCATTAAGTCCACTTTATTTTCCTTAAGTTGACTTAAGCAAGTTGCTTAAGTCGACTTAAGGAAACTGTAGTGTAGATGCAGGTAAATTAAGCAAGCTTAAGCCGACTTAATTTACAAGTGTAGATGCAGCCCCAGTGCCTCACTGGGACCAGAATTTGGCCCATTACTTGAGATTTAAATGGGAACTGTCAGCGTCTACATTTTCAAGTAATTTTTAGAATTCCATTTTCTCAAAGAGTCTCTATGAACAGCGTGTCCTGATTTAAGAAAACAAAATTTGCTTAGATTTTATTCTATAAAGGCTTTTCTGTTCCTTGCTTGCAATGGTCCCCCTAAGGGGCTGTCACAGCCATTGGGGATCTTGGAAATAAAGCAGTCCCTGCATGGTGCACGGCCAACAGGGTGCCCCTTCTCGGCAGTCCATGGGGTCCCCTACAATGGGTGACTACTCAGCTAGTTGGCTAAGCTGATTTTACTGCCTCTTTGGTGGTGCAAAGGCACCAGAGCATCAGCTGCAATCTGGGTGCGGGGGCTTCAAGGCATTTGAGCAATCTAAGCATTCACAGGCTTCCTGTAAATCAAACATAGGATAGAATATTTGACAGTCAGTGAAATTCCGTTGTCCATCTAAGGGATGTAGAAATCGCATGGCACTCAGTTGCAGAGTCTCCCCTGACTGGTTTGTAACAGGGAAGGCTGCTGTTTACAGATTCATAGATTTAAGTTAGGGACTGAGTGTGGTTTTCTATTTATTGCAGGCAGTTAGCCATCAGCTCACGTTGGTACAGAACAGTGCTGCGTCTCCTCCCTGACAAGGGCTGCTGCAATCACCCGTCTTCTCTCTGTAATGGTCCAGAGAGAACACAGAGCCATGTTGAAGGCCTCAGCCCTTGTTGTCAAGGCTCCCCCTAGCCTGGGCTCAGAAGATCTAAGAGATTGACTTAAGCTCCAGGAGGAAGACCATTTTGAACAACTCTTCTCTTCAGGCACAACAGGTGCATCTATACTTGTGAATTAAGTCGACTTAAGCTTGCTTAAGTCGACTCAATTTACTCTGCGTCCACACTACACTTTCCTTACGTCGACTTAAGCAGCTGCTTAAGTCGACTTAAGGAAAAATTAAGTCGACTTTACTAAACCTCATTTTAAGTCAACTTTGCTGGCTAAGTCGGCTTTAGAAAGTTGAGGTACAATTGTACCCAAGGTACAATGGGGCAAAGCTGAGTCCCCTGGCACTTGGCATGGGGTGCCCCCCCCCCGCCACCGTGGACCTGTCCCAGGTCCACCTATCCCCTACAAGTCGACCTAGGCATCCAGTGTGGACGCTCTAGGTCGATTTTGTAGAGTCCTCTCTAAGTCGACTTAAAATTTGAGTGTGGACATGCTAAGTCGACTTAACAAAGTCGGCTTAAAGTTGATTTAGCTAAGTGGACTTAAATTAACAAATGTAGACATAGCCAATGGGACTTTCTACCATCCCGGTAAAGCTCATCTACGCTGCCACTAACGACTGCAAGAACTAAGGGCCATCCTAAACCTCAACACCCATCCCCTCCAAATGCCAGATGCAGTTCTTCATTCTTGCCTGCTCTAATATAAACGCAGAGCAGCATGTACAATGAAAAAGAAAAAAAAAACCCTGTAAAAACCCCAAACAAAACACACCACAGCACGCACACAATTGTCCCTGGGGAAAAGGATGTGAGAGAAAACAAACCAGATGTGAAATTTGGTAGACATGCCACTGAAAGCTCTACATGAAGATACTCAGAGATTACAGTAATGAGGGTGGTATAAGATCCCTTAGAAAATAGAATAGTCTTGCTCTCTTTTGTTGTGTGTGCATCTGTCTCGCTCAACAAAGTGTAGGCTATTGCTGTTTAAATTAAGCTGAGGTTAATCTTGTTGAAACAATCATATGTAAGAGGTAATGGACTTAGGAGAAAGGGAATGGTGGAATCACATTCTAAGGAACATCTCCAGCAATATTCTGACTGCTCTTTTGTTAGGGAAAGTTAGACATTTTTCCAAGCAGAAGACAATGTTACAGATTTAGATATTATAATAATAATTAGAAGATTTTTTTCTTTGCACTGTTGAGTAATTTCAGCATTTATTTCATACTATTGTTAAGCTTGTTTATAATATATATATTTATATATAAAGTAGAGTAGAGTAGAGAAAAAGCACAAGATATATTTTATAAATATTTCTGTATGTTCTGCATACAAAATAAAATATGTACATCCACAGATAGTGGTTCTGTGCTGCTGTCATGGCAGGACCATACATGTCATTCACATACTCCGGCTAGGTCTGCTTAGAATAGATGACATCTCACCTTGTCTGGAATTTCGAAAGATGTAAACACATCTCCCGCGCTGCTGATGTCTCAGCAATTTCTTGGCTCTGAGTTCATAGCTTTGTTGAGGGAGGAGGGATGATGCATATTTAGGACTGGATGGGACAAGGCATGGGAGCACCAGTGAATTAGAGCAGCGGTTCTCAACCACTATGTCGGGACACGTTACTATGTTTCCACACAGTGGTAAGTGTGTCGCAGAGAGGCGGGGAGATGGCTGGATTTGGCTTAGGGGTACTGGGGGGGAGGGGGGGCAGTGTGTCCTGTAGGGTCGCAATATGCTGCCAAGTGTTTCGCGACCCACAAAATGTTGAGAACCACTGAATTAGAGAGTAACATCCAACGATCAAGAGAGAGAAAAGGGATACACATAAGTTGACTTTTTCATTTCCATTTCATGTTGGTTTCACTATGTATTTCATTCTGTCCCAGGGCTGCTGTCTGGTCACTTAGCCTCTGTGTCCAATGGGTTACTCTCACTACACCCTGGTCACATTGACATGAGAGTCCAATAGATTTTTGTGAATATTTGAATTTTATACTCTGACAGCCTACATTAAAAGGGGCAGGACCACCCGGTGCTTAAATAGACGCAGTGACTTTAGTGTGAACCCTGGTCAAAAGAAATGGGTTAAATTGATGTGTGTGTATTTTCATTTCAGGGGCAGAACAAGGAAAATTTCTGGTTTTATCATGCTGAGTGGATTCTCCCATTTTAAAAATTTAGTCTTTGGAAAAAAATACAATTATTGCTTTGAAGTTGTAGCACATCCCTTAGCAGGGATTGTCCAGTAAGCCCTTGGTGATAGAATGCATGCGTAGTTGCTAGCTCATATTATTTTCAATCCGAGCTGTTTTTCCTCCCTGGAAAAGTTTCTATTTGTTTCTAAAGGCACTCGATAGCTGAACTTCATTGGCAATCATAAGGCATGTTTTTGCATGAAGGTACAATACAAAATGAGGTTTGATTTAAGCCTCTTGTCTTCTCAAGAAGAATCTGATTGGTAGGAAAACCTTCCACTTTTTACATTTGAAAAAAACCCAATGTTATTTTTACTGTGGTAATGGCGTTTTCCTTATATCGTCTTTCTCCGAGTCTGTGTCTTTGCAAGATAAACGATGTCTAGTCCACAGAAGGTTTCCTTCTTTATGGAGAGTGCTTTGGTGCCGTTGTTTCATTTGCACACGTATCTTTCAACAGTCCTCTCGCATTTTTTACAGGTCACGTAGCAGCACCAGTGATATTTGCAATGACATCGCTCCACCACTTTGTCCATATAGGGGTTGTAGCCTCGGCCACAGCACATCAGGTCGCAGCTGTCACTCCCGTTGGAGGTCTTGTTACATTGCCTGAAATAAAGGAAATAAAGGCTTTAGTGCAAATCATCACAGAGTCTGTTTAGAAATGAAGTCATGTTCTCTTGCTGCAATTGTGGTTAGGCTTGCTGGGTGTGCCAGGCATGGCGGAGGAGCCCTGGGGCTGATGGACTAACTGGATGCTCAAACCAGCTGGTGATCTGCCCGATGAGCATGCTGCACCTTCCAAGAAGCCAGATGAAGCCCCAGTGCCTGTGCTCTGTGGCCTAATCCAAAGCCCAGTAACAAGAGAGAAGCTTTTCTTTAGGAAACTGCTCAGACATCTTTTCTAAATCACATTTTGCTCAGTAATTTTGGCTGGGAGTCTTTTTACATTAGATCAGGGTAGGGGAGGAGAAAGGAAAATGGAGCGTGAGGTGGGAGCATTGCACTCCTGTGTTGAGCACTCCATTAACAGATGGAAATGAATCCAAGACATTTATAGGAATTCTTCATGAGGTAATGCTTTATGAGAACTTATAGTATTAATGAAGTGCTGAGAATGTCATTCTTGTTCTTCCCTTATTTATTTCTGACTCGGTATGACCTTCTGTTTGCTCTGTCTGCCTTTTCCCTTCATGGCCAGGTTCAATTTTTAATGGTCTCCCACTCATTTCCTCACTCTGGGAGTGCATGTACATATTTACAGATCTTGAAAAGATTCACCAAAGCCTGCTCATAATCATTAGGCCTACCATTCTAAAGCTCAGTTCATGACCACATTGAGTGTGTTTACCTAGCATGGAACAAAAGGCGTCATTTGCCCCTGTGACTCTGTGTCCCTCCAACAGGAAACCTCAGAATGACTCGTCATAAACATATTAGTCGATAAGTTAAATATTTAGAGCAAAGGTTCAAATACATAAATATTAACATTACGAAGGGGTTTTAAAGGCTTAGTCAGCTTTGACGGAGGCTGGAAAGGTTGATGCCTCTGGATTCATTTTGCAAGAACCATGAGCTCATAACAAGCTGTAGAAATTCACATGTTTGGGTATGTGACGGATCCATGCCACCTTGTACAATTTAGCAGGAGCTAAGAAGAGCTGGGTGAGGATAGTACTTAGATGGGGCCCGCAAGACACACACAGTTGCTTCAGGAAGTGCCTCGGAGTCATTATGGAAACTGTACCCCAGTAGGGCGTCAGGAACACTGCATCTTATAAAGACACTCTTATGACGTTGTAATGAGACGTATATCTAGCACATTATGATCAAAGAAATTCCACACACAGGAACGCATGGAGAATACTCTGAACCATTCAGTCTGGGCTACCTATGGAACTGGTAGATGGTTCCACCATGTGAACACACTGATGTTCCAAGGTCTGTGTGAACCCCAGAATGTCCAGAGAGGAACGGCTGTGAGCATAAAGACCAAGGGCTCTATCAGTTATCCCGCAAGAGCTAGGCTGCCATGTACTTTCTACCTGTGGCCTTGCAGCAAAGGAGGGACTGAGGCTCCTCCCAGGAGTCCCTGCTGATCTTGCAGTCAAGATTCCCAATTAAAAATCCAACCCTGCCAGATGGGAGCATGATACAGAGGGAGCTGCGTCTTGCTCGACCCACTCCTAGTCCCTCTTTCCCTCTCCACAGACCATGGCCCTTTGACCACATGGATGGGTTTCAACAGTGTCTAGGGCCCAGGGCAAAGAATAGCAAGTAAAGTAAAAGTTTATGAAGCTTATTATCCATACCAGTCAGGTGATGAGTGGTAATATCGCACTGCAGGAAGTCAGAGAGATAGAGAAGCCAGCCTTTAGAAGAAGTGAAAACAAATGCAGCCTGGTAAGAGGTACAAAACCCAGGTGTAAGCCTTTCAAGGCAGGGTGTCAGGTAGTGGGATGTGGGCAGTCATGCCTAGTGGTTGGAGCAGGAGACAGTAGCCAGGAACTGGAACCCAGTTTCGGAGTCAGAGGCCATGTGCCGAGCCACGGGTCAAAGCTGGAGTCAGAGGCCAGAGCCGAGGGTCAGCACCAGAGTCAGAGGCCGGAGCCAAGGGTCATAGTTAAAGGTCAGGAATTGGAGCCACGTGTCAGAGCTGTGTTACCTACAGTGAGCCAAGACTAGGAGCAAGCTGGCATGGAGCTATCACAACCACGGGCAAAGCCCGTAATAACCAGCTCATTAATCTTTGTGGGGTTCTAGCACAACAAGAATTCTGCATGCATGGCAATATTTTCCTTTCACTCCCTTTCTGGTGGGACTTAAAACTATCTTGGAAATACGATACATTGCACCCTAATGATAAAGGAGGTTAATCCTTGTGCCTGTTTTCTCACAGAATAGATCCCAGCTTCATCATCTGGTATAAATGATCTTTTATTTGAAACTGATAAATTTTCTGAGGTACGTCACTGAAGATAACATTGTAGCGTGTGTTCTCACAAGAACGTCTCGACACTTTAAACCATCTTTCTCTGTGGTTCAATTTGTTCTAATTAGTGACTGTCATAAATTCAGGGACCTGCTTCATATATCAGCTATTCTGGATATTTATTTTTCTCAAGGCCATTTTTTCTTTTATATAAACATATGTGGCTCGGGTATATAGATTAATGTACTCAGTTTTATGTTGATAAGAACACTGATCCATTTCAAGATAGTTGTTAACAGAAATGGACTCAAACTGCACAAGTCAGACTCTGCTCCAGATTTCGTATGCTTCAAAGGTTTGGGAGTGTTCAGATCTCAGGTCTGTAACCAAGTTTGAATTCTGCACACTCCCAAAGATCTGGACGTGTTTAGATTTTAGGGTTTTGATCCACTGCTGTTTCAACACACTACCATAAAATAGCCCACTCTCTGACTTAAAAATGCTCCCAGGTTCGTTCTAAACAAGGCCTAACGGTTCCTTGAAAGTCTCTTGATTAAGCCTGGGCTCAGTTGCGTGAAACATTTCACACAGCTCTCCTACAAAGAAACTTAATTCCTCTGCCGCTCCCAGAAATCCATGACCAGTGTAAGAAATGGGAGTGATAACTAAGCAATTATAGAAGTTAGAGATGAGAAAGAAGTATTGAATTATTTACTCCATCCACCTATCAGCCAGTGCAGTACTGTTCCCAACCATCTGCAATGAAACCCAATATTCAAGGCAGTAGAACTTGGTTATAAACCTCCCATTTTACATGATCAAAATGTGTTCTGATTCACAGGACACTGAGGTATAGCTCTTTTTCAACGCGATCTAGAAAAGTCTCTCCCCCACTTTTTCTTAAGTTTAAAACTAATGATCCAATTATTTTAAAATGATCCCTCACCAATTCTACATTTCACAGCGTTTTATGAAAATTAGACTGTTTAAAAGCTCAGTACAACATGGGATGATTTTATTTCTGCATCCTCTGCCCCCTTTTTTCCTCTTTCTTTCTGCTTTGCATTGCTGATTTCACTAGAATCCCTGGGGCCTGGTCTATACTTACTGTGAAATTAAGTGGCAGTCGCTAGGAGATACATAGCTTGTATATCTCCCATTGACTTCCTAAATTCTAAATAGCGTACTGTCCCCACTACGCTGCACCAACAGGAAATACCCTCCTGTTGACACAGTGTTACTCTTTTTCCGGGGGTGGATTTATTCGATCAACTTCTGGATCAATTGAGTGGGTCTTCACTTCCACTCAATCGATCCCAAAGAATCGATCTGACAGTGGTGAATCTGTTGCCATCAGTGAGGACCTACTCTAAGTTAGCAGCACAATTAGCAAATGTTTCTTGGGTTCAAGGCTTGGGACTGAGCTGATGTAATAGAACCTAAAATAACAAGAGGGAACACAGAACGCGTGCCTTACTTGTCAAGGGAGTGGCAACATGCCTGTCTCCTCCATGTGCTTTTAAATGTAGCCAGCAGGCCTGAAAAACTATCTGCCAAAAAAGTTGAGGCCGCAGTTCTCTCAGCTTGTAGCTGGAAAGAGGATGTGATGTGCTCGGTCCTCAGGAATGGACTGCGTGTGATGGAGGGTGTGGGGTAGAGGAGAGGATGCCCTTGCTGTTGTGCAATTAGAACACCTCCCGTTTGTTGATCCATGGAGCACTGTTGGCAACACGGCTGAAGGGAAACATTTTTCTTGTCCTTGAGGCCAGAAAGAGGCCAGAAAGCGAGTGAGAGTGGGTAGGTGTGGAGGAGAAGGGAAACAGGCTGAGGGACATCACTGAAATTCCTTTTAATGACATTCACTTTAAAGTTCTTTTTTTTTTAAAAATCAGGCTTTAAATAGTGAGTGTGAAAGGAATAAAGTATTAAGATGCCTTTGGGACCCTACTTATAAAATAAATGTGGGATATTTCTAGATGAACATTATACACCTTTGTGCAGTAAATGCGAACCATAACTCTCTCTCTCTCTCTCTCCTATACATAACAGCAACCATTTTTCCTTCTTTCTCCTCATTTCTGTCACTAGGCACTATCTCATGCCAGGCTGGAATGGGGCCATTGTATTTAGAAGATATTAAAAGTGTTCTCTTTGAAAGGAAAAACATTTTTAAGAAGTATTGTCAGGAGAAAGAAGAGGTCTGGATTAGCTACAGCACCCTCCATGGGCACAGAAAAGATCTGGAAATGCATTGTGTGGATTTTACACCAATTTCCTCTGCTAATTTAACACAGAAACGGGGCTGCTATGGCCAGGCCTCTCTTACGTGGTACTTCACATATCCTAGTTCGGAGGCACAGGCATCTTCTGGAGAAGCCGCCACTAAGGACTGTGAGAGCTGTTTTATATACACCCAGTCAGTGCATTACACTCCTTACCATATGCTGCACTTACAGCTCAACGCTGCACGCAGGCCCTGTGCTCCTCACACCTGCTCCTGTTTGAGTTAATCCTGACCTCGCCATGCCTGTAAACCAAGGGCTGGGCTCCCTTCAAATGTCAACACGTCCTTCCCGCCTCACCGCCTTGGCCCTTCGCACCTCGACCAACCTCATTTCCTCCTCCGTCACCCTGTTACTGGAGTCAGGACAGTAACCCTTCTTTGACCCCCTTCCTCACTTGCTGATTACTACTGAGTCTTCAACCTGAGGCGTGTATGAAGTCTAGCACACCAGTCGGGAACAGATTGCTGCGCTCTGCCATCACTTGGCTATGCTACTCTTCTGAAACGCTCTGGAACGTGGTCCCTAGTCGCGGCTCCTGCTTTCCATTCTGGGTGACAATATGAAAACCTCATTACCACATAGTGGCTCAGAAAACCAGAGACAGGGTTTTTCTCAGATGTGCATCATCTAAACCTCGTCCTCTCATCTGCCCCAGCAGGCCAATGCAGAATTGTTCTGTGAGCTTATTGGGTGCGAGAGAGTTACCATGGTTCTGGAGAGAAGAGCCATTACAGAAGGAATGTCACCCAATGCCAGACATATGTTTCCCCCCATCATGTCCATGTCCTGTTAAAAAGCTACCCAGATAGGATGTATGTGTATAATTTATTTAGTGTTGCTACCACAGAATTCCTTTCTACTGAATCCCTCTGGACCACTACTGTCAACAAACGTTTTCCTTGAGTAAACACAAGTGAACAGACGGTGGTCCTGGCCTGTTTCCACAGGCTCAGGTGCCTGTGAGTGGGTGCGTGGCAGCTGTGTAAGAGCACACAGCAATACACACCAGGGGTCAGGCCAGGAAGCAAAGAGGAATAGGGTATCTAAGTGGAGATTTGAGACAGGCAGACTAATTATTCAGATCGTAATCGAGCAAGGTATCACTCGCACAATCTTTAATGGCCACAGATGGTCAGGGGTTCTGTTCCCATGTCTCATCCGACAGACAGCACCTCCTGCAGCAGGCATCTCATAACCTCCTACTGGGGTATTGGGTCTCTTTTGACTCAGCAGAAATAATAAAACTGGGGAGTGACTAACAAACACCATGTCCCACAGCACTCTGGATGCACACGATAACAGACTACAGTGCTGTTACTCACTAATGCTCAGACGCCAGTAACATATTATTTCTTTTATGAGGAGTGAATCAAATGGGTCAGACATTCCACTCTGCTTGATGGGAGTTTGGACAGCTGGGTGCTAAGTCGGTGGTTGTAAAGGGATCCATCCAGTAGTGCCTCCATGGAAGCACAAACAGCAAATATACCCAGGTCATGAGGAGATTTTTCAAAACAGAAAGGTTGAATCAAAAGTCTAGGGCTATGTCTACACTACAAAAAGTTAGGTCGACTTAATAAGGTCGACTTTAAGTCGACTTAACAAAGTGGTGTCCATGGGCGTGGACTAAGTCCACTTTGTTAAGTCAACCTAACTGCCCTTAGGTCGACTTAACAAGGTGGACTTCAACTTCCACACTGGGCTTAGGTCGACCTAAAGAAGGATTAGGTTGACCTAAAGAGGCTTAAGTCGACCTAATGGGTGGTTCTTATTAAGTCGCCTTAAGGAATTTCTTAAGGCGACTTAATGAAAGGCTCGTGTGGACGTGGCTTTGTTTAAGTCGACTTAAGCCTCCTTAATCGACTTAATTTGTAAGTGTCGACACAGCCTTGGAGGCTGGCAATATAGCTCAAAGTCCCTGATTGTTAATGCTGCGTGGGAATGTGGCCTTAATTGGAGTCAGACCTGCCCAAAGTCAGTCGGGCCGCAAACCACAGCAGCCCTCACATGAGCTGTAATGAGCAGATAAAGAAGGACTCAGTAAAGGATTAAGTTGAGGCTTGATCACTGTAAATTTCCCGAGAGATGAGTTCGTTCAGTTACAGACCTATGACATTGCAATAAATGATTCATATGGCACAGGAGTGGGGTCTGCAGTCCAAGAGCCCTTTGCATAAAGTAAATCTGTTGTAGCTGCCTCCAATGTCAATAAAGAGGTGTATCCTGCAGAGACCACAGGACCCAGCAAATGGTACTTCATTTTATCTCAAACAGCCCTCTGCATGGATTAAGGTTTGAGATGGGTCAGAACCAAAACCTTGGATCTGACCAGCCATGAACTTTGAGGCAGTTTTGATCTGGATCTGGTATCTAACTGGAGATCTGGATCCAACCTTGACAGATTATACCCATCTGTCACCCAATAGGGAGTGCTGCATGCTGGGATATGGAGTCCAAGCGGCTGTTCCTGTGTATTAAAGGCTTGGGCAGCTGTGGTCCATGTTATAAATTTCCATTAGTAGCATCAGCCTAGGAAGTGGCACTTTGAGCATCCCCAATAGTAAATGCCACCTGAACAGAGATGTTTATGTTCCCCTCTTTCCTTCCATGCCCCAACTGAGCACAGGGGAATACAAATCACATCTGACTGGTGCATATTTACCTGTCATGTGTCCCAGGCGACCCCACTTTCTCATTCTTCATGCAGAAGTCAGGTGAGCTCTGCAGGTAAATAAGCTCTGTCTTTTTAACCGGCCTGATGTCAATATCCTTTGGTACCAGTTGCTTGTGTGTGCCCATGGGTCGGTGTACCACTTTTGTGGCTGACAAGTACTTGTTTTTGAGGTCCTGTGCAATGTCTCTCAGTTCTTGAAGACCCTTCCAGCAGGTCTTGATAGAACAGGAACCAGAAACTCCATGACACTTACATTTCATTTCAAGAGAGTCTTTCAGGGCCTACAAAAAAACGCAGTGAGTTATGAAGTGACCTCCTCTTTACTTACAGCTCCCAAAGGATTGCTAAAGGAGTCAACAGCCTGCAGTAGAGAATATTCACTACTGAGGTGTTTGCACAACCAGGTTAAAGTATCTATGATGCAAAGTGAAAGAGATCTCACAGCTTGAAGATGCTGTTATTTTTACTGTGACACCTGTCAAGGCAGAACACAGAGCAGGGTCACACTTTTCTATCACAGGCACACAGTGCTGGACACATCCTTTAAATTCCTCAGGAGCTGGAAGTTGAAGTAATTTGTAAATAAATAATCAATATGAAATTTGTGCCTTAAGCATATTTATGCATTTGACAATGTAGTTTTCAAAGCTGAGATTTACCCTACTCCATGAGCAATAGGAATATCTCTACATTAGTTGTAGTGCAGAATCACTGCATTATATTGTTTCTTTTGATTTTGCAGTTAGTCATTAATTTGCAGAGTTTATTGGAGAAAGCTAATCCCTGGGCTTTCTCTGCCCTGATCCACACTAGGGCTATGTCCACACTAGAAAAGTTAAGTCGACTTTGTTAAATCGACTTAATAAGGTTGACTTTAAGTCGACTTAACAAAGTCGACAACTTTTCTAGTGTAGACATAGCCCCTGGTCGACCTTATTAAGTCAACTTAACGCTTTAAGTCGACTTAATGAGGTTGACATAGGCGCTTATCTCCGTCCACACTGGCTTTAAGTTGATTTAAGGAGCCAATTTATGGCTTAAGTTGACCTAAAACGAGGTGTTATTAAGTTGACTTAAGCTTTTCTTAAGTTGACTTACGGAAGTGCTCAAAGCAACTTAAGAAAAGCCCAGTGTGGACGCGGCTTTGTTTAGGTCGATTTAAGCCTCCTTAAGTCGACCTAACTTGCCAGTGTAATGCACCCTAGGAATTTAGGTTGGTATAACTACATTGCCCAGGGGTGTGAAAAATCCATAGCCCTGAGTAACACAGTTAAGCGAACCTAAGTCCCAGTGTAAACAGCACTAGGTTGAGGGGAGAAAGCTACCGACTCTGAGGGACATGAAGTACCTGTTCCCCCACCCGTCGGCATTGGTGGTGTCTTCACTGAAGCGCTACAGTGACGTTAAGTGTAGACAAGCCCTTGGACACTGTACTCATCAATGACATAACAATTTAAAACCATTCACCATGCTGACCTGGCTGTGGGACAGCTGTGGTATTCAGTGAACACACGGAACTCCTTGCCACGCATATAGCACTTTACATATGCAAAGTACCTGACAGACATTAACCAATGAGTTCACACAACACATACTAGGGAAACATCAGCTTCACATTAGGGATGAGATAGGGAAGTGAAGTGGCCTGATCAAGGTCTCACAGTGAGCCAGTGGCAGAACCATCATTAGATTTCAGGGCCACCTGACACCCAGTCCTGTGCTCATGCTTCCCAACCAATCTGTCATCCAAATGAAGAAACGAAGGCAGATAGGGCAAGTAATGCACCTGGCTCACTTTTCCCCACTTCATGCATCTGATGAAGTGAAGCCCACGAAAGCTTATGCCCAAAGAAATTTGTTAATCTTTAAGGCTATGTCTACACTAGAAAAAGTTAGGTCGACTTTCTTAAGTCGACTTAATAAGGTCCACCTAGGCACTATTCTGCGTTTCCACTGGTTTAATTCGACTTAATAAAGTCAACTTAAGCGCTAGTTCGCATTAAAACGAGGTGTTATTAATTCAAACTAACTTTTCCTTAATTCGACTTAAGGAGCAGCTTAAGTCGAATTAAGGAAAGGCCAGTGTAGACGCTGAGTAAATTAAGTCGACTTAAGCCTCCTTAAGTCGACTTAACTTGTCAGTGTAGATGCACCCTAAAATGCCATGGGACTCTCATTGTTTCGGGCTCACAAAGGGAGAGGAAGGATGGTTCAATCATTAGGGCATTCGTCTAGGACTTGGGAGAGCTGGGTGACCCTGTTCTGCAACAGACTTTCTGCGTGACGATGGGCATAATGCTTAGCCTCTCTCTGCCTCAGTTCACCAGCTGTACAATGGAGAGAACAGCACAGCCTACTTCCCCAGTGTAGTGAGGATAAATCCATTGAAGTGTGAGAGGCACTCAGGATATTATGGTAACAGGGGCTATCTAAGTTGTATAAGTGGTAATAAGTTATATATAAGGGGCTTATTTAGATAGTCCAGGCCAGAATTGTAGCTTCAGGAGTTCCTAGTGCACAGCCACAGATACATGGCCATTCCTTTCTCTCTACTGTTCATACCCATGGGTACTTAGAGGAATTACATTCCTGCAGACTGAATTGTATCTTCGATGCTCATGCAGGCTAAAGGACTTGTGTAAAAGATCTGCTTTCACAGCCCACTGGTAGATACACCGAACCTCATAAAGCCATCAACCACCACAGAGGATTGTACAATCGCAATAACTCTCTTTGGTTTGTTACCTGTCTCCCTACTTCACTGTTGTGCAGATGCATCAGCTTATTGGCTTGTGATCCTGATTTTTTCATCTTCATGGGAGCATCTGAAAATTTGGACCCCATGACAAGACCATAGTTGAGGTTGTCAGCACATCCTCCCCATCGGTACCCAGGTCCAGGTGTCTCACCTGGGATGGGACCGCAGGAGCAGCCAGGGAGGTCCCCGGTGGTGCAGGCCCTGGCGATGGTGTGGCTGATAGCTACAGCAGAGAGGGCATACACAAATGCTGACTCCCTTGTACCTGCAAGACAGAAGAACTGCATTTCAGCCATCAGTGTCAAGGGCTAGGTGCCTCTCCCACAGAGAGGAGAGCGCAGTCCCTGCCTTGGAGAACAGCCCTCTCCAACACACAGAGGGAGACGCAGCTACCATGCGACCCACACTTGGTGCTATACAGGAGCATCTTGGAGCATCAGTTTCATGAGCGAGTGCAGAGCCAGGGTAACCGGCCTGGGGGCCCTGGGCTGCCCCCCACCATGTCCTCCCCAGGGCCCCAATCTCCCACCATGAGGCCCCTGCCCCCTATCACAGCGGCCCCCACGAGGCCCCTGCCCCCCGTCATGGCGGCCCCCAGGGGCAGCGCTGGCTGATGCACAGCACTATATGGTGCAGCCCAGGGGCAGGACGAGAGCACAGAGCCCGGCCTCCGGCACCCAGGCCCTGTCCCCCTCTTCCCTCGCCAGCATTGAGCACTGCGGGGTGGGAATGCAGATCAGGTAGGAGTTTAGGAGGTGAAGCCTGGGGACCCCCTTTAGCCTGGGGGCACGTGGGCGGGATATGGGAAAGGCCAGTGCAAGGTTTGATCAGGCCCCGTGTGAGGGTGTTGCTGTAACAATAAGCAGCTATGGAGAATAGAAAAACTCTACCGTTCCTTCTCTGCTTATAACAAGGGCCCAACCCCTCTCCATAGCACTGGAAACCTCATCCCCCCCCCGCTGGCTCATCTCACTTCTCCGTGCACCCCGCAAAGCCAGCTGGGGTTGCTACCTCTTTCCAAATCCAGCAGGTAGTTGGGGGCCAGCTCTATGGAGGAACAATTCCACCGCATGTCCGAGAAAGTCCTCCGGCATGTCTTTATCACCTCCCGGGCTGCCTGGACGATGGTCTGCATGAGCTCCAGGTTGCTACGGCACAGCTGCACTTGAGGCATGACCAAGCCTTCCAGCTGCTTGCAGTGCTGAGTCTGATTCAGCGCCAGGGCGGAGGGAGTCTTGGACAAAGCTCTGGGAACAAAGCCATTAGAGAGTTTCTCTTCCGATTGGCATTAGCTTCCGCCGCTGTCAGGCTGCCCAAGAACCACCTGCAAACTCTTTGCCTTTGACGCAATGCACCTCCCCCCTTTCTAACTAAAGAAAGTCTTTCAATACCAACCGAGGCTTGGAGTAGCCAACTGAGTTCAAGACAACTGCATCCCCTGGATCTGAGCGCTGGTGGCTAGCCCCAGCTTGCCACTGGTAGGTACCACAGCATCCACACAGCTATTTTCTGGGTGCTAGTGTGAGTCCCACTAACTAAAATCTGTCTGTGCAGGCCGGGAGAGTCGCTTCCAGCTGGAATGCTGACATGTCTGAAGAGGATCACAGGAGCTTCCAAGCACTTGGAAAAGGACCCATCAGCTGCATGATAATGTACAGCTTGATCTTCCTATGGTTTTAAGGCAGAAACCGACATAGGCACCATCCCTGCAATCAGAATCCATCTCACATACCCATAAAGGATTACACTAAATGTCCAAGCACTTAGTTATGGGGGGACATATCCACTGCTTGGCCTAGGGGAAAAAAAAAAAA
>ML685818.1:1821189-1840235 GCA_007922175.1 Pelusios castaneus
CCCCCCCAGCCCCTCACTCTGTGGCTTCTTCCGTGTTAAGAAACGCGAACATTTCCTACGCCCTCGCCTCTCGAAGGAGAGGGAGCAAAACCTGCCTCCCCCAGGCAGCAATAAAACTAATTCACCAGGGGTCTGTTCCCTCTGACTCGCCTCCCCTGGAGCGGGGTTAGACCTTCTCCACCAGCAGGGATCCCCTTCCTTACCTTTCCCGGGCAAGTCACACCAGCTCTCCTCCGCCTTGACCCCCTTCCTCCAGCAGCAGACAAAACACTGCAGCAGATAGATCCCAACGCTGGAGGTCAGCCGGAGGTAAAGGCTGGTAAACTCCGCTAAGGGTGGACCGGGAAGGGGAGGGGAGTAACAAATCAAAGTCTGTGTGAAGACGCAGCGTGTCTGTGTTGATCTGCCCTCTCTCTGCCTAAAGAACCTGCTTATATGGGGTCCCCGCGGCTTTGATCTGTGGAGTGATGTCAGACTGTATTAGCATAACAAAGCACTCCGGATTTACTGCCTACAACAGGACAAATGAGTGTTTGATCTATTCAGAAAAAAAGAGTGTGTTTTCCAATGGTCTTCTGCTCAGCTATCATCCCCCCAAACACACGCACACTCCTTTCCCCCGCCTAGTAAATAAAAGATTCAGCCCAGACGGCAGGTAGTTATAGGTTCTATAGACTAGAGAAGGGATTGTAAAGTTCTTTGTAAGGAGTTCTGCACGGCTGATTCCGCTCCAGCAAGGCACATCAGACCAACATAGAAAGATCTACTTTCTAAAAGCATCTTTTTTTCCTTTCTAATCTGCCTGGAAAGCCCTACAAACAAGAGCTACCTACAACATTATGACAAAGATAGGAGGGTTGGGGAACTGGTAAAACAAGAGTTACTAAGCTAAGCTTCAGCGAAACTCGGGAGGAAAAAATGACGAGACTCTCAGTTACTCTTCAGAAATCGGTTCTGACTAGTTTGACGGCTGCGTTTCCAGAATCTCTCTCTTTTTGACAGATTTCTGCACTTGCATTGCCCCAAACAGAGCCTTGCTCAATGCGATTTGTCCCAGAAAAGTCATAGTATAATTGCTCTTACACTAATGCAATAATTGCTAATAATAAACAGTTGATTAAACATTTGAAGTTCAATTTAAAAAAAAAACCCAAAACACAACACATTTTAGTTTAAAATGTCATAGCTTCCTTGATATTAAAGGGTCTATTTCCCAAAGGGGAAAATTGGGTGTATGAAGCTGGAATTTATTTTTTATCCACTTATATATTTAATTGTATATCTATTTGCTATTTTAGATAAGACAGGTGATGAACAAAATGGTAAAGCCCATACAATATATTAATAGTATATACTTTTCAAAGGCCTCTTTATCATTCAAAATTACCTGTCTCTGCAAATATATGTTCTAAGAACTACAAAGAAATAATAACAAGATTGCTATTACATTTTTGTAATGAATAGTTAATGATTAGCAACAATAACTAGTTAATATTCTAACCGGAAACCTTAAATGTTACCTTTACAAAGGTGACCAGTACTTACTTGTCTTTACGGCTGACTTCCCAAATAAAACCAAATCACATTTTTCATTTGCTTGTTCTGAACAAGTCTGTTAACTGGGTTTTCTGTTTTTCTGATAAAGCTAGGAAGCTGCACTTTGACAATTGGCATAAAAAGCATTTTATGTGTCCTTTCTTTATTGAATCATACATCAACCAACAGCTTTTCATGATGCTCAATTTATTTGATCTTTCTTTAATCAATGGACGGTCCAATTTTTTTACATCAGATTCTTTTTCCTTCAAGCCAGTCACAGCAGATGAAGGTATAAGATTATTGCTTACTTCAAACAAGGCTGAAGTGACTACAGAACAGGATAAATCTGGATTTATGAACCGCCATCTCTGCCATGAACTCAGAACAAAGGGGTACAAAAAGAACCTTTGCTGCCTTATCCATGCCCTTTTCTTCACTCAGTCTGATTGTGCATTTCAGGTGAATGAGGACGGGTAGGAATAGTTAACAACACATTGCATGTACCAAAAGTCTGAGTTTTAAAGTAAGATGAGAAGAAGGTCTTAGAGATATACCTTTATAAAAGGCTTCTGTATGTGATGTTGCTTTTTCCAGGCTTTATCTTAGGAAGAAATACTGCATTTAAACACATATTATCACTATTGGGTTTTGCTACCTGATTTACAAAGAATTTTAACTCTGTGCTCCAAACGTTCCAAAGCCACCGTATTATTTATTTACAGTCAACTTCTGCCACTAACTTTAAAAGCTGTCTATCTGTGTTTGTTGAATTATTTTGTGGGAGTGTGTGATAGTTGCTGGTGGGCAGTAGGACAGACTGAGATTCCTATTTTTCTAACTTCCTGGCATTCTGTTATCACATAAAAATGGGCAGATCTTCAGATCTGATTGTCAACAGGTTAGTGTTCTGGGTTCTCCACAAGGCAATTGCCCAGGATAGCTATTGTGGAATAGCTTCTAGAATAAGAGTGCCTTTCTCTGATTTAGCTTAACCTGTGGAATAATAATAATGGAATAAGTGTGTCCACATGGGGAGCTTTTCTGAGTAGTTTTTCCAATTTAAATTACCACCCTGTCTTATTTGGGAATAACTTTCCTGTGTAGACAAACAAAGCATTTAATCATGTGTTTAAACTAACTTCAGTAAGACATGAGCTATTAGTCTATGTCTACATTACAAAAAGTTAGGTCAACTTTGTTAAGTCGACTTAATAAGGTCGACTTTAAGTTGACTTAAAATCGACCTTATTAAGTCGACTTAACAAAGTGGTGTCCATGGACGTGGACTAAGTCCACTTTGTTAAGTCGACCTAACTGCCTTTAGGTTGACTTAACAAAGTGGATTTAAACGTCCACACTGGGCTTAGGTTGACCTAAAGAAGGGTTAGGTTGACCTAAGCAGGCTTAAGTTGACTTAACAGGCAGTTCTTATTAAGTTGACTTAAGCTTTCATTAAGTCGACTTAATGAAAGCCTAGTGTGGACGCGGCTTTGTTTAAGTCGAATTAAGCCTCCTTAAGTCGACTTAAACTGCCAGTGTAGACATAGCCTTAGTGCTTTTCTGAATCAGGGCCATTATTACCAAAATACCAAAGTTCTTTGAATCCTGCTTTTCTCGGGTAGATTTGGACCTAGAAGCCTTGGGGCAAATGAAGAGATGTGAAAGATAACTAGATTCAATATTTTCCCTTGTTTTTTCAGAAAAAGATCCAGGAGACAATAGAATAAAGTGAGTATCACAATAAATAAATTAGAGGTAGGATTTTTCATAAAGGATCTAAGGGAGTCAGACACCTCCATAAAATGGAAAGTCAATGGGATTTGGGCACCTAACCCCCAAAGAAAATTCAGGTGAACAAGGACTGTATTTGTATAGCTGGAGAATATTTATTTTCTTCTCTAAAATCTATTAGGAGAGAGGTAAATGGGACAAATAGTCTCTTGATTGCATAGCCTAGTACATATGCATGTTCAGCCCAAAGAGTTGTTTGGGGAGTGGGGAACATAGTCATTTTTCTGTAAATCTTTAGATGCGTTTTTTTTTAAAGTGCGCGTGAAAGTTTCTCGATTGGAAACTGTGTGGTCGTCCATTAGAACAGGTGCAAAAGCAATGCAAGCCTCTGCCTGCACTACTTAGTGCACCCGCCTCTAACCTGCTCTGGCGAGGGGCCTTCACACTCCACAGCCCATTTAGTTCTTTGACCTCTGTGGAGACTGCCATCAAAGGGTGTGTCTACACTGGCAACTTAGGTCGACTTAAGGACGTTTAAGTCGACCTAAATAAAGCCGCGTCCACACTGGGCTTTTATTAAGTCAACTTAAGCATTTCCTGAAGGAAAGCTTAAATCAATTTAATAACACCTCGTTTTAGGTCGACTTAAGCCTTAAATTGACTCCTTAAGTCAACTTAAAGCCAGTGTGGATGGGGATTAGTGTCTAAGTCGACCTTATTAAAGTGTTAAGTTGACTTAATAAGGTCGACAAGGGGCTATGTCTACACTAGAAAAGTTAAGTTGACTTTGTTAAGTCAGCTTAATAAGGTTGACTTTAAGTCGACTTAAAGTCAACCTTAGTAAGTCAACTTGAGCTAACTTTTCTAGTGTAGACATAAAAGAGCCCAATCATTTTGCAGTGTTTATTTTTCATGTGAACCCCTATCTGCTAGGAACTTAACTGGGTTACCAAATAGCTTTTAGACAGTGACAACTTTTAGTTACTGGTGACCTGGGGTGAATTTGAACTAGCAATGCAGATGTGGAAGGCTTTATAGTTCACTACCATTTATCTGGACATGCCTAGTGCTGCTCTTTATAGCATTATTTATCATGCATTTTTATGATTTCTTCCCTACACACACACAAAACACACCCAAAACCAGTGGGATTACTCACATGGATAAAATTAAATATGTGCATAAGAATTTGCAGAATTGGGACCTCTGAGTATAAACTCTTTCCGAGCAGAGACCATGTCCTTTTTTAAGATATCCAAAGGACTGTGCCATATCATGGCACTATGTAAATGTTTATTAATATGACATAGTTATGTATACTGTGATGGTGTGGTATAATGTTTTTATCAGTACACATTGGAGATGCTGTACGCTATAAGTGAGGTCATTCCACACAAGGGCCAGTAAAACCTTTATTCTGTGCTATTGTGTTCTGCATATGGCATTTTTAACAAAGCTATTTTCAAAATGTTTTAGAGAGTTTTGAATTTTTAATGGAGCTATTTTTTCATATGATCCACCTGTAAAGCCAGGAGACATAGTAACGATGGGTGTAATTATTACATACACTTGGGCCCCTTTACACTTCTGGAGTGGGGTGAAGACGCCTTAATGTAAATGAGAATTAAGCCAATCAGTCCAACTGCAAAGCTTTCTAAAGGGGAGAAAAAGTATGATTATTAAATGTTAAAATCTTTTACAAATGTACTTAAAATAGGTACACATGCAAACTTCGTGACATCAAAGTCCAATGCCTGAGGACCTTATAGGATGAGAAGTAAATGTTGTATATCCAGTTAGGGAACCTCCTTTTTAGCATGCTGTGCAGCACCTATTTATATGTCTCAGGACTCGAGAGATATCGAACTTTTTAACTGTCATGGGTATGAGACTGAATATTGTACATCCTGGCTTGTGCCAGAGTAACTTGTGGGGAGAAATTCCACATTTGAGGGGAAAGAAGGAGACATTTTTGTAACAGGATGATTATTAATTTTAATGGCAGCTGTTGGGAAGTTGGCAGACTGATTAGTAAGCAGAGTGAAGGGCAGGTGGTCAAAGGTGTGTGATAAATGTGACTTAGGAAATAGATATAAAGCCACATAATAATATTATAGCATGTGGGAGGCTGATTTTACTCTTATTATTCCTACAGTGTCTTGCGTGTATATAACTGTAACCATGCAAATAAAGGAAAAGATTCCTCTTCCCAAGAATTTACAATTAGAGCTGATCAAAAACTAGGATAATTTTTTCAGAAACATTTTCATGAAAGCATCATCCCTTTTCCTTAATTAGTTGACATTTTGGATTTCAAAATTTGCCAGGCAGCTTTAGAGTTGGTTGGACAAAGGGATCTTCTGAAAAATTCTTCGTCCACCACCACAAAATTTGTAAATTTCCACCAGCTCAATAATTACAAACACCAGAGAGGAGAAGAAGAGGAGGATGACTCTGACTCTGATGCCTTAGATGGTCAGGTTCACACGAGAGAGGCGAAGAGGGTATTTCTGGTGGTTCTTGTAGAGGACATGTTAATGTATTTTTCTATGCAAGGTAACACTTAAGAGGGGAGGCCTGGAAGACCTGTATGTATTTTGAGGAAAGGATGGAGGCAAGGCAGACTATGTCAGGAAGGGGATTCTGGATGTAAGAGGTCACATGGAAACCACAGCAGTAAGGCTATGTCTACACTGGGGAATTAAGGTCGACTTAAAAAAGTCGACTTTAATAAATTGACTTTAAGTCGACCTTATTAAGTCGACTTAGAGAGTCCACACTGGACTCCTAAGTCAACTTAAAGGGAGCCTTACTAAGTCGACTTAGAGTGTCCACACTGGACTCTCTAAGTCGACTTGTTCGGTCCACGGAGAGCCAGCCCCACACGGGGCTGGCTCTCCCTGGGGCAGCAAGCCCCTGAGTGGTCCAGGTGAAAAGGGAGCGAGGAGCTCCCTTCTGCCCCGGACCACTCGGCTCCCTTCTGCTCGGGACTTCCCACGTCCCGGGCAGAAGGGAATCCTCCTAGCCTGGATCACTCGGGTCCCGGGGACAACTTCCCCGGACCCAAGTGGTCCGGGCCAGGAGGAAGAGCTGGAGTCCCGTGCTCCAGCTGCCCGCGGGGAGCGGGGATCCTGGCAAGAAGGGACCTTGGGGCTCCCTTCTCACCGGGACCACTCAGGTCTCGGCAAGAAGGGACCGCGGGGCTTCCTTGGCGAGAAGTAAGCCCCGCGGTCCCTTCTCCCCGGAACTCATGCTCCAGCTGCGGCAGCTGGAGCGCGGGTCTCGGGGAGAAGGGAGCCCCACGCTCCCTCCTGGCCGCGACCGCTTGGTTCGGCTAGGAAGGAGCCCGGGGCTCACTTGGCCAGCGCCGCGCTCCAGCAGTTTAGAGAAACAGCTGGAGCACGGGTCTCCAGCTCTCCCTCCTTGTCGGGACCACAGGGTCCCGGCTTGGAGGGAGTGTGGGGAGCGTGGGGCTTCCTTCTCCCCAGGGTCCGTACTCCCACTGCCGAGCAGCTGGAGCGCGGGTCCTGGGGAGAAGGAAGCGAGCCCCGCGGTCCCTTCTTGCTGGGACCTCAGTGGTCCCGGCGAGAAGGAACCCATGCCCTAAGTCAACTAAGTCGACTTAGGGCTACCCCATGTCTACACTGGCTTAAGTCGACTTAAATAGTCGACTTCAGCCTCAAAGTCGAGTTTATAACAGGTGTTATAAAGTCGACTTTGAATTTCCTTAAGTCGACTTAAGGAAACTGTAGTGTAGACGTAGGGTGATTAAGTCAATTTAAGCAAGCTTAAGTCGACTTAATTTTCAAGTGTAGACGCACCCTAAGAGTGGAAGAAGGATGAGAAATGAGAGGGTTATATATAGTGGAAAAGAATCGATATAAGTCAACATTATGCCCTTACTGCCAAGGCTAACAGCACATTGACTTGCATTAGTAGGAGCTCTGACAGCAGATTGAGGGAAGTGATTTTTCCCCTCTATTCAGCATTGGTGTGGTCACATTTAGAGTATTGTACCCAGTTTTGGGGCCCCCATTACAGGATGAATGTGGACAAATTGGAGAGAGTCCAGCAGAGGGCAACAAAATGATTATGGGGCTGGAGAACATGGCTTATGAGGAGAGGCTGAGGGAACTGGTCTTGTTTAGTCTTCAGAAGAGAAGAATTTGATAGCAGCCTTTAAATATCTGAAAGGGGGTTCCAGGGAGGATGGGGCTAGGCTGTCGTCAGTGGTAGTTGATGACAGAACTCGGAGCAATGTTCTCAAGTTGCTATGGAGGAGATCTAGGTTGGATATTAAGAGAAAGCTTTTCCCTGGCTGCGTCTACACTTGTAAATTAAGTTGACTTAAGCTTGCTTAAGTTGACTTAATTTACCCTGCGTCTACACTGCAGTTTCCTTAAGTCAACTTAAGCAACTTGCTTAAGTCGACTTAAGGAAAATAAAGTCGACAATGAAAATTAAGTCGACTTTATTAAACCTCATTTTAGTTCGACTTAAGCCAGTGTAGATGTGGGGTAGCCCTAAGTTGACTTAGGGCTTCTTCAGGACTGCACCACTGCCCTCCCTGCCGGGGGCGGGGGGCACAGAGGGAGCCTGGCATGCCCCCCCACAGGGCAGGGCAGAGCCCTGCCCACCCTGCCCCTATGCCCTGCCAGGGTCCCTGTCAAAGGCTGAGCCCCCTGGCACTGGTCAAGGGGTGCCCCTCTTGTCCCCGTGGACCTACCCTAAGTCCCCCTAGCCCCTAGAAGTTGACCTAGGCATCCAGTGTGGATGCTCTAGGTCAACTTTGTAAGTTCCCCCCAAAGTCGACTTAAAATTTAGGTGTAGACTCACTAAGTAGACTTAGTTAAGTCAACTTAGCTAAAGTCAACCTAAATTTTCAAGTGCAGACATAGCCCCTCGGAGGGTGGAAAATGGGTGATCTAGGGAGGGGGTGGAAGCAGCATCCTTGGATGTTTTTAAGGCCCCGCTTGACAAATCCCTGGCTGGGATGATTTAGTTGGAGCTGGTCCTGCTTTGAGCAGGGGGGTAGACTAGGTGACTTCCTGGAGTCCCTTCCAACCCCAATCCTCTATGATTCAACTATAGGTCTGTGATATGTGGTTTAGCCAGGCAGGTAGGTGGGGGTTAAGTTGTGCAGAGGAGCCTGAAGATGAGGCAGCTGAATTTCAAGGCAAGAGAAAGGCAGCATGGGGCTGTAAGGAGGGGCTGGATGTGGTCAGAGCAATGAGGAAGGAAGATGTCTCTCACAGCTGCAGGGAGGGTGAGAGAGCTACGCAGCTAGAGAGGAGGGGGAGCTGAACAGGATTTGTACCAAGGCTGTGGGAAGGGAGAGGAATGAGCGGGTTGCAGAGCCACCATGTGAGGGTAGAAAGAGAGAAACAAAAGCAAGAGGACATGGGAAAGCAGGAGAAAGGGAGAGTAGCGGAGTTGCGGACAGCAAAGGAAAAGGGGATCGGGAAGAGATCACTGTGCTGGGTTTGCCTGGGAGACGGGAGATCCAGGGGAAGATGGCAGAGATGGGAGAGGCAGGTCTCACTCATGAAAATGTTACATAAGGGTGCAAGCATGGTGAGAATAGCAACCCTGGAAGTGCTGGAGCCAGGAGGCAGAGAACAGCAGAGGAGAGCCCAAAGAAGGGCTGGTATTTCTTAAGCACCTTTGCAGGGAACACTTTAGTAGTTTCTGACTATAATACTTATGCCGTCCTATTGTCATAGGCTCCAAGCTCTTTCAGCCTGACCCTCACAACACCTTGGTGAGGTAGGGCCGTGCCGTTTTCCAGGTGGGGACTCACGGCACATGGAGACTAAATGACCTGCCCAGGGTCACCCTGGAAGTCTGTAGCAAAGCAGGGAATTGAAGTTCCAAGGTTTCCAGAGTCCCACACTAGCACCTATGCCACTGGATGATCCTTCCTCTCCTGGCTGCTGGTGGAATAGGTAGGTGTGTCCAGTGGCAATGGGGTTGGGTGGCCTGTTCCAGAGATGAAGGAGAAGCAGCAGCGAGGGATCAAACTTTGACAGGGAAGTAGACGCCAGAAGTGACAAAGCTGAGGGAGAAGGACTTAGGGAGAAATTACACCATGAGAACATGCAAGCAAGGGGACTTGAACTCAAAGACAGCTGATCATTTCTCAGCCATACACCTGCTTGACCAGTTCTTCAAGCAGATCAGCGGGTGAGGATGTCTAAACCAAAAAGATCCAGCACTGGAGACCTTTCTCAGGTGATGCGTGGTCTTTTCTCTCCCCTCCTGCCCCAATCTGTGACAGTACCTGGAATAGTGATAACAAAATTAAAATACAGAAATTCACAGCTCAGTATTAAACCTCCTGGAACTGAGTCCAACATGGAGGTGAAAAATCATGTCAGAAAACCACATGCTACCTAGATTTTGAAGACCGAGGACCTGATTCTGTTCCCATGCTGATTATACATTGAGTTCAAGAGAACAAACAAGGAGGCCTGTCGCGCTTTTAAAGACTAACAAATTTATTTCATGCATGGGCATTCAGGTTCCACCAGCATGTGTGCTAAAAAAAAAATTGAACCCTTAGTTCTTAACTCTAAAACTTCTGAAATTTTCTCTGTATGGTTTGTCACTTAATATTATTAATTATTATTAATAATTATTCATTGGATAGTGGAAATGCATTGTCACAGACCTGCACAACATTGTGCTTGTGCTGTACAAAAACAGAACAAAAAACATTTCTTGCCCCAAAGAATTTACCGTCTAAGTATGAGACACTCGGCAACATCAGGTCACTATACACAGACAGTTGGGCGAGCATGAGGAAACAATGAGATTGTCATTATTTTCCATGGTCTTCGTAACAGGAGGAAGCTAGCATAGTTGTTCAGCAGCAAATCAGAAGCCACGACTTCCTAAGTTCAGTTCTGTCCTATGCTACTGGTTCACTGTGGACAAGAAATGTAACCTTACTGAGTCTCAGTTTACCCAATTTGTGAAATGGCTTCAATAACACTTCTGTAACAAGAAAACCTCCCTACACCAGAGGCTTAGCAGTGGAAATACAAGATTACCAAGTAGCAAGAGTCAAAAATACTTTTGCATGAAACCAACCCAAACCTCACAAATCTAGCAGATTTGTAGGAGATGCATCGGTTGTATAAGGATTGTTCTCTTTTATGCAACATCCTCCCCACCCTCTCTCTCTTTTGCCCTGAAATAACAGGTTTCCTGAGGTTTTTTTTATGCACTGGTAGTTATTTACCCACCACAGAAGGGGCTCTATGATGACACACAGCATCAACTCCCGCCCCCAGCACACAGCTTGAGAAGTATACGGTAATCTCTTTTGCAGTTGGAGAGGGAGGGACCATCTGCCCAGGAAGCTGGGGAGGTCAGGAATTCCTGCCACGTCTCTCTTCAGGGTCTGGAGGCAAGGGTGGCTGGTGGAGCCCATCAGTGAGAGAGCCCCAAAGGAAGCAGGCTCTGCAGCATACCACAATGCCCAGGAGAGGTCCAGAAATCCTTCCCCTGCCCATCTAGTACATGCTGTTCCCACAGCGGGCAAGGCCCTTCATGTCTCTGGAGTTGTGGGGTGAAGAATGGCAGAAATTGACCTTTAATGATCCACAGGAGTGTGCACACAGGAAGATGTATGGCAGTCGTGGCGTTTGTTCTAGAGCCCCTGTGAGAGGGACAGCTAAACTTCCAGCAGCCATGCCTGGCTCCCCAGGGCCTGCCCCACCAGGCCCCCAATGCCGATTAAACTCACTGGGGTCTGGTGCTCCTCTGATTTACACCAGTGCAACATCACTGACTTTACGGCTCTGGGGGGAGGATTGTGTAGTTATGCTTACCCATAAAAATATTACGTGTGTGACGTACAATTCTATAATGATAGGTGAGAAAATATAATGTGACTGATCACGATTCATTTGTAAGCTTCATTATCCCTAGTAGTTTTTTCTTTTAGGCCCTGATACTCCAAGTTGTCCCATGTGGCTGGATCCAGGCACCTGCCTACACCAAACTACAAAAGGGTACGGTAGAAGGTTTAATGTCCAGAGTAGCCCGCAGGCCAGGTTTTCTGGAGGACTCAGCCTCTGTTTACACATGTAAATAAGGGCCAGAGTCTCACAACAGCTCAACACCAACCGTGCTGAGTTCCTGTGGAAATCTGGTGACTTATTTTGTTGCCTGAATGGGAACTGAGCTCTTCTGCCAATTTGCTTCTTGCCTGTGGATGTTGAGCACATCTGGCCCTAAATGACTGGCTCCATTTAGGAAATAAGTTTCCAGTTAGAAGAAAAGTACATTTGGAAAAAAAAAAATCAAAACTTTTTTTTTCTAACTTTGAAATCATAATAGCTTTTTATTTTATTATTTATTTATTTTTTATTCAATGGCTCGGTTAAATCTGAGGCCAGTTTTTCTGGCAGAATTAACCAACTCTTCCTGCTCAAAAAAAGCCATTTAAATATTAGTACTCATGACAGAATGCTTAATTCTAATTGCTTGCACAGGGCCACTGAAGGATACACATATAAATGTTACTAGTGCATGTTATTAATGTAATTCCGATCTTGCCATGGGCTCCATGATGGCTAAGTGACTGACTTTTCATTATAGGCTTGGGGCCCATATTACTCTGGGGCAGTGTTCCAAGTTGGCTGCATCTTCCATTTCTGAAATGTAAAATATATGGCACCACAATGGAAGGATGACAAAAGGGTCCAGAGTTTTCCTCTGTGCAGCTTACGGGGAAAACTATACTTTGGTTGAGAAAGATGAATGGAGATCCCCACTGACATCTAACTTACGGTGACCAGAACGGTTAAATGTCAACAAAGTACTGCAACCTAAAATGAAAGCTGGAACATTGTGGACTAGAAATCCTTTATCAGCTACCTCTTTGGTGGTGCAAAACAGAGGTAGTTTTTTAATTTTGTTTTTACTTGTAAAACGCCCTTAAATTTAGCTTACATCTCCCACAACACTCTTTGGCTATGTCTACACTAGCAATTTAGGTCGACTTAAGGAGGCTTAGGTCAACCTAAATTACTCCCAGTCTACACCAGACTTTCATTAAGTCGATTTAAGAAATTCCTTAAGTCAATCTAATGGGTGGTTCTTATTAAGTTGACTTAAGCTTTCATTTCCTCTCCTCCCACCCACCACTGAGGTCAATGAGCATGTTGCTGTGGTAGGGAGTGCTGATTGAGCCCTATGGGAGCTGCAGAGAGAAAAGGCTCCTGAGATTTCTTAGGTACATCAAGAATGCAAAATAATGGTGTGCTTTTCTCATGTGCCAAACTCTTTAATATGCCTTGGGAAGGTTCTGAAGACCTCAGCCTTGACTGGAGGGGCTGAGGAGGTAGTATATTGCAAGTGTATAAAGTTCAAACTAGTTCTACAACCTGTGTGAAAATGGGAAAAATGGGGACAGACCCCACCCAACAGACCCAACCCTCCAGAGCTCACTCAAGTCCTTCTGTGCAGACTTGGGTGTCTCCATGGCACCATCTTTCCTCTTCCAAGTAGGGGGCTCTCCACATTGGCCACAGTCTGTGCATGAGGAAGAGGGTGAGTTGGGGTAGGTCTGGGCGGATTGGGGGGAGTGCAGGATGCATATCATCTACCCACCAAACCTTTGAAACTTCTCTGGATCTGTTTATAGAGCCCTGACTCACACTCACTTTTCTCTGGATGTCTTCCCCCTCTCCCGCCCCTTGCCCTGAAAGAAGCCACAGTCAGAGGTGGCCCTGCCAATAGAGCTCTACTGGAGTTACACTAGCAAGTACCCAAGGCTGCTGTGCTGATGGCACCAGTCTCCTGCAGATCCCTGTAATCCTCTGAGCCACCAACCTTTTGTGGCTGCACCTCTGCAAGGAAATCATTGGGGACTTTTCCCAGAAAGAAGCGTCCTTCTGTGACTTCCCCTACAAGAATGGAGGAATTGTGATGGTGATTGTGACCCTCCACTGCAATGAGCGAAGAACGAGTATGGACTTGTCCACTTTCCACATGAAATGGAAAATTCATTCCTTGGGCTGATGCCCAGTCTTCATTAAGGAAAGTCATGCCAACGTGACATCATCACTGATTCCAAAGCCAGAAGGGACCACTGTGATCATCTGCCTGAGCTCCTGTATAACATAGACCATATGCCAGTATAGTGACCCTGCTGCAAACCCCTCATGGACACACACCGCATCAATGCAAAGTGGAGTTTACCCTCACACACCTTTCCTTGGGTAACCTGCACCGATGTAAGTTCCACTGTGCACGAGGATACTGCATCTGCTATGGGGGTCTGCACCAGGTGAATTTCCTTACATAAGGCCTTGGCTTTCTCTCAATACATTCTTCACAAACACGTATGGACAACACGGCTGCCTAGAAACAAACCAACCAAACTATAGCTCATATGGACTGTAAAGGAAGAGATTACTATAGTAAGTGTAGCCTAACTGAGAAGAAACTTGGGTTACTGGACCCCACCTTGAGCTAGCCCTTCCGAAACCTAGTCTAGTTCCAGTGCTGCTGGGCAAATTGCTTCACCTCTCTGTTTCCTCTTCCATTATTTGTCCATCTAGACTGTAAACTCTTTGGGTGCATGTACACTTACAAGTTAGGTTGACTTAAGGAGGCTTTAGTTGACCTAAACTACTCTGCGTCCACACTGGGCTTTCCTTAAGTTGACTTACGCATTTCCTTAAGTCGACTTAAGGAAAAGTAGACTTAATACACCTCGATTTAGGTCAACTTAATGCTTAAGTTGACCTTATTAGGTCGACTTAAGCCAGTGTGGACGGGGATTAACGCCTAAATCGACCTTATTAAGTCGACTTAAAGTGTTAAGTCGACTTAATAAGGTCAAAAGGGGGCTACGTCTACACTAGAAAAGTTAAGTCGACTTTTGTTAAGTCAATTTAATAAGGTTGACTTTAAGTTGACTTAAAGTCAACCTTATTAAGTCAACTTAATAAAGTTGACTTAACTTTTCTAGTGTAGACATAGCCTTCGGGACAGGAACTGTCTCTTAATCTTTGTATGTGCAGCACCTAATGCATTAGGGCCTCAGTTGTTATGGAGACTTTAAGCACTAAAAACATAAATAATTTCTATTTTTAAATACTTATTGCATAGATATTATGGTGTCGGAGGTCATAGAATTATTAAGGGAGCAAAATAGCTACAGCTGTAGTATTGCGTATTTTGTTGCCTTTATATTTAAACAGAACACAGGTTTACTGACAATTTGAAATGAGTATGTTGTCTTTCACTACCCACCATCTCTAAAGACTTGATCCCGATAAGATAGACAGGTTTCCAAAAGAGTGAAAAAAAAAACGTTATGGGCTTGATGCATTCATTACATAGGTAGGGTGGAAGTCAGACTAGATGATCACAGTGGACCCTTCTGCCCTAAGTGTCTAGGACAGGAATTATCATAACAAAAGTTTTGGTGGCCTCAAAGTGTGGGCACTTTGCCAGCAGCTGCCCTGACAAATTTTCCTACTTAATTTGGGGAAAAACAAATGTGCACACATACGTGTTCAAAGCATGGTAATTTATGTATGTAGGGGTTTGATAGGAGACTCAGTAATAAAAATAACAGAGAGGTGCATTTTGGTGCTCCTGGCCCCTGCTGGTTCCCTCCACCCTTCACTTCTCCCACCCGGCCCCTGCTGCATGCCCTGGTCACCACTGTCCTCCTGGGCTCCCCTTCAGACCCCCTAACCCATGTTTGCCCCACCCCTATTGCTTGATCTGTTTTCCATGGCCACACACTCTAGGCTCATCTGCTCCTTGCCTACTCGATGCCCAGTAAAGCCAGTTCTGCTGAAGCCCCACAGCCTTGGCCTGAAGCCCCGAGCCAGAGCCTCATGGCTGAAGGAGGGGATGGGAGTTAAGCCAGCCCTCAAAGCCCCCTGGGTGAAATTGGGGGTCAGAACTGAATTTCTCCCCTGGAACCCTTGAGCGCTAGACAGAGGGGAATCTGTTTTGCCCCCTCCATCTCTGCCCATGAGACTGTCTTGGCCACAGAAACCCCCCCTGGTGGCCACAGTGGCCGCATTTGAGAACACTGATCCAGGAATCCTGTGCTCCCTTAAGTTAATGATAAAGAACCATTGACTTCCTTGGGGCAGGATCAGGCACTGAAAGTTAATTAAAAGACACGCCATCAGCTGCCTGTGCCAATTTACATCAACTGAGAATCTGGCCCTATCTCTGGTCTTCCCCCCACCAGCCCCAAACATGTGATAACATCATTGTTTATGACTTGATGCTCACAACGTCCTTAAATTTGCCATTTTAGTTTTTTTCTTTTTTTAAAAAAGTAAACAACTGATTCATCCTAATATTTTTGCAGGGCAACTCCCATGATTTTCCAGTTAATGTTTGTGTTACCCACTTTCATGTGATCTTATTCTCACTGGTGCAAAAGTAATGTGTAACTGCTCCTTTTTTGTTTTGTTTTGGAGAGATTGAGGGGAGAGGGAGGACGTTAAAAGAAGGACCAAATGTTTGTGTGAGAAAAAGAATGCATTGAGACAGACATTGAAATGACAAGCCAGACATTCTCAAAGAACATGTGGGAGAAAGCATCTTTAAACTTTTTTTAAAAAAAAGAGGCAGAAAGCTCTGTTCATTTCACTAGGCCAAAAAAAAATTGGTCTGGCATGAAACAATCTGAGAAAGTGTCTAAAAAGTTGGAAGAAGATTCTGCATCACATGTAGGAGCCAAAAATGTGTTTGGCTACATGTGTGTGATACATTGCAAAATGTTTCACTAGAAGATATTGAGAGTGTGGGATGGCTGGCAGGAAGAATGAAAAACAAAAAGAACCAAAAAAAAGAGGTTAATTTCAGGAGGAATATCTTTAGTTTTCAAACAACAGCTCCTAAAATATCTTGAATGCTGTGCCTCCCCGGAGGTGCTGAATTTTTAAAGCCTTGCATGGAAAAGCCTTTTTGGGAAAACATAACCTAATTTTAAATTCTTGCAGAGTTAGGCTACTGAGCTAATGTTGGTATTAATTATTTTATAAAGCACAGATAAGGCGTGATTCTAAGTTCATTGAAGTCAGTGGATGTTGGATCTGGCCTATGCTGCATAAAAGAACAATTAAATCTAGCCATCAGTAAAGTCTCTTCCATTAAAGTATATGTATTTATTTTAATTTATTTAATTCAGAAAGTCAACTGAGACCCATAATTCTCTGCAATAAGGATGTGCTGGCCAAGACAGCAGCAGATAAAAGCTTGAAGCAGTGTAAATCATAACTTCTGTATGTCGTTTTCAAGACATCGTTGGTGAATAAGCCAATAAAATGTGACCATCTTTTCTTTATCGTATCATTAGCTGTATTGAATTTCTGCCAAAGCCACAGTAATTTCAACTCTGTGGGTGCGTCTACACTTGTAAATTAAGTTGACTTAAGTTTCCTTAAGTCAACTTAATTTACTCTGCGTCTACACTACAGTTTCCTTAAGTCGACTTAAGAAAGCTGCTTAAGTCGACTTAATGAAAATAAAGTCGACTTAATGAAAATTAAGTCGACTTTATTAAACCTCCTTTTAGTTCGACTTAAGGCTTGAGTCGACTTTTTAAAGTCGACTTAAGCCAGTGTAGACCTTGAGTAGCCCTAAGTCAACTCCAGGACTCCCTCACTGCCCTCCCTGCTGGGGGGGGGGGCACAGGGAGACCCTGGTATGCCCCCCCCAAAGGGCAGGGCTCACGCTGCCCCTATGCCCTGCCAGGGTCCCTGTCCCCCTTTGCCCCATTGTACCCAGGTACAGTGGGGCAAAGGCTGAGCCCCCTGGCACTGGGAAAGTGGTGCCCCCCCTGCCACCATGGACCTGCCCAAGGTCCCCCTAGCCCCTACAAGTCGACCTAGGCGTCCAGTGTGGACGCTCTAGTTCGACTTTGTAAGTTCCCCCCTAAGTCGACTTTAAATATGTGTGGACATGCTAAGTCGACTTAAAATTACAAGTGTAGACATAGCCTATATTACTTAAGTGATCCTAAAGGGAATGGATTCCAACTTGGTCACCTAGGCCACATCTACACTGATGGTGGCAAATTCACCGCATCAGATCGATCTTTCCAGATCGACTTAATAAAACCACCTCCTCAAGTAGTGTACTGCTGGGTCGATAGGAACGCATTTCCTATCGGCACAGCACAGTGAAGAGTCCGCGCCAAAGTGGAGTTAGGAAATCAATGAAAGTTAGGGAAGCTACTCCACATTGCTTGTGTAACTCCCCTCAATGGCTGCCGATTTTCCCACCAGGGTAGACCTGGCCCTAGAGTAGACTCTAGGTGACAAACGTGAGGGTTGTGAACAAATCCCTTTTCTTTATGGCTTGGTGGGAGCATGGGAGCCCTGAACCTTTTTTCTGTTGTAACATTGGATCATGCTATGAAGAAGTTGATAAGCATTGACCCTAACCATCTCCCTTGGGGTCCGTACAGAATTGTTCTCTACAATATATATGGTATTGCTTTGTACAGTGTAATTTGAGTTGATCAATGTATACCTGGTGTCACTTTCTATTTGTCCTACAGATTTATTTTCCCTTTCTCGGGGCTGCAAAAAGGCTTATCAAGACACTGATCTTAAATCCTGCTCCTATGCCAAGGGATTTGACAGTGGGTTGTAGAGGATAATTTTTTTTTTAAACAAAATTCATTTTGGCAGACAGCCTTTTCCTTCTCTGGTGGAGGCCTCAACCTGTACTGATATTTCATGGTGCAGACCATTGGAGCAGCCTTTTTTCTTTTATAATACCCGGCAGGATAATGCCAGTTTATAAGTATATTACAATGGCGCTGTTCCTGCTATGATTAAGGGTCTGTCATAATTTCCATTATAAACCCCTGTTTTTTCTGGGGTCTATAATTCAGCCATAAAAACTCACTCTGGGCTGCAATTCAGCTGCAATGCCTTGGATGAAAACCAAATCTGATTTAACCCCCCGAATACCAAGCAGCTCTCAGGCGGATGATTCTTGAGAACTAAATGCTTTGAGTGCTCTGAGGCCAGACTGCTGCAGGCCCTAGTGAGGGAGGTCAGGCAGAATTTCTGGGCATTTTGGATCCTGCTGAGCAACGCTGCCTCCCAGCGGCCAGAAACATTTCCAGATCCCCTGACCTATGGCACCCTGATGATCTGCCTGGTCACTAGCTGGAAATATTTCCCATCCTCCCACATAAATGATACTTGGTTCCTGAGCTCTTTGGCTATGTCTACACTTGTTAATTTAAGTCGACTTAGCATGTCCCCACTCAAAAATTACCGTATTTTTCGGACTATAAGACGCACTTTTTCCCCCCAAAAAGTGGGGGGAAAATGAGGGTGCGTCTTATAGTCCGAATGCTGTCCAGCGCTGCTCCCTCCAACCCCCGGGGCAGCCACTTTGCCGCAGCACACCCAGCCTGCGCCTGACCTCTGGGCTAGCCTTCCCCGCCCCCAGGTTGGGACAGGGAGGCTTAGGCTATGGTCCGGAGCGGGCGCCTGCCTGCCTGCCCCACGTGGCCGGGCCAGAGGGATGGCTGTGGCAGCGGCGGGCTCCCGGGCTCCCACCCGCCGTCCGCCTCCTTCCCGGGGCCTCGGCCTCCCAGCACCTTGCCGGGATCAGCCTCCAGGGCTGGGGTATGCTCCCCCCCGCTGGCGGCTTCCCGGGGCGCGGCAGGGTCCTCCCCCGGCCCTGCCGGCGGCTTCCCGGGGCGCGGCAGGGTCCTCCCCCGGCCCTGCCGGCGCCTTCCCGGGCCGCGGCAGGGTCCTCCT
>ML685818.1:1840635-1853135 GCA_007922175.1 Pelusios castaneus
GCCCCGCCGGCGCCTTCCCGGGCCGCGGCACGGTCCTCCCCCGGCCCCGCCGGCGGCTTCCCGGGGCCAAGGCAGGGTCCTTCTTTGTTTCTCTTCTTTCTTTCTTCTTTTTCTTCCTTCTTTCTCTCCCTTCCTTCTCTCTTTTTCTTTCTCCCTTTTTCTTTCCTTCTTTCTCGCCTTTGCTTTCCTTTTTCTTTCCTTCTTTCTCTTCTTTGCCTTCCTTCTTTTTTTTCTTCCTCTTTCTCTTCCTTTCTTTTTTCCTTCTTTGTCTTCCTTTCTTTTTTCCTTCTTTGTCTTCCTTTTTCTTTCCTTCTTTTTCTTTCTTTCTTTCTCTTCTTTCCTTACTTTCTCTTCTTTGCCTTCCTTTCTCTTCCCTTCTTTTTCTCTTCTTTGCCTTCCTCTAAAAACTGGGTGCGTCTTATGGTCAGGTGCGTCTTATGGTCCGAAAAATACGGTAAGTCGACGTAGAGGGGACCCTGCCAAATTGACCTAGAGCGTCCACACTGGACGCCTAGGTCGACTTGTAGGGCCTAGCTGGACCTGGGACAGGTCTACGGTGGCAGGGGGGGCACCCCTTACCAAGTGCCAGGGGGCTCAGCCTTTGCCCCATTGTACCTTCGTACAATGGGGGTTGAGGGGGACAGGGACCCTGGCAGGGCATAGGGGCAGGGTGGGCAGGGCTCTGTCCTGCCCTGTGGGGGGGCACGCCAGGCTGTGGCTGTGCCAGCCACCCTGGCAGGGAGGGCAGTGGGGAAGCCCTGAAACCCCCTAAGTCGACTTAAATTCGACTTAGGGCTACTCTGAGTCCACACTGGCTAAGCTGACTTTCTAAAGTCGACTTAGCCAGAAAAGTTGACTTAAAACTAGGTTTAGTAAAGTCGGCTTAAATTGTCCTTAAGTCGACTTAAGCAGCTGCTTAAGTCGACTTAAGGAAAATGTAGTGTGGATGCAGATTAAATTAAGTCAACTTAAGCAAGTTTAATTCGACTTAATTTGTAAGTGTAGACGCACCCACTGTTACTCAATTCTTTTATCTAGCTATGAAGCTGCTGACCTTCAAAAAAAAAAAAAAAGCCTACAATTGGCTCACTCCACAACTGTCAGTTCCTCAATCCAGCTACCCAAGAAACATATTGCCCCATGCTTCACTCTGTCCTGGCTTCCCTGTCGAATCCCAAGCCAGATCCAAGTCTTCATTTTCAAACTCTTACCTACATGGACTGACTCACCTTACATGACTCTGACCTTCCCAGGCAGCTACATGCCATTGAAACAAAACGACTGTCAAGGGAGAAGGGTGAAACACGTATGTTCAATCTTTGGGGCTTTATTACCATGTCAGACAGCTGCTCTATGAAACCAGCACTGCTCAGTTATTATTTTTTAATGTTTACCTTACAGTAGTATCCAGAGGCCAGGGATCCAGTGAGCTAAGCATTGCACGGACATATCACCAAGGGGCAGCCCCTCCTGCTGCACTTCAGTTTTCCTTGGAGGCTTCCAATCCAAGTACTGACCTACCTGGCCATGCATGGCTGCGGCCAGTCTACATGAGGAAGGCCTTACTGGTGTAGCTATACCAGCAAAGCAGTCACAGTGTTCATGAATATCAGTAAAACCGTACTTTCGCCAGTATAGCTTACGCCAGCCCCCTCCCTTTCCCATGTAGTAGGTTAGAGGAACCATGTTTCATTCCTGGCTGTGACCTTGGGCAAGCCTTTTAGCCTCTCCGGGACTCAAGCATTCATCTGTGCACTGGGGTAACAGCACTGCCTTGCCTCACAGGGGATTTGTGAAGATAAACACATTTAAAGTGTGAAGAGCTAATATTATTGTGGGGCGGGGGGTCACATAAGGACCTACCATAGATTGTCAATGTATTCAGCCATTGCTATCAAATCAATAATCTGCAGAACACAGCTGCTTAACAATGCACCTACTCAACAGATGGTAACTGAGTTAGGATATATTCTGCCAACAATTCATAAGAAAGGGGTATTGAAAGAACTCACTGACAAAGCAGATTAACAGCTCAGGCCAGTGATTCTGAAGAGGTTAGAAATTCTTCCATTGGGACATTTAGTAATAAACCTGTTAAAAAAGTAAGTAAAAGCTACATCCTCAGGCTTTTGTGAAAGTAATATTAAAGTGGGATTTACTCAGAAAAGTGACTATAAAAATGGCATTGTGGGATTCGGCGTTTATCATGTCTCAATGACATCATAGCAACTTCACTCAGTTTACAAGGAAAACGTTGCTTTTTCTAACTGCCCACATTACCAGTTCAACTTGGGACCTGAGAATCCAAATGTTTTCTTTCTGGTTCACATATCCTCTCCAGTAACATGGAGGGCCTGATCCTCTGCACTGAACAGGCTTGTTGTGATTTCTCCCAGGCTGAAAAAATCCAGACACATTTTTACGAAGTGAAACACAAACCATATTAACTCGAAAGCGCAGCTTGGTGGGTTGAGAAGCTGAGCAGTCAGGATATATGATTCTACTCCCTGCTTTGACACTGAACCGTTACGTGACACCGGGGCAGTCATTTCATTACTCTTTAGTACTTATACCGTTATTGTAGTATCTTTTCTGTTTCCCCACTCCCCTTCATCTGTTGTGTCTATTAAAATTATAAATTCTTTGGGGGAGGAACTGCCTTTTAGGGTCGTCTTTTGCAGGGGGCGAACAGGGCGATCGCCCCGTGCCGCAGTCCCCTCTCCCCCCATGGGAGCAAGCAAAGGCAGAGGGGCGGGGTAAGGCAGAAGGCTTCCCCCAGCCTCTGACCCTGGGCTGGTCCGCCCCGCCCCCAGAGCAGAGCAGGCCCGCCCAGGGGCGGGACAGCTGAGCGGGGCCCAACCTCTCGACTGGCTGGCCTGCCTCACATGGTCAGCCAGCCCGGTGCTGGTCCCAGCTGGCGGTGGCCTCGGGGACCGCTACCCAGCCGGGGGCCTGTCTGGGGCCGGCTCCGGGGACCCGAGGCCACGCTGCCGCCGGGAGCCCGCCCCTGGGCTTGCTGCCTCTCAAGCTGTTATAATATAAACAATATTTATCATCTTTCTCCACCATAAAATGGCAGATCTGTTGTCCAAAAAGCATAAAAATCTATAAGCAAAACATGGGAAACAAAATAATTATACCAAAACAGCTTGATTTCCTTCTTTGATAGGATAACTAATTTGGTGCATGGGTGTATGCGGTGGACATGGTTTGTGATACAGTCTCACATGACATTTTGATAAGCAAGCTGGAGAAATGCAGTCTTGACAGAACTACCATTAAGATGATACACAATTGGTTCAACAACCCAAAAGAAAGAGCAATTATTAATGGAATGATTGGAGGGTGAGGTCCAAAAGGGCTCTGTTCTGGGTCTGGTGTTTTAATATCTTTATTAATGACCTGGATGTAGGTATAGAGAGCATACTGATCAAGTTTGCAGATGATACTGGGGCAGTTGCCAATACGTTAGAGGATAGAGCTAAAATTCAGTGGGATCTTGATAAATTGGAGAACTGAGCTATAGACAACAAATTAAACAAAGACAAAATTAGGGTGCTACACGTAGGGAATTAAAAACAAATACAGAATAAGGGAAAACTGGCTTGGCAGCAGTCCTGCTAAGAAGGATCGGGGGATAGTGGTGGATCGCCGCCTCAACATAAATCAGCAACATGATACTGTTGTAAAAAAGCTAAAGCAGTTTTAGGTTGCATTAAGAGAGGCATCATATGCGAGTCTGAGCAGGTGACGGTACTGATCTCTGGCGCTGGTTAGGCCTCAGCTGGAGTGCTATGTTCAGTTCTGAGCAATGTATAGAAAGAACATAGAGAAACTGGAAAGGATCCAGAGGCAAGCGACAAAGATGATCACAGGGATGGAATGCGAGCCATACGAGCAAAGGCTGGAGGAACTGGGTATGTTTAGTTTGGAAAAGAGGAGATTAATGGGGGATATGAAAGCTGTCTTCAGATATGTGAAAGGCTGCCATAAAAAGATGAAGAAAAGTTGTTCTCAATTGCCACAGAGGGCAGGACAAGAGGCAATGGGCTCAAACGACAGCATAGCAGATTTAGATTAAATCCCAGGAAAAACTTCCAAACTGTAAGAACAGTAGGACAATGGAACAGACAGCCTAGGGAGGTTGTGGAAGTTTCTTCAACAGAGACTTCCAAAAGGAGGCTGAACAGCCATGTGTCTTGGATAATTTAGGGCTAGTCTTCACTGATGGTGGCAAAATCGCCCCCCATCAGATCGACCTTCCTGCTTGACTGTGAAGACCTGATTAGTCAATCAGAAAGCCGATCTATTAAGACCACCCCGGTAACTGGTGTAGCATTGAGTCAAAGGGCAGGGCCTCCCTACGACCCAGCACAGTGGACGTGCGGGGTATAGGGCAGTCAAATTGAGATACGCAAGTTATTTTAAGTAACTTGTGTATCTCCATTCAACTGCTGCTGAAAACACAGAGCAGTATTGTCTTGCCTTTACACACAACAAATCCTGCATCTTGGCAGGGGGTTACACTAGATGACCCTGGCGATCCCTTCTAAGCCTATGATTCTAATCAAGTGCCCAGCCTACTAGCTAACCAGGAACACCGCTCTTTTTTACCTGCCCTTAAATACTGATACCTTTTGCCAAGTTACTTGTATTTGCAGCATCTACCCTGTTACAAATTTTTGACTGAATCAATGAGAATGTGCTGAAATTCCACTTGACTGATGCTGAGTTGAGTGGCCGGTAATAATGCACGCCTACTAAAAAGTGATTTCAAATACCCTGTCCTCCACAATTTTACTTTCATAACCGTGCTCTGTTTTGATGTAGTTTTAAATTCCAGAAAGGAAGGAATGAACTTAGGATTCCATTACTCCAACAGCCTATAAAGTCTTCCTTCTGGTCTGGGCTCAACCTATGTCCTTTGTATTTGTGATCAGTAAGTCTTTAAAAGCGCCACAGAACTCCTTCTTTGTTTTGGTTTCGCTGGAATAGACTAACACGGCTACCCCTTCTGGAACTTGTCACCCTCTGAAGATGCCTCATACCTGCATAGCTTATTCCCCTTTCCATATACCACTACCTATACCACTATGGCTATGTCTACACTAGAAAAGTTAAGTCGACTTAACAAAGTCGACTTAACTTTTCCTAGTGTAGACATAGCCCCTTGTCGACCTTATTAAGTCGACTTAACGCTTTAAGTCGACTTAATAAGGTGGATTTAGGCACTAATCCCCGTCCACACTAGCCTTACGTTGACTTAAAGAGTCGACTTAAGGCTTAAGTCGACCTAAAAGGAGGTGTTATTAAGTCGACTCAAGCTTTCCTTAAGTCGACTTAAGGAAATGCTTAAGTTGACTTAATAAAAGCCCAGTATGGAGGTGGCTTTGTTTAGGTCGACATAAGCCTCCTTAAGTCGACCTAAATTGCCCGTGTAGATGCACCCTATAAGTCCTTTTATACCCACCCCCACCCACAAGGGAATTGTACTGCTTTAACAATAGCAGTAGCATAATTAAAGCAGGGCATTTTGAGTGTGTGGACAAGCCTAAATTATAGAGAGGTTCTAGAGCTCCAGATCTGGCCTTGGGTGATTTCAAGCCAGATTTCCATTGAGCTTGCAACAGCAGTGACACCAACCCACAATTTATTGAGTCTCTCAAAAAAAAAAGGAAGAAAGAAATCTACGAGTGAGCTATACAGTGATGCACAACACAAGGCCTTGTCTACAGGGAGAAAAATATGTATTGATGTTAGCACATTGATTTTAGTTACGCTAGTACAGAGACTTCAGAATCTAGCTAGCAGCAATTCTACCAACTAAGAATTGTTATCTTTTATGCCGACCACACTCTGAATTTCCTGACCGGGACTGAAATTGTAAAATGTGAGAACAAAAACTGAGTTTACATTGGTAATTTCTAATTGGAAGAGAATGCAACATTAGGCTAGAAAAATATACCGACTATATAAAGCAAGAGAAGATACAGTATGTTTGTATCCTCACTATCAACATGTTTTCTCTGGTGTAGGATGACATCCTTACCTGGTGTAAACCAGCATAACTCCACTGCCAATTTACACCGACTAATGATCAGACTCTTAATTCTTTAATTTATATGAAGAACTGTGTGTGCTATCATTTTAAAGTACAATTCTTCTGTAATCTAAAAAATGCCTCATCTAGTGAGTTCTGCTTAAAAACCAATGGCACAGTATAGCCTTCTGTTTTTAGCATTTCAGTTTACAGTGAACGGAGCATTTCTAAAATGCTGTATTTGGCCTTGAGAAAGTCTGGCCTTGACGGTCTTGTATTAACCGATTTTATTTTTGTGAATGATAGGAAGAGCTGAATAAGTTGTGATGTGTTTTGTCATTTGGGAACAAAATCACTCAACAATGATCTGACATAATTCAATAAGTTTTTGTTCTGTTATTTTGCCAAGCTCCCTCGAAATATTTACAACAGCAGCTAGCCCTGTATCTGTCATCACAGGTGTTGATCATTTAGCCTCAGTGCCATCTCAGGCCCCTGGTCTTCCAGAAACAAACTTCAAAAAAAACCAAAACACAAAAAAACCAAAAAAACACATGTGGTCTTTTCTAAATCTTGAAGGGAGCCAGAATATAAACTGGTTGTAGTGTGTGCCCTTGTTTATTTATTGGAAGATTTTCTGGTGTGGTTTGTTTAACTGGTTGGAGAGGCAGAATGCATAATTATTATTTTATTAGAGATATATTATAATGTGTCTGGATGTTTAGAAGCAGATAAAAAAGACGAAGAGGCATGATATACCTACATTTTACACTAGTGTAACTCCATTGACTTGAGTAGGTAATGCCTGATTTACTGCACCCACAGACTTTGTCTTGGGGAGCTGACACCAGAAACTGAAGGTAGGAAAAATCAAATGATGAGGAAATTTTAATTGTCATAACAAAGGAGCAAGGAAAAGGCTACAGTCAAAGCTGAAAATGTGCAAAATGATATTAACAAAGCTCAGGCAAGACAAAACTCACCTGAGTTGCAGGGGTTGGGGTGGGGGATGTATAAAGCTGAAACACCGACTCACAGAAAAAACTGCCAGCCCTGATCAAGTCTCAAGTTGGCCTGGGCCCCATTTAGAGCTGTGGATAGAAACCAGGCTAAACTCATAATTTCGAATGACAATCAAGCAAAAATTGGCAGTTTTGGTTGTGTTTCTCTTTGAACTTTTGGTTTTTGTTGAATCCAAAATTTGGAATGAAACTTGTATGGTGTGAACTGAAATGGAGGGGGGGGGGGGGTGGGGGAGGACAGGTTTTCATAGGTCCATGAGTCATAAACCATCATAGAAGATTAGGGTTGGAAGGGACTTCAGGAGGTCATCTAGGTCAAGCCCCTGCTCAAAGTAGGACCAACCCGAACTAAATCATCCCCGCCAGGGCTTTGTCAAGACAGGCCACACAAACCTCTAAGGATGGAGATTCCATCACCTCCCTCGGTAACCCTTTCCACCCACCTAGTGATAAAGCTTTCTCCAGTACAAATCTTCACTCAAGAAAACTTCTCCCCAATCCCTCTCTTTTACCAACTGTAAAAGTTACCACCAGCGATGGTGTAAATGGACTGTCTGCTCTCCGCGGCCACGCTGCACTGCTGTGTCAGCTTTCTGACCAAAGGAAGAAAGGTCTGAGCGCACTGGACTGGGTGTCAGGACTCCTGGGTTCTATTCTTGGCTGTGTGCCAATGACTTGGTGCGAAATTTCTGGACAGGTCATTCACTTAATCTCTTTGTTCCTCATTTTCCCCTTCCCTGTAAAAAGGGGCAATAATTTTGCAGTTGTGAGAGTTAATTAATGCTGCCAGAGTGCTTGAGGATCCTTGCATGAAAGGTGCTACTGACCTGCTGTTCATTCCCCTGCACTGCCGAAATAAAGGAGAAAGGAGTGTTTGCAGCATTTCCCATTTTATCTATCTATACCCATCCAATTACTGCAGCTTAAACTAACTCAATATATCTTCAGACGAAGCTTTACCACAGCACTTTAAAAGAGGAATAAAGATTACCTGTTAGCTGAGACCAAGGACTGGGTTTGCAGGAGTTGTATATATACTCCACCGTCTAATATCACCTCAGCACTTGATTTTTCAACCAGCAAAAGAGATCCAACTGTGATATAAAAGAGCAAGTTTGAACAGGCAGCTGCATATGAATGGGAACTCACTGAATCCAACTGCAAAAACTTTCTAACATTAAAGACCAGCAAGCAACTGCTGAGAAGAAAAACTGTGTCAATTCCACTATTTAGTTAACTAATAGGGCTTTCTCCTGTTCGCTAGTCTGCAAAAGGGTTGCTGTTTCCAGTGCAAAAGCCATACACCTTTTTGTGTGTGTATGTGTTAAAGGCAGGCCATCAATGCACTGAGTTCAACCTTATGTGGGTGGTGGGTACTATTTCCCAGTCCTCTCAAGAAGCCATTCCAAATCCATGATCATTTTTGTCTTTCAAAAACATTTTCATTTTGATATTTTCTTATAGTAAAATGCTCCAAGCTAAATATTTAAATATCGCTACTATGAGCTCTGGAGCCCCAGCTAGGGTGGAATTTTTGGACGCGCTTAGCATTGACCTAACGCTAACCTAGTATTACGTGCATTTGGAAACTCTCAATACTCTGAAGCAGGGGTAGTTAATAGGCAGACTGCAGGCCAAATCTGGACCACCAGAAACTTTGAACGGACCCTAGAATCTTTTTATTTACTCTTTATGATCCTTATTGTTATTATTATTTTCTCTGGAGTCTGGACCTGGACTAGACCTTGACCAAGAAATTTGGACATTGACAAAAAATAATTGACTACCCTGCTCTGAAGTATTTAATTGAGGCCTTTAGCCTTGCCAGAGTCCTCTAGGTAATTTTTCATGCCACAGCCAAAGGCCTGATACTGTGAACAATTCCCAATGGACATATGGCCTGATTCTGCTCCTTCTGACTGCCATAGGATAAGATTAAGCCTTTCTAGCCAGATTTTTACAGATATTTAGTTGCCTAAAGACACAGATAAGCAGCCAGAGGGATTTCCAAAAATACCTGGGGTCTACCTGCATCATTAAGAACCTAAATGTCTTTAAAAACCTGGTCCATAGCACTTACTCCCATGAGCAGTCTCATCAACTTAATACAGCAGCCACTCACGGTAGTACGAAACACACCAAGTCGTATTTACAGGAACAAGCCCTAGAGTCAAAGCACAAAGAAACAAGCTGGTAATTAAACTTCAGTTGTATCTGTCAAGGCTTCATGGACACCAGCGCAGAAAAGAGGAGCTTGCTTTTTTTTTCCAATTATCTTGCTGCAAGAGAAAGGCTTTCTCACGACGTGTTTTCCTTTTACATCCATTCACACGTTATTTAGCTTTTGACTTGGACACAGCAGGTAAAAGCATTTAACATCCCAAAGAAACTTGGCTGCTTGTTCAAATGGAGCTGAGAAGAAAAGGAGGTATAACAAAGTATAGTTTGGCTAAGGGTTTTATTTAAATTTTCACATTTTTAGCACTGCATTCTTCTAACATGAGAGGGGAAAATAGGAAAGAAAAGAAGTTACATTCCCCAGAGACTGCATAACATTTTCCAGGGTTGTAGCATAGTCTCTGTTGTCCTAAACTTTGCTTTTAAGAAACATGCTGATTATTTAAAAGAGAAAAGGTCATCCATAAATACTTAGCGGGGGAAGCTCACTTCGCTTATGGGTCACGGTATATCCGGAAGGGCAATTTGGTTGTATCATCCTGTGAACCCAGGATCAAGTCATCAAGGGCACTGAAACGCATGAGCACTCTTCCTTGTAGCCTCTCCAGGACCAATAAAAATTGCAGGAGTCAGAGAAGAGTTACAAGAATAATTCAAGGACTGGAATACATGCTTTTCAGTGACAGACTTAAAGGAGCTCAACCTATTTACCTTACTTTAGAGATGGTTGTGCAGTGACTTGATCATGGTCAGCGGGTATCTATGTGGTGAAAAAAATTCTGATGGCAGAACATGGTTTACACTAAGGGTAAGGCTATACTGGCGGCGATTTGCGTGATCTTCCGGGTTCGACTGAGCAGTCTGTGTAGACGCGCTCAATCGATCCGGAAATCGCCATAGCAACTCCAGCCCGAGAACTGGAGTATCGGTAAGCTGACCAGAAGGCATTTCCGGTCAGCTTACCCTAGTATGTAGCGAGGTCTTAGTAAGTCGTCGGGAGATATGCAAGGTATTTTATGTGCCTTGCGTACCTCCCGTTGACTGCTGCCGAAAAGTGTGGCAACTGTAGAGTAGGGCTAAGAGAGATGGGGGTGGCAAGATCCAATGGCTGGAAGTTACAGATAGATAAAATTCATATCAGAAATAAGGTGAAATTTTTTAACAGTGAGACTAAAAGACCACTGGAACAATTCACTGATCATTGATATTCTCCATCACTTGGATTCTTTCAGTTGAGACTGGATGTCTTACTAGGAGACATGTTCTGTTTCAACAAGAAGTTATTAGGATCGATGCTGGAATCATGGGCTGAAATTATCTGGCCGGTGTGATGCAGCAGGTCTGACTAGATGATCATGATGGCCTCTCCTGGATTTAAAAATCCATGAATCTAAGGACCAAGAGTAGAATTCACTCTTATGCAGAATGGCAGAAGTCCTGTGAGATTTAAGTGGTGCAAAGGCGCTGGCAGTCTGCACAGGATGGCATTTCAGGTCTAGAGAGTGAACTCCTTCTCAGCCTATACGGATTGTCCTTTTGGCTCAGGACCTAACTAGGAAGCTGGTTAATGCAGTGGAAGGTTGCATTACCACTGACTTGCTGTATCTGTCCTATGGCTATAAATAGAAGACTTCATCTTCCAGGGCGGTCAGTCAGCATCTTTCAACAGCACTTGATTTACGTTTGAAAAATATTAAAGTGTGTCTCACAAGCCACCAAATTAGTGCACGCACGCACACACACACACACACACACATTAGTTAAATTTGAACAGTAGAGAACCCACTGAAATTCTGTGGCGGTAAAGTCACCACTGCAATGCCAGGTATTCAGTAAAGAATCTGTTTTGTAACACTTTTCAAAAATACAAAAGAAATTGGAACAGGTGCAGAGAAGGGCTGCAAGGATGGTCTGTGGAGTGGAAAACCTGCCCTATGAGTGGAGACAAGAAGTTTGGCTTATTTAGCCTAACCAAAAGAAGGCTGAGGGGGGATATGATAGCTCTCTATAAATACATCAGAGGGATTAATATCAGGGAGAGGGAGGAATTATTTGAGTACAGCACCAATGTGGACATCAGAACAAATGGTTATAAACTGTCCATCAAGAAATTTAGGCTTGAAATTAGATGCAGGTTTCTAACCATTAGAGGAGTAAAGTTCTGGAATAACCTTCCAAGGGGAGTTGTGGGGGCAAAAACCATAACTGCTTTCAAAACTGAGCTTGATAAATTTCTGGAGGGGATGGTATGATTAGCCTATTTTGGAAATTGACTGATATTTGGCTACGGGTGGTGGATTTACAAGTGGCCTAAGAGGGGAGAGTACATGGGATGGGTTCTGAGTTATTACAGAGAATTGTTTCTTGGGTAACTGGCTGTTGAGACTTGCCCATGTGCTCAGGGTTTAACTAATCGCCATATTTGGGGTCGGGAAGGAATTTCCCCCCAGGGCTGATTGGCCTGGGCTCTGGGGGTTTTTCGCCTTCCTCTGTAGCACAGGGCATGGTTCACCTACCGGTGAATTCTCTGTATCTTAAAGTCCTTAAATCAGGTAAATAACTCAGTCATAGGTTGGTGGCCTATTGCTGGAGTGGGTGGGTGAAGTCTTGAGGCCTGCATTTTGCAGGAGGTCAGACTAGATCATCGTACTGGTCCCTTCTGACCTTAAAGTCTATGGGTGCGTCTACACTTACCAAAGTTAGTTCGAATTAGTTAATTCGAACTAACTAATTTGAACTAATTTTAGTTAGTTTGAATTAACTTAATTCGAACTAGCATGGGCCCACTGGAATTTTAGTTCGAACTATATGGCACTTGCTTAGTTCAAATTAGTCAGTTGCATTAAGCTCAATGTGCTGGTTAGTTCGAACTAATTAGTTCGAATTAAGAGTTAGCTCAAAAGGTATAATCAAATTTATTAGGTCGAATTAAGGAAGCCCTTAATTTGAACTAATAAAAGCCTAGTGTGGCCAAGGCTTAAGTTAGTTCGTATTAAGTTTCCTTAATATGAACTAACTTGCCAGTGTAGACATAGCCTATGAGTCTATGGCTATGTCTACACTTGTAAATTTAAGTCGACTTTAGGAAGTTGACGTAAGCCTAAAATCGAATTAAAAGTAGGTTTAATAAAGTCGACTTAATTTTCATTAAGTCGACTTAAGCAGCTTGCTTAAGTCGACTTAAGGAAAGTGTAGTGTAGACGCGAATTAAATTAAGTCGACTTAAGCAAGCTTAAATCAATTTAATTTCTAAGTGTAGA
>ML685818.1:1857482-1879110 GCA_007922175.1 Pelusios castaneus
GATTAATAAATCTGTTAGTCTTTAAAAGTGCCACAAGACTCTGTTGTATATAAAGAACAGTGAGTAAAGAGCAGTGATAGGATAAAAGAAGCACTATACAGCACCACAAATGTATCTTGATGAAAAACTTAGGTAAATTCTTTTGGGGTAATTTTATGCCTGTGAAGTTTCACTTTTGCGAAAGTTTTGCAAAGTGGTGTTTTGATGGCAAGATGAATTTCGGAACACTGAAATTTAAAAATTTTTGTTTAGCATCAGAGCTATTTTTGATTGAAGATGTGCCCTGTTTATGTACTTCTGAACTTTTCAAATTTTATTGCATATATTTCATGCAGTCCTCCATACCAGTGAAAATGAATCTGCTTTGGAATCTCATCCTTGTTCATACTAAGAACTCAACATTGAAGAGGAAGCCACCAGTCTTCTTAGAAATTTGACTCTGGGTCTGTTTTCTCAAAATATCTGAGGTGCTCATAGCTGAGGTTTTACTATGACCCTGTTTCTAGGCTGGTTCATGGAGGGTGAGCTAGAAGAAATGAGCATGAGTCACATTCCAAAATATCAGGACATTCCAGATCAAACCACACATAAACACACTTACACACATAAACACACTTATTTATAGGGTTTGTTGAAATATGTGCTTGATCAAAATAGATTAATATCTATACTGACACATACATCCAAGGATGGGGTTTTTTTTGTCATTAATTTTTTTTACTAAAAGGTTTTAGATAAAACCAAAGACATACAAGTCAGAACACATCGCTTCCATTAGACATTCTGCCCTAGGTACAGTCATAATACAGGCTCTGATTTCCCTTAGAAATCCTTTAACAAACAATGTGTTTCATACACCGATGACTGGAGCTGACGTGTCTAAGACAGAACATGAGCTATCCACAACAAATCATTGACATGTACACCATGGACAATAGACAAAACAAAAGGACATTACAATAAACAAGAGAAAGGCAAGACATTACCAGGCAGACAAGATACCATTGGAAGGGAGAGGCCACCGAAATTTTCAAAAGGGGATTTATTAATCATCCGATGAGACTAGTGAAATATGTCAATATGAGAGCAGCATAGGAATCAAAGGCTGTTTAGAAAAGCGCTTATAATTTCTCTGCTCCTGCTGATGTTGCATCTACTGCACCATCCAGAAACTAATGAAAACCAGAATACTTACAGGACAGCTTGTAAATAATGTTTCCTCCATCAGAGATTAATGTGCAGTTCTTTGCCCAATGGGGCAAATTCATCCCTGGCATCGCTCCATTGACTTGAGAGGAGTTACGCCAGAGAGGAATATAATCCCCGAGTCCAGTACTCTGAAAGACCTGTTATCTCCTGCCATCCAGTGGGAGTTATTCCACGCCATATGCCCCATGAAGCTCCCTCTGTCATCTATCATGTCTGTGGCGTCTAAATGCAGACTAAATCAGAGCTTTGCTAACTCGCAGCCATTCGTTTATAAAGATTCATGAGACCCATTTTGCCTGGCAGAGGTTCCCTCTCTCGTCTCCATCTAGAGAGAGAGCCAACATGTTTAAAGTGATTTAAGTGTCAGAACCATATTTAGGCACCTCAACACATGGGCTGGTTTTTGGAAACGCTGGGCGCCACCAGCTCCCATGGATGACACAGTGCAGTGAAATAGCTATGTGCCACAGACAAGGCCAGGCCTGTTCAGCTACATGACACTGGCCCTGTACTGCTGTGTGGTAATGGAGATTCTCCATTAGCCTATGCTTCCACAGCAAAAACGCCTAAGCCTGTCCTCACTGTACCTGCTGAGCTAGAGTGACAAGGATGCCGAACAGTGACAGTGGCTACGGGTTTGTTCATTTATGTGCAATTTCGCCCCTCTGCAAATGGGGAAGTATGAACTCCTGCTGGGGGATGGGAACTGAAGAGCAGGTTGTGATTTACCATCGATTTGTTGTGGATGTGATCTGTGCCTTCAGTGTCACAGTGATATGAGTATTCGTGTGCCTTGGTAGATTCCAAATGGGTGACTTTAGGCCCTGATTTTGCGCTCAAGCATGTTGGTGATCTACGCCCAAGAGTAAATTTGTGCACATGCTTAAGTAATGGCAGGATTGGGGTCTGGATACTACAACTAAGTGTGTTGTCCCACAACTGCCTATTGAAGGGTGCCAGAGGGGAAGCCATGTTAGTCTGTGCACTACAAAAACAAGAGCCCTGTGGTAATTTAAAGACTAACAAATTTCTTTGGGCATAAGCTTTTGTGGGCTGCAACCCACTTTGTGCCAGCATTGCTGCGGGGGTGGGGGGGACATGGGCCACGTTGCTGGAAGGGCTACAGGAGGAGGAGCCGCAGCTTCTAAAGCCCCTTCCTTAATCTGGCCCTGTATCCAGGTGACAAAAATAAAATTTGTGTGCCAAGCTAGCTGAGAATACACTTCTCTGCTTCTCCTTGTGGGTCTTGCCTGTGAAAGGCTCCAGGGGAAAAGAAAGAGCTCAAAGCAACGCGGCACATGGTTCTCTTTAAAGAAAACATTACATCCAATCAATAAAACAGCTTGAGGTTAGTGGCTGGGTCTCCTGTTTGTCCTTTTGGTTAGACAGTGGTAAGATGGAGTCATTGAGGGATCGCACTGTCTTGCTCCAGCGAGCTGCTTAAGTTGCTCAGGATGAGACAGAGGAGAAGAAAATTTGAAAGACTGTTTGTTTGCTTTAAAAAGCCAGTTGAATTAGCTTTGTGAAATTAGCCTTGCACAGATTGACTGTAACTGAATAAAACGAGCTACACTTGGGAACACTCTCTAATGCAAACCAGCTTCCTTCCCAGGGGCCAGACTCTGCTCTCATTCACACTGGTGCCATTGCCCTTCAAGGGAGGGCTCTCGATTTATACTGGCTTAACTGAGAGCAGAGACCGGAGTGACTCACTCCCTCCTCCTGTAGCTGGTTGGGGCGGGGGGGACAACACTCTGTATGGATCCTCTCCTACCCCAGCTCATCCCAGCAGAGTTTCATTCTTCCTGCAGAAATGGCTGTGGGGCTTGAACACAAATCTGGTAGCTACTACCCAGGGATCCACATGGAGCTGTAGAAGGGCGGGATCATCCCTGGAGAGGCCTCCACACACCCACGTTCTGTGCCTCAACATTCAGGTTTGGCAGGAGACCAAAGGGGTGTGTGTATGTGTATCTTCATGTTCACTCATGTGTGCAGGCACTTGTTTGTGTGTGTGTGTGTGATGTGCACAGGCAGTCAGGTCCAGATTTTTGTTTTTAATTTAAATGAAGACTATTATAAAATTCAAGAGTGGGATTTTCCAAGCAAGCCAGGGGATTTGGATGCCCATTTCCCATTTATTTTGAGCAGGAATTGAAGGTGGAATTTTCAAACCCACCAGTGGGAGTTAGACACCTAAATTCCTTTGAAGAGCTGGGCCCTAGTTGGTATGGAGCCTAAATCCTATTGCAAATCAATGGAATGTGTGCTCCTGATTCACTTAGGCTCATCTGAAAATCCCATTTTGAGCATCAAAAGCCCTTTTGCGTCTTTGCAAACAGTAAAAATAACTATAGCAGTGCCCAGGTGTTCCAGTTAATAAGGCAGAGTGCCTTCTTCTGCTTTAGTTTAATCCACTTTGGACATTCTTGTTATGGAATAAGAGCCTTCACATGGGGCCTATTCCAGAATACATTCACACCCTACCACAGTGGTCTTCAACCTTATTTGGATCAGCGCCCAGTTTTCCAATATTTTCACATTTGCAGTAAGTTTACTCCCCACCTACATAAATTGTTACTTTTTATAAATTGCCACTGTCGTTAAATTAATTGTTACGGTCGTACTGTTAATCGTTAATTATAATTTTCAATTTATTTAAATTTTAAACTCAGATATTTTAAATAGGATATCAAATAAATTTCATTCAAACAAAATGTATTCATTCATTATTCATACAAACATTTTATAAATTACAGCTGGATGAGCATGGCCATTATCTCCTTCCTTCGTTTTTGTAGCGCCCACCAAAAATCACAAAACACCCATTAGTGAGCGGTATCGCCCAGGTTAAAGACCACTGCCCTACCACCATCTGAATTAACTTTCAAGTTTAGACAAGTCTAAGCCTTTTCTGCATTTTCTAATGGACTAACCTACCCCACCAACTTCTTCTCCTCCATTGCTTGGTTTCCAGAATCTTATACCATAACAGCCAGCACAGGCTCCATGAACCAACCACTGTCTTCAGCTTGCTTCTGACATGCAGAGACGAGTGTTGAGTCTCAAATATCAAGCACATTGATTCAGAACAAAGAATTGTCCTGTAAAATCTGTCAATGGCTGTGCAAATGGATATTTAGAGCTGGGCTTTGAAGCACAGAAGAAATATATATTCACTTTTCCATGTCCATTGAAAGTAGGAGAAGGAGTAATGAGCTAAATCTGCAGCAGAGGAGATTCAGGATAGATATTAGGAAAAAAAATTGTAATGATAAGAGTCGTAAGCTCTGGAATAGGTTACCAAGAGAAATCCTCATCACTGGAAGGTTTTAAGTACAGGTTGGACAAAGAGCTGTCAGGGTTTGTCTAAATATACCTTTTCCTGTCTCAGCAATGTGGGCTGGATTTGATGACCTCTGAAGGTCCCTTCCTGCCTGACATTTTTATTATTCTATTAATCTAAATGCCATTGATTAAATAATACTTGACTTTTCATCTGGAGATCTCAAAGAGCTATACAAAGAAAAATTGAGCTAGAGAAACGGAGTCACACAGAGGTGAAGTGATGTGTCATGGTCAAATGAATGACACTAAGATAGAGGTCTCCTGGCTCCCAGTCCAGTGCCGTAAATACTGGACCATGTTGCCCCCCAATTAAATAATGAGCAAATTTAGTTACGCAATGTTACTTCCTTCTACAGCACCCACAATACATTTGCTATCGGTTATTCTGAAGGATTTATAAAAATTTGGGATCTAGTCTGTAAATAGTCTGTTCCGCTAGTATTGTATTAGTATGGCATCACATGCGTTCAGTCACAATAGGATCACATCTGTTAGAGTCACATCATATTTAACAGTATGTAAGAAAGGGTGGACATTGAACAGAATGACGATGAGGTCATCATTCATCAAGCAAGAGAGGCAGAAACAAACCTCTGGGTCGACTTAACTCTCTGCATAATGTTTTGACTTTTTCCTCCATCAGAGACTTGTTCCCCTGCTCCAAAGAACATGACTAGCCCCAACTGTTGATGAAAGAGCAGATGTGGGAAGAAACATTTTTGCGTTCGTCTTGCCTTTCAACCAGCAAACCAGCATATTAGTATACATAGCAGTAAATTTTAGTCTCATGATGTTTTTATTAAAAACTTCAGTGAATACATTTTCTTACATGCTAATCTAAAATGCCAGCTGCTTCTTTCTGTCTTGCAATTCTCTTTTGTTTGATTTTTCCCATCAGTTCTATTATAGAACTATTTGTTATGTGTATTATGGTAGTGCCTAGGGACCCCAATCATGGATCAGAGCCGCGTTATGCCAAGTGCTATATAAACACAGAGCAAAGAGACAACCCCTGCTAACAATCTTACTGCCTTGAAATGATCTCTCTTTGTTACATCTTAATTCTGAAAATTCAGAGGTATGATCAACAAAATAAGATTTAAAAAAATAAAATAAAGACCTTTGGAATCATTTTCCAGTTCTCTTGTTCTGGATTACAGTCTATAAAGGCCTTATTCAATCCTCGTTGAATTTAATAGGAGTCTTTTAATTGACCTCAGTGAGCTTTGGACCATAAGAGTTACATTTGTAGCCCAGTCTCTGCTTTTCCATGTGTGCCCTTTTCACATGCAAATGTTGTTTCTGTGCGGAAATGCAGCAAAGAGCCGCATGCACAAAACAAAAGTTACTTTTTAACTCCTGCCCCCCAAATCAATGCAGCAAACTCATTGGAATTAAGTCAGGGTTACAATAATGTGTATGTGCTTAAGACCCTAAATCGTACTTCTGCTAGGTCAATGGATGTCAGAGCTGCAGAAAGATGCTGTCCAAGCCTGTTATTTGCACTGTTCATTCTGTTCTGATTGTGGAGACAGTTTGATTGTTCTCATTCCTCACACAAAAGGACCCTTTCAAATTCAAATGCCTTTTGTTAAATATTGTTTGCAGTGTTTGCTGTTGCGTTGATCCCAGAATATTAGAGACAAAGTGAATGATCTAATATTTTTTATTGGACCAGCTTCTGTTGATGAGAGACACGCTTTAATGCTTACACAGAGCTCTTCTTCAGGTCCATTCTCATTGATGACAATAAAAGAATAATCAAAAAGAAAGTCAAGTCTGTAGACGTACAAATACTAGAACCCTTTGAGTGATGTACCGTAATTGTGCAATGCTTACATAATACAGTAGCCTAGAATATCTCCCTGAATAACCCTATAGAAGTTAGAAGATTAGGGTTGGGAGAGACCTCAGGAAGTCATTTAATTCAATCCCTGCTCAAAGCATGACCAACCCCAATGAAGTCATCCATAATATGCGTGACATGGAAAGATAAGAGCTCCATTCAGCAGCTGCTTTCTTTACCTTCCATTTAGCACAGAAAGCAGAACTTCCTCTCTTCCTTTGATAGTTGTTTGTACATCCTAAGTCTCAGGAGCAGGCCCCTTCAGGTTATGAATCTCATAACCATGACTAGGGACATGTGTTCTCAAGGGAAAAAGGAAAGCTACTCTCTCTAACACTGGAGATTTCTAGGTATATAGTCTCTGCAGATCCATCTTCACCTAACCACCTTCCTGCTTCTTTAACAGATTTTCAGTAGTGAAAGAAGCCTTAATGGTGACTGCTTTTAAAATGGGTCCCAAACTCGCAACATCAAGTCATGCACTGCCAAGTGGGAGGCAACATACTCTGAGAATTTCAGCTACAGAACAGATTCCTTTCTGATTGTCCTATCAGGACAGATGGGGGTCAGGGGAAAAGAGCTCTCCTAAGCACCTGCCCTACTCAGATCTGTGGCTATATGATATTATTGGGTGCCTTCTGTCAGCTTCTGTCCATGATCCCCATCAGGGGGAAACTACATGAATGGCTCTCTCAGCCTTCATATGTCACATGGAGAACCTCAGGTCAATTCTGAGTCCCCCTAGAGTTATCATACATGTAGGTTCTCCCGGACATTTCTTCTTTTTGGATCTTTTTGCCCTCTCTGTCTGGGTGGATTTTTCAAATAAGAAGAAACGTCCAGATTTCTGAACAGCAGACGATGCACCAAGAAAGAGCCGACTCCGCATCCTGCTTGGTCCCTCTGCTGTAGTCACAGCTGGTGGATCTAGCCCACACAGGCCCCAGCTCCCAGCCCAGAGGAGCGGGAGAAGCAGGGAAGCCCTGATTGAGAGCTGTTGCTGCATCCAGGGCCTGTGTTCGCCACCTGTCACTATGACAGAGAGTGACACTGCCCTCAACCTTGAGAGTGAGGCCACAGTACCCCTTCCCACAACCCCCCGGTACCCTCTCCAGTACATATATCCCCTCCAGCATCCTACGCAACAAGTAGCATAGCGCTGATTCGACGGGAAGGTATTGCCCATTACACAGTGCTGTGGGGACTCTGCGGTGAGTAGGTGTTAGGCAGACAAAGGGAGATACGCAAGTTATTTTAAGTAACTTACATATCTCCCTTCGACTTCTGCCGAAATCCCCTCGCAGTGTAGACCAGCCCACAGTTGCTTGCAATTTAGCCAAAGGTATGATACTAAGTTGTTTTATGTTAATAAATGGGGTCAAATAAAAATGGTCTAAGATTCTGCGCCTAGATGTTTGGCAGAGCGAGGGCAGCCTCGGATGTGTCGGGAGAGGAGGAAGAACTAAGTTACTTTTGATTTAGATTTTAAAAAGCATACTCTCCCTCTACCACAGGGAAGAGCAAATTTAACTTCTCAGCTGAGGAGCCCCACATAGTTTCTCTACCTGAAACGAATCTCAGATATTAGCACAAGAAATTAATGGGGGAAGTTATGGTAATTCCAGGTATCACTAGTAGCTAATCTGCAGGGCCTAAACTTCATGGCAACCACAACAAACCATTAACTGTAATAACAACAGATGCAAAAAAAGACTTACATAAAACCTGCACCAAAGATCAGACTCCCACGTCCTTAGAATTGTAATTTGAAATAGCCATCGATTTATTGGTGGGCAATGAAACCTAAATGGAAGACATGTAAACAATACACTGCAGCACAATTCAGGAAATATCGTATCAAGATTTAGATATTACTTGGGAATGGATGATGGTAGCAGCCTCTTGGAAGCAGTAGAGGTTTTCCAGGCATCATTGGTAGGGGACCATGTGGGAGGAGAGCTCCTATTGTTATACGCTTTGTGTACAGAGGGTGCGGAGAGGATGAGAGCTCAGATTCCCATTTTTAAACGCTTTGGGGGTTCTCAGAGGAAGTCAGGTTCCATTTAAAATATTTTCCAAGCTCATTGGCAATATTAATGCTTTTTCATTTAGCTCCTCCCTACCTCTCTCTACTTTCTTGATGGGCTTCACACTTCTTGATCATCTCAAGGCCACCACTGATCTTTATGCCATTACCTCGTGGGGCTGTGAGTTCATCCAGGATCAGAAAGGAAACTGATTTAAAGCCTGGGCTTCAACCCAAGTTGGCCCATCTACACTGCTATTTTTAGCCCTTCAGTACAAGTCTGAATCAGTTGACCCAGGCTCTGAGGCTCACTGCAGTGGGTCTCTTTTTCCAGTGTGGACATACCCTAAGAGAAACAAACAAGGAGTCCTGTGGCACTTTTAAAGACTAACAAAGGCTATGTCTACTCTGGCAATTTAAGTCGACTTAAGGAGGCTTAAGTCAACATAAATTAAGCCACGTCCACACTAAGCTTTCATTAAGTCAACTTAAGAAATTCCTTAAGTCAACTTAATAAAAGTTTAAGTTGACTTTATAGCTACCACTCATTAGGTTGACTTAACCCTTAAATTGACTCCTTAAGTCGACTTAAGGATGGTGTGGACGTGGAGTAACCCTTAAGTCGACTTTATTAAGTCAACTTAAGGGTGGTTAGATCGACTTAACAAAGTGGACTAAGTCGACTTAAAGCTAAGTAGACTTAGTCCACTTTGTTAAGTCGACTTTAATAAGGTCAACTTTAAGTCGACTTAAAGTCGACCTAACAAAGTTGACCTAACTTTTTCTAGTGTAGACATAGCCAAAGAGTTTATATAGTGGGGACAAACCAAGGATGGGAATACTTTCAGTGCATTTATTATTGTAGCTTTTGACAATTAGCTGGGCAGGACTCAGATTTATCATTCTGCAGGAAATTGTGAGATTTTAAAAAATAAAGTAATAATGACAATAATAACAACAATTCCCATGAAACTAAATTAAAGAAAAAAACCATTTCAGGAGGGGCGTCGCTTGCCCCCGGTTTCTGGATGGGCCCCTGAGTTTGCAGGATGGGCCGTCCAAAGGCAGCTTCCAGTCATGTGACCAGAAGTTGCCTGAGATGCTCCAGTGTCTAGGTAGCAATTAGCAAGTGGAACTGAGGGACGGGGAGAGGCAGCGAGATGAAGCCTGCCCACCACAGTGCCCGGCAGCAGCATGAACTTTTCTGCTGCAGCTATGGGTGCCAGCCAGCAGCTGTTGGCCATAACCAGCTGCTGGGCGGCCCTGGGCGGCAAACCTCACACTGCTGCCAAGCGCTGCAGTGGGCAGGCTTCATCTCCAAGTAGGTGGGTCCCGGTCCACCTGGGCCCATCCGTGGCTTCACCCGTGGATTCAGGTCAATTTAAATATTTCGTTCTGATCAAATTGAAACATCTTGCTCCAGTTTGGACCTTTTACAACTTTTTAAAAAGATTATATAATAAACAATTTTATTTAAAATATGTTATTTCAAAATGCAAAACCAGAACTTTCATTCTGAAACTGCTGAAATAGGACATGGTTTTTTTTCAAAATGCTATTTGATTTGTTTTTTCCAATTTTTTTGTTTTTTGTTTTTGAAACTGATGCATTTTTCTAAATATTTTGATTGGATGAAATGGCATTTTTGTAGGGAACAAAAAATCAAGAAAAAAATTCTGACCAGCTCTGCTGGCCGTGCTGTGGCCAAATTGTAGCTTAATTACACACTCTGCCTAATAGAAAATCCCTTTGTAATTTCAACTGAATTTGATTTTTCCAATGTCCTGTCCTAACAGATCCTGTTTAACGTTTGTGAAGGCAGCAGGAATAAGACATTCAGAATTTGGTCCCTTCCATCAGAACTTTTAAATGTTTCTCCGGCATTAGGGGACAAGCATCGTGTTTTAATGATGGCAGCTCTTTTCCCACTGCTCAGCATCTGGTATGTGATCTGTTATACCTCCAAGTCATTATGCTTGTAATGCTTATTGGAAAAATCAATCTTTAACTTTAAGACTTTACACAGGAAATATTAAAGTAAATTAGAACCTATACTTCCATTTTCAAATTTCCTTTTGACCTCAGACTGTTTAGTTCTTTTATTACATATATGTCCCATTTTGCATAACTGACCCTTCCCCCCCAAAAAAACCCCCCCCTGGAAATATGATTCTCCTGGCTAGCTTCTTTATTATCTCAAACAGGTATAAGCAGCTAAGGGGCTGTTGACATGCACTTTCAATATTGCTACTAAAACTCCACCAAACTTGTGCAAAATTTATATAAAAATGTCAACTCATTTAAAAAATATGTAATGTTTAATGGGGAAAGGCCAAGCAGTGCTTTTCTGGCCACCTACATTTTAGAAGGTATTGGCTGGTATCAAAGTAATATATACATACATATTTTAAGAAACCACACATTTTCTGGGCCAGAATCCAAAGGCACATAAAATAGTTTAGTCAGTTAGGACTGGACGAAGAGGTAGAGGGAAAACAGAACATTCTTGGAACATTTGGGTGCATCCGAATCTCCTTCCAAACCTAATATGAATGAGGGCCATTAATTTTATTTTTATTTTCATGGGTGAAAGTTAGTGCTTATGAAAATGAAGGACTCACAGCCCTCACTATTCAAGTCCTCAGCCACTCTTGAGCACAGACTGACATTCAGTGATTAAAAAATGTGAGGGTAGTTCTTGTTGCGAGAATAGAAGCCACCTCTTAAGAACAAGTCCCTTAAGGACTAGAATGAAATCCACAGAAACATTTCCCGTTCTCATCTACAAGGGTCAACTCCCCCCGCACCCTCAAAATCACATACTCCAGAGTTACATTCATTCCCCAAATCCCATGTAGGCATTCATGTCAATGGGAAATGTTCTCTTCTGATAAATTCTCCCCTCCTCCCCCCCACCCCGCCCCGCCCCATCTTTACATTGTTCTCATAGTCAATGGTCAAATTCTGCCCTATCTCATCCTGATAACTCTTTCTGATGTCAAGTGAATTGCCAGAGTGTAACTGGGGACAGAAGCAGAGGAATGGGAGCCAGGATGCTCTTTATGAGCCCAGTCCCACACGACTGAAATGAATGCATTTTTTTCTACTGACTGTAGAACCAGGATCAAGACTTAAGTAACTCAACTTTTCAGAGCCTCAGTTTACACTTCTGTAAAATGGGAGTGATAATATTTGACGCTTCCACTGAGATAAGTTTAACTAATGATTGCAAAGCATGTTTATAATAATAATAATAATAATTAATAAATTAATAATTAGATTATTCCCTTTAATATCATTAGAAGTGCAATGACCTTAACAATGCAACAAGGTCATCAGAGTCACTTGACTTAATGCTACGTTTAAAACACAACTAAAAATTAATTGTGCCTGTGTCTTTACGATTGCCAAAGAGGCGAGCTCATGACATTAAAATACAGAGTTACGAGGAAATAAGATCCCTTTTTAAAAGAGAGATTTTTCTTGTATTTTGGGACCACGGTCATAAGGAATAGTCCTGCCTCTCTTTCATAATAAAACACTCAAGCTATCATAATAAACACTCAAAAACAAAACCACATGCTACAACGAAACAAGTCAACCATTGCAGGCATCTACTGGTGGGGAAGCGCTCTGTGCAGTAGGCCAGATCTACTGATATGACTTCATGCTAAAACGGGCTAACCTTTCACAGGGATCATGAAACCATCTGTTGGAGAACACAGACCTTTTAAAAAAAATCATCTGTCTGGGACTTGTCAGCCCTACAGAGTGAAGTTCTCCATTTGCCCACAGAATGTGTAACTACAGCATGAGAGGGAGTAACCCAAGCTTCCCCCAAGACTGCCCTGCCTCTGTTGCTTAACCCCAGGCGACAGGGCCATGGCAGTTCTGTGTTCTCACAACAGAAGGATGGCTTGTTGAGTTGCAGACAGGAAAATCCTGCATGATGGATTTGCTAAGCAGGGGCCTACAATTTCCATCAGCCCCGTCCCTCCTGCATTTCCCTGTCCTCCACCTGGTAAAGGGACAGGTCCTTGGGGTGGGGCTCACTCACCAACCAGGTCACGTGAAGTTCATACCCCTCTGGGGTATAGAAAACAAATCTAAAATGAAACTGAATAATTCTTCTGTCCCCTTGGGCGACTGGTGTCTTCTCTCTCTACAGACAATGCCTGTCTCAGGGCTCCCTCCCCCAGGAGCCTACTCTAGAGCCCATCTCCTCCGCAGTCTCTCTCGCAGTCTGCCCAGGGCTTACCACAGGGATCAACGTCATCCCTGTGGCCTTCCTCCATCTACCTACATCAGCTTCCTGCCTATCTCCTCTCTCTAGAGGTCCCCGTACCTACACATAAGGCCTGGCTGCCTGGAAGCCAGAAGCTGAAGGAACTGAAGTGGTGGCCCCATGGCAAGCAGAGAGCTGGAAAGAAGCCGGAGGCAGGAATGGATACAGAGCTGCAAGTGGAACAGGCTGTGAGGGCTGTACCCAGGTGCAGAGTGGAGTGGGACTTACAGGGAAGCAGCAGCAGCTGGCCAGAGAGCCAGTGTGGAAGGGACCCAATGAGAGACGCTAATTGAGCCTGGCCTAGAAACCTGCAAGCACCTCTTTGCTGAACTAGAGATTGCAGTAACGAGGCCAGGGCGCCGCAGGCAGGAGGCTCGAAGAGGACGGCCCTACGGACCCAAGCATTTGCTGCTATTAGCTCACTTTGGACTGTAACTGTTTAGCCCCATGTCTGAGTGATTGCTGGGACACACCAGAATTAGCACCTTCAGCGCTTGCCTCACAATCGCGGCACAATTATTGGGGTTACTCTGTACCTCTACTGGCACCATAGGGGGATTGAGGTACAAAGTAACCCCAATAATTGCACCTGGCATCTCACTCTTTATGCAAAAACGAGGGTGATGTCACAATCAAATGCACTAGGAAGGTTACAATTGGCCAGTGACTGAAATGTCTGAACTACTGGCTATGTCTACACTTGTTAATTTAGGTCGACTTAGCTAAGTCGACTTAACAAAGTTGACTTTGTCGACTTTATTAAGTTGACTTAGCATGTCCACACCTAAATTTGAAGTCGACTTAGGGGGGACCCTACAAAGTCAACCTAGAGTGTACACACTGGATGCCTAGGTCAACTTCTAGGGGCTAGGTGGACCTGGGACAGGTCCACGGTGGCAGGGGTGTACCACTTGCCAAGTGCCAGGGGGCTCAGCCTTTGCCAGGTACAATGGGGCAAAGGGGGACAGAGACCCTGGCAGGGCATAGGGGCAGGGTGGGCAGGGCTCTGCCCTGCCCTTTGGGGGGGCATGCCAGGGTCTCCCTATGCCAGCCCCCCTGGCAGGGAGGGCAGTGGGGAAGTCCTGGAGTCTCCTATGTTGACTTACAGTCAATTTAGGAGTACTCCACATCTACACTGGCTTAAGTAGACTTTAGAAAGTCGACTTAAGCAGAAAGTCGACTTAAAATGAGGTTTAGTAAAGTCGACTTAAATTTTCCTTAAGTCGACTTAAGTAAAGTGTAGTGTAGATGCAGAGTCTTAATTAAGCTTAAGTCGACTTAATTTACAAGTGTAGACACACCCACTGAGTGGAACCAGAACATGGGCTGGACATTGGGCCCTATCCACAAAGCCCAAGTCGGGCTCCAAGCCTCTCTACATTTCCTGGCTCACATGCTGATTTAACCCGTTGCAGAGACAGATGCCTGCTGCAGGGTATCGAGATCTAAACTTTCCTAGAGTTTGGGGCTTTTGGTTTGGAGCAACTTCAGCATGTGCAGTGAAACCCTTCTAAGCCTTGAAGTAGGAACACTTGCAAGAGAATAAAATTTTAGGGGAATAAAATTCCAAAGGATAGAATGACAAGATAAAAAAAGTAACAAACCCAAAACAAAACAAAAGAGCTGGGGTGGAAAAAAGCTACATGAAAGCCATCACACTTTAACAATGAGCTTTTCCTGGGGAAAGACCACTACAAATGGTACTAGGAACTGGTTAAAAACAAGTACATAGATTAGTTTCCTTTGAGACCGAATCCTGCTAAATCACACTTGCACTTACGTCTACAATGCAAAATGGAAGAAACATTGGTGCTATACCACCCTTGTGCATACCTAAGGAAACCAGTTTAGAGGTTTTTAGGTTAATAGATCATCTCATCTGACCTCTATAGCATACGGCATAGAATTTCCAGTTACTCAGGCTATGTACACACTACCATTTTTAACGCGCAATAATCCTCTTCCGCATTAATTCTCCCGTGGCTGTTGTTGCGCGAGATCGCGTACACACTATGCTTGCTCTAACGGAACAAAGCCCCCCCCCTTCTGAGCGCAGTCCTCCAGGAAAGCGAAGGGGATTGTGGGTACGTATCCCAGAGTCCCCAGTATCATCTCCCGTGGTGCATTCCGCTACTGACGCTACCCAGCGGTTGCCAATAGCAACGAGCGCGAATTTCAAATTGAAGCAACCTTCTTCTCGGCACTGCCTTTTCAGAATCGACATGGATTCAGCTGTGATCTTGAATGCTGCCTTCAGCATTGTGAACACAGCCCAGATTCTGTTGCGGTTTGCCTTTGGCTATGATTCGGAGCATGACACGGATGACTCGGTCTCGGATGATGACAGCATTGAAAACCAAACGGACATTCTGATCAGTTTCGCGGACCAGCAACACAGCCTGAACCGCCGTGTTTGGTCCCGGCAGACGAGCACAGACTGGTGGGAACGAATCGTCCTTCAGCTGTGGGATGATGATCAGTGGCAACAGAACTTTAGAATGCGGAAAGCCACATTTATGGAGCTATGCCAGGAGCTTGCCCCTGCCCTTCGATGCAAGGACACGAGGATGAGACCCGCCATGACCGTGGAGAAGCGTGTGGCTATCGCACTTTGGAAACTGGCGACTCCAGACTGCTACCGCTCGGTCGCAAACCAGTTTGGGGTTGGACGCTCGACCGTTGGAGTGGCACTGTCACAAGTATGCAGAGCCATCAACCGTATTCTGCTCAGGAGGATGGTGACCCCGGGAAACGTGAGGGAGATCATCGCAGGATTTAATGAGTTGGGCTTCCCGAACTGTGGGGGTGCAATAGATGGGACTCACATCCCTATTCTCGCTCCCGACCACCTTGCCTCTGAATACATCAACAGGAAAGGATACTTTTCGATGGTTCTACAGGCACTGGTGGACCACCGTGGTCGCTTTATGGACATTAATGCTGGCTGGTCTGGAAAGGTGCACGATGCACGCATCTTTAGAAACTCTGGACTATTCAGAAGGCTACATGCTGGCACATTTTTTCCAGACGAGAAAATAATTGTGGGCGGTGTAGAGATGCCAGTGGTGATACTTGGGGACCCCGCCTACCCACTGATGCCATGGCTCATGAAGCCGTACACCGGGAAGTTGGATCCTGACAAGGAGCGTTTCAATTACCGGTTAAGTAGATGCAGAATGGTTGTGGAGTGTGCCTTTGGCCGTTTAAAAGCGCGCTGGAGAGCGCTGTATGGCAGGCTAGATCTCCACGAGGACAGGATCCCATTAGTTATTTCGGCTTGCTGTGTTCTTCACAATATATGTGAAAGCCGGGGGGAGAGATTCAGGAACTCTTGGACCACTGAGGCACAACGTCTGGAAAATGCCTACCAGCAACCAGACACGAGGGGTATCCGGGGGGCGCAGCTAAGGGCAGTTCGCATAAGGGATGCGTTAAAAACCCATTTTAGTACTGTTGGTTAAAATTGTACCTTTGAATATAGTTACTAACCATTTCCTATATGTTTCAACTGTTAAAAATTAAGCTTTAGAAATTTTGTGTTTTTCCCCTGTAAACATTCATTGAATCAAAAACCGTTAATGTTAAATTAATGAAACAAATAAAGAAAGTCTGATTAAGTTTAACAAGGATTCAACTTTATTTAATTAACATTGATCAAAACTCGGGTTTGAGGGGAGTAGGGACTAAAGGTGGGTGTAGGTGCGGGACTCAACTACATATGTTGGGGGAGGGGTTCTGTTAGGGTTACACCATGGATGTCCATGGTGGTCTAAAAACTGTCTGGGGGGGGAATGTGGCGTGGATGCACTGAAAGGCATATGAGGCTGATGATGGGGGGTGCGAGCCTGTAGCAGACCGACCATGGTCTTGAGGAGGTTGGTCTGCTCCTGCATGATGCCTATCAGGGCATCCTTCTGCTGCTCTCTCCTCGCACTGCTCTGTCTCCTGTCCTGCCTGCACTGCCTCCTCCATTGCCTTGTCTCCCTCGCAGAAGCCTCATGGAACTGCATGAGCTCCTGGAAGACGTCTTCCTTGCTCCTGCGAGGCCTCCGCCTTATCCTCCTCAGACGCTCAGCTGCAGCTGTAGACTGTCCACCGAAGGTCATTCCTGTTCAGATATGAAAAATGTAGAATGCCGCTATTGTTCTCGCCACGGTCAGGAGCAAATGATGTTGTTCTCCCCACACATTCCTTCAATACACAAGAGGGGACCTATGGGGGGGCGGTAACAGATTTCCCAAAGCTTGGTACGGGTTGCAGAGCTAGTACAACGGAGAGTTGACTATTGCCACACCAAGTTCTGATCCCGTGCCCGAGATGGCTGAAATAGAGGCAGATCTCACACTGCTTAGAGTGCCTCTGCAAGCGAGAATGCATCTCCTTCATGTTGCCGACTTCAAGCCGGGACCTTACGCTGCAGGACTGTGCGCAGCAATGTTGCCCGCAGGAGTGCTTGCGAGTCTGAAAGGAAGAGTGTCCCTGAATGGTGGAGTGCAAAGGAATGCTCTACCATGTAATCTCAAGAGAAGACTCTGGAAATATTTGGATGACGCGTTCAGTGAGTTGAAAGGGAACGACTACTTGGAAATCGAGGCATACATCGATGACCTTTTTAAGTAATGCTAGTAACACCTTTACAGTTCTGTAAGGAACAGAACTGAGGACACCGAAAACAAAAACCCCTTGCAAAAAAACCATGTCTACGCTGAGCTGTAGCACCTAGAATAGAGGACATTGCGAACGGGACTTACCAGAGCTGCCTTCTGATGATTCCTGGGTAGGCGTGGAGAAGGAATCAGTGGAGCTTGTTTCTGGCTGGGTGGAAAATAACTCCTGGCTCCCCGGGTCAGTGGCTCCGTTCTCTCCGTCCTCGTAGTCTTCTTCTTCTGATTCCTCGTCCACAATTGCCTCGTCGCCTTCTGCTTCCTTCTCTGTTTGGGGTGCAGTCTCCGAGGTGTCTACCGTGCAGTTCGGGGTGGTTGTGGGATCGCCGCCCAGGATCGCCTCCAGCTCCTTATAGTACTTGCACGTTGCTGGCGCGGAGCCAGAGCGCCGGTTAGCCTCTCTGGCTCTGTGAAATGTTATCCGCAGCTCCTTCACCTTTGCCCGGCACTGCAGGGTGTCTCGCTCGTACCCCTTTTCGGTCATGGCTTTGGATATTTGACCGAAAATGTCAAAATTCCTCCGGCTGCCACGTAACTGTGACTGCACGGCGGACTCTCCCCAGATGCCGATCAAGTCCATCACCTCTGCTGCTGTCCAGGCTGGAGCTCGTTTGCTGCGGCGCGACGACATTGCGAGCGAAGCACACAGAGGCAGCAGCACCGAACAGCGAGGCAGAAGGGAGAGTGGTGAATTCAAAAATTCGCGGGACAGAAGAGGAGGTCGGGAAAAATGACGTCACGACGATAGAGTACAGGCGGAAGTGCAGAAGGGATGGAATTTGAATTGTGGGCCATTTCCGTTATATTCACATTGCGCGATAAGCGTACACACACTGGCAATCGCGCAACAACTATTCCGCGTTAGCAGCAACCACGCTCGTTTAGGTGGTTTACATTTTGCGCAAAAAGAAGGGACTTAACGCGGAATAACTGTAAGTTGTGTGTGTACGCTCTGTTTGTTATTGCGCATTAAAGGGCTTTATCGCGCAATAACTTTGTAGTGTGTACAAGGCCTCAGATACTGAGCACAAGACCACCTTCATACAGATCTCAATGAGCAGTGAAGTACATCCTGAATGATAAAACAATCTCCCCATGTGCTTAGATATACAACTTTAACATGATTTTTTCTTGGAATATTATATCTCTCATCCCTTTGCCATCTCTCCAAGGTTATGTCTGTACTAGAAAAGTTAAGTTGACTTTGTTAAGCTGACTTAATAAGGTCGACTTTAAGTCAACTTAAAGTTGACCTTATTAAGTCGGCTTAACAAAGTCGACTTAACTTTTCTAGTGTAGACATAGCCCGTTGTCGACCTTATTAAGTCTACTTAACACTTTAAGTCGACTTAATAAGGTCAATTTAGGCGCTAATCCCTGTCCACACTGGCCTTAAGTCGATTTAAGGAGTTGACTTAAGGCTTAAGTCGACCTAAAAGGAGGTAGTATTAAGTCGACTTAAGCCTTCCTTAAATCAACTTAAGGAAATGCTTGACTCGACTTAATAAAAGCCCAGTGTGGACGTGGCTTTGTTTAGGTTGACTTAAGCCCCCTTAAGTCGACCTATGTTGCCAGTGTAGACGCACCCCAAGTCTCTTCTCTCCCCACATATCATACTTGTTGTAAACCTCTTTTTTCCTTTACTCTCTGATCTCTCTCTCAGGGATTTAAGTATGTTTGGCTCTTGAATTTGAAATAGTCTTAAATTCTAGGATTCTCAGTGAAAAGAGACTGATGCCCACCCATTTGTGTGTGTGTTTGTCTACTACAGCAGACATAGCAATAAACACCTTTTACACCCACTGTCTTCATTATACTCTTGATATCAAGAGGGAAAACAAAGTTCCTAATACAGAAGTAATTGAGTAAGCACAATTACGAAGTCTAATCACTATCGTCAAACACAGACATCTCCATTGGGTTGGACGTCTGCACCGGATGGTCAATGGATGCATTCCAAAGGATCTCCTTTATGGAGAACTTGTAGATGTCCCAAGGCTAAGCCTAAGCCAGGGGTTCTCAGACTTTTTTACTGGGGCCCTTTTTGAAAATATTTCAGGTTCTAATGACTGCCCACAAAAGTGACAACACCCCATACCATGCCACCCTTCTTCTGCACTACTGCTGTTGGCAGCATGGTCTTCAGAGTTGGGCATCCAGCCAGCAGCTCCTTTTCTTACACCCCCCCTACAATAGTCTTGAGACCCCTTATAAGGGTTCTCTGTCACTGCCCTTCTGCTTCAGCCACCCTCTCTGTCATAAATGACTCCCAGACCCTCTTGTTCAGCAACGCATTGCAGATTATTTACAGTGTGCAATCCTACCACCCTCTTATTACTTACATTTTGGCTAGCTGTCTCAGGAGCTCCTGCTCCCCTTCCACTCCCTGGCTTCTCCTTCTTCCCACTTCCTTTCCCTGAGCCTGTTTATAGCCCCTGGTGACTCAGGTGCACAACTGTTTCCCTTGTCCCCCCAGCTCCAGTGTATCGCTCTCAATTTGGGCTAGTCAATGTGACAGAGGGCTGGCTAAGGGATTACTGCCCACCACTCTATTATGACCCCTTTTGGGTCAGGACCCCCACTTTGAGAGATGTTGACCTAAGCTCAGTTCAGTGACATTTGCAACGAAGGTTTGAAAACTTGCCAGACGCAGGTGGCAACAGACCCCCATGGGGGCTGTGCTGCACCTGAGTCTCACAGAGGCTGAAGAGAGGTGGCTGAAAGAAAGGAGAGTGAAGAGGAAAGAGCAGCACGCTTCGAGCACTGCTGATCCCTAGCTTCATCTTCTGGCCCCGTGTTTTCCACCACGTCATTTGCGGCAAGGACCATCACTTCCGGACTGCATCCTTACCCTTCACAGATTTCACTGATGCTTGGGATCCCACTGCAAGTTCTTTAAGTTTGGCCTGCTTTTATCAAATAATATTCTCAGTTAGAAACCCTGCAGGCCCCAGTTTATGGGCAGGTCTCTCCCAAGAGCCTCCAATCCACCAGTGACCAGTGAAAGAGAAGTGGCATAAATGGAGCTGATTTTACTGGTTCCACTCCATATAGCGCCTGGAGAACAGCTGGAAATAATGTAGGAAAAGCAGCAAGCTCATGTTAGCTTTCCATTGAAGCTGTGGCATTAAAGCCCAGGAGCCTTTGATGGCGATATCATCACTGAGCCTTTGCAGCTTTGTAAAAATATAATGAAATTGGAATGAAGCTATAGCTCATACTCAGGGTTGATATTCAGCTCATTAAGCCAGTGTGGATTAAGGCTAAATGGGTCCCAGATCGATGAAAATACTTCTACCAAAAGGAAAACTTCATGGGCCTTCCAGGATTTTCTCCCTCCCCCAGGGCATGCAGTCTCTCCAAGACCCTGCTGTATGGACTCTCAGCTTCCACTCATAAGTGTTGAACATAGAGCGGAACAGCCCAGCCTGTCAGGAAGCAATCACTATACAGTACACTGTATGTTCCCCGGTTCGGCTTACTGCTTCATCTGGGCTCCCACCTACTCGACCATGTGGTCTGGATCTCAAGAATCCAAAGGGTCTGTTTTACTCTACACATCTTTAAGCACCACAAAAGTCCAGTACACTTCTATAGAGCAATGCATTATATATTATGTAGAGCGAGACAGCAATGCATTATATAATATATATGATATAATCAGTGCTTTTTTTCTGCCGGAACGCACCGGAACGGCGTTCCGGCACCTTTTTTTCCCCGCCGGTGCTCCCTCCCAGCTGTGCAGGCTGGGCCGGGCTGGGCCGGGCTGGGGAGATTTAAATCTCCCGCCCTGAGCATGCGCAGTTACAGCGTGCTCAGGGTGGGAGCGGACTGGCCGGCAAGCAGCTCTGCCGGCCGTCACTGTGGTTCCCAGCCTCCGGCCAGGTAAGGGGGCTGGAGGGAGGCCTGGAGAGGGGTGGGGGGACAAGGAGACGGGCCAGGTTAGAGGGGTGGGGGTGGGGACAAGGAGACGGCCCGGGTTAGAGGGGTGGGGGTGGGGACAAGGAGACGGGCCGGGTTGTGGGGTGGGGGGGGACAAGGAGACGGGCCGGGTTGTGGGGTGGGGGGGGACAAGGAGACGGGCCGGGTTAGAGGGGTGGGGGTGGGGACAAGGAGGGACCCCCGCGCAGGCCGGCAGCCCCCACCGCCCCCTCCAGACCCCCGGGGCTGCTTTCTTTCTCTTCCTCTTCCTTCCTTTCCTTTTTTTCCCCTCTTCTTTGTCTTCCTCTTCCCTGCCTTCCTTTCTCTTC
>ML685818.1:1879120-1914932 GCA_007922175.1 Pelusios castaneus
GTCTTCCTCTTCCCTGCCTTCCTTTCTCTTCTTTCTTCCTTTCCTTTCTTTCTTTTTCTCTTCTTTGTCTCCTCCTTCCTTCTCTTTTTTTCTTTCTCTCCCTTCTTTTTTAAAACTTTTTAAAAATTAATTTTAAATAAAAACCTTTCTTAAAATTAGATTTCAATTCCAAATTCATTCCAATTAAATTAAACACAATTAATTAATTAATTCTATTTACAGTCACTTTATCTTCAATTAATGCCTATAATTTCTGTCTTGTGAGTTTTCCCCAAAAATTTATTCTGAAAAAGTTTTTCACACGGCTTGAAAATTTTGCACACAAGCCACCAAACCTAGAGGGAACATTGGCTACTAGTTGCGTACACAACAGCAGGCCAGCAGGCTAACATCGGTCAGTCCCACACTCTGGGCCTGGCCGGAGCCCACAGCACCAACAAAAAGTCTGTGGATGCATTACTGCCTGCCACCCAGTACCCAGAAACACAGGCCAGCAGCAGACGTGATAGCTACGCATTCACGTTTTTTTCTAATTATAATACGGCCCCCCAACAGTCTGAGGGACCGTGAACTGGCCCCCTATTTAAAAAGTGTGAGGACCCCTGCTGTAAGACCTCACAGGTTGCCTTTCAGTATATTAGCGGCCTGCATAGTTAATAAAACTTAACAGTTTTTACCTTGTATTTTTATTTCTTTGATATATTCAAAAATTTACTGTTTACTGCACTATTTTCAGTGTTATTTCTTTATGACACGACGGACATCAATAGGAGTTCCGGTACCTTTTTTTTTAGAAAAAAAGCACTGGATATAATATTTTGAGGCCCAGGTCCTAGCCCTGTAATTATATAGGGCTCAGTCATACAAGACGCTGAGCATCCTCAATTCCCATTAACTTTCACTGGATATGGAAAGAGTTTTGTGTCTTCCAAAAAGTGGTCAAAACTTCACAAGATCAGATGAATCCTGCTCTCATAGAAGTTAGCTGAAAAAACTTACTTTGAGACCAATAGAAGGAAGATCAGCCCCTAAGGTTGCAACCCATCTTCCATAATATATCCTGGTTTGGACACAGCACCTCCCAGTTCTGTAAAAAGAAATCCTTTAGTCCCAGAATCTTTCATGCTTAGTTTTGAGCCAGTCAAGAATTTTCCTTTTAAAGTCTGAAACAGGTTGGCCAAGCTTGAAAATGAGACGCACCACCTGACGTCTGAGCAAGTGTCTATAAAGTCACCACATTTTTTCAAAGGAAAAGATTGAGAATTGTTCAGATTTATGAGTTCAAACGCCTCTTGCTTTTAATTGTGCTGAAGAACAATGAACAGGGCAGATTTGAAGAAAATTGTTCTAAAAACAAATTTTAAAAAGTTATTAATGTGTTCCCCCCTCCCCCCCTCCGCTAGTTGTATGATTCCTTGGGAGCAGCTGGGGTGATTAAATATTTTGATGATGATTTGATGGCTTAACCTTTCAGGCATCTCAACTTTCACTTTAAAAAAAACCAACAAAACCCCAGGGGAGCAACTCCTGTTGATTTCAGTAGGCTCTCTATCAGGCTCTCAGCCTTGAGTCTCCAGCCATTTCCATTGTGAAGATATCCCTCAACATGTAAACTGATCCCAAGGGGCCACATTCTGGTCTCAGTTACACAGGTGTCTCTTCCATTGAAATGAGCTTGAGTTTCTGAAGACTGAAAGACCGGGAATAGCCCTGCTGCCTCCTGCAAGATACATTCCAGGGTTACTAGGTTCCTTATGACAGTGTTATAGGAGTACTCTATAAATTGGGGAGGTCTGTGTATATGGAAAGAGACAATTAACAGATAGCTGCCAGTAGGTGATGCTGAATAACGTGAAGTCTAGTTCCTGAATTTTTGTCTACATCTGATTGCCAGAAGCAGGGAGTGGATAATGGAATGGATCACTTGATGATTACCAGTTTTGGTCATTCCCTCTGAAGCGCATGCCATTGACCACTGTCAGAAGACAGGTTGCTGGGTTCCATGGACCATTGGTCTGACCTAGTATATCCATTCTAATCATAGAATCATAGGGCTGGAAGGGACCTCATGAGGTCATCTAGTCCAACCCCCTGCTAAAAGCAGGACCACTCCCACTATGCTCCTTATGTATCCTGTAACCAGCTCAGTGACATAGGTGTTGCTTTATGATGGTTCAATAGGTGGTGTTATCCTGGTCTCATCTCTGCTTTGGACCTTTGATGGAGAACTGAGGCATACAGAGGCGAAGGGGCTTGCTCAAGGTCACACAGGAAGTCTGTGGTTGAACAGAGATTTGAACCCAGAACCTATCCATTCCAGATCACTGAATCATCCTTCCTTCCCCTGGGGTTTTATAGATTCAAACACTTGTTCGTATGCACTGTCATTGACTGCTGTGCAACTCCTTACACTAACTCTTTGGGGCAGGCATCCTCCACACCAAGAGACACAGGTAGAAGCCAAATCAAAATCTTCATCTTCCTCATCCTTTCCTCTTTGCATCAGTCACTACCCCGGCAGAACAAAATGAAGAAACACACCGAACACCTCCATTCCCCAATCCACAAGTCACCGCCACTTCTTCAGGACTACTAGTTCTTATGATTTTATCATGAGTTTGGTGATACTCAGATTTGTCTTAATGCCGCAGCTCCCGGAATCATATGACTGCACAAGAATCCCTGCTTTTTTTAAAAATAGGTACATTTTTCGTCCCCATGACTGTGGAGAAACACATGAAATCATGAAGCAAATCCGTGCTAACGGATCTGAAACAGGAAGGCAAAGAAAAAACATCCCAAATTAATTAATTTTTTAAAATGTCATGATTTTTAAGCCAATCTTATAATTTTGTGGGGTTTACTCATTCATGTTGAGGGCTGATAATCTCTTCTCCTGCTGAGGATGGCTGGTTGAGTGTTTCCTTCATGACCTCCTGGGCTCCCTCACACCTCCCTGCTTCCTACAGCTTTCTCCAGGGGATCCTTTCAGAGGTAGCGTGGACCAGCTGCTGAGCTGAATCACCCATTAGTGCAGGAGGTGAGAAGTAAAGTATTCAGACTTCTATCCATGCAGGAGAAGAGGCAGCAGCAACACAAATATTCATCCCCCTGCAGCAGTAGTAGTATCTTCCTTTATGGCTGTGTTACTCCTCCACCTTCGCAGGAGAGGAGAACAAGAAAAAGAGATGAAGATCTTAAAAGAAGGAAGATCATAGAACTGCTGAATCCCACAAACTCCATGAAAAAAATTACTTCCCGATTAATGCAGAAGTCTCGGATGTTTCGTAATTTAGAATATGAATGAAGGCTGGGTGGTAGCTGCTGGCCATAGCTCATCCCAGGGCACCAACTTCCTTTAAGGGTGGGGAGTAGGTGACACCCTTCAGTACCAGCTATAGAACTACAGACAAATATTCACTACATGTGTCTCTGAGAAGGCTTCTTGATAGTGAGGAATTCAAAGTTTCATAGCATCAGAACCTGATGGTCTTGTTTCAATGTATGTATTCAAGGAGTTAAGAGCTAGAACTCCAACATTTTAATCTGGAAATAAAAATAAAAACATCTCTGATAAAGCTTGCAGGTGACACAAAAGTTGGAGAAGTAAATAGAAAGGAGGACAGGTCACTGATACAGAGTGATGTGAGTGCAAACTAAAATGGGTGCAAGCAAATAATATTCAAAAATGAGTGCAAGCAAATAATAAGTGTTTTAATATAACTAAAAGTAAAAGGATATGTCTAGGAACAAAGAACGTAGGCCTCACATAAGGATGGGGGACTCTGTCCTGGGAAGCAGTGATTCTGAAAGGGTGTTCTGATGGATACATTTTTTAACATAAACTCCATTGCAATGCTGTGGCCGGAAGGGCTAATGTGATCCTTGGATGCATAAACAGGGGAATCTCCAGGAGTAGAGAGGTTATTTTACCTCTGTATTTGGCATTGGTGTGACTGTTGCTGCTGTGTCCGGTTCTGATGCCCACAATTCAAGAAGCATGTTGGTAAATGGGAGAAGGTTTGGAGAAGAGCCACGAGAAAGGTTAAAGGACTAGAAAACCAGTCTCATAGTGTTACACTCAAGAAACACAATCCATTTAGCTTAACAAAGAGAAGGTTAAGAGGTGAGTTGATTACAGTCTATAAGTATCTAAATGGCAACAAAATAGTTGATTTTGGGTTCATCAACCTAGCAGAAAAAGTATAACCTGATCCAAAGCCTGGAATCTGAAGCTAGACAAATTCAGACTGGCAATAAGGTGTACATTTTCAACAGTGAGCATGATTTGCCAGTGGAATATTTTCCTAAGACTGGAGGTGGATTCTCTGTCGCTGGCAATTCTTAAATCAAGATTGAATGTTTTCCTAAAATACCTGCGCTAGGAATTATTATGGAGACATTCTGTAGCCTCTGTTGTACATGAGGACAAATTAGATGAACACAGTCTGGCCTTGGAATCTATAAATCCTCTCTTTTCATAGCAGTGGTTCAGAAATAGAGCTTGCAGAATAATAATAATAATAATAATAATAATAATAATAATAATAATACGAGTTGTCATATGTTTTGTTATATTTTTATGCTTTCAATTTTTTCTCTCCTAATTTTTCACAAAATGCTCCCTGTGAAGGGAAAGAGGATGGGTCCCAGGAGAGTCTATTATTATCATGTCTTAAAATTCTATGCTTTCACACCCATTTCTTGAATAATCACATAAAAAGCCTTTCTAGATATTCCACACACACACAAAAAAAAGTCTCTGACTGTGGATTTGCACAGAATAGGACAATAGTCACGTAAATACTGTGCTACTTTGCCGACCTGTCTAATGATTTTTCCACCCTTGAAGTGCTTCAGATTTTCACATTGTGTGTGATTCCAGGACATGGTAACTACGAAGAAAGTGATAAACCAAAGAAAAAGAGAGAAAGTCTGTTAACACAGCCTGGGTGTGTGAAGACTGAACAAGGAAAAGTTATGTGAGCCCTGGGAGAACAAAGCAGACAATTCAGTGTTTGTGTCCTACATTTTTCAAAGCAACTCCTGGTTGGGGTGCTTCTGTTTTAGGAAGCCCAATCTGAGACATTTTAAAGGGGCTTAGTTTTTAGAGATGCTCAGTATTTTATAACTATCAGGCTCCCTTTAAGATGTCTCCTGTTGGGCAAACTCCCCCGAATGGGGGCCCCCTATATCACTAACCATTTTTGAAAATTTCAGCCTTTAGGTTTAGTAGAAATAAACTGGAATTGCAAAGTTTAGAACCACATATACATTCAAATATGAATCTACGCAGTATGATCTGTTTTAGAGACAGGTCACAGTCATGAAGCCCAGTTGAAGCCAATATTTCCCAAAGTTTGGGTGCAGGGTTGCAAGGATGGGATGGTCTACCTCAAACTGATGGGCAAATTCATATAGCTATGAATTTATGCAGCGAATGTGTGAGGAACAGGTGTCTTGAAGACATCTCCCTTCCCTTGTATTAGAGGATGGTTTTCAGTTGTTTACTTTGATCCCAGTTGTGGAAACAAGGAACAGTTAAAATGTGAGGAAAATTTCCAAAGAATCAAGATCAAATTACATAAACTCCAAGCTAATTTCTTCTACAGATGGCGGCAAACTGGCCATGGACAAGAATACGCCTCTTGGCTGAAGTAATGGCCTCCGGGCAGACATCAAACGACAACATTATGTAAATCACTGATGAATTTGGGAGCACCTCCGCCATCGAAGCCCTTTCATTGGCTGGCAGTGACCATTACCGAACGTAGACCAGGGGCCACACCATCATTTCTTCTGGCTCTGCAGCTTCAGCTGATGAGACAATCGGAAACCCAACAATGTGCTGTGGGGAATAAATCTTGAGATGAAGATGAGTGTCCTGTAACCCTACTGCCTAAACACTGAGAGACAGCTTGGCTTCTCCCCTGCCAGCTCCCTGGATGAAGGCAGAAAGCTGCCGCTTCCCTCAGCATCCATTAGTGTCAGTTCTGCTCCCTCTCATGGGCTGAACTGAAGCAGATGGAGTCAGTTATTTGCCCTGGGGTACTCGTGAGCCATTCCCCTCTGGCCCTGACAGACACGGGTGCTGGCTGATAATTTTGGAATGATGGAGACAGCCCGAGGGGAGTGGTGCTGAACATCCATACGCTTGTTTTGGACAATGACCACTTGGCACCTCATGCCTGTGCAAAGTGTCTAAACTGATCCTCCTCTCATGATGGGGCAGAGGAGAAAAAATCCCTCATTACTTGTACTTTCCCAAAGCAGTACTTCATGGGGAGGAAACAAACGCTATCCTGTCCTTCAGCAGTTGGTCCCGGTCAATGGAAAGGGTGCGTCTACACTTACAAATTAAGTCGATTTAAGCTTGCTTAAATCGACTTAATTTAATCTTAATTTAAGCTGCTGCTTAAATCGACTTAAGGAAATTTAAAGGTGACTTTATTAAACCTGGTTTAAAGACGACGTTACTGGCTAAGTTGACTTTATAAAGTCGATTTAGCCAGTGTAGACGCAGATTAGCCCTAAATCGACTTAAAGTCGACGTAAGGGCTTCAGGGCTCCCCCACTGTCCTCCCTGCCAGGGTGGCTGGCACAGGCAGAGCCTGGCATGCCCCCCCACAGGGCAAGACACAGCCCTGCACACCCTGCTCCTGTACCCTGCCCCTGTCTCTGTCCTGCTCAGCCCCCATTGTACCCAGGTACAATGGGGCAAATGCTGAGCCCCCAGCACTTGGCAAAGGGTGCCCCCCTGCCACCGGGGACCAGTCCCAGGTCCACCTAGCCCCTAGAAGTCAACTTAGGCATCCAGAGTGGACACTCTAAGTCGATTTGGCAAGGTCCCCTTGAAGTTGACTTAATTTTTGAGTGTGGACATACTAAGTCGACTTATTTGGCCAAGTGTAGACATAGCCAGAGGGAGCAGAGACGAGGCAGCCCCTGTTCACAGGAACCCTTATTATAATTTGACCTTGTGAGGTTCAGTCAATGTAGGTGGAGGAGGGGATAGCAGTTCATGTGTTTCTTTGCAGCCATGCAGTGATAGGCAAGAAGGGCACAAAGTTCGGAAGGAGGTGGAGAAGGAGTGCTGAAATGGATAAACTACCCTGCAGAAATGTAGCCTCACAGGAACATTATCCTACCTGGGAGACAGCTGGACACATCACACAGCTGCTGTCCTGGCTGCCACAGGAGAAGAAGTGACAGAATTTCAAGATAGCATGTGGGAAAGGGTGTTAATGAGATCCAGGGACCTCCACTCTTGATACCTGCAATCCTTTCATAGGAAGCTGACAGAGACTGCTGTTTCCTTTTGTTTCATCTTAATGTTTCTGCCAAATTCCCCCTTCTCTCTCCCCACAAAATTAAAACCCCAGTCTTGGATTTTTTAAAAAAACCTGTGTGCTACCAAAGCTTCTTTTCCAGCCTCTCTCTCTCTCTCTCTCTCAAGCATGAACATACTCAGCTTCTCGTATCCAATCTCCATCACTGAAGAGCAGGCCTGCAGCCATGGGCCTCTTTGCTATTTTACAGAGAAATGGAGCACGGTGTCAGCCTCTGAACCTTTTTAAAGAGTGGAGTATTGCATATTAAGAGACACCAAGATCTAACTTAGTGCATTATGTTAGCATGGCTAGGAGAAGTACCTGAAATAATCTTAACAAGACCCACCATGCTGAATGGCCCAACACAAAGGGATTTTGGGGTTTTATGATCAAGCTCACAGGCAGCAACAGAACCCAACTGTCGGTAAAATCCTAATAAACTGTCAAAAGCTGCTTTATCAGCAAAATGGTGAAATCTCTGGGTCAGATGGATGCAGGGACAATTGTGAAATCTCTGGGTCAGGTGGACACAGGGAGAATTGTGAAATCTCTGGGTCAGGTGCACACAGGGAGAATTGTGAGCTCCCTATGATCAAAGAAGTTATTACTATTTGTTTTTAACTTACGGTTGGCAGTATCCACAGTAGCTGTAGGTCCCAATTGTTCTAGGCGCTCTTCTCTTGCCCCAGTCTCAATAAACAATGCAAACAAGAGGTGGGAGGCAACAGTCACAGAGAGGTGAGGTGACTTGCCTGAGGTCACATTGAAGAGCAGTGGCAGAGCCAGCCATAGCACTCAGGTCAGCTGACTGTTTTGTTTGAACTCCACTTGCTGCCAATGTGTAGTTTATAATATGCACGATCCCTTTCATTGGAGGCCTGATCCAAAGTCCATCCAAGTCACTGGAATTATGCCGATTGATGTCAGCAGGCTCTGGATCAGGACCAAGGAGAGAATGAAGTGCAGGATTCAGCTGCATAAATCGAGTACAATTTCAGCATCTTGGCAGGACACTCCTTGGCAGGGAGAGTTGGGTGAGGCTTTCTTTGTTCGTTTTGCAGGTGGTGTTGCCTAAGGGAGTGGTATGAACACCACTGCTCAGTATTTGGAAGCTGGATCAATGTTACTTAATCCTAAAGTGTTGAGCCGTCCTGACGCCAAACAACTTTAATGGCTAAGTGTTGGGTTGTGGGGTTTATATAAATATCCAGACGAGAAGAATCTGCTGCTGCTAGTTCTATGTGTTCCCCATCTGGCTAATCACATTCATTCAGGTTTGTATGAAGCGAGAATTCAGAGGCGGCCAGGGTAGCATTCCAGATACATTGTCCTGGGGTTTGAATCACTCATGCTGGCATAAATCAGGAGTAACACCACTAAAATTAACAGGGCTAGCCTGGTGTAAACCATTTTAAGAGCTCAAACTAACTCCCACTGAACCTAATAGGCTCCTTTTGACATCATTTCAAGTTGGACTTATAATACCTGGCTGAATTGAGAACTCAGATTGGAAATAAGGCACAGATTTTCAACATGGACGCTCCTTAGCCATTGGAACAAATTTACTTAGGTAAGATCTCTATCACTTCAAATCAAGACTGGATGTCTTTCTGAAAGACACATTCTAGTTCAGTGTTTCTCAACGACCGGGCCATGGACTCAGCAGTACCTGAAATCTCCCTGACAATATAGGAAACTGGTTTCTGGTATAAAAAAAGATTGAGAAACACTGGTTTAATTCAATCACAAGATATTGGACTCAATTCTGGAATTACTGGGTGTAAAGCTATGTCCTGTGCTATGTGGGAAGTCATATGGCTCATAACAGACCCTTCTGGCTTGAGAATCTAGGGTTATGTCTACACTGGCAAGTTAGTTCGAATTAAGGAGGCTTAATTTGAACTAACTAAAGCCATGGCTACACTAGGCTTTAGTTAGTTCGAATTAAGGGCTTCCTTAATTCGAACTAAAAAGTTTGAATAGGGTATTCGAACTAAAGGGTTAATTCGAACTAACTAGTTCTAATTAACCAATGTGGCCATGTTAATTCGAACTAATTTCTTAGTTCGAACTAACCGGCCGTTGAAATGAATGGGGATCGCTAATTTGAACTAAGCAAGTGCCATGAATGGCACTTTCTTAATTCGAACTAACTTTTTCTAGTTTGAATTAAGTTAATTCGAACTAACTAAAATTAGTTCGAATTAGTTACTTAGAACTAACTAATTCAAACTAATTTTAGTAAGTGTAGACATAGCCTATGAATCTATGATCTACAACAGCAGCTCTCAAACACTGTGTTGAGACATTACTCTGTTGCCACACAGAGCTAAGTGTGTTGCAGAAAGCTGGCGAGCGCTGGGCTGGTGTATCCTGTAGGGTTGTGCACACAGACAAATGTGTTGTGACCCACAAAAGGCTGAGATCCACTTATCTACAAGATCTTGCTTCAACTCTTGGGGATGGAATTCTGGAAAGTGTCCCTTTTATGATAGGGCCCACATATGTGGGACAAAACCAATCAGAGTAACATTACAATCAGATTAACACTTCCTCCGGGTTCCCAGCATGTGCTGTCTTTTCAGTTTGGACAGAAAACTCTCTGGAGCGGGGGCTGTTGCAGGTTGCATCTCAGATGGGAGCAAACACCTTGTGAATTCTGGACATATGCTGTCAATAATTCATGAATATAAAATACAAACACATAGCCTATTTGGCGGTGTTTTTAACTGTACTTTATTTTAACTCTTTGATGGCTCTGACAGTTAGTTTTGGACATGAGAAATACACTTTCTACATAAAATTGTCAATATCCCTGATTCTTTCTCTATGTCACTCCTTTTAAACTCTCCTGTAAACTTGCGTTAGTTTAGCATATATGAAGGAGCCAAATTTTCTGCTGATGTAAACTGAAGAAGCTCTATTGACTTCATTGTGGTTAGCTAATTTTACACCAGAAGAGAATTCGGCCCTGTGTTATTAATGGGTTCCTATACAGTGAGACCAAATGGGCTGAATAATGGAAGCAGATTTCAAAACAAAGCAAAAAAATACAGCGGACTTGTACTCTGTGCGATTGGCTTTGAAAATACTTCAGAATGCTGGGAAGCTGTCCAGTAAAGGTGGCCTCTTCGATTTCGCTGCTTGGCTTCTCCATCAGCTGCAGATCTTCCCCATTCCAAGTAGGATGAGGTCAGCAGATTCTCTTCCAGTGACTAGCCCCTGGCCACAACTGGGCTTCAGCACATGAGGAGGAAGGTTTGGGAGAAGGGTGGGGTCTAGTGCACCATGTGTATCTCCCCCTCACTCCTCCTAACCAGAGAGTTTCTGTTTTACCTGTTTTTCCTTCTTTTCACAGCATCACTTTTGTAGGGTGGAACCGCCTCTGAGGTTAGTTCAGGGTAAGTGGGAGCTGAAGGAACCCTGCCGTCCAGCTACATTGAGAATCAGTGGGAGCTAGTGTGGAGGCTCTGACTGGGATGGAAACTAAAATAAACTTGCTGTCTCTAGCAGATAATTGGTGTTAACTGGGGGAGGTGGGGGAAAGGAAGGAAAGGGTGGGGTTAGAGTTGTTCAAATCCTAAGAGCAGAGCAGAGTTCCATGGTTGAGAATCCACACGGAGAAACTGGAGGGACCTGGTGAGAATCAGAAATGGATCCAGTTTCACCAAACTCTCTCAAATCTCCTCTGATCTTGTCACTTGCTAGCCGTTTGCTTTTTTGTAGGGTCGTTTCTGCTTTTCTGAATTTGTAAAGATGGCAATGAAAACAAAAATCTCTGGGCTTCCTGAGCCTCTTCGAGAAAAATATGTGAAGGATGCCATTCTTGAGCTGAGGCAGTAAGGCATAGATAGACCCAAACTCAAAACCAAACTGAGGCGAGACTGCCAAGGTTTGTCTAGGGAAAGGGGAATAAGAAGGATCTGGGGAACCACAGACCAGTCAGCCTCACCTCAGTCCCCAGGGCCAGATCAAGGCCTGGGGGGGGGGGGAGCAGTCAGGGATGCCCACCCCACTGGCCCCCCTACTGTGGTGGTGACCTGCCTGGGGGGCAGGGCACACAGCCAGCTGGTGCTGGGGGGCTGGATCAGGGGATCCTGGCTGGCACTTCTCAGGGGGCTGGAGTGGCTCAGGGAGGGTGCAACTAGAGGAGGCCCTGGGGAGGGGGGGCCACAGCCAGCGCTGGTTGGGTAGGCTGGGGGAGCAGCAGGGTGGGCCATAGCTTGGGGGGTTGTGGGGGCCCAGGGGGTGTGACTTGGAGGGCTGGAGGAGGGGCATGGCTTGGGGGGTTGGGGGAGCCTAGGGGGAGCATGGTTTGGGGGGGTTGGGAGGCCAGGGGAGTATGGCTTAGAGGGGCGGCTCGGGGGATTGGGGGAGGCCGGGGGTGCAGCTCAAGGGGTTGGGGGAACCTGGGGCAGCTCATTGAGCTGGGGGAGCTGGGGGGAAACAGCTCAGTGTGTTTGGGGAGTGGAGGGGGCATGGCTTGGGAGGCTGGAAAGGGGACCTACCTGCTGTGTGTGCAGCTCGGCCCCAGAAGCCATATGGAACAGGAGCTGGCCCCTTCCCCATCCCCAGCAGGAGCTGAGCCAATAGGGCCAGCCCAAGGGCAGGGCGGAAACACATCTGGCTCAGGAACCCATCCCCTCCCCCAGCACCATCAGGGCAGGGGCTCTTTCAGCGCTCGGGTCTCCCTGGCACTGGGGGCATAGCAGGATGGCAGATTTGGCAGGGACCAATGGGGGCTGGAGCCTTGGGCCCTCTTTCAGGCCAGGGCTGGGGCTTATATAGCCCCTTGTTAATCTGGCCCTGCCCCCAAGGGGTGCGTGTACACTTACAAGTTAAGTTGATTTAAGCTTGTTTAAGTCGACTTAATTTAATCTGCATCCACACTACATTTTCCTTAAGTGGACTTAAGCAGCTGCTTAAATCGACTTAAGGAAAATTAAAGTCGACTTTACTAAACCTAGTTTTAAGTCAGCTTACCTGGCTAAGTCGACTTTAGAAAGTCAATTTAGCCAGTGTGGACGCAGAGTAGCCCTAAGTCGACTTGGGGGGCTTCAGGGCTTCCCCACTGTCCTCCCTGCCAGGGTGACTGGCACAGCCACAGCCTGGCATGCCCCCTCCCCAGGGGCAGGACAGGGCCCTGCCCACCCTGCTCCTATGCCCTGCCAGAGTCCCTGTCCCCCTCAGCCCCCATTGTACTAAGGTACAATGGGGCAAAGGCTGATCCCCCTGGCACTTGGCAAGGGGTGCCCCCCCACTGCAATGGACCAGTTCCAGGTCCACCTAGCCCCTACAAGTCGACCTAGGCATCCATTCAGTCCCTGGAAAAATCGTGGAGCAGGTCAGGCACTGGGAAGAGAGGAAGGTGATCAGGAACAGTCAGCATGGATTCACCAAGGGCAAGTCTTGGCTGACCAACCTGATTGCCTTCTGTGATTAGATGACTGGCTCTGAGGATGTGGAGAAAGGAGTGGATGTGTTTATACCTTGACTTTAGCAAAGCTTTTCATATAGTCTCCCACAGTATTCTTATCAGCAAGGTAAGACGTATGGGTTGGATGAATGGACTATAAGATGGATAGAAAGCTGGCTTGATCATTGGGCTTAACTGGTAGCAATGTCTAACTGGTAGCTGGAAAAAAGTGGATTGTCCCAGGGGTTGGTACTGGGGCCAGGTTTGTTCAACATCTTCATTAATGATCTGGAGGGTGGGGTGGATTGCAGCTTCATCAAGTTTACAGATCACACTAAGCTGGGGGAAGTGGTAGATAGGGTGGAGGATAGGGATCGGATATAGAGTGATCTAGACAAATTGGAGGATTGGGCAAAACAAGTGCAGAGTCCTGCTCTTTGGATGGAAGAATCCCATACATTGCTACAGACTGGGGACCGACTGGCTAAGCAGCAGTTCTGCAGAAAAGGACCTGGGGGCTACAGTGGACAAGAAGGTGGATGTGAGTCAACAATGTGCCCTTGTTGCCAAGAAAGCTAATGGCATATTGGACTGCATTAGTAGGAACATTGCCAGCAGATCGAGGGAAGTGAATATTCCCCCCTATTGAGCACTGGTGAGGTCACATCTGGAGTGCTGTGTCCAGTTTTGGGGCCCCCACTACAGAAAGGATGTGGACAAATTGGAGATAGTCCAGCAGAGGGCAGCAAAAATGATTAGGGGGCTGGAGTACATGACTTATGAGGAGAGACTGAGGGAGCTGGGGTTGTTTAGTCTGCAGAAGAGAAGAATGAGGGGGGATTTGCTAGTAGCCTTCAACCTGAAAGGAGGTCCAAAGAGGATGGAGCTAGGCTGTTCTCAGTGGTGGCAGATGACAGAACAAAGAGTAATGACCACCAGTTGCAGTGGGGATGGGCTAGGATGTATATTAGGAAATTTTTTCTTACTAGGAGGGTGGTGAAACACTGGAATTGGTTATGTAGGGAGGTAGTGGAATCTCCATCCGTAGAGTTTTTTAGCAGCTTGACAAAGCCATGGCTGGGATGATTTAGTTGGGGTTGGTCCTGCTTTGAGCAGGGGTTGGACTAGGTGACCTCCTGAGGTCCCGTCCAACCCTAATCTTCTATGATTCTATGTCTCATGTTGCACCCATGTGAAACACAGACGTTTGCATAGGGTCTTTGCAAAAACCAGGAAACATCCCAGGTCCCACTTGCAACATAAGCCTAGGACTCACCTGACTTTAGATTTGTTACATTAATTTAGATGGACTGTACAGGCCGAAGATGCTACTCTAACCCAGTTACTCTTCAACATTAAACAGTTTTTAAACAGGGTTCAAGATGTGGTACACAGAAACCTCAGCCTGCTTAGTATCACGGCAAATACGCCATTTTAACCTTTTATTGAAAGTACAGGAAAGAAGGGAAAACAGGTAAAGCATTGGAAATGTGAAGTATTGAATAAAGTTTTCATTTTAACAACATTCCTTGGTTCCTTTCCCTTTAGTTGGAGAGAAAGGGGGGGAGGGGGGAGCGCTTTATTTGGCAGTTTTTTAGAGCGTATTAAAGATGGCAAAAACTTGGGGAAAAGAAAAGAGGATAGTTAAGATGGGCTAGACCTGTTTTTGTTGAATCTGTCTGAATCTGATTTCCTAGAAGCCAAAACAAGCAGAGAGGTTTGCAGGGGGTCAGGGAGCAGGAGCATGGGCCCCTCCAATTACCGGGGGCACAGACCCTGGCTAGACAGTAAGCTCCTCCAGCCACTGGGCCCATGGGCTGCAGGGGAAGGGCCAGTTCCTCCAGCTGCAAGAGGCACAGAAAGTTCTCCTCCAAAAGTGGCCATTTTTTTTATTCCTGCGCATGCCCCTGTCAACAAGAGAAACACAGACAAAAAAGGAAGAGAAAAGAATAACAAAGCTAGAAGAGGCAAAGTCTTTGATGATAAATTTCACTTGCAACCTCATTGTAGGAGAAATACAGGCAGAGCACATGGATTTATTAGCCACTTTGAGACCTGGCAAACTTGTACTATTTTCAGGCTGTTTAGGGGATTTCTTTCAGTTGCCTCTTTCTGCTCACAGGCTTACACTGCAAAATATGAGTGTTGGCTGGCTAAGCCAGACTCTCATTAGACAGAAGTCAAAGGGACAGGAACAGGAAAGAGAGAAATAAAGTGGAGATGCAAAAGGACACATTATGGCAGATGGGGAGAGGGGAAGAACGTCTCATATTTAGGCAGCATTTGGGATTTCGCTGGAGCTGGAGAACGTAGTAGTGTCACCTGGGTCCCTCTTTCTGGGTTGGTCTGGTCAAGACATTTTTCAGGATTAGGATGAAGTAAATCCGGGATCGCAGGAGATGGTTGGGGATGGCAGTCATGATGGCGAAGCTCACCTCAGTAGCCATTCCCCCTCCCCCTGCTCCCAAGTCTTTGTTTAAAGACCTAAAAGGGTCTTGGAATGAGTGGAATAGCCCAAATCCTCATAACTGGTGGAAAAATAAGTCTAGTTTCTGATACGCCAGTTTTGGCTCATTAATTTTTGGTCTTCCAAAATCATGCCATGCTTGGAACTAAAGCACTGCGCCTCCCTTTAGACTCCAATCCCAGTCTTCAGTAATAACGTCAGAACACACAGCCGCAGGCATTGCTCAAAACGCAGGTCGAGGCCTTGCTACTTGAAAATACGTCCCACCCACGCAGACACTCTCCACTCAGAACTCAGGCTTCAGACTTTTCTGAGAATGCAGGGCCTCAAGTCCACTCAGAACAGGCTCCACACTTGCTTGAAATGTTAATATCCTTCTGTGAACTTTGTCTGAGTTTCTTGACTGAAACCAAGTTTTTCCTCTTTTCAATCTTCCTTACAAATATTTGTCCCATTTCTAATAAAAATACCGCTTTTCTCTATAGCTGTGAAAAAGAAATAGAGAACATCCTACAACCAAAATCCAGATCCCAATGCTCCAGACTTCTGGTAGGGCTGAAATCCAGATCTGAATTTTGCATCTGGACCCAGTTCTAAACATATATCAAAAGGTCTGAGAAAATGAATATTCTAAGATTTTGGGCCTAGGTTTTCTGAACTAAGATCACATGGTGGGATTTGGCGAACAAACACTCCATATGCCAGCCACTCCAATCCCATCCCATTATAAAAGGAGGGAAGGGGAGTCTGGTGTGGAATACAGGCAGGACGGCGGGGTGGGGATGTGGTGAAGCTGAGTTACACCAATGGTGCAATAGACATAACTGAAATTAGGCCTGCCCTTTGTGTTGGGACTCCACAATTCTGAACTAGATCGTTACAACCGATTCGCCGCAGCCTCCTTTCTCAAATGTAGGGGAGAATCAAGACATTTGTCTTTGAATTAGACAGAGGGCTGAACAGGACAGCATTACACTTAGGGCCCGAACCTCGGCTGCTATAAACTGCTGGAAGTCCACCTGGCTTCAATTGTAAAAAGCTGCTGATACATGGATGGATTATGGCAGCAGCACGCCAAACCACAATTAAATATTGGAATTATATACCAGCCATGGTGGACTTGTTTGCTAGGTGCTCCTGACATGCCCTTCTCCCTTCAGCACTGGAAGAGTTAACACTTCCAGTCAGGGGCTTGTGTCTAGGATGTGGGGTCACCAAAATCAAATTGGCCCAATTTACTGAGCACTGGCTGAAAAGTCAAAAAGCAAAAGAGAGATGTTAGTAACACCACAGTGTGCTAGAAAGAGACAGCCCCCGGGCAAGCCCCGCCATTGATTTTATTTTTTAACAGGAACAACATGGATAATGGTAATGAAAGCAGGGATTCCAGACCTGCAGATGATCCTAAATCACAGCATATCATGAGCATGCTGCAATCTATTACAGAGGGATTTAGATTATTTCAGTGTTTGATTAGATGCAGAGATTGTTGAGTAGCAGGCCTTAGAGCAAAGGATCAGGAGAGGGAATATCTGTGAAATGGAAAGGTGTTGCAGACCCTCTTGACTGGGAAAGAGATCTCTGAATTGTTGCAGGAAAGTGTCTATAGCCTTTAGCCCACTGTGCAGGTTCAGTATAAAAGGGAAAAGGACACCAGGCTAGACTGCTAACATAAATCCATGGAGATGGCGAGATTATTTAAGATACTACATGGTGAAAGGAACTGGTCAAATCTCATGGAGGGTTTTTTTTCCAGGCAGGTCAACATCCATTGAAAAAGATGTAGTAGGTGGAGAGTAAATAAATTAGAACAATACATGAGCTTGATGATTTAAAGCATTTGGAAAGATGAAGAAAAGGTGGCCTTTCTTACCAAGCCTTCACACAGATATGTCAAACACTGTAGAAATCACTAGGGCTATGTCTACACTGGCAAGTTAGTTCAAATTAAGGAGGCTTAATTCGAACTAACTAAAGCCATGGCTGCACTAGGCTTTAGTTAGTTTGAATTAAGGGCTTCCTTAATTCGAACTAATAAGTTTGAATAGGGTATTCGAACTAAGGGGTTAATTGGAACTAATTAGTTCGAATTAACCAATGTGGCCATGTTAATTCGAACTAATTAATTAGTTCAAATTAACCGGCCATTGAAATGAATGGGGATCGCTAATTCAAACTAAGCAAGTGCTTGCTTAGTTCAAACTAACATTCCAGTGTGGCCATGCTAGTTCCAATTAAGCTAATTCGAACTGAATAAAATTAGTTGGAATTAGTTTGTTCGAACTAACTAATTCGAACTAATTTTAGCAAGTGTAGACATAGCTTAGAGATTTCAGTTGTTAGTGAGAAGGGGCTAATAATGTTTACTCACCTTTGCAATGCTTTCGGATTCTTGGATGAAGGGACCCAGTCAGCATTAATTATAACTATTATGTGTGCGTTTGAGCCCTGTTTGGAGGCAAAGAACCATTCAGAAGAAGCATCCACTGCAGCTCCCTTCCGGCCGCACAGCTCCAGTGGCTCTCAAGAGGACTGTTGTGTCTGCTTCCTTACACCTTGTTGGCCTGTCATTTTTCTGTGCAAAGGGACGTACAAAATGAACACTAGTGAACACTAGAAAACTGAAACAGTAGCACGTTCTACTCACTTTGCACCGCTGTAAATGAGTGAACAAGGCACAAGGCTGTGTAGGGGATTGCTGTCCAGGTTAGAGGCACTGCTGGCTGCTGTTATAGTTAGGGCCTAAGATTAGAAACATGGCATTGCTGGATAATTGTTGGTTTGGGAGAGAACCTGAAGGAGTGGGACTGAGGATTCTGAGAAGGGACCAGAGATTGATTTGGGGACATGGAAAGGAGCAAAAGGGAAAACTGCAACATATGAAAAGTTTTGCATTGACACACATCTCTTGGCTGATGTAGAAAAAAAGGCAAAAAAGAAATCCATTGTATGTGGATATTTTCTCTCTGTTCCTTTGCAACAAGAGAAATGTAAGGCTGTGAGTTTGTTTTGCTTCTGCCAAAAAATCCTCCTTCTTCTCTTTTGCAAACACAGAGAATGACAGAGCACACTGAAAAAACCCACTCACTGCGGATTTGAGGCCTTGTCTACGCTTATAAGGTTTGCTGGTATAACTACATGAGAAAAGAGATACCCCAAATCTTTTAGTGTCGATGCAACTTATTATTGGCAAAAAAGTGCCTTATCAGTAGCGTGTATCCCAGCTCCTTGAGCGAAATACCCAACAAAAGGGCATTAATACTGATTTAAGAGCGCCTTCACTATTTCCTTTGCTCGCACAGCTATATTGGCAAAAATCAGACCCCAACCAACATACTGACCCTGGCATGGCTTTTATGTGTAGGCCAGGCCTCAGATTCCATGAACATTTATGATGTTTCTGTATGAAAACAGGTGGGAACAGAACTGGAGAAAGGTGAAAATTTGACTGATGTTTTAGTGGTCACAAGCGCAAAGCATTTGCCCATCATAAGCGAAATCTCTTGGAGAGCATCTCATGGTTCCCCACAGTTCGACATGTTCTGCTGTAGGTTAAGGGTCCTCTTTTATGCATTGACCACTGATGTCACATCTGTGCCCTCATCTTCTGCACAACCTCGCCTACCTTTTGCTCTGCTCAAGTTTCTTTTTTACTGCTCCCTTTCTTTCCTTTGCCCACTCACCATGTTGACCTTTCTTTCAGACAACATTTCCCCTCACTCAGTTAACAGACAATAAGCCTTCTTCCTCTTCTCCTTTGAACCCCTTCCCGCCTCTATGAAAAAGTACCGGCGTGAGGAAGAATTCCAGCTATAATAACTACAGATTGCGCTCTCTGTTTGATTAGATAGTTCCTGGCCATAGTATTTTACTCTATATTCAACGCACTCAATAATCTCTCCCGTTGTCTGTTTGGCAAACCCTCTTGGTTGTAAAATACCATGATCGTTAATTTATAGTGGTATTTCCCAACTCACGGCATAGCCTTGGGCAGGCAATTAAGTAACAAAATTTAAATGAGGCAGCTTATACTGACGTTTTCACTAAACGTGTGGGCCGCAGTATTTGGACACTTTATTTCAGACATGTAGAGAATGCCCAGTTGCAGTCAACAGGAGCCGCAGGTGCTCTTCATCTCCTATATGGGTACCTAACTTTAGTGTTTTACTCATGTTCAGAATTCTTCTCCTCCTGCCATCCACAGAGACCTCTGCTGAAGCAGTATAGACAGGTTCCCCAGAATGGTGGGTCTTGGAATTAACACCCCATTGAAATACACAACACAATTCACACCTTTCAGAGCTAGTGTTTCAAGCTTCCTTGTTAATAGCTAGCCCTAACCATGTCCTTCCCCAGATTCAATATTCCTGATCCTAGTAAAGCATTATTCATTTTCCCAAGGGAAGCACCCCTGCTGTCTTGGGTACAGTGAAGAGTCACATCAAGTCAAGGCAGCATGTGTCACAAAATCCCCAACCTGTGCAAGGAGAGAGGAGAAACTACCTCTGTGTGTAGCCAGGGCAGGGACTTGAGCCACATCTTGCGGGAGGAGCTATAGCCCATATTTGGACCGTAGTATGTTTCTGGCAGTAGATCACATGACAATACTGATATTCAGCAAGAAGGAACATCAGTAATGACAGAGTTATAGGAAAGGAAAGACCTGGGGCTACACTTAGATCTGTGGGTTTTGTCTGGTCTATTATAGAAATAAGGGGCAAATGAGACATTTGGCACTGAATATGAATGTTTCCGAAGCTCAAGATTGTTCAGATCCAGAATTTTTGTTGAAATTAATAATAATAATAATAATAATAATAATAATAACATGATGGTGATGCTGCTGCTGATGATGATTGAATCCTAACTTGTTGGTCTTTCTGGCTTTTTTTAAAGCTATTGTTATGGTCATTCTGTTTTTATCAAGAGGAATCCTTGGTTTAAATCTAATTTCTGTCATGAGGCCCATCTATTACACATATAGGAGATCTGGTTCTATTAAACACCAGTGAAGAAAGTTCAGAGAGTCTCTTTCCACCTAGCGGAGGCCCTAATTTAGGAAAACATATCCACACAGCGTTAGGGCCTTCTAGAGCAGGATTGAGAGAAGAATGTGCTTAACTGCTTTCCAGAACAGGGCCTGTGATAAGGTGTCACCTGCCCCCCGTCACCTTCAAGGCAAGGGAAAGGACCCAATGAGTCATGCTCTGCCCTGGAGGAGGGGAAAGGAGGAAGGCGTATAACTCATTGCCTCCAACTGAGGGAGCTCAGGTGGAGAGAGACTGGCATAGAGAAGCCAAGGAGTAGGCTTTAAGAGGCAGAATAAAACACGGGAACTAAAGTGAAGTCTGAGGGAGGTGGAGGGACTATTCATTTGATTTGATTGAGTCTTTAGTTGGACTTGTTCGTTCTATCTCAGAAGGGCTTTAGACTTTGTGATTTGACCAGAGGGCCAAGCCATTGAATACCCAGGAGGGGAGGTGTTGAGGGAAGATGCAGATGAAGAAAGGTTATTGCAGGCCAAGAAACCCGTTTCTAAGTGGGAGAGGGAGGTGCAAGAGGCAAAGTCCCCTGCAATGCTGCATCCACCCTCCTAGAGAGGTGAGGGCACACATTTAGGGGGTTTTATTGGGTGACTAACGCTTTGTAATGATCACAATATCTTACATTTAGCTACAGCACTAGCTTACATTATGAATTATCCCAGTGCATTTCTGCTTGCATATCACTTCCCTTACTGCTGTACTGTTTCCATTTCTGAGGTGCGATGTAACTGTTGCTTAATTGTGCACAGCAACACGACACAAACCGTTTCGGACAGGAAGAAAAGTAAAGAAGAATTCCAGAGGAAAAAGAAGAAATCCTGTTGAAACTTTAACTAAAAGGATTTCGTTTCTAAATGAATTTGTGAATATACTATATTTACTGTAGATCTCTTTCCTGTTTCCCTATGAAACCAGGACATTTCTGACACATGAAAGGCACATGAAAATAGGATTGTTCCTTAAGGGATTCCTCTCCTGCTCCCTTTTCCCCACCTGAAGTCATAATCTTCTGTTTTGTGACATTACAGATGGTTGCCATGGAAATAATTAGGAAGTTCACAAGCAGAGGATTATGACTTCGGGTTTCTAGCAGGAGTAGATGAACTCTTCAAGATGCAAAGATCATGTTTTCGTTCAAACTTCATTAACAAAAAATGAGGAGAGAAACCTACAGTGGACAGAGAGCAGCAGCAGCAGAGGATACATACAGAATTATTTCCGAATGGCATAGGGTTTTTTTAAGCTGCGATCTCTTTTTTAAGTCCAGTTATTGCTAAAAGTCTGTTCATTCTTAATCTAAACCTGAGGAATTCTGACTCTGTGAAGCCTACCCCGGGGATCTGGAGCAAAAGCATTGTAAATCTCATCTGTCTATCTTTACTATACACACAGCTGAGTGAAACATGCCCGTGTGAGTTCCAAGAGGTTCATGACACATTTTTCACTATATGTGACTTTGTTTGTACCCCTGAGATTCAAGTTAAAATCTCCCAAACCCATAGCAATACTCAGCCAAAGCCACAAAGCTTTGCTTGGTTTCAGGTCGAAATAATATAAAACCTACTGCATTGCACATAGCACCTAAAATTATGCAACAGCCCCAATTCACTTGAAACTCAGCCTTGAACTCTTCCAAATCTTAGGGCTTGGGTCACCCAGGACTCAATGCTGGACCTAACTGAAATTTTGGGGCTTCTCCATCCAAAACTCAGTCCTGTCACCCCTGCTGTGCCCCTCTGAAATTCAGTGCTGAGCTTGCCTGAAATTTAGCTCAGCCTACTAAAAACTCACACTGGACTCACTGAAAGGTTTTTAATGAGCTTCTTGCTGAGATGAGAGGTTAATATCTGGGTTCTTTATCGTCTTGTGTTTGCCCCTGATTTGGAAGATTGAATTTTGTGCATTTCTGTAATGGTTTCCAACGTGCCCCTTAACTTTTTGTTTTTTAACTTATTGACAACTTTGGATATCTTCTTACTAAAGCCATGGATCTTTTTATTCTTCCTGGCTGATTTTTTTAAAAACACTTTTATTTTTTATTAAGTCACCAGACATCATCCTGGCTTTGTTGGGACAGACTCTTTAAATGCCCCAGCATGTGTTTGCCTGGGGACTTGTGGGGCAACAGAATAGGGCAATATTTAAAAGAGACACAACCTAACTATTTTGGGGTTATGTGTCTCCTTTAAACATTGCCCTTGTTGTCTCATTTTTCCTTTTAAAAAATTGGCACGTTAGCTTTCTTCCAGTCTTATGGAACTTGCCCAGTGCTCTAAGATTTATTGAAAATCAACATTAAAGGTCCAGTGGGCTCCTCAACCAGCTCTTTTAAAACTCTTGGGTGCAAGTTATCTTGACTTGTTTACTTTAAAAGGTTTAACTTTAATAAATAGTGTTTAACATCCTCCAGAGATACTAATGGACTAGAAAGTGTGTTATAATTATCAGAGGATGAGGCTGTCACCTGTCTGTTCCGCAAATATGGAACAGAAATATTGATTGAAAACTTCTGCCTTTTCTGCATTATTATTGAAACTTACTACCACTTTCATCTAGTAATGGATCAATACCTTTGTCAGAATTTGTTTTGTTCCGAACAGAATATTTTAAAAGCTCCTTCTTATTGTTTTTAATGCTATTGACCATAGATTTCTCCTTGTGACTCTTTGCTTTCCTTGTCCATTTTCTGATTCCTAGCTTCAGATTTATATTCATTACTATTAGTTTCTCCTTTCTTCCATTTGTTAAATTTTTTTAAATTATTTTTTATAGCTGCCTTCACTTCCTTTCTAAACCAGGTTATTTTTTTAACCAGCACTGCCTTCTTTCTCAATTGCAGCTTTGGGCCATCTAGTAAGGTATTCTTAAATGAGTCCCAGTTATCATTCACGTTTTTCTAAGGAAATTCTTTCTCCCAGCTCATAATTGTGTTCACCTTTGTGAAATTGACCCTATTAAAGCACCAAATATATATATTATTGGTCTGGACTTTATTCTGCTTGTGCATTATAAATATGATCCAGTCATGATCAATTGCATTTAAGCTACCATTAATTTTGAGATCTCTGATCAGTTCCTCTTTACCCATTAGGATGGGGGTCAGCAACTCAAAAAATAAGAGCCACTTTTAAAATTCCTTCAATAACCAAACCTATGTCTACACTTACTAAAATTAGTTCAAATTAGTTAGTTTGAATTAGCTTAATTCGAACTAGCATGGCCACACTGGAATGTTAGTTCGAACTAAGCAAGCACTTGCTTAGTTCGAATTAGCGATCCCCATTCATTTCAATGGCCGGTTAATTCGAACTAAGAAATTAGTTCGAATTAACATGGCCACATTGGTTAATTTGAACTAGTTAGTTCAAATTAACCCTTTATTTCGAATACCCTATTCGAACTTATTAGTTTGAATTAAGGAAGCCCTTAATTCGAACTAACTAAAGCCTAGTGTAGCCATGGATTTAGTTAGTTCGAACTAAGCCTCCTTAATTCGAACTAACTTGCCAGTGTAGACATAGCCCAAGTGTTTTGAGAACCGCAATGGGTATCGCCTCCTGGTGAGGGGAACTGGGAGCTGGGCCAGGGTACCTGCCATAGGGTTCCCTGATGGGGTGGGGCGGGGCCCAGAGCCAAGAGCAGTCCACCTGCAGGGTCCCCCGGTGGCAGGGGTAGGGGGGGCCACAAGGGGGCAGCCAAAGAGTCGCATGCGGTTCCAGAGCCGCAGGCTGCAGACCCCTGCATAGGGCAAGGTCTAATAAAGAATTCCCCCACCTTGGCTGCAACATTTTTTGAGTTAGGAAGTTGTCATCTATTCTAAAAGGTTTAGACCACAACCAAAACCTGGAAGCAAACATCTTCCCACTCATATTCCCCAAAGGAGCACCTCTTGTCTTCCACCTATTGTATGTCGCTATGTCCCATCTACACTGAAGGAGATCCCAGCTTTCTTTAAAAACATCAGTGAAAAACAACTTTCTCTCTGTACTGCATGCTTATTTCCCTTTCATCATGACATTGTCCCTCCTCTCCCAAAGGAGCTGCTTTTCTGTTCTACTTTTACATTCTGGGACTCTCAGCGTTTCATTTTTAAGATCTCAGTCTTCTCCACACAATAATTGGCTGCTCACAACTCCTGCTGCCTATTGCAGGCTGCCAGGAGGTTGTATTTCAGTCTGAGCTACAGACATGACACAGACTCACCCCAAGTAGAGTAATAATTCTTGAATGCTTGCTCTGACATGGTGAAGCAAATGGAGAGGGGGGAAAAGAGCCCGGGTATCAGGAGAATTCCTCTACTGTAAGATATTGTTTGCTGTTTCCATTTGACTGGGATCCAGACCGCGTTTGTTATCTCCAGGCCTCTCCATGCCAACATGATTAGTTAATGAGCCATGTTTAGTTTCAAGCAAAAGGCACAATTGATCCTACGCTTTCGCTCACTTCACAGAAGGGGAAGAAACCTGTGCAAATGGGTCTTCTGGCAGAGGTGTGAAGCAGCAGAAAAGGTGCTTCGCTGATGATTCTCCTGGGGCTGAGTGCAAAAATACCATTTGAGGAGTGGGAAAGACTTGCCACTTACTCCTTTACAAAAATACAAATGAATAGTAGTCAGGATGGATCAAATTAACAGTCTCCAGCACCCAGCTCAATGATCTAGGTAGCGGAGCGGAGACTTCCTCCCTTCAGACTGAAGATTGGTAGCGGAACTGCTTTGTGTCTATCATTAATCCCACCCAAAGGTGGGAAAAGCTGGTGGTTCTAGTTCAGCCCTTCTAAAAGGGAAGGAAGGACTAGAAGGTTTGTTCAATGGCCTTTTGTGTAGACTCCAAAGCCAGAAGGGACCATTTTGTGACCATCTAGACTGACATCCTATGTAACAGAGGCCTTAGAACTTCCCCCCAAACAATCCTTAGAGCAGATGTTTTAGAAAAACATCCAATCTTGATTTAAATAGTGTCCAGGATGGAGAATCCATCATCACCCTTGTTAAATTGTTCCACTGGTACATTGCTCTCATTGCTAAAAATGTTCACTTTATTTCCTGTCTGAATTTGTCCAGCTTCCGCTTCCAGCCATTGGGTTGTGCTGGACCTTTCCCTGCTTGTTTGAAGAGCTCATTATTAAACATTTGTTCCCCATGGAGATATTTATAGAGTGTAATTGAGTCAACCTTTGATCTTCTCTTTAAACTGCACGGATTGAGCTCTTTGGCTACATCTATACTTGCAAGTTAGGTCGACTTAAGGACGCTAAAGTCAACCTAAATAAAGCCACGTCCACACCTGCTTTTCATTAAGTCAACTTAAGGGCTTCCTTAAGTCAGCTTAATAACTACCACTCTTTAAGTTGACTTAACGCCTAAGTCAATTTGTTACATCGACCTAAAACCGGTGTGGACGCCCTAAGTCGACTTAATTCCATAAGTCGACCTAGGGCTGGGGACAAGGGATCCAGCAAGAAGGGAGCTGCGGCTCCCAGGGAGAAGGGAGCTGTGGCTCCCTTGTGCCCAGGGGGAGCCGCGGCTCCCTTCTCCCTGGGAGCCCCGGCTTCCTGGCAAAAAGGGAGCCACAGCTCCCTGCCGAAAAGAGAGCCGCAGCTCCCGGGGAGAAGGGAGCCACAGCTCCCCAGTAAGAAGGAAGCATGGCTCCCTTCTTGCTGGGGAAGCTGTGGGTCCGTTCTCCGCGGAAGCCGCAGCTCCCCTGAGCTGGGAGCTGCAGCTCCCTTGTCCCCTGCCCGAACTCCCCCAGCCCCAGCTCTCCTGCATCCAGTGTGGACGCAGGCAGTCGACCTAAGTTTTTAGTGTAGATGCTGTAAGTTGACCTATCAGAATTGACTTAGGTTTTCTAGTGTAGACATAGCCTTTGAGTCCATCACTATATGGCAGGTTTTCTAATCCTTAATCAGTCTCATGACTCTTCTCTGAACCCTCTCCAGTCTATCATCTATCTTGAACTGTGAGCACCAGAACTGGATACAGTACTTCAGCAATGGTATCACCCATGTCAAGTAGTCAGACCAAAACACACATTGTTCGCTTGCTCCAGTTTACCAAGCGATCCAGATCACTCTGAACCAGTGACCTTCTCATTACTTACCACTCCCCCAATTTTTGTGCAATGGGGCAAACTTTATCAGGGCTGATTTTATGTTTTCTTCCAGGTTATTGATAAAAATGTAGGGCAAAGAAGCAATCGTGTGGGACCACAGTGGGGCTGGGTGTTCCCTTAAAAAGCTAGTTTTTATTAGAGATGAGCCAAAACCAGAACCAATGACCTGAACTGCTCTGAATTTTGGGGTCCAGATGCAATAGAACCTGGAGCCAAGCTACCCTTGTTTTACCAAATCAGAACTCGGCCGGTTAGCCAAACAAGAACAAAACCCAAACCATCCCCTGCTTTTGCTCATCTGTATTGTTGGCTAGAAAGGAAAATCTGATCTGAAAATGCAAATAATGATCCTGATTTGCTGAAAGATGGAGGCTGGAATTTCAAGCTAATGTCATGGATTTTGTTTCCAGCCTCTGCCCGCAGACTGCTGACATGGAAACAATATGCAGGACGGACACGTTTATATCATTAAGTGTGCTGAGTGAAAGCTGCTGGCCTGTTCACTGTACTGTGTATCAGGTTAGTGTCAGCAAACCATCTCTGCTTGCCTGCTTTCTGACTCACTTGACGCCAGATTGAAAGTTTATTGTGCTGCCACTTAAGAGAGCCACTCAGGAAAAAAATAGCTGCCTATTTGTTTATGTGTTTAAGTCATGTTATTTACTTGATTGCCGTAAGCAGGAACTGGTTGATTCTTTGAGGGACTCTTAATAGAAACAGAAAGCTATTCTGAGCACACTCTCTGGCATAGACCAGAACTCATGGCACAGACAAATGTATGTGTTCCGAGCACATGGGGGTGCCCAGTAAGACCACTGGCTTTCACAGTGTACATCCATAAATGGTTACAAAGGCTGAATGGTGGGAAAGCCTCCAATGATTCAGTGTGTAGGTGCAGCTCAGATAAACATGCATTCACCGGCATGTGTCAGGAGCTTTGTGGCACCCCGGGGTCATAAAGCATCCAATAACCCAGCTGAGCTGAATTAATGGCATCACGAGGGAACCTTCCAGCCAGGATGGACAAGCAAATCTTGTCCACTTTCTATCCAAAGCTTATTTTGATTTATTTGCATTGCGGTAATTCCTAGGAGCCCTAGCCTTGGATCAGAACCCCACTGTGCTAGGCTCTGTACAAACACAGAACAAAGAAATGGTCCCTGCCCCAAGGAGCTTCCAATCTAAGTACAAGACAAGAGATAACTCTTAGATACAGACAGAAAGGGGGGCACAAAGAAACCTTGAGACAACGTGGGTCAGCACGATAGGGTTAGCAGAAACTAGCTGATCTTCTTATGTCTGGAACTTTGGGATAGGGGATCCAGTACAAAGAGGCTTTCTCTTAGATTCCCAGCTCCACTGTTTCCAGTCGTGGGTAATGAGAAGAATTCTAGTTATATAGAATGGGAAGCTCAAAAGGGTTTGGGAGCCTTCCACCCATTGGCCCTGTCACTCAGCCCTTCTTCAGACAAAGTTTCCAGTGACGTCTTAGGGTACGTCTACACTGCGGTTAAACACCTGTAGCTGGCCTCTGTCAGTTGACTCAGGCTCGCGGCATTTGGGCTATGAGGCTGTTTAATTGCAGTGTAGACAATTGAGCCAGGCACCTGGACTCTGGGAGGTTCAGGCTGGCAATTAGTTAGTTAGTTAAAGGGAGACAGTGTGAGCTGGGTGTTCTGTGAGTCCATAAGATTCCCATCTCACCTTGTGGAATTGGGTGCGGAGCCCTCTGTGGAAGCATCAAACGGGAATAAAGTTGGGTTCCTTTTTCTTACTTTCAGTAGTGTTTCTAACTCTCCTAGGCCCCAATCCTGTAAGCTACTCAAAGCTCCCAAAGCCCTTTGACTTCACTGTACTGGAGAATAACCTCCTTCTTGGGGGGAATCTACTGAATTGAACAAAGGCACTAAACCCCAGGGCCAGAATGCTGTGGTTCACCTGGTAATCTGGCATGTGGACAATGTGAAAAGAATGACAGAAGGCTTGCACTAGCCAGGGGCCACCAAAAGCAGAGCTCAGTTCTGTTGCGAAGCCCTCCAAAAAGAGAAGGAAAAACCCATATGCATTATTCAGGCCTGTCATTACTCTGTTCTGTAGTGGAGGTCAACAATAACAAGCAAGGGTGGCCAGAAAGCAGGACAGGCTAGCTGTTAGTGCACTGAGTCCTGTTCCTAGCTTTGTTCTGGATTTCCCTTCCAGTAAGGACTTAGTTCCCCCATTCTTGCTGCATAGTGGCAACATTAATGCTCCCATCTCACACGGGGGTTCTGAAGACAAACTCATTAATATGGTGAGATGTTTAGAGGCCACGATAATGGGCAGATCATACAAGCACTTAGGTGAAATATTTGTTGTCTCCGCTAGGGTTAGGGAGGATCTGTTTGTCCACCATCTTATACACAAACACGTTGGGTTACACTTAAGCTGAGCCTACATTTTCCCAGTCAGCTGATCTGCGCCGGGAGGGATAATATGGTCAGGCATTTCCTGCAGCAGAAGAATTAATACTCACTGACATATATCTCTGCCCAGTGGTGAATTCTTAGGAAAATATGTCTTAGTGAAGATAGTGGCATCTGTCAAGGGGGATAGAGGGAATTGGCCAGGTGCCAGGCAGAATGAAGGATCCTGCTTCATTGATGGGGAACTGACAGACACTGGATCTCATTACAAAGCGAATCCTTTCATGGTGCTACTTCAGGGACACAGACACCTGTGAGCTTTGAGTGATGATCTGGATCTCCTCCCATGAACATAAAAACACTGATTTATTTTTCAGTTGCCTGTTGTATCCATTATTTTTTCCCCTCCTTTAAAGGTTTTTTGCCTAGTCCTGCTCCCATTGAAATTAAGGGCAAAGCCCTTGATCCCTGGCTCCATGTCAATAAAGTCTTGAATTGGTTTATGCTACATGATTTTAGGATGATTTAATCTCTGGAATCATTTCTCATTCTTTTGCTCTTGGAGATGAATGGATCTGAATTTCAAGTTAATAGCTATAGTTAAATCAAGTTAAATCAATAGCGTCTCTGTGGTCCTAGGCACCCTGCAAGCCTACAAGCAAAGGGTTTGCTGTTCTTTAACTCTAACTTCTCATATGCCTGACAAACTCATTGCATCTAGCGCACTGCATTCATAGTATTTATCCATAAAGAATGTCATATGAGGTCTTCAAAGAAAGCCAGGATCCCACGGGTCATTAATATTGTTATAGAAAGTATGTATGAATATCTCATAAGTAGGTATGTTTATATATATATCACAAATAGCTTTCCATGTAGTGTTGCTGTGTTCTTCCATGATATGAGAGAGATAAGGGAGATGAGGTACGGTAATATTTTTTATTGGATCAACTTCTGTTGGTGAGAGAGAGACAAGCTCTTGAGTTTACACAGAGCTCTTCACGAGGTCTTCTACAGAATTGGTTCTCATCCAGAACAAGTACATATACCCCTGGGAGTATGAAGAGATCTTCCAGGGACTATATCAGCTCATCCAGATATTTGTCTAGATTTAGAACAGGCTATATAAAAAGCACTAGAGAAGTCAGTACAAACTCAAATTTCATGCAGACAATGACTTGCTCATATGACTCTATGATAACAGTGTTTCTCAAGCTGGTGATGGTGACCCCAAGGGAGTAGCAGGATGGGTTGGGGGAGAGTCTCAAGGGCAGGGCCGGCATTATGAGGTGGCAAATAGTGGTCCTGTGAAAACAAGATACATGCTGAAACCAAAGCCCAGGCTGAAATCAGACTCCTGGAAGGGGTACAATAGTCTGGAAAGGTAGAGAACTACTGGTTATGGGTTTCTGCCAGACAAAGATATTCATCTGTGGGTCTCAGTTCACATGTGAATTAAGACTTATAAGTCAATACAAGGGAAACCCTATTTGCATATGAAGTCAACATGAAGTCAGCACACCATGGAATATACCACAGGGAGTAGTCCTGACTCTGGGGAAAACAATGGATTTGGGAAGAGTATAAGAAGAAGACAAAAAGTTCCCCATCTTCAAAGCATCTCACGAAGTGGGATTTTCTCCCACGGAAGCTCATGTGATAAATAGATTTGTTAGTCTTTATGGCTATGTCTACACTTGTTAAGTTAAGTTGACAACCTTGTTAAGTCGACTTAATGGAGCGTCCACACTTAAAGTCGACTTAAATCGACCTTGTTAAATTGACTTAACAGAGCCTGTAGTGTAGACATATCCATCTACACTGGCTTTAAGCCTTAAGTCGACCTTCAGATGTGGAGTTATTAAATCGACTTAAGGAAGCTCTTAAGTTGACTTAACAAGCACCCAGTGTGGACGCCAAGTTCTGTAGGTCAACTTAAGCGTCCTTAGGTCGACCCAAGGCACCAGTGTAGATGCACCCTAAAAGTGCCATAGGACTCCTTGTTTGTTTTGCTGAACTAGACTGACATGGCTACACCTTTGGAACCTGAAAATGTAAATGGTCTGTCTGGTTACATTCAAGAAAATGGGATGCCAATCTGCCCTCATGGTTGGAAGCATGGTAAAGAATGTTTGAGTGAGATATGACTGCTCTGGACAGGTGGATATTCTGCTAAGTTAAATTAAATCTCTAGAAGGCGAGCTATGGTTTTATTTTATACATAGCCTTTCTGTTTCCGTTATCCTTACTATCTCTTAAATCTTAATCTTTGATAATAAATTTACAATTGTTTTCACTATAAATACATCTGTGATGTTGTATAGGAGCTTGTCCTCAGTTAAATCAAAGAAGTTGGTGTGTGCACTGTCCCCATGGGGATGGTAAAGCTGGTATTTCTGTGAGTACCCAGTAACAGGGGCTGGATACCATAAAGAAATATTTCAAAAGGGTTCAGAGATTGGCAGGGCGGGGGGGTGGGGGGGGGGGAGAGGGCAACTGTTGTTAATCTGTAAAGCAAAGGAAGGGCTAGTATTGCCCAGAGGAGGGTGCTTGGGTGACCAATCCTGTGTACCCCGGCTACGGCCTCGACCAGCCTGGATTTAAATGTGCCAAGCAATAGGGTCCCCATTACTTCCTGTGGAAGAGTATTACATCAGTTAGTGTGTCTCACTGTGGATCACATCAGCTCCCACATCACAAATGCCATTACTCTGCTGTTCAACACCCTTCCTGGTCACTAATGAAAATATGAAACATGACAGGACTTCACACCAGCTTCTGGAGATCTTCAACAGACATCTCACCAAATTCTATACATTACCGCTTAGCACTGCTGGCTGGACATGGTAGGAGCCTCGTTGCTTCAGGCGTGTTAAACTAGACCAGAGAAATCACTGGAGAAAATACTCTAGGAAACAATAAGAAGCAAAAGGAGGGATTATAGGGATGACCTAACTCGCATTCAGTCAATGGAAAGACCCCCACTGACCTCAATAGGAGATTGATCTGGCCTAGAGTGACATATTATTAAAAACTATTATCCATTTGTTAGCAACAGCAACATCCTTGACAAAGCACAAGATACAATATAGAACAGTCCCAACCCAAAGAATTTATAACACAAAGGCTATTGATAAACAAGATGAGACCCAGAGACAGTATTAATTTAGAATTACTTTAATCTCACCTTTCTCTCTTCCTCACTTGTGTGATATTGGGACAGAGAAGACATGAGACTGATATGTCCTAGTTTTTCTGGGCTACTCTGGAACAGCTTAACCGTTAGAAAAGATTTGAATGAGTTAAGAGGGCCAGGCCCACTGCGAATGAGAGATCATTGTGTTCATGAAAGAAGGCATGAAGAAATGGAATGGGAAAAGTGACCATCAGGCTTCAAGCATGTGAGCCTAAGACACAGGGGCTATGTCTACACTTGTAAATTTAAGTCGACTTTAGCTAAGTTGACTGAACTAAGTCGACTTAAAGTCGACTTAGTTCAGTTGACTTAGCATGTCCACACCTAAATTTAAAGTCGACTTAGGGGGGAACTTACAAAGTCGACCTAGAGCGTCCACACTGGATGCCTAGGTCGACTTGTAGGGGCTAGGGGGCCTGGGCCGGGCCCTGGGGGGGGGGGGGGGGGCACCCCTTGCCCAGTGACAGGGGGCTCAGCCTTTGCCCCATTGTACCTGGGTACAATGGGGCAAAAGGCGACAGGGACCCTGGCAGGGCATAGGGGCAGGGTGGGCAGGGCTCTGCCCTGCCCTGTGGGGGGGCATGCCTGGCTCCCACTGTGCCCCCCCCCCCGGCAGGGAGGGCAGTGGGGGAGTCCTGGAGAGACCTAAGTCGACTTTAAGTCGACTTAGGGCTACTCCAGGTCTACACTGGCTTAAGTCAACTTTAGGAAGTCGACTTAAGCCTAAAGTCGCATTAAAAGTAGGTTTAATAAAGTCAACATAATTTTCATTAAGTCGACTTTATTTTCCTTAAGTCGACTTAAGCAGCATGCTTAAGTCGACTTAAGGAGCTTGCTTAAGTCGACTTAAGGAAAGTGTAGTGTAGAGGCGGATTTTAATTTCTAAGTGTAGATGCACCTAGGGAGAATACAGGGACTGTTGACTGCAATGGGAGTGACAGAGAGGGCTTGGAAAGGAAAAATAATAAGCTGCATTCTGGCCATGTTGAGCTTGAGTTGACAGTGAGCCATCCAGGATGATGTGTCAGAGAGGCAGCCAGGTTCACAGGCTGGACCTTGAGAGGTAGATGTGTAAGTTAGCTGTAGGGATGGCAGGTGAATCCATGTGAATGGATGAGGTTACCTGAGGCTACAGCACCTTGGAGGAGTAGCTGGAGGAACTGCTAGGAGCAGAAAACTAAAATAACTAAGGTACATCACCCTTGATATTGTGCTTATGTGTTGTTTGTCTGTTTAACATTTGCTTGTCTGGTCTATTTAGAGTATAACCTCTTTGGGGCAGGGATATGTCTCTCCTTTATGCCTGTATAGCAGCACAGCAAGATTCCCTGGCACTACCGCACTGATCATGGTGATGATAAAGGTGCAGGGGAAGACTATTTCAGTGCTTTGGGGCAGGGAATATCTTCCCTTCTGTTTGTACAGGACCCAGCACAGTGAGATTTTCATTTGGGCATCTGGGAATATTATTTATTATTATTATTGAGAGGCAATGCCTGTGCGGCGGTGGAGGGGAAGGGGGGGTTAGGATGCAGAATCACATGCCACCCAGATTTCCTGCTTGGCTTGTACTAGGCATGCTCAGTAACACTGCTGAAGCTGGCTGCCCTCACTCTGCCCTCTCCCCATCAGCTGGCACTGGTCACAGGGGCCAAGCCATGGGTGGGCCTGGGTGGGTCGGAGCCTACCCACTTGAAGATCAGGTCCATCCACCACAGTGCCTGGCAGCAGTATGAACTTTGCCGCTACCCCGGCCAGCCCCACATCTGGAGTAGTGGAGTTCACACAGTTGCTGAATGCTGCAGTGGGCGGGTATGATCTTACCTCCTTTCCCCCTCTGCTCTTCACAAGAGCTGTGATTGCTACTGAGCAACTGGAGCATCTCAGGCAGCTTCAGGTCACATGACCCACGACCAGGCCCACCCTGCAGACTCAAGGTCCCAGCTAGAAAACGAGGGCTGGCTACACCCCTGACTGTTCGTCTCTGTTATTACTACCCAGTGATTAGTGGGGTCAGTCACTTTTAGAGAATGAGGCCAGATCCTCAGCTGGTGTAAAGCAGCATAGATCTATTGATTTAAATGGGGTTATGTCCGTTTCTACTAGAGAATATGAACTCTTTGGATTTATGATTTCAGTTGCAGCAGCCCGTGTATGTGTGTTGTGTGCATACCATATCCCTGTAGGCCTGTGAGGCATGCATTTGCATTGGCACACAGAAAATGATTGGCTTCAAAAGGTATTGTTAATTTTTTATTAAAAAATCTGCATAAAACTTGTATTTCTGTCCTATGTTAAAAGAAAGAGGCTGATTATTTAGGCCTGATCCATCTCCCAGAGATGTTTATGGTAAAACTTGGGAGCTGAAGTGAGCCCTTAAATCTGCAACTGGCAAATCTCCATCCAAATTACTGAATCATTCAGAAAAGCTCCCCTTCCTCCCCCTTGTTTTTTATGAGAACAGCAGCCTACATCCAAGTGCTTTTGAAATTGACTCCTCTTTCATACACTTCTAAACTATGTAACATTTATACAGCCCAGCCGGCTCTGTCACATAGCTCCAGGCAATTCTGAAAAAAAAAGGGAGATAGCATCAGAATCACAAACCCAGTCGCACATCATCTGCTTTCATGCTCCAACTACCTTAATGTTTATAGATCACATATCAGTTCAGCTTGCAAATGGTTTTCAAGTCTGCAGGCAACAGGAAAAAGATATAATGGGCTATTCAACTAGAATAAGAAAAAATAAAAAATCTTTACATTCCCAACCCTGTATTTCTTTTACTGTCCTCATCCTTCTATATTTCTCACCTGCAATTTGGGATTAATCTGAGCTATTTTTAAAAAGAACTAATTGGAAGTTTATCTTTACTTCCTGACCATCTTAAAAGCCACAGTGGAAATGTCAAGTGACCTATAATGTTTGGAAATTTGTAGGGTGTGTTTTCTAAGGTGGCTTTCAATGCTATAATATTGGGGGGGTGGGGAATTCCTTGCATTGACTAGTCTATAGCAATTAAAAAACCCATTAGTACAAGATACAGCACCTTTAATCCAAGGATTTCAAGACATTATAATAAATAAACATTAAGCCACTGATAGCCTTTGATAGATATTAACTAGGTAGAAATTATGTCTATTTTGCAGTTGGGTAAGTAGTGACTCAAAGGGCTGGACTGGTACCATGCAATCCAGCCTGAGGAAGGGAGGAACAGCCCAGCTCCAGAAGCCATGCAGAGTCTCTACTGTGAGATTCACAGTTCAGTTCCTGCTTCCCCTGTCCTCCAGTGTGGAAGGAACCATTCCTGGTTGCATTTTACTTACCCTTCTGCGGCGAATGCTTCATCCATTCCCACCCCCCTGCAGTTGGGTGGAATCAGATGGGCAACTTGGTTATTCTCCCTCCCATGCTGCTGCCTGCAATGTGGTGGCAAGGCAGGGAAATGGCTCCTTCTACCCTGTGCTCTCTGCACAAGTGAACACAGAGGGTCGTGATCTGGTTTAAAGAGTTGAAGTGACTTGCCCAAGTTCACACAAGTCGTTTGTAGAGCCAGAAAGAGAACCCAGGAATCTGGGCTCTCAGTTCCATGCTGTAATTCCTAGACTGATAACAACCCTTCCCTTTTATTTGCCTCTCCATCTTTATGCTAACATCCTTATGCTGTGCTGAAATCTACCCAGCCTAGCTAAACCCCACTGGGGCCAAGAGAAAGACTCCATTGGTTCAATTCACTCTGTGAACTTAGGGGGGGAAAGATTCACTGTCCCTAAAATTATCAAGTTCCAAAGGGGTAGCCATGTTAGTCTATTGTAGAAAGACAACAGAGTCTTGTGGCACTTTTA
>ML685818.1:1919091-1945391 GCA_007922175.1 Pelusios castaneus
ACAGCAGCTGCAGAACAGCTCTTCTGCTGTTCCCTTCCCTGTAGGGACGATTCATTCCATCCTCATAATCACTGCACAACACACTCTGGAGCAAGTTTTATTTAGCAATTCCGATTAGTCGAACAAGGGCAAGGAGATGGATCTAGTCCAGAGGCTCCCAAACTTTTAACGGCATTACACTTCCTTTCTGATTTTTGAGAAACCCTCACGCCTCCCCACCTCTCCTTTACCATCATCCAACCCCCTTTTAACAAAAATGCAATTCATAATTGTACAATTAAAAATAACCACAAATAGGTTTTCTTGACGCAACAATTTAATAAAAATGTAATTTGAAATAAGAAATAGCAGCTAGAACATTCGAAATGCCTTTTGTGGTATAACATTTGAAAATTAAAAATTCTGTATGCTAATAAAACAATTTTTTCTATGAAAATTTCACAGCCTCGGATTTTCACGCCCCCCAGTTTGGGAACCACTGATCTAGTCAATATAGCTGTTATCTCCCAAGCAGAGACACTGCACCTTCTCTCCATTAGCGGGCTATAGGTCGCATTTTTGAATGGGCCTAAGAGATTTAGGACTGCAGCCTAAATCCCATTGATTTTCAGTGTGACTTGGGCTCCTAAGTCACTTGGGCACATCTGAACCTTTTACACAGCATTCCTTACAGAACTGATTGAATTTAGTGAATTGGTTGTTATTTAATGCCCAGGGGCCCCAATCAGTTGGCTACATGGTGCAAACTCATATAAAGCCATTGTTCCTGCCCTCCAGAGCTTATGGCTGAAGGAAACAAACATCACAGAAACCTCATTTGAAGCTTTATTCAAACCCGGCACCTAGCAGGAACTAGGGCTTGCAGGGACCAGCTGGCACCACCTCTCTGGTGAGCAACAGCAGACTTACAGCAGAGCCACAACTGTCTTGAACAAAATCACCTGCCTGGCCAGACTGACTAGAGAACTAATGGCTATTCAAAGCATTTGCTTGTTTGCACCCGCCATGCCTCACTTTGGGTAACCTGCGTCTGAGCATCAGGTCTGACGTTTGCTCTGCTCTGAGCTCCATCCCCTGGCCTGGCTCTGGTTCCAACCCTGGGCTCCTACTCCAAGCCCCTAGGTCTCAGTCCTACCACGGTCACTAGGCCTGGTCTCCGACAGCTCCCAATTCTACTCTGTGCAGTGTGACTGGTAATCAGGAAACATACATCCCAATACAAATTCACTTGGATGGAACTTTTTACTGCATTTCCTTTGCAGTTGCTGAAGCCATTAGCTTTTGTACAAGTTCTCTCTCTCTCCTTCTCAGGCCAAACTCCCATGAGAATGGCCATTCTTCTTGGGCGTGGGAATCTCTGTCTAAGCCCAGAGAAGGTAGTAGTAGAAATCTCATGGGAGAGCTTCTTTACATGAGCTTTTGCAGCCCTCTGAGTTTTTAAGAAGAATCCAGACTTTTGGGAGCTTATATCAACCCCACTCGACACTTTGGGCATCCTCTCTCTTTACAGGAGTCCATTCTTCTTCAAAGGCTGTCTGCACATCTTTGCGAAAGACCCCTTCTAGATCCTCTGTGAATCGCTGTCATCCCTCTGCAGTTAGAACACATAAAAATATGGGCTAGGCAACTGCCCTGTGTGTAGGTGGCACTTCAAGGTGGGTTCAAGACTCACCCCCCGCTCCCTATGTGGTATTGATTTGTTCCAAATTAAAACAAAACAAACCTTCATTCCCTTAGCACTACTCAATCCCTCCCCCTGCATTCCTCTGCCCAGAAGGGTCATATCTACCTCCCTGTTATGGGCATTGTGGATTGAGCTGCTGCACCTGCTGCCGAAAATTAGTAAAACCCTGCCACCCACCCTCTCCATTATGTGGCCATGGAGACGAAAGGAGGGAGGGAACAAGCTTGCAGCAATTAACATGTTAAGTATCAGGCAACAAAGGAATGATGCAAGACATGGTCACTTCCTGAAATGTTGTATTGGGAAACTTGAGTCTGGGGGTCTCTGGTTCAACTGCCTTTTATTCTAGGGTCTCACTGTCTTGCCCACATGCTCACTTACAGGGCAGTTTCCTAGGTAATGAGACAGAAAGAAGAGATGGGCCTGAACCAACCTCCTGTATCTGAACATCTCCTACCAAACTCTGTGGAAGTTTGAGGTCAGACCCACATATAAATACTGTGTGTTGCGGTAATGGGCCAAGCTGAGTCCCATGAGTAGCCCAAAATGTAGGAAAGTTTGAATCTGGGCCCACGCATTAGCCCATTCTAATATAAAGCCTTTCCCTTCTAGGTTGCTGGTTCAAACCCAGCTCAGGTTGATAGTGACTGAAATGTAAGCTGTTTAATCTCATGGCTGCTGTGTGGCATGTGAATTTAGCTCCCAGTGAACATCACCCCACTCCTTGGCTATGTCTACACTAGAAAAGTGTACCTGCCCAAGGTGGACCTGCCCAAGGTCCCCCTAGCCCCTAGAAGTCTACCTAGGCATCCGGTGTGAACGCTCTAGGTTGACTTTGTAAGTTCCCCCCTAAGTCGACTTAAAATTTAGGTGTAGACATGCTAAGTCGACTTAACTAAGTCGACTTCAGTCAACTTAGCTAAAGTCGACCTAAATTTACAAGTGTAGACATAGCCTTGTTGACCTTATTAAGTCAACTTAAAGCTTTAAGTCGACTAATAATGTTGACTTAGGCTCTAATCCCCGTCCACATTGGCTTTAAGTTGACTTAAGGCTTAAATTGACCTAAAAAAGGTGTTATTAAGTTGACTTAAGCTTTCCTTAAGTCGACTTAAGGAAATGCTTAAGTCAACTTAATAAAAGCCCAATATGGATGTGGCTTTGTTTAGGTCAACTTAAGCCTCCAGGAGTCGACCTAACTTGCCAGTGTAGATACACCCTTTGTTGGCAGTCTCACCTGCAAGGAGAGGTTGGAATGGGTGCAAAGAATAAACACCTCTTACACGCTAGAAGGACTCTTGCCAGGTTAGAGCTACAACGGCACATTGGTAGAAGAGAAAAGGGAAAACTTACACAGGGGAGCAATGCAATTCAATGCATAGAGGAGTGGAGTAAGGCATTGCTCTGTTCCCAGCTCTGCCAATGACTCTCTATATGACCCTGAGCAAGACCCTTCACTTCTCTGTGCTGCTCTGTACTTAACTGTCATTGTAAGTATTTTGAGATCTTTGGCTGATGCTCCATGAGAACTAAGTACAGCTAACGCTGTACCTGCTCCTTGGTTAAACAGAGTAGTCTGTGAGGCTGTTCCTTTGGCACTTTACACACACACCCACACACACACCCACACACACACACACACACACCCCTCTACCTCCAGAGGGTAAATGTCTTAGTAGAGATGCACTCTTTTCAAATACTTCCTGTTTCTCCTACCTTGACCTCAGGGAATTTCTTTCATATGTAATGGGACCTCCCATTAGCATCCATGAGTGAGAGAATATAATGTACCTGTCAAGTGGAATTAACTGCAGATCCAACAGTTTGTGACCTTGGGGTCTGATCTGCAAACCACAGCAATCTGCACCATATCACAACATTGATACTTGCACTAACTGATGCCTGTCATGTTCTGCGAAGGAGGCAAACGTCTCTTTGAAGTTGCTACTTTATTTTTTGAAGAGTTAAAAAAAAGATTACAGCAGGAAATCATTTCTAGCCCCAGGGGAATGCTCAGAACTGAATCCTAAATTCTTTCCAGCTAATAGCGCTTAATTTTTAATTTTTTTCTTCAGAGGATAGAAAATACTTAATCCTTTGTGAACAGGGAGGTTGACATTTGAAGGATAGAATCAAGACACACCTGCAGCATGGTTTCATCTATCAAGCCAAGCAGAGAATTACTTGGTTCCTGGTGCCATTTAAAGTTAGACATCAACTGGACTGGATACCTTGCATCCAACAAATTTAAAAGAGTTGGCGACAGAACTCTCTGCACCATTAATATTGATTTTCCACAACCATGTTTATTATGGTAGAACCTAAGGGTTAATCAAGAATGGGGCCCCATTGTGCTAGGGAAGTCTGGGAATACTGGGGAAATTCCAGAGGATGGGTAAAAAGTTATTGTTGTGCCAATTTAAAAGGGTGTATAGGATGACATGGGTAATTATAGCCCTGTCATCCTGACATTGATCCTGGAAAAAGTAGAACAGCAGATTCAGGACTTGATTAATAAAGAATGGCTGGATTACCGCCAATTAAGTAGGGCTGATGGAACATAGATCTTGTCAAACTAACATGATATATTTTGATGAGATTACCAGCTTGGTACCAGTTTGAAAATAGTAATGGTGTTGATGTTACAGACCACTATAAAATATTCGATTTGGTACCACATAACGTCTAGATGAAGAAATTAGATGATACAAAATCAATCTAGCATACATTAAATCGGTTATATACAGTATGTCTAATAGCTCTCAAAATCCAAAGGGGTAGCCGTGTTAGTCTATTGTAGAAAGACAACAGAGTCCTGTGGCACTTTGACTACATGGAGGGCACTGAATACAGCCGTTTGAAATCTGTTAGTCTTTAAAAGTGCCACAGGACTCTGTTAGCTCTCAAAATGTAATTGTAAATAACAGAGACACATCACTGAACAGGTGTTTCCAATGACACCCTGCACGGGTCTGTTCTTGGCCTAACGCCATTTAATTTTTTTATCCTGACAAAAACATAAAATCATTACCAATAAAGTTTGCAGATGACACAAAGATCAGGAGTGGTAAATTATGACTTGTACAGGTTACTGATACAGGGCAAAATGGATCACTCAGTGCGCTGAGCATAAGCAAACAATATGCATTTCAATATGGCCAAATGAAAGGTGATTCATTAGGACCAAAAAACATAGGTCATGCTTAAAGGATGGAGACTTTACCTTGGGAAGCTGTGACTTTTTGAAGAAGAGTTAGGGGTCATGGTGGATAATAGGGTGAACATGAGCTCCCAGAGGGATGCTGTGGCCAGGCAGGTTAATGTGATTCTTGAATGTGTAAACAGAGGAATCTCAAGTAGGAAAGTTGGGGTTACATTACTTCTGTATTTCGCACTAGAGTGACAGCCACTGGAAAGGAGATTGGAGAGGGTTTAGAAAAGAACCACAAGAACGACTGAAAGTCTGAATAATGTGCCTTATAGTGAAAGACTCAATGGGTCCACACTTGTGAATTAAGTCGACTTAAGCCTGTTTAAATCAACTTAATTTAATCTGCATCTACACTACACTTTCCTTAAATCGACTTAAGCTACTGCTTAAATTGACTTAAGGAAATTTTAAGTCAACTTTATTAAACCTACTTTAAAATCGACTTTACTGGCTAAGTGGACTTTATTAAGTCCACTTAGCCAGTGTAGACGCGGATTAGCCCTAAATTGGCTTTAAATCGACTTAAAGGGCCCCCAGGGCTCCCCCACTGACCTCCCTGTCAGGGTGGCTGGCACAGCCAAAGCCTGGGGTGCCCACCCCCAGGGCAGGACACAACTGTGCCCACCCTGCTCCTATACCCTGCCCATGTCCCTGTCCTGCTCAGCCCCCACTGTACCCTGGTACAATGGGGCAAATGCTGAGCCCCCTGGCACTTTGAAAGGGGTGTCCCCTCCTCCCACCATGGACCAGTCCCAGGTCCATCTAGCTCCTAGAAGTCGACTTAGGCATCCAATGTGGACGCCCTAAGTCAATATGGCAAGATCTACTTTAAGTCGACCTAATTTTATAGTGTGGAAATGCTAAGTCGACTTAACAAAGTCACTTAGCAAAGTCAACTTATTTGGCCAAGTGTAGACACAGCCAATGAGCTTCATCTATTTCCTTATCAAAGAGAGGGTTAAGGGGTGATTTGATCACAGTCTATAAATATCTATATGGGGAACAAAAATTTGATAACAGATTCAAAGGTGGGAATTGAAGCCAGACAAATTCCGACTAGAAATAAGATGCTCATTTTTAACCATGAGGCAAATTAACTACTGGGGTGGCTTCTTCGCCACAGGGAATATTTAAATCAAGACTGGATATTTTTCTAAAAGCTATTCTCTAATTCAGTGGTTTCCAACCTTTTTGTCTCGAGGGCCATAGATATCATTTTTACAACTCTGAAGGGCCACCAATTTCCACCAAGAAACCACTCCCCCCACACCCTGCAGCCAGAAGGGAATTCAGTGAGGAGGCTGCCTTCCTCCTCACTGATCTGTTCTCCTGGCTGCAGCTGGGAAACCAAATGTGTCCTGTAGCCCTATGTGTTTCACCTGCAGCGAGGAGGAGGGGAGTGGTGGGCCACTTTGAAAGCCCCCACGGGCCACTTTTGGCCCCCGGGCCATAGGTTGGGAACCACTACTCTAGTTAAACCATAGCTATAGGATTTGACGAAGGAATTAATTCCTGAGGGTGCTACGTCTTGTCTCATGCAGGAGGTTAGAGTAGGTGACTAGACTGATCCTATTTTGGCTTTACAATCCGTTAATTTATGAAAATAAACCCCAAATCTATTGTGATGTTGTTGTAATGGTTATTTTTATATGAAAGAAGTCCTCATTATTTTGGGGTCCTGGCTCCTGAAATTTGGATGCTGGGCAACCACCTTGGTGCATAGAGCCAACATTTGGACTGATTTCTAAACCTCAAAAGTGCTGAATCCTCAGCGAGACCAGTGTTATTTCAAGGGTAAGATGCATCTCCTTGCTGAAAATATCAAATTCCAAGGGGGTAGCTGTGTTAGTTTAGTCCAGAAAAATGAACAAGGAGTCCTGGGGCACTTTTAAAGACTTAACAAATTGTGACGCTGTCTGGGTTTAGGAGACCACTTATGATTGTTTTTTTATAGTAATGGGTCATAATTGCAATAATCCGTGGGAGCTATGCCGTGTTTGGTATCAACAGAAAGACTGTAACTTGCTAGAAATGATTATTTTGTCTATGTGTAGGTGTCATATCTGTATTAGAAGATATGAGGGTGATAGCTATACCTGTATGCCAAATTGTGTGATTCTGGGAAACTCCCCAGACTGCAGGTCTGCAGTCATTGTCTCCTTAATGGCCCATCAAGGGGGACACAACCAAGTGCAATGGGCCCGGGGAGAAACCCACCCAGTGAGTCATCCAGACTGACCATGTGACTTAACCCCATTTTGGGCTCAAGTCCCCAGCCTACAGCCAAGCCAACACCCATCTCTGGAACTATTCATCTGTGACTGGACAAAGGACTGGGACCCACTCAGGGACTGGGTGTCTACAAGAGGAACAAGACTGCAAGCTGTTTTCCATGGACTCTAAATCATTTGTATGTGTGTGATTCACTTTGACCTTTTAACATCTCTCATATTTTGCTTCTTTTCATATTAAACCTTTAGTTGTAGTTACTAAAGGATTGGCTATCGGTGTGGTATTTTGGAGTAAGTTCCAAACCTATATTGTTCTGCATAATGTGGCTGACCCTTTAGGGTCAGGAGAACCTATATTTTTAAGGGACCGTGTGGCTAGGTGGGAGCCAGAGGAGCTGGAGTGCAATAACGGGGCTGTTTCTATTTTTGGCAGACTTCTTGGTACCCGGTGTGGGGAACCAGAAGCCTGCTTGTGACTGATAGGGAGACTGGTTTAAGTACCACCCATCAGTGTTTGGGGAGTTTGGCTCCCGGTTTTGCAACTTGCCCTGATTGTTGCACGTCCAGGAGGGTATCCCAGGAGGCCCCAGTCACACAAATTTATTTACCTCATGAGCTTTCGTGAAAGAAAATCCCACTTTGTCAGATGCTTGAAGAAGTTCCCCATCTTCAAACATCTGACAAAGTGGGATTTTCTCCCACCAAAGCTCATGCGATAAATACATTTTTTAGTCTTTAAAAATGCCCCTAGAATCCTTGTTTGTTTTGCTGAAAATATGCAAGCAGGCTAGATAGAAAATTTGCCTCCATCACAAATAGGCTGTTCAGATCATGTTGATAATTCTTAGTTTAGTTACTCCTCCCACACACACACACACACTACGTCTTCACTAACTTTGATTAAGTTGGCAGCATTTCATCAGCTTTTCTTTCATGCACTCAACGCTGATGTCAGTGCACAGACCTTTTTATTTTCCCCCTCCTTCCTGCAGGGAATATGAATTTCCAAGTGGTGTGTAACAGCCCATTTCAAAGAGGATTTAGTTTCCACAGGGGCACCTGCCCGGTAGTCTCGATGATGGCTCTAGCTGAGTCTGTTAGGCTGGTTTCGGCTTGAAGTTGTACCGCAGTTCATGTTTCATATGGCATCTTAACCTTCTTGGCGTCTCACGGCCCAGATGTGGAGCAGCAGCTGCCACCATCAGAAGGTAGAAGGGGAGGAAAATAGGAACAGAATGTGAAATGCTCTGAATGGATCTGAAAACCCAATCCAGGCCCAGCTTCAATACATACCATCACTGAGTGCTGATTTAAAAGTGCATTTCAAGTGTCCTATTCCATGTAATTGGACAGGCCTTTTTTAGCTGAAAGCACAATGGCTGCCTGCCACATTTTGCTGGATGACTCTCTACAGCCCCAGGACTTTACTCGTCGCTATTAATGCCCTCTGAGGCACCAATCAAGCGCAAAAAGCAAAGAACTAGAGGCAAGTCAGCCACGTTGCTGTTGATCATTAGCTCGTCTCCGCGGCACAAACAGGCGCGAAGGTGGCCAGTGAATTCCTGTATATGTTGAGGATGCAGAAACAGGGCTGTTAAACTGTGACCATTTCAACAAAGGAGTGTAGCGAGAGAGAGATTTCAAATATTGTGTTGAGAGAGACACTGTAAAATCCTGCATCAGAGAAGGAAGATATTTTAAAAGCTGACTTAAAATGGGTGAGATGTTGCAGGATTACAGTAAGACACCCTCTGCAGCTTTATGAACCGTCGCTGGGCCTAGCAGACCTTTTAAAATAAGAACTAAGTTGATTAGGCACTGTGCTGCTATGTGTACAGTACCCAAATAGCTTTAAAAATCTGGGCCTTGGAAATCATTAGAAGCTTTATACAGTCACTTTTCTAGCCTATCACTTCTAAAAGGACACTCATAAGAGAAGAGATCCTGAAAGGTGCAGATGCCATGCAGTGTCGGTAAAATAACTATGGGAAATGGAAATACAGTGTATGAATTGCTGTCTGAAGGGACACTGTCATGGGAAAGAGTAACACTTGTACATCTTCAAATCACTGTACAAACCTTTGCTGCCTGAAGACAAGCAAAGGGAGGGGAGGAGGGTGCACTCCTGCTTTATCTGCCGTTAAAACGATGTCACCTACGCAGGGCATTCAAAAGCATGAGAGAGACCCAAAATAATCAAGAGATTGGCTTATAAATTACGAGATTTTTAAAAATAATAAATGTTGGGTTCTTTTTCTTCGCCTTTTGGTTTCTGTCACATTTTCAGGGTTCTCTCTGCAAGCAGAAAGGATAAAAACTTGCTTTCTTCAAATAAAATCAAAGCTGAGATTGTCACCTGATCAATTGCCCCCAAGAGTGGGGCTTTAAGAAAACCGCCAAAGATAAAATCCTGACCCTACTGCGGGCAATGAGATTTTTGCAGTGATTTTTAGGGGGCCGAGATTTCACCCCAAATGTCACAAGACATAATAAAATCACCAGAGTTGGTAGCACTGAAAAAAAAAGTGGTGCTGCCATTGGGTTTTACAGTTCCCCTTTTTAAAAAAATGTTCGTTTTTAGGGCTAGATTATTCCCCAGCTCTGGGTCCAAGTTCTGCTTTTATCCAATTCCCAACTCAGCAGCTACAGATTTCCTGGGTGACCTTGGTCTTTTTGTGCATCTACCTCTCCAGCTGTAAAAATGGGGGTAATACTGCTTCTCTCCCCTATCCCCCCCCCCCCCTTTATCTCTTTCGGTGGTAAATTCTTCAGGGCAGGGAGGGTGTTGTGTTATGTGTTTGTACAGTGCCTAGCACAACTGGATCCCAATTCAGTTAGGGCCTCTAGGGGTGTTGTAATACGACTAATAATAAGTATTATAAAATTCCTAGGCAGGGTGGGGATTGGCATGTCTTCTCCATTTTGTAGGTTCATATGCTAGAAATGAAATACCTGCTTGTACCGAACATCTTCAAGTGGGTGAGTCTCTCTATGTAAATGAGGAGCACTCATCAAGGATTTCTTTCATTTTGACTTTCCTCCCCCAGATCAAAACTTTTAAGGGCTAGCTCCTGATGAATATGCACCAAATGTGGAGGGAGACTATAAAACCCAGCAAAGTAACACTTTTTTCTTTTTTCTTTTCTTTTCTTTTCTTTTCTTTTCTTTTCTTTTCTTTTCTTTTCCCCCTTACAAATTACTGAAACATGCCAGGAGTTATAATAAATTGATTTATGATGAACTAATTTCCAGTATGATGAAATCTTACACTCTTATTGCTGGGATGCAGTCCTTACACTGGAGATTGGGGATATGGGGATGCTATGGTGTCTTTGATATCATGTTTATGGAGATTGCAGTCACGATGAGCAACCAGCCTGGGGCTATGTCTACACTTGCACTTTTAAGTCGACTTTAACTAAGTCGATTTAGTGTGTCTACACTTAATATTAAAGTCGTCTTAAAGGGGAACTTATAAAAGTCGACCTAGAGCGTCCACACTGGATGCTCTAGGTTGACTGTGTGGGGCTAGGGGGACCTTGGGCAGGTCCACGGTGGTGGTGGGGGCACCCCCTGTGTGCAATGGGGCAAAGGGGGACAGGGACCCTGGCAGGGCAGAGCCCTGTGTGTGATGTTGTCTGGATTTAGGGAAGCATTTATGATATTATTTTCAATGGATATCTCATAAATGCTATAATCCATAGGAACTATGTCATGTTTGGTATCAATAGAAAGGTAGTAATTTGTTGGGAATGATTATATAGTTTATGTCTAGGAATTCTATTTCGATTAGAAGTTAAGAATTTGATGTTATATCCATACTTTAACTTGTGTCATTCTGGAGTAAAGAATACAACCATTGTGTTCTTAATGGCTCAACAGTTTACTCCCTGGGACCATATCACCTGGCAGATTCCTTAACATTAAGGAGACAATGGTTGTTCACACCCTCCCGTCTAAAGCATTGCTCCAGAATGACACAAGTTAAAGTATGGATATAACATCAAATTCCTAACTTCTAATCGAAATAGAATTCATAGACATAAATTTATAATCATTCCCAGCAAATTACTACCTTTCTATTGATACCAAACATGACATAGTTCCTATGGATTATAGCATTTATGAGATATCCATAGAAAATAATATCATAAATGCTTCCCTAAATCCAGACAGTGTCACACCCTGCCCACATGCCCTGCCCTTTGGGGGGCATGCCAGGCTCCCCCTGTGCTCCCCCCAGCAGGGAGGGCACTGGTGTAGTCCTGGGGCAGCCCTAAATCGACTTAGGGCTACCCCAGGGCTACACTGGCTTAATTCGACTTTAAAAAGTCGAATTAAGCCTTAGGTCGAGTAGAAAGGTGGTTTAATAAAGTCGACTTAATTTTCATTAAGTCGACTTTATTTTGCTTAAGTCGACTTAAGCAAAGTGTAGTGTAGATGCAGGGCAAATTAAGTCGAATTAAGCCAAGCTTAAGTCGACTTAATTTACCAGTGTAGACGCAGCCTGGGAGACATCAGATCCAAGGGGGTGTCTACACTTAGAAATGAAGTCGAATTAAGGAGGCTTAAATTGACTTAATTTACTCCACCTCTACACTGGGCTTTCCTTAATTCGATTTAAGCTGCTCCTTAAGTGGAATTAAGGAAAAATTAGTTCGAATTAATAACACCTAGTTTTAATTCGAACTAACACTTAAGTCGACTTCTTAAGTCAACTTAAGCCAGTGTGGACACCCTAAGCTGACTTCTAAAAGTCGACCTAGTGCGGGGGGACAAGGGAGCCCCGCATGGCTCTCTGGCAGAAGGGAGTCACTGTGGCTGCCTTCTCCTCTGGGGAGCCCCTGCTCCCTTCTCCCCAGACCCACGGCTTACCTGCAAGAGGAGCTGCAGTCCCGGGGAGAAGGGCTCCTCAGCCAAGCTCCATCCGGAGGGAATCCCCCTCTGAAACCCGGGCTGGCGAGCCCCAGGGGCTCCCTTCTCCCCAGGAAACAGCAAGTGGCTTGTTCGCAGCTCATCCCGAGGAAAGCCAGTCCCATGTGGGGCTGATTCTCCCCGAGACTGGGAAGCAGCCAGCCCCAAGTGGTCCTGGAGAGAACAAAACGCGGGGCCTCCCTTCTGGCCGGGACCACTCGGGTCCTGGGGAGAAGGGAGCCGCAGCCTGAACTCCCTTCTCCGGGACCGAGGGGTCTCGGCCAGAAGGGAGCCCCGCTCTCTTCTCCCTAGACCCGTGGGGTCCAGGCAGGAAGGGAGCAGGCTCCAGCTGACAGGGGATCCCTGGGGTTTCCCCTGTCAGCTGGAGCACGGGGCCAGGAATTGCTGACACTCCAGCTGACAGGGGATCCCAAGTCGACTTAATAAAGTCGACCTATCTTTCTAAGTGTAGACATAGCCCAAGTGAATGGCAGGTCCCCTGAGTGATCTGAACCTGGAAATCCGTAGATACACAAGAGTACTAAGAACTTGTTCTTCTCCTTGCAGACCATGTGGAGGCATTGGCAGGTTCTGATGCTGTCTCTGAGAATGGAGGGGAAAGGACTCCTGCTCTATCTCTTTTCTTCTGACTTTTATATTTTTCTGGGATCTTGCCTGGTATATGTTGTCGGGACCATAGAATCATAGAAGATTAAGGCTGCAAGGGGTCTCAGGAGGTCATCTAGTCCCACCCCTCCTCAAACCAGGATCAACCCCAACTAAACCATCCCAACCAGGGCTTTGTCAAGCTGCACCTTTAAAACCTCTAAGGATGGAGATTCCACCACCTCCATAGGTAACCCATTCCAGTGCTTCACCAGCCACCTAGGGAAAATGCTTTATCTAATATCCAGCCCGCACTGCAACTGGAGACCATTGCTCCTAGTTCTTCACTGGAGCTTATGCTGCTAAAACTATACCAGCTCAACTATAGTAGATGATTCAGGCAAGGTCAGGTCTAACATCATATCCTGGATGGAGCTAGTTTTGTTGACTGAGACCCTTGCATTCATCAGCAACTGCTTGAGGCAGTTGTCTTCTGCAGCCCTGATTGTGGGGGGTGTTGGGTGAGGGAGCTCATAAAGAATGCTTGGCATCCAAGATGAAGAGGAAATACCAGCCAGTTCTGCTGTTCCTGCCACTCATTCTCACCAAACTCTGCAACATCCATCACGTTGTAAAAGAAGAATTAGGCACCAGTCAGGGGCTACCACATCTCTTCTCCACAGTCCCAGGCCAGCACCATCAGTCAACATGCCCACTTACAACAAGTAGCGCTCAAAGGGGCTCAGAATTCATATTTGTTTTGGACTAATGGAACATCAGAAGCCGACACCCTTGCTTGTTCTGATTAGTACCTTTTTCCACACATCGTCTCTTTGACTTCACTGCAGCACTTTCTGAATAAGGTTCTATTCAACGTGAGTACAGATTTCAGAATCTGGCCCTTCTTCAAAATTGGGCCGTAAATCACCCAAGAAAAGGATCTTTCCTGAGAGTGATGGTGCTTCCTGCTTCCAGCCACACTTGGAAATGCTGGGCCCAGTCCTGAAGTCCTTCTTTGGTTTTACTCAGTTCCTGGCTCAGTCAAAACTCCCAATGGCTCCAGTAAGGAAGGACTGTATTAAGACATAGGCGCCATCAGTCCCTGTGTAGGGCCCAAGCTCTTGGAGTCATGTGATTACATCAGACTGCCAGACCTTGTCTACACTAGGAAATTTTGCCACTTTAACTATTCCGCTAATGCAGCAGTGCGGACATAGTTATATATGTTTGGAAGTGTTTATGTTGGTGCAGCTTAATCCTAATTCAGGTAGCAGATATACCAGTATAAGGATAATTTATTCCGACTGTAAGGGGCAAGGAACATGGCCACCTTCTGAGACAGACACAGAGGGTGGGCCAATCCCCTGCAAGGGGAGGGGATGCAAAGCCCCATCCCCACCTGACAGGAAGCAGAGGGGCGGAGCAGGGAGAGAGAACATAAAAGGGAAGCCCTCTCCCTCAGTCAGGGCCCGGCAGGCCTGGAGGAGAGACCTCTCTGCCTGCTCCCTGAGCCGGGACTCTTGCTCGCTCGACCAGAAGGCCTGGCCCGAGCTCTCCACAGCCTGGGGTTCAGAGGGCCGTCCCGAGTGGCCGGAGCCTGGCCAACCCGAGGAGGTAACTGGCCCCTGGGACCCACAGGAGCAACCCTCCCCGGGGGAGGCCGCCCTGCAGCACCCGACCCGGAGCCCTGGCAGCCGGAGGCGCCGCCCAACCACTGTGACCTGGAGGAGCTGCCCTTGGCGGAGGACCTAGAGGACCACCCTGTATCCCCAGCGCCTTGCGGACCCGAGTCCTGTGATCTCGAGGAGCTGCCCTCCATCGAAGACCCATGTGAGCCCCTGCCAGCCCTACCCCCTCCGGACAACGCCGATGGCTTCGGGAATTTCCCGACGGCAGACTACCCCGGTGTCCCGTAGGGACAAGGAAACAGGTACCCCAGGGGAAATCGAGACGGGGGTGCAACCTCGGTCGGGGACTTTCCACTGGCTTAGGGAGGCTTGACTGCCAAGGCAGCATGTTTCGGTGGGAGCCCCGCTGCCTTGCCCCGGAGACACCCGGTTGCGACCTGGGGTACGTGAACCGTCCTGCTATAGCCACGAATCGTATTATTGATACTCACCCATGGTGCATAGTCCCATAACCTAACCCTGACCATTGAGGCCAATTGAAGAGACTGCTGCCTGCCCCACCCTGCCTGAGGGCTAGACTTGGTTGTATATTGACTCGCCCTCCCCAGGGCTAGAGACTACTGCCTGCCCCGCCCTGCCTGAGGGCTGGGCTTGTTTGTATATTGACTCAACCTCCCCAGGGCTAGAGACTGCTGCCCGTGCCACCCAGCCCGCAGGTGAGCGACGGGCCCGTTCACACCAATGTAGAAGTGTCCACACTCTGAGGTAACTGATCCTAACCCTAACCTTCATAACTTTTCTAGTGTAGACCAGAGCCTCAGGCTATGTACACACGATCAGATTAAAGCGCAACATGGCAATCGCGCTATAAAAAACACGTGACCTTTATTGCGGGATAGCGTGTACACACGTCGCTCCTTGTAACGCAACAGAATTCTTTGCAATATCACGGTGTAGCGCAATGAATTCTGGGCACCTATCCCACAGTTCAATTTTCCCTCAATCTGCGCTTGGAATCATGGGATGAAGGAATGGAACGCAAAGCACCATGGGTAAAATTTCAGTTTCCCGTGGTGCACTGTGTTCCCTTTGCGTCTTCCTTGTTGCCAATAGCAACTCGCGCCTATTTTCAACAGTGCAGTGACGCACTACTTGCGAGCAATCACAACAGCGACAGCATGGATCCTGCTCTGATCTCCACTGTCGCCTTCAGCATTCTGAATACATCTCGGCTGGTTGCTCAGTACGCAATGAGCTCCAAGTCAGACGAGGACGCTGAGGAGCAGGGGCTGATCGATGCCATGCAGAGCAACAGCACCACGTTGCTCAGCTCCTTCACTGATCATCTGCACACGGTGCAATGCCGTTTCTGGTCGCGAGAGACAAGCACCGAGTGGTGGGATCGCATTGTTATGCAGCTGTGGGATGACAAGCAGTGGGTACAGAACTTTCGAATGCGGAAAGCAACCTTTCTGGAACTGTGTTCACAGTTGGCCCCTGCCCTGTGACATAAAGATACCAACATGAGGTCAGCCCTAACCGTGGAGAAGCGTGTTGCGATTGCTGTCTGGAAGATGGTGACTCCTGACTGCTACCGGTCGGTTGCAAACCAGTTTGGAGTCGGGAGGTCCACCGTCGGATTAGCCCTGTCACAAGTCTGCCGAGCCATCAATCGCATTCTGCTACGGAGGACGGTGACGTTGGGCAATGTTCGTGAGATTGTGGACGGCTTTGCTGCCATGGGATTCCCTAACTGTGGGGGAGCCATAGATGGCACACACATCCCTATTTTGGCTCCAGACCATCTCGCGACCGAGTATATCAACAGGAAGGGCTACTTCTCCATGGTGCTGCAAGCACTCGTGGATCACAAGGGGCGTTTTACAGACATCAATGCTGGGTGGTCGGGAAAGGTGCATGATGCCCGCATTTTCAGGAACACTGGTCTGTACCGGAAGCTGCAAGGGGGTACCTTCTTCCCTGATCAAAAAATTACAGTGGGGGATGTGGAGATGCCCATAGTCATCCTCAGAGACCCAGCATACCCACTGATGCCATGGCTCATGAAGCCGTACACTGGTAACCTAGATCTCAGCAAGGAGTGGTTCAATTACAGATTGAGCCGCTGCAGAATGACTGTGGAATGTGCCTTCGGTCGTTTAAAAGGGTGCTGGCGATGTTTGTATGGGAGGCTGGACTTGGCGGAGGACAACATCCCTGCTGTGATTGCATCGTGCTGTGTCCTTCATAACATTTGTGAAAGTAGGGGAGAAAAGTTTTCCCCGGGGTGGGCTATGGAGGCACAGTGCCTCGAGGAAGCATACGAACAGCCAGCCACTAGGAGTATTAGGGGAGCCCAAGGAGAAGCTGCTCGCATAAGGGAGGCACTCAGGGACCATTTCAATGATGCCCTCCCCTAGTTAACTTCCAGGACACATCAGGTACACCTTATGAGATTTTCAATGTGTACAAATAAAGACACTCTTCAAATTATTTGTCACTGTTTTTATTAAAACCTAAAGGGTGGGGTGTTACAGGTGGGTGTAGCTGCGGGTCTCTAAAAAGTAGCTCTGGGGGGGACTGGATGTTGCAGTGTACCAGGGGGACGGGTGGCCTTCAAAGAAATTCTTTGAAGGACTACGGGGTGTGGGAGGCAGACATGGCTGAACTGTATGGAGTGGAGCCCGTACATTAATCGCCTGGGTCTGCAAAGAAATCATGCTCTTGAGCAGTTCTGTTTGCTCCTTCATCACGCTTATCAGTTCGTCCCTGTGTTTCTGCCTCCTCTGTTGGGATTCCTCTCTCCCGGCTCGATTCTCCCTCGCGGATTCCTGTGCTGTTTTCAGCAGGTCCTGAAACATATACTCCCTGTTTCTTCGAGCATGCCACCGAATGTTTCTCATGTGATCAGCTGGGGTAGACACTGGCCTTATGAAGGTCGAATCTAAAAATAATAATAATAATAATAAAGCTGTTGTTAACACATAGCCTAGATAACCAATGTAACCTTCCAGTAGCACATTCCACTGGAAGGTGCAGGGCAGTCAACATCTTATGCTTCGCTGAAGTGGACAAGGTACGTCCTAATAGAAAGCTTACTGGGGGCTAACATTCTGCACAGCGCACACAGATGGAACCCGATATCTCTCTCCTCAGAGTGCCCCTGCCAGCTAGAATACATATCCTACATGCCACTGGTTGAAAGCCAGGACCATATGCTGCTGCACTGTGTGCTGCCATGGTTCTCATGGCTGTGCTTTGCAGCTGGCGAGGCAGAGTATCCGTCTTTGGGAGCATAGACACAAACGCTCTCCCATCTAACCTGAGTAGTAGGTTCTGGAGGTACATCGAGGAAACCTTTACTGACCTAAATACAGATGATTTTTTGACAATCACTGCTTGTGTTGATGCACTTCTAATGAATGCAGAGTAAAAAGCGTGCACAGCGGGGACTGAGACAGCAAGTACACCCCCCCCTCCCCCCGGACAATGATATTTTAGCAGAAGCCATAGCTGCACGAAAGAGAAACTTACCGGAACCCCTCTCTGCCGCCTCAGAGGACACGCTGCAATTCATGTCTTGGGTGGACGTCTTAGCGGGGGTGCAGAAGAGCTCCTGGCTACACGCTGTTGCGCTTTCCTCCAGGTCATCCTCCATCTCCTCCTCCTCATCGATCACGTCCTCATCCTGCTCGGGTCTGGCATTCACTGGATGAGGGGGGGGCGATGTGTCCACGGGACTCTTTGCAGTGGTTGTGGGGTCCCCGCTGAGGATGGCTTCTATCTCCTTATAGTACCTGCATGTAGCAGGCGCTGACCCCAAACGGCGGTTAGCTTCCTTCGCTCGGTGATAGGTTATTCTTAGCTCCTTCACCTTTGATCTGCACTGCACAGTGTCTCTATCATAACCTCTCTCTGACATGGCCTGAGAAATTATGCCAAATGTATCATAATTTCGCCTGCTGCCGCATAGCTGTGCCTGCACAGCAGACTCTCCCCAGATGCTGATCAGGTCCAGCACCTCCACCGTGCTCCAAAGGGGTGCGTGTCTTCCACGACGGGCTGCCATTGCTACTGATGATCGGAGCTGCACTCCACTCCACGAGGAAGAGAACAGGAAGTGAAACAGACGAGAAATTCGAAAATCCTGGGAATCTGATCAGGTCGGGGACTGTTTCGTCATGGCCACAGAGCGGGTGGGGGAAGACCAGAGAGGACGACTTTGGAATGCTGGGACACTTCCAGAGGCCAATCATTACGTGGTAAGCATACACACGAGTGGAAAGGCGCAACAGCTGTTCCGCGTTAACTGCTACCACCCTCGTCGAGGTGGTTTTTGTATTGCGCTACAACAAGGCAGTAAACGCGCAACAGCCCTATTGCACGTGTGTACGCTGTTGCTGTTATCGCGCGGTAATGATTGTTAATGCGCGATAAAGTGATCGTGTGTACAAGGCCTCAGTTTTAAGTTCCCAGCCCTTATAGCTGTGAAGAAGACCTTGAAGACATGATCCAATTGTAACCAGTGCAGTGAAGTCTGCCTGAGTTTGCAGAAAGCCTGAAACAATTGTTTTGGGTGGTATGAATGATCTTGCATAGCTCAGTGGGCTACTCCCAGACACAGTTCTCTCAAGAGGCGTGGCAGGTAGAAAGGAGTGCAATGGGTCCATGCAGGGCCGGCCCAAGGATTTTTGGTGCCCTAGGGCTGTGGTTCTCAACTTTTTGCGGGTTGCAACACACTTGGCAGCGTATTGAGACTCTACGGACGCACCAGCTCCCTCCCTCCAGGCCAAATCCAGCCATCTCCCCAGCTCTCCGCGATATACTTACTGCTGTGTGGTGACACAATAATGTGTCCCATCACAGTAGCTGAGAACCACTGCCCTAGGTGAACTGTGACTTTGGCACCCTACCCCCACATTCAACATGGAGAAAAAATGATATCATATTCATATATTTTTTTAAGTAGAGAAAAAATCACTTCCATCTAATTTGGCACCCCTTAAAGCCTGGCTCCCTAGGCAACCACCTAGTTCGCGTGTATGATCGGGTCGGTCCTGGGTCCATGTAGTAGGGCTGGGTAAAAGCAGAGCATGGACTGACCTGCCCTCAGAATGCCCTTTCTCATGGCAATGCCACACTTTGTGCTTTGTTAGCCATCAGAAGGCGCAAGGGAGAAAATAAATCTCTGTTCTGACAGTTCAAAACTTTTAAAAATAAAGTTCTCAGGCTCCGGTTCAGGAGATGGGTGTATTTCACGCAGCCATAGATTTTAAGGCCAGAAGCGACCGCTAGATCCCTGCCTCCTGCAGAAAACAGGCCAGAGAATTTCACCCCATTACTCCCGTGTTGTTTCTTTTCCTAGCCCTTTTACCCCCTCCTGGATTTCCCACCTGGTCCATACTCCTCCGTGGACGTGCTTAAAGAGCAGCAGCTGCTGGGTGCTATTTCCTGCCCATACAGCGCTGTGAGAGTTGTCCAAGCGGATAAGCACATACCTTCCCCAAAGTGCTTCCAGAGAAACTGCTCTGCACAAATCAGCCCAGAAAGACTTTTGGGACTCTCAGTGAAGCAGGCTCAGCCTTCGCTGATGCTGTTAGGAGCCTCTTCAGGAGTAAATTGAGACCAGGCCGTAAATTGAGATCTCTCTCGCAGCTTCCTCCCAGGCTCTAGTCTACCTGTGGGACTGGCATATGTGCCTGAGCTGTGAGGTGTCTGTTCCCTCAGCCACATGATCCTTGTGGGGAAAGAGGCTCCGGGCCCTCATGAGGGTATGGCAGGCCACAGGGGTCCCGGGGGGGTGTTGCCAGGAAGGAGATCAAAAGCCGAGTGCCGCTGAACAGAGCAGAGATAGCAAATTTTCAAAACTGGCAGCCTAATGCGTTCCCAGACAGAAAGCCACGCAGGGGAAAAGCCTGCCAGGAAGGGACGATGTGGTGGTACAAAGCGGCCACAGCTTACTCTATGTCAGGGGAAGCGGGCATTGCCTAAAATGTGGGGGCTGTTGGCTCAGAAAGGGGTACTGCCAGATGTCCTTTCTTTCCACGATGGCTATTGTGACCAGCCCCTGTGTATGGGCAAGCCTGGGGCCAGGTTGAGTTCAGGCCATATGGGGGCTCTCTTTGGTGAAGGTATCATTAAAACAAGCTGCTATCTCTGGTAAAAAAAAAATGCAGAAGCATGACTGGTGATTCTGTCTACAACCCCCCAAGCCCCCTGTCTCCTTTCTCTTGCTGCTGCTGTGATGGGAGTGTAACATCAGAGGTAGATCCAGTGATGCAGGAGGAGTGTACTTCTCTGTGTGGAACAGACAAAGAGAAATAGATATGCAAAGTAGGCTAAACGGAGTATATAGTATGAACGCTACATAGTACAGCACTTAGACTGTAAGGTCTTGGGGACAAAGAGCGTCTTTTTGTTGTGTATCTGCAAGGTGCCGAGAACAATGGGTTGCTGGTCTACGATTACATCTCCTAGGTGCGATTGCAGTACAAATTATCCATACATTGCTATATTATATTTTTACTGCAGAATGCAGAGCAAAAAGTTGCTCATAACCATCCAACTTTAGGCACTTGGACTGAAATTTTTAATGTTGAGTCTCAGCTTCAGACTGAATTTTAAGTTTCAGCAAAAATAAAACCCCAAAGGTTTCAGAACAAGCAACTTGAAGTCTGGCTTTTTCTAACCTCTGTTTGACTTTGCAACATTCATTTTATTTACAATTCTGTTTGTGTAGGAAATACTGATTAGGTTAGATTAATCCCTGTATACAGAGGTTTACTAATACAGAGACAATACACACTGCTTGTATTGGGAATGGAGACTAATGCATTATCGAAATATACAGTGGTAAATTCCAGGTTTAATAAATGAGTCCAGTTATAGAGCTGGGTCTGAGATTATACTCTGCTTTCAGGTTTCAAAAATCTTTCCCTGAATCTACAACAGGATTTTAATGGCTTTAACTTAATCTCTATATGATTAAACAGCGAGAATGGAATTCAGATCTTTGAACATGAGAGATTTATCTCAGCCCTGTTCAGTTCTTATCCATCTCTGGAATGTCCCTGAATTTGCAGTGCTAAGAAGGGTGGCTACCTCTCCTACTAATTCTTCTTGACAAATGGTAAATTGCTCCACGGGCTCGGAAAGTGGAGGAGATTATAAAAGTCCTTTTTGTATAAATTAAGCAATAAATTATTAATAATAATACTTCGCATTTCTAAAGCACCTTCAATCCCGCCTGGCTTTAGAAACTTAAATTGACCTACCTGGAGAAATTTCCTCACCCACCAATGAAATATAGCCCTGCTAGCAGAACATATTTATTTTTGCTAGGCACATGAGAAAAAGGATGGTCTAATGGTTGGAGTACTAGTCTGGCACTCAGGAAACTCACATTCATATCCCTGCTCTATAACAAACCTCAGCAAATCATTAAGTCTCTCTGGCTATGTCTACACTGGCAATTTAAGTCGACTTAAGGAGGCTTAAGTCGACTTAAATTAAGCCACATCCACGCTAGGTTTTCATTAAGTTGACTTAAGAAATTCCTTAAATCGACTTAATGAAAGCTTAAGTCGACTTTATAACTACCACTCCTTAGGTCGACTTAACCCTTAAAGACTTAAGGATGGTGTGGACGTGGAGTAACCCTTAAGTTGACTTTATTAAGTCGACTTACGGGTGGTTAGGTCGACTTAACAAAGTGGACTGTCGACTTATAGTTAAGTTGACTTAGTCCACTTTGTTAAGTCGACTTTAATAAGGTTGACTTAAAGTTGACCTTATTAAGTCGACGTAACAAAGTCAACTTAACTTTTTCTAGTGTAGACCTAGCCCCTGTGCCTCTTCCATTACTCTGTAAAATGTGGAAAATAGCACTTCTCTACCCCACAGGGGTCTTATGAGAAATTAAAAGAGTGTGAGAGAATTACCATTCCAGATTGGACCAGTGATGTGGTCCAATTCTTTGACTATGGCCAGTAGCCGCTGCTTCAGAGGAAGAAGCAAGAATCTTCGGAATTCTCAAGTATGGAATAATCTGCCCTACAGGGTCTGATTTATTGTTGTTGTCCAAAAATCAAGCATTGGCAGCAGCAGTAAATACAGATCATCTTACTTAGACGCCTGTGAATCAAATATTATTCATCATAATTGCATCCAAAAATGCTGTGTTAGAAGAACGTTAAGGTTGCAAAATCAAGCACTCAAAAGTTAGGAAATGTCAGATGTAAAGGTGTCTATGCAACCAATCTCATGATTTAGAGGGGCATGACTCATGAAAGGTCAGCATCTGTTTATTTTTCTGTGTACCTGGAGAATTTTTGTGGTCTGTGAGTTCTCAGCGTTATTTCCCTTGCCACCTGGTACAGATTATCTCTGTAGACAAAGACAACTCAGTCCCTCTTCCTTTCTGCATGTGAAGGTCACCATAGAATGAAGGCCAACGCAGTTGCCTACGAGGGGAGAGTCCACCAAGCATCCCACAGTCATTCCTCAGAGGGAACATTCACCTGACTTGTCTCCTTCCCAAATCACATACACACATATCTTACCCCTGGTTTTCTTGAGAGGAATGATCTTCTGAATATGGCCCTGGCATAAGATGCAGTAGAGCTGTGTTTCATTTCCTGCTGCACCACAAATTTCTTCTGTGACTTTGAGCAAGTCACTTAATCTCAATGGGCTATGTCTACACTAATTCGAACTAACTTTGGTAAGTGTAGACATAGTCAACGTGCAGGAAAAATGATGACACCGTCTCAGTCCATCTGGTATATTTAGACCACGACCTCTTTAGTGTAGGGACTGCTCTACGGAGCCTGGTGTAATGGGAATTGTAGATTTTAAACAATAATACAAACAATAAATATTTCCCTCTTTTTACATAATGTTGAAAGATACTAAGATCACTGCAGTAGCAAAAATGTTTAAAAGAACCAGGGAACACATTTCTTTTTGTCTTTCCGAAATCCTAACTTTTTAGATAATGTTACGTTCTGCATTAAACATGGAATCTCAGAATAAAAATGAATCCTCTTGACTGAACTCTTTGAAACAACTTTATATTCATCATCTGTTTAATGTATAACTATTCAGTGTGGGCAAACACAGTAAGAGAATACAATCCCAGTATAGTAAATTCACTCATTTCTATTGTCCACATGTGACTGTTTTCTCTTGGGAAAAGTTCTCTGCCTCTCTTTGATCCCAAACTCCAAATTGGCCCTCACTCTGTGTAAATCCATGCTGTATAATAGTGAATTTCCAACACTTTCAAGGGAGGCATAGGGTCAGTTCTGAACAACTTTGTTTTCATTAGTCTGAATAAGAGTCATGGGTTTTAATTCCAGAGTCCTCCATCAGCCTAAAAGGTTTATAATAAGTGGCATGTAAGATTTGGATGGCATTTCACACCCTGTAATAAATTATTGAGATGTTAAATCTCCATGTAGGTCTTTATATCTCATTGCTCACAGACAGTTGGAAGAATGGCACATCACATAGCAACTTCTTGTCAAGTTGGATGGAGACTTGACAACATCTGGAGCTTTCGGCACAGTCCAGGCCCCGTGAGCAGAGCTGGTCAAATAGTAGGTGGTGAATGTTATTCATTTTCTAGTGAGTAGTTTATTCATTGCCTCCCCCCCCCCCCCTGCATTCAGCCAGCTTTTCCCATGACTCCAGGTAGCTCTTCCTTTTATTATGCCCCAGAATACTACAGAAAGTGTTTTTCCAGAGTTAAAAACTGCCCAGTTCTTTTTTCAGGAGAGTTGGGCTCAAGCCAGAAAGTTCACATCTGAATCTTCCCACAGTGTAAAGGAATAGGATCCATTTTACAGAAATGGGCCTGAGTCACAAAATACAAACCAAAGGTCTGAACCTGAAAACATGTGTGTGTGGCACATCTGTGTGTGTTCCCATCCAGTTAAATGAGACTATTCACAAGTGTGAAGTCACTCTGGGTAGATCTACACTGTGATGTAAGCCGAGGGTTAATAGAACACTACTCGATTTAGCAGAGTCTGAGTTTGTTAATCTAGGTTTGATTATCTACACTCATTTGCAACCCTAGCTAGGAATTATCAGAGGTGGCTTTTGGGATAGGTGAAGCAGGCACATTCCTAGGCCCCCCCCCCCAAGCAGTAAGGGGCCCCGTCGCCTGCTTCGCCTACCCCAAAAGCTCCATCTGTCTCAGTCAGCAGCTGGAGGAGGAGCTGGCCCTGGGGCTGAGGGCTGGCGGTGGGGAGCTGGGGTTGTGGGGGGGGACCGGGACTATGGGGGAAAGGCTAGTGGCAGGGAACTGGGGCTGCAAAGAGGGGGTCAGGGGACCTATAGGGGGACCCACAATGGGCCTTCACCTAGGGCCCCCAATTGCCTAAGGACGCCTCTGGGAATTATGGAACCTTGGGTTCCAACCTCAGGCTCCAATATCTGGATTCAGGCCCTCATGATGCTGTGAAATCAGACTTTCTGACTTCCCGAATTCCAGACTTCCTGCACCCTCCCAAAACGTACCTGCCCTAGCCCCTTGTTCATTGGTGCAGTGTGGAAAAGAGTGACTGTCCCCAAACCTGGCTGTCCAGAGGACAAAGAAAGTCGGTTTGTGGGATATTTTTGGCAGATTCCCAGGGCACGAGTCCAGGGGGTCTGCATCTAAACTGCAAAGAAATAGGGCTTGGATCCTGGTTCCCAGCTTGATTCAGGCTTGGACCATCCAGCCCTGTGAGGTTCTGCAACCTTGGGTTAGTGTGAGATGGAAAGGGAATTAGGCTTGAAACCTGAACTTACATTGCAGTGTAGACCTACTCACATAGGCTTAAGAGCTTCACGGGTTGGGACCCGATCAATCTTTGCCAAGTCTGGGGTAGTTTGGGTCCAGCATCCCAATCTGAGCCCATTTCTGCATTTTCATTGCTGTTGTTTGTTGTGGGGCTGTTTATTTACTGCACGTAAAGATTCGACGGGACGTGTTGCAGTCCTGCACTTGAATTTAGATGGGCGAGTCACCCATTTGTGACTGGCAAAGGAAGACCAAGAGAAAGGGGCTCTATAGAGGGGGACTGAACAACGAGAGAGAAGTATGGGCAGAAGGATCAGTTATAAGGAAAGGGAGAATGTGTGTACAAGTATGGCGGGGTGAGTTGTCTAAATAGTACCCAGATATTGCATAGCAGAGATGCTGACATCGCTCGCGCTAGCAGTGTGACTTTGTGGTGCCACCTACCGGCTAGGCTGTGTACAGAGGTATATGCGTGACAGCTACTACTTACAGGTTAATGGAGTCAGCAACCCCCAGCACATGTGCCAAGAGTGGCACACGAGCCTATTCAAAGCCGCACGCAGCACCCTCTGCAGCACTGCCGAAATTGCCATTCCTGCCACAGAAATCCCTCCGGGCGGCTTCCTTTGGTGGCAGCAGGTGGCACCACGACCCAGTACCTGAGGGTCTGTGACCCAATACTGGGTCTTAACCAATGTTCCCTCTAAGGTTTGGCGGCTTGTGTGCAAAATTTTCAAGCCGTGTGCAAAACTTTTTCTGAATAAAATTTTTGTGCAAACTCACACGACTGAAATTATAGGCATTAATTGAAGTTAAAGTGATTGTAAATAGAATTAATTAATTGTGTTTAATTAATTGAATTTGAATGAATTTTGAATTGAAATTTAATTTTTAGAAAGGTTTTTATTTAAAATTAATTTTTAAAAAGCTTTTTAAAAAAGAAGGAAGAGAAAGAAAAAAGAGAAGGAAAGAGGAGAAAAAGAAAAAAGAAGTAAGGGAAAGAAAGGAAGGAAGCAAAGAAAGAAAGAGCAGGAAAGAAGGAAGAGAAAGAAGGAAAGAAGAGAAAAAGAAAAAAGAAGGAAGAGAAAGAAGAAAGGAAGGAAGACAAAGAAGAGAAAAAGAAAAAGAAAAAAAAGAAGGAAGAGAAGGAAGAAAAGAAAAAGGAAGGCAAACAAGAGAAAGAAGGGAAGAGAAGGGAAGAAAAAGGAAGGCAAACAAGAAAAAGAAGGGAAGAGAA
>ML685818.1:1956701-1969112 GCA_007922175.1 Pelusios castaneus
GCTTTCCATCCAAACCTGACCCGTTGAAGAAAGCAGCTACGGCTAAGGAAGTAGAGAAGAGTATTTCCCATTTGTGAAATCCTGCTCTACTCGCTGTGGAAAGGATGCCCAGATTCTCCAGAGATAGATCTGTACCAGAAATAGACTTCACCAACAATACACCCATGCAAACTGTAGGGCACAGGAAGGCAAATAAGCCCTTCCAGAAACCAAACCATTAATATTTATCAAAGCATATGTACACTTCATGTCCATACTAGAAGAAGGGGAAATTATCTGGGGTGGGGGGAAGAATATCACTAGGAACAAAGTGATTGTCTCCAAAAACCTAGTGAAACATCTTATGGCTGAGAGCAACCCAGGAGACTGGATGCACCACACAAGAATATTTCTATATAAAATCATTAACTGATTTGCCCTTTGGAAAGGACAAATGATACATACATTTAAATGTATTTATAAGCTCTCTGTTGGAGGCCCACAGCAATCCGAGTGGCCTAACCACTGTTCTACAGAACTAGCACAGCTTTAGTTTCTTGCTTGGCTGTTCTCACCCTGGTAGCTGACATCTTCCAGTCAGCAGAGATAAATAGGTTCACTAAGTAACCTTGTAGAGGTCCCCATTTCTGCAATTTATTATTTATACAAAGGAGCATGCTCCATCCACACCTAATTCCACACCAGGTGCTGCTAGCTGAACAGTAAACAGGGCAGGAACATGGTGGCAGGGGAATGACAAAAGAACTGGGAAAAAAGCCCATCAAGTCTGACATGAAAATGATTAAGTGACTCACCAGCACTGAGGTTAACTGGGAGGACACTGCCCCAGCTTAGAGTCAAGTAGCTCTCTACCTGCAAATAGCACAAAGTAGAGATAGGACCAGAAGCTGAGCGGGCTAGAGTGCTCCAGATGTACTCCTGGCCCCACTGAAGACAAAGGCAAGACTCCCTTTGACCGAGGCCAGGATTTGAGTGCAGCTGGTAGAATTCTGCCTCACATCCCCAGGCACATGTGTAGCCAGGGGAAGCTAACATAAAGCTAAAACATAACTCCTACAGGGCGCTGAATGCCTTCAAGTTTCAGTTGACTTCAGCATGAAGGTATCTAGCATCATGTTGGCCCTACATCTACATGGGATACTATTCTTACTTAAAGAGTCATTAAGAGAGAATGGGAATGAGTCTGCTGCTCAGTGGGGCAAGAACACCCACCTAGGACATGGGGACCCCAGGGCAAGTCCCCCTGAGTCTAATCACTTATTTATCTAGCAGTTGTGAACAGGAGAGGCTGAGGGAGGTCCCTTGCCAGCATATCCCATAGCTCACTGGTTAGAGGTCTTGAGCCTAGGTCTTCCACATCCTAGCTGAATGCTCTGCACTCTGAGCAACAAGTGACAGCATCTATCATTAGACAGCTGAGGCAGCCCCCACCTAGCATGCTGGATTTCACAGATCACATCCTCTGGTGCCTGCCTCCCCCACACGTGGTACAGGACCCTGGGTGCCTAACTCAGCCTGGCAGATTGCAGTGTTGTTTTGTGATTTTTCTAGGCCCTTGGGACTGAGGCTTTGCCACACCTCTGTCCCTTGGTGGATCCTATCCTACATATTACATCAAATACAAATCTTCTTTCTCCTCAGTCCTGTGCCTAATTCCAGCCAGGTTAGCTCAGTGTCAACATGCAGCCACCTCCCAGACACCCCTGCAAACAGCCCCTCACCTTAGTTTCCACAGTAAACTCTAATAGAAGCTTTTACAAGCCCAGCTAACTGCCCACCTTAGGATCTGATATATTAATTTAAAGTTCACAAACCCTCTCTCCACCCTTGAGGTGGACACAGCCTCAAACTCCCCAGGGGGCCAAAGGCCTTCCCTGCTGCAGCTGGTCAACAGCCTAGGCTCAGGAACTTGAATGCAGCAGCATCACTCCTTCTCTACAGATCAATGGCTCTCCTTGAGTCATGCCCTGGCTTGGGCTTGCTTTGAGCAGGGGTTGGGCAAAATGATCTGCTGAGGCTCCCTTCCAACCCTAATCATCTATGATTCTATGTATTTGGCCTTCCAGGTCCCAGTACCAGATCAGAGCCCTCAGCTTTCCTTTCCAAAACTGCAGCCACTTTCTTTGCCCTAAAGAGAGAGCCTTTCCCCCTCTCCCTACAAGCCCCTAAGCTCTCCCCTGGAGGGCCAGGCTACCTTTTATACAGAAATCAGCTCCTCCATACCCAGCTGGTTCTAATCCCAGGAGTGGCAAGGAGAGCTAATTGTACACAGCTGGCCAGCTCCAGGTCTCTGGCCTTCAAAGGGGTAGGCTACTCCTTAGTCCCTGGACAAACCTCCTGTTAGCTAGCTTGTTAAGGTTGTGCCGTGCTGCGCTTCATTGCTTCATACCAATGGGACTGAAAGCCTGACCCAAAGCCGAATGATACCAGTGGGGGGAATTTCACTGATATTAGTAGGCTTACGCTCAGCCCCTAGTTCTCTGACCCCTTCCCCTCTCTCTCAGTGCCTCTGAGCTGTCCTGACCCTGTCTTCTCCTGAAGAACTGTACCGTAACTCTCTTGCGTCCAGGAATCCAACGACAAGGGATGAGACCCAATTTATTATGGTTTCTTCCAGACTACCTGATGAGTGGCTGAGCAGCAGCTATTTATCCAGGACCTCGCTTCCTTTCCAGCAGCCATTTTCTTGGCAAAACATGTATTAAGCTGCTTCCACCCCCCACAGAAGCTGGCAAGTGCTTCCAGCAGTTTGATGACTCGGCCGTCCAAATTTCCTTCCAAATCTCTCATAACCTCCCGCTTCTCTGCTTTTTATCACAAGCAAACCATCAATAGTTTTTTTTCTAAGAACCACATGAAGGCAGGGAGGGACGGGAGGAGGTAAGAATGGAACAGTGGAGGAAAGGAGACAGACAGGCAGGGAAAGAAGAACAGTCATGCCAGTACTCCATCAATCCCACAAAAATGGTGTCATATGTTCATCAAATTAGTGTAGTCTCTTCAGCCTGGGTGTGTATCAATGGGGTTATAGAACCTGGCCCTCCAGTTTACAGGAGACACTAAGCTAAATCTTAAAAGGAAGTCTGAGACTATAGATATTTATTCCGTTTGAAATTCTAACAATCCCCCCCTCATCCAAGCTGGCCTGGATTCTGTTTGTACTGTGGGAATTCAGCAGCTTTGGAACCAGTTTTAAAGAACCATCGTAGTAAAAGTTTGTTGTTTTCACAGGGCTGCTGCTACTACTGGTGGGTTAATCCCAGGGATGCCTTAGATCTTCCGACCATCCAGTCCAGGGAAAGTCATGACCCGCTGCGGCTTTCATTTCTGTCCTGATGCACTTTGCATAGTTGTCTTTGTTCCATTTGGGTGTAATCCAGGCACGCACCCTCGGCTCTAAACAAGCCGGTGTTTTATGAAAGTCCCTCTTCCCGTGTTAGGCAATGCTGCTCAAAAACCTTCAAAGATTTTTAACTTCTTTAGAGCTCTAAGTGGGTATTAAAAAGAAAAAAGAAAAAAAGGCAGGAGTGAATGGAATCCATTTGAAGAAGATGCCAGCTTTGCTTTCCTTAGCAAACACATTGCTCTCAGCCATGAAGTGAGCCCAGTGTTACCAGTCCAGCTAAACTGGGTGGGCCTGGCTCCATGGGCCTGTTACAATGCTAAAACAGACCTTTTCATCCGCCTCTCAGCTGCGTGTGAGACGTGGGAGAAAAGTTAAGTGTCAGACGGTCTGACAGGCATTTGCATACAAATTATACAGGGCTCCTGGTGGCGAGGTGATTGAAAAGCCAGTTGGCAGCTATTAATAATTCGTGGCAGAGGTTCACTTGCTGCAAATGCCGACCCACCGTGCCAAAGGCTGTGACTTATGGACTCCTGCGGCAGCAGCGTCTCAAACTTCAAACATCCATCCACATCACACGAACGCCGCAGCTGCTGGCGCTGACTGCCTCCTTCAGAGAGGCCAAGGACTGAAGGGCTCGTGGAGACTGAACGCCCTCCTCATCCCAAGCGGGTTCCAGAAGGCCTAGTGCAACCTTTACAGTTATTATTTATTTGAAGCGTGGGGGATGGGCACCATCTTCTGCAAAGGCCTGAGCACAGGCAGGCAAAGTGAGGCGTCTGGGGCAGGCAGTGGTTAGAGTATAATTTGACAGCCCCGGAACCCTCCTAATCTCTGGGCCCCCTTCCCGTATTGTCTGAGCCCCCTTCATGCATTTGCGGGCCCCAGCCCAGGTAGACATTTGAAGCCACTTCTCAGTACCACATGCATCGGTTATCGCTCCGTAAAAATATTTATAAATTTATACGGCGTTTATGTCTATAGCAATTATTGTCACAAACTAGAAAACGCTGCATCACACAATAAGTATTGTGATTAACAACGGTGGGGCGTAGGACCTGCCAGCAGCCAGGGCAGGGTGGAACATGTGTTCCGCCGGATTTTTCTATTTTTAGGGGCCCCGGAACTCTGGTCCCTCACATTTGGGGGCCCCAGAACTGTGTCCCAGTGCATTTCCCCTTACTTTAACCCCTGGGGGCAGGGGAACAACAGCATGCCATCTAGGAGTCCATTCAATTCACTATAGGTAACACAGCTGAAGTCAATCTTTAAGAGGGACTACGGGTAGGTGAGGGGCTTTGCAGATGAATTCTGGAGCCTGCACCACGCAAGGGGGGCCGGGCGGAAAAGGGCGCGGAGATGATTGTATCCAGAAGCCAACAAAGAGGCAGTCAAAGCCGGGGACGCTTGCAGTGCCGAGGGGATGGCAGAAAGCAGGCAGCTTACTAAGGGAGGATCAGTAAATAGTTTCCATTAAATTGGAAAGCCCGCATTGCCCCAAACCTGAGTGTACTGGGCTCCCAAGGAAAAGGGCGTCCCAAGATCTGGCCCTGCAATCAGTTATTCTTATTTCTAACATTTCCGCAGCTATTAGCGTTCAGAGTGAGTGGGCAGCTTTCCTAGCAGCGACATTTGCTTTTAATTAAAGGAGGTTATATGAGCACTACCAGAAATTTAATCCGAAGGCCAGTAGAAAGAGGTTACAGTATAAAGTGTTCTAATGCTACCCCAGTGATTCTCCCTGCCGATAACATTCTCTCAGTAATGCTCTGCAGCACATTACATGCCGCAGGGCAGTGTGCTCCATCCAAGTAAACCCTTCCCCCTACTTTGCAGCTGGAAAGCACCCCAGGACAATTACCTGTAGGATGTCTACACCCTTTGCACGGAGAGTTCACAGCACCATACCACCCGGGACCATGAGGGGGGTGGCCTGTGGCAGGGTAAGTGCGGGGATGAGGATCAGTCGCTACCCCCATCCATCGACAGAAGTGGCCAGATACAAGTACTGATGATGCAGCTGCAATGTTGAGTCGGTGGTAGAGGCTTATCGCAAAGCAGTTCTTTCTCCACCTCCTGCAGCCTGGGCAGGAAATATCACACCAAGATTTCAGTCTGTCCCTGCAGAGATGGGTGGGGTTCTCTATGAATTAGAGCTGCTTGGGGCAGAGTCTCAACTGGCCTTGAGAAGAGGTGGGGGGTGGGTACTGTGCTGAGGGATAGCCCACGTTTCATCACCTTTTCTCCCACTGAGCAACTCAGGTTAGTCACACTGAGTTCAGGGTTTAGCAAGACAGAACACTATTTCCCTGACTCCCATCACAAATACACACACCAGCTACAAAATCATAGGACTGGAAGGGACCTCGAATGGTCTTCTAATATAATCTGCTGCACTCAAGGCAGAGCTAATTATTAGACACGTTGTCTCTCCCCCCCTCCGTCCCATAGGTCTAACCCTCCCTGACACCTGCCTGGTATGGTAGGGCAAGTGGGTGGGCAACGCTGAACCCCAACTAAACAGCTTTTCGGGCCCCCAGGACTGACCCTTTTAGCAAGTCTAAGAAATGCAGACACCACAAAATTTCTGGCTACCATCTGCCATTTTGCCCAATGATCATTGCTCACAGTGCTGAGTACTGATGGAGTAATCAGCAAGGAAGGATTTTGGTTTTCCTCTTCTGATTTTGGTGGTTTAATAGACTCCTGATGATGAAGTTTGGAAGAGTGGAGTTTAGCTGCTGACAGTAGAATAAGAATTAGAACAGAATAGAAGTATCTTTTGTGAAAAGGCAATATGGAAGCTGACTAGGGGCAATTGTGGTGCAGGATTTTATCCTCATGTGTTGCTGATTTATTCATCTTAACCATAATGTGGCGAGAGGAGGACATGACAGAAATGGAGAGGGATCATCTCTGCATCTCACAGGAGATCCGGCAGCACACATGGATTCGGCCACTCTTTCATCCCTTCTTCTACAGGTCACCTGGAAAATTGTCACATTAGAATAAGGACTGTGTGTCATAGGCTTATAAGCACAATGACAGGAAAGAGCAGAGATGTCAGGAGCTCATTGAAAATACAAAGATAAAGGTTACATAGCGTTAAAAGCGCATGGGAAGCATGTTATCTTAGGTTACAAAATTCCAAAATCAGCTTTATGAGAAAGACACCCAGTTATAAACTTCCTTTAAGACTCAGAAGCTTCTAAGAAAACCTTTACCTAAAATCTCCCAGCCCGGCGCCTCCTCTGGGGTGAACTCTATTTCTGAAAGTGGGATGAGCTCTCGAGGCCAGATCAGACTCTAAATGCTAGCACAAATCTTAAACTGAACTCCCAGGATGGTGTGAGCCCCAAGTTGTGCTCAGGGAATGAGCTTCTCACAGCCATAGCACTCTTCCCACTAGAAAGGGTTTCCAAACTGCCGTCAGGGCTGGATCAACAGGGGCTATAGGGGATGCAGCCCCAGGCCCCGGCCTAAAGGGGGGTCCCAGACTACAGCCCTGAAGGCCCCTGCCTTAATCTGGCCCTGCCACCTTGCTCAAGCTGACACAGCAGCAGCAGGGTCTTGGGGGGCTGAGGGGCCCTGGGGCTAGAGGCCAGGCTCCATGGTGCTTCCGTTCCACTCCCCAGCCAGCTACTCTGCCCCTGAGGGTGGGGCAGGGCAATGCACATCTGCTGCACTCTGGGGCCGGCGCCGCACTGTGTGCCAGTTGGCCCCACTCATGGGGGCAAACCAGATGGCTTAGGGGCATGCTGTGGAGCCTGGCCTCTGGCCCTAGGGCCCCCTCAGCATGGCCTGCCCCCAGACCACTGGGGGGGTGGGGCTGAGGTCCCTGATGGGAGGGTATGGTGGGGGGGGCTGGACCCCCAGACCAGAGGGGGCCACAGTGGTGGTCAGCCCTTAATCTGGCCCTGATTGCAGGAGGCTCGTTAGGCCTTGAAACTATCTTTATAGTCCTTTAACCCCCTAATAATAGATTGTAGAATCAGCCCCCTCCAGCTGACCTAAACTGGAACCTGACAGCCGGCTACAAGCTCCTCAGCCTCTTCCAGTTCTAGAATAAGGTCCAGCAACTTATTACCCCAAGGTAAAAATGCCCAAAGGTCCATATTTGCAAGAAAAGGGCAAGAAGAAAGTAGCTCTGCAGTGTACATCCTGCTGTCTGTCCTAGGAATTCAGTCCAGAATCTTAATACAAGTACCAGAGAGGGCCAACCCTGGGGCAGGGAGGGGGGGCGAGTGGGGTCACCGTCCCAGGCCCCGCGCTTCTGTGGACCCTGCGCGAGGCCCATGCTGCTGCCCCCGACTGCCGTGCTGCTCCCTGTTGCCTTCAGCAGCAAGGGGAGGGGCGGAAGGGCAAATCCTGGCCTCTGGGCCGGCCCTGCCCTGCCCTGCCCTGCCCCATGCACAGGGAGGGCAGGGCCCCTCTGGCTTTCACCCCTCCCTTGGGATAGCCCTGGGTACCCGTTAGTCTGTAAATAGCAAAAAAAAAACCCAAAAGTGGGTTGCAGCCCAGGAAAGCTTATTGACCGAAAAGAATTGTTAGTCTTTAAGGGTATGTCTGCACTTAAAAACCTAAGCGACTCTGTTCACTCGACTTAACAAGGTCTACACTAGATTCTGAAGTCGATGGAGAGCCATGGCTCCCAGCCCCCGGGGACTCCCTTCTGCCATGGCTCCCTTGTCCCCAGCCCTAGTTGACCTGGGGCGTCCACACCGGTTTTAGGTCGACTTAACAAATCGACTTAGTTGTAAAGTCGACCTAAAGAGCGGGAGTTATTAAGTCGACTGAAGGGAGCCCTTAAGTCAACTTAATGAAAGCCTGGTGTGGATGTGGGGTTCTTAAGTCGACCTAACTTTCAAGTGTAGACATACTCTAAGATACCACAGGACTTTTCTTGTTTTTAAAACAAGTAACAGAGTCCATTTAACTCTTCCACACACCTACCTCCTGGATCTCTATAGTCTCTGATGGACTGTTCTTCCATCACTGTCTGTAGGGTAGGGATTTGAGCAGAGCGAAGGGGTGGGTAAAATTCAGGTCCACATTAGGGCGGGGCTGGCAGATAAGACATTTGGCCAGTGTAGATCTGCTACCCTTTCCACAGTCTTGGAAGCAGGTTAAGGGGGGCTGATAACCTACTGGTCATTGTGTGTTCTGTGAGCAATTCTGCACCTGACGAAGAGAAGATTTCAGACTCTTATAGTGTGTGGCTACAGAGCCAGGTTGTTTAGCACAAACTGTGGAAGCAAGAGCTCTTAGCTCTGCAGGTCTTTGGTGTGTGTCAGCAAAAACAGAGGCTGTCATACGTGCACAGGAGAGGGAAGCTGTCATGGAGCACAGTTTACTCAAGGCCGGGAGAAGAACAGGAGCTCTTCTCTGCTTTTAGCAAGGCTGCACGTATATCCCGTCCCATTGCGTTAGCTCCTGTGTGTGCCACAGTGTATTGGAGATGGGCCTGAGCTACCAAGTTTGGATCCAGATTGGAACATCCCCAAAGCGAGGGGGTCGTTTGGATTCAGGATTCCAGCTTGGCCTGTGGAAGAGAAGGGGCCAATCATAACCTTTTGAATCTAGTTTTTCCAGAGCAGGAAGCTGTATGGGCCCAAGGGTTTGATTCAGGACCATAGCCTCTCCCTCCCCTCATCCACACGGCATTTATCTCTCCCCGTTTTTCCCTCCACAGCACATACTTCACCGTGTAACTGTCAGTTTCCAGAGGGGTAGCTGTGTTAGTCTGTGTACAGCAAAAATGAGAATCCTGTGCCACCTTAAAGATGAAAAAATTATGCCCAAAGAAATGTGTTAGTCTTTAAGGTGTCACAGGACTCTCTTTGTTTTTACTGTGTGGCTGGCAAACTGCAGAGTGAATCAGTGCTGAATTTAAAGTCAAACACTAAGAATGGAACATGACTGGACTTAAAACACACTTATAGCATGAAATCTCTCTCCCGGCGTTAAAGAGATCCTTGAAGAGGCTACTAGAGAGGTAATCTACATATGCGTTAAGTGTGGGGGGAAAGGATCTCAGCTTCGGTTTCTCTAAAACAGCCAAAGCGAAACTAATTGTCTGGTGCTTGTAATAATTACTGCTTGATAAAGTGGGACAAATGCTGAGGGCAGTGGGAGAACCACAGGCACATTTTCCACTCAGCCCCAAGAGGTCTGTAGTGTTTCACATTTCCTAGGGAAGGTTTTCCACACAGTGAATTTGAGTTGGGTAGCTGGTGTCCCAGAGCCTTTAGAAGAAGGAATGCCTGAGAAGGATAAAGCTGCCTGCTTCACTGATATGGTCTGTGTAGAGATAAGCTCTCAATTCAGTTCTAATTTTAAACGGCCCTGGTGGCCTTTACTCATATTAACTCGAAGCTCGTTTGTCCAGCCTTGATATCACAGCTAGAATGCACTCACCAACTCAGAAAAGCTAAGAATCCTCCCCTCCCATTCTTCTAGAACCCTACGTCTATTTCTAGTACCACTGAGGCCTTGTCTACATGTTCTGCAGCTAGCTCACGTAGTGCTTAATGCAGACACTTCCTATTTTGATGGAAAGGGGTCATCCACTGATGTAGTCAGGGCTGGGCCAACCATATAGGTGAACTGGGTGGTCGCCTAGGGGGCCAGGCTTTAAGGGGCACCAAATTAGATGGAAGAGAAGTTTTTACATATGTTATCTCTTATAACATGTGGGGGGGGGGGGCTCCAAACTTATGGCTTGCCTAGGGTGCCAAAAAACCTTGGGCCGGCCTGGATGTAGTTAATCCACCTCTCGAAGAGGTGATAGTTTGGTCTATAGAAGAATTCTTCTGTTCACCTCGCTGTGTCTACACTGGGGGGTCAGATCAGCCTAACCACATAACACAGGGAGTGAAATATCTCACAGCCGTGAGCATTGTAGCTAGGTCAGTAACATTTTTAGGAGTAGGCCAGGCCTCAAGCCCTAGATTCTGAAATGTTATGATACAAGTGTCACTTCTCTCCCACAACTAGAACTAGAAGAGCTGGAAAACTCATGACGGAGTCTTTTTTCATGATGCGTCCAGCTCTGCTTTGTAAACATGAGGGATTCGGGAGAATTACTGGGTGTTTAGCTGAAACTATCCACATCTTTCCACCACTGCTTATTCGTGAGCTTGTATCAATAGGCAGCAGCAGTCAGGAGATGCGGCTGGATGCACCCAGGCTGTCAGCTGTTTGTTTATCCTGGTTCAGTGTCTGAATGCAAATAGTTAGCACAGGGATGTGGAGTTACGACACAGCCCAGAAAGTCAAGTGTCAGGACTCTATTCCTGGTGCTTCCTCACATGATGAGGGCAGTTTTTTAGTAATCCATAGGTCTACTGTGCACGTATGCAAAAATCACATAGAATAGGATTGGAAAGTGCACCTTGCTCAGCTACCATAACTCCATGCACTGAACAGGGATAGTCCCCCGCCATAAACATATCTAACCTTGTTTTGAATGTCTCAAATGACTGCACCAACAACATCTCATGGCAACCGATTCCACTCTCTGATCATCTTAAGAGCCAAAAAAAGGCTTATTCTGATATCTATGTCCTATCAGAGATGCTGACCCTGCACTTAAATATAGGTATAACTTCACCCGTGTGAGCAGTCCCACCAAAGGCAGTCCCATCAGGGCAGATCCTCAACTGGTATAAAATAGCAAGCTTACAGGATGTCAACGGAGCTACTGTAAGTTACACCCGCTTATTATCTGGCCCATAGACCGCAATGATTACTTGCTTTAAAGCAGTAGTTAAAGTATAATTTGATGGGCCCTGGAACCCTCCTAATCTCCGGGCCCCCTTCATGCATGTGCTGGCCGCAGCCCAGGTAGGCATTTGCAACCACTTCTCAGTACCACATGCATCGGTTAGCGCTTTGTAAGAATATTTATAATTTTATATGGCATTTATGTCTATAGCAATTATTGTCACACACTAGCAAACACTGCATCACACAGTAACTATTGTGATTAACAACGGTGGGGCGTAGGACCTGCCAGCAGCCAGGGCAGGGCGGAACATGCATTCTGCCCAATTTTTCTATTTTTAGGGGTCCTGGAACTCTGGCCCCTCAAATTTGTGGGCCCCGGAACTGCGTTCCCCCTTACTTTAACCCCTGCTTTAAAGTACAACTTTGGAAACAACATCAATGCTTTCCGCACAAAAAGAAAAACCAGTTCCCTTTTGTTACGCTTTCTTTCCCAATCTGGAATATCAAAAAACATCAACTGACAATTAGTCAAGACCTAATAAAGTTGTATAAAAGTGAAGTACAGTGTGGTCTGGTTTGGTAGGAGTAACATGCCTGCAGCATGCCTGGCCCCTGGTGCTTTGATCATTGAATGAGATTGCTAAAACATGCAGGCCACAGACATTGACCCCTAGCTACTCCATGGGCCACATTAAAAGAATGGCCTGAAATTGAGCTAAGCCTCTCAATTGGAAACAAAGGGCACAAAAGGAGCCATTTACGATAACAAGGTACCAGGGAAGTTCCAGGGTGAGTCATGAACTTTTATAGGTGGTAACGATGGGGCGGGGCCCTGCGGCTTCTAGGGGAAAGCATGTTAACGAGGGGTGTGGAAATTCACTTAGATCGGAAAAATGAGGAAGTCAAGGTGTCAGGAGAAAATTGGATACTTTCTGTTTTAAGATATAAACAAAATAAATTGCAGAGTGGTGCTGCGAATTGTGGTGGTTTTGGGGGGGTTGCTGAGACACGGTAAGTGCAGGAAAATGGAGGGTTACTGCTTTGGCAACAGGCTTCTAGCTGCATCTTAATTGTCTCCCACCTTTATACAGTGCCTTCCCTCCAATGAGTCACCCAGCACCAATTTAACAACCTGAGGCCTTGTACATACCACAGAGTTATCGCGCAGTAAGGCTCCTTACCGCGCGATAACTATCAAAGCGTCCACACAGGAAAGCTTCTTGTTGCGCGGCAACAGCATCTTGCCGCACAACAGGTAAACCACCACAAACGAGGGTGGTAAGGCTTTCCGTGGTACAGCCTGTGTGGACGCTTGTTGCGCCATTGACAGCCTCTGG
>ML685818.1:1969512-2106405 GCA_007922175.1 Pelusios castaneus
TTCACACGGTGAACGCTCCTTTGCGATATAAGCAGCAGGTGTGTACACACGAACGCTATATTTATAGCGCTTTCCTTGTCCCTCAATAGCTTTTATTGCGGGACAAGTTTGTAGTGTGTACATAGCCTGAGATAGCAACTATATACTACATACAGGAACCGCTTCACACATCATTGAAATGTAGCCTACATCTCGAACTGGGAAGAAGTAGCTATTCCTTAACAGCAATACAACCTGGCTGCAGCCTGTAGCAGTTCAGGACAGAAGAATGTTTTCAAGCCCTCAAGCTTGGCATCACATTTGAGAGGATATTTTCCCCAGCGCCATGCAAAGACCTTGGTGGAGTACTGACCAGCCTGATTTGTACTTGGCACTGAATTACCACTGCCAACGCTCTGGTGTTCTTGGGGGAAAGTTTCCCACCCAAATATTTACCTGGCCCAAACCTGCCTAGATTGTGAGAGTAAAGAGATGTCGCCAGAGGAAATTTCTCCAGTTATGCCCTGATAATTAAACTACTTCCTGAATGACATAAGCTAAGCTGGGAAAAGGCCCTCTTTTACTAGAATAAGTATCCACATGGGGCGTTTCCCTGTATAACTATGGAGCTTCAAATTCACACTTCCCCTTATTCTGGTATAATTTTCCATGTAGACACTCCATTAAAAAAGAGCCCGGCCCATGCTGCTAAAGCTGTAGAGAGGAATACACCTTACAAAGGCTGAATAAACACCCAAAAGTTTGGCTGACTTTCTAAACCAGTGGTTCCCAATCTGTGACCTGGGGGCAAAAGTGGCCCATGGATGCTTTCAAAGTGATCTGTGGCTCCTTTCCTGCTGGCTGCAGAAAGGTGCCGCTGCCAAGCACCCAGGTGGAGTGTACAGAGCTACAGGATGCCTTCAGTTTTCTTTTTGCAGCCAGAGAGACAGGAGATCAGTGAGGAGACAGACTGCTTTTCAGGGGTGGTGGCCCTACAGGGTTGTAAAAATATATCTGTGGCCCTCGAGTCAAAAAGGTTGGGAACCACTGCTCTAAACTATTTAGAGCTCTTGGATCTACAAAACCAAAACTCAGAATATTGCAAAAGGGTGTTTTCCAAGATTTCCCATACTTCCTGCCTTTAGGTAGAGCACAGATAATGCAAGAATAGACTTTCTCATGCTGTTTGAACACTTGGCTTTCAGCCTGTGGATAGCAACCTCAATGCAGAGGACCAATCACGTGATATTTCTTTGAAAACGTAGGTGTAAATCCTGCTGTCCTAACCACATGACATTACATTTCTGGTAGTGACATTCCACCTACCTGAATTCATGCTGCAATATTCTCCTTCACCTCTCCAGCCTGTCTTCTATGTTTGTTATAAGCTGGTAAATAGCCGTCAGGTTTCACCGAATAGGTGGCTGCATTTCAGTGATGAAGGAAGTGATCATCGGTTATAAATAATCATACCACATTTGGGATGTTCAGAATAAAGGAAGCCATATAAGGAAGACTTTATTATTATTTAGTATTATAGGGCTAAATCTTGAAGGCCCTCTTCAGTCCTCTGGTTTCCCTTCTCACAGTTGTCTATTGAGATTGCAAGCCTTTTGTCTCTCACTATGTGTCTGTACAGCTCCTAGCATCTTGAGGTTGGATGGAGCCTCCAGGGGCTACTGTAATACAAATAATAACAGGTGAAGGGTTAAATCCTCATCCCCCAAAACCAAGCCCAGGAAGAAGGCAAATGAATTGGAGGTTCAACATGGATAAGGAAAGGAATTATTTCCTATTAGCCTGGGGAGGGGAGTAGGGTTTCTACACGCCCATCACTTCACTCCCACACATGGATATCAATGGCTGATAAATTCACATAGATCAGGGGTTCTCAAACTGAGGTTATGACCCCATAGGGAGCCGTGAGGTTATTATGGGGGAGACATGAACTCTCAGCCTCAGTACATGCCAATAAATGATGGTATAGGATCGAGGGGGCCATCATCACTTTGGGGGGAGGTTGTCACAGCCTGAAATATATTCAAAGTGGTCCCAGCAAAAAAGTTTGAAACCCCTGATGTCAATGCAGATCCACCACCTGTATCCCCTCAGACAGCAATGTGAGGAAACACAGAATGGGGCACAGGTGTATGGACTTTGCTACATGCGGTGGAAACACACCAGTTCTTCGTCAGGGAGGGCCCTAGGAGTCCATCAGGAGAGAACTGGCTGTGCTTCTGAAGGCAAAAGGCTTCTCTGTGCATTAATTCACATTAAGGCCCTCTGACCTGGAATACCATCCCTACAGTAACAACTCCAGAGTCATTTCCTATCCAGAGGGGGCATCTCACATAAAAGTCAGGTAATAGGCCAATCAGCACATCATTTGTCACAGGCTAATTTCTGACACCTGTCCTTCTTTACAAATGTTACCTCACACTCCTATTTGCCAGGTTCATACCCACTGATGGCGTCTTAAGAAGAAATGCTCATTTCCTCACATCACTACAGGTCGCTTCCTGGCTGGGTTTCCTATTTCTCTTTCTACAATTTAAGGCCTCGTGAGTTGCTGCCTGTAACTCTGTTCATCACGTCCAGCGACTCAACAATGAATAGCCGACTACAGAATTTTATCTCCTTCATTCAAACTCACCCCCCTGAGGTGGACTTGGTTTTTAAGATGGGGAAGCTAAGATTATGTTTCTTTCCTCACCCGGCATACTTAGGCTATGTACACACGATCAGATTAAAGCGCAACAAGGCAATCGCGCTACAAAACTCACGTGACCTTTATTGCGGGACAACGCGTACACACGTTGCTCCCTGCAACGCAACAAAATTACACGCATTATCGCGGTTGAGCGCAATGACTTCTGGGCACCTATCCCATCGTTCCATTTTCCCCTAAGTTGGCGCTATGAATCATGGGATGAAGGAAAGGAACGCAAAGCGCCATGGGTAAAGTGTCAGTTTCCCATGGTGCTTTGTGTTCCCCTAGCGTCTTCCTCGTTGCCAATAGCAACTCGCGCCTATTTTCAACATTGCAGTGACGCAACGCACCACTTGCAATCAATCGCAACAGCGACAGCATGGATCCTGCTATGATCTCCATTGTCGCCTTCAACATTCTGAATACATCTCGGCTTGTTGCTCAGTACGCAATGAGCTCCGAGTCAGATGAGGACACCGAGGAGCAGGGGCTGATCGATGCCATGCAGAGCAACAGCACCGCGTTGCTCAGCTCCTTCACCGATCATCTGCACACGGTGCAACGCCGTTTCTGGTCGCGAGAGACGAGCACCGAGTGGTGGGATCGCATTGTTATGCAGCTGTGGGATGACGAGCAGTGGGTACAGAACTTTCGAATGCGGAAAGCAACCTTTCTGGAACTGTGCTCAGAGTTGGCCCCTGCCCTGCGACGGAAAGACACCAACATGAGGTCAGCCCTAACTGTGGAGAAGCGTGTTGCGATTGCTGTATGGAAGATGGCGACTCCCGACTGCTATCGGTCCGTTGCAAACCAGTTTGGAGTCGGGAGGACCACCGTCGGATTAGCCCTCTCACAAGTGTGCGAAGCCATCAATCGCATCCTGCTACGGAGGACAGTGACATTGGGCAATGTTCGAGAGATTGTGGACGGCTTTGCTGCCATGGGATTCCCTAACTGCGGGGGAGCCATAGACGGCACACACATCCCTATTTTGGCTCCAGACCATCTCGCGACGGAGTACATAAACAGGAAGGGCTACTTCTCCATGGTGCTGCAAGCACTCGTGGATCACAAGGGTCGTTTCACGGACATCAATGCTGGGTGGTCGGGAAAGGTGCATGATGCCCGCATTTTCAGGAACACTGGTCTGTACCGGAAGCTGCAAGGGGGCACCTTTTTCCCTGATCAAAAAATAACAGTGGGGGAGGTGGAGATGCCCATAGTCATCCTCGGAGACCCAGCATACCCACTGATGCCATGGCTCATGAAACCCTACACTGGGAACCTTGATCGCAGCAAGGAGCGGTTCAATTACCGATTGAGCCGCTGCAGAATGACTGTGGAGTGTGCCTTCGGCCGTTTAAAAGGGCGCTGGCGCTGTTTGTATGGGAGGCTGGACTTGGCGGAGGACCAGATCCCTGCCGTGATTGCGTCATGTTGTGTCCTCCATAACATTTGTGAAAGTAGGGGAGAAAAGTTTTCCCCTACGTGGGCTACGGAGGCACAGCGCCTCGAGGAAGCATTCGAGCAGCCAGCCACTAGGAGTATTAGGGTGGCACAAGGAGAAGCTGCTCGCATAAGGGAGGCACTCAGGGAGCATTTCAATGATGCCCTTCCCTAGTTAAGTTCCATGATGCATGAGGTGCACCTTAGGATCATTTCAATAATGTGTATAAATAAATGCATTCTTCAAAGTATTTGTTACTGTTTTTATTGAAACCTGAAAGATGGGGGTGGGGTTACAGGTTGGTGTAGCTCCGGGTCTCATAAAAGTAGCTTGGGGGGGGGGGGGCTGGATGTTGTCCTGTACCGGGGTGGAGGGTGGCCTTCAAAGAAATGCTTTGAGGGACTGCGGTGTGTGGGAGGCATACACGGCTGAACTGTCTGGAGTGGAGCCCGGACATTTATCGCCTGGGACTGCAAAGCTATCATGTTCTTTAGCAGTTCTGTTTGCTCCTTCATGACGCTTATCAGTTCGTCCCTGTGTTTCTGCCTCCTCTGCTGGGATTCCTCTCTCCAGGCTCTATTCTCCCTTGCGGATTCTTGTGTTGCTTTCAGCAGGTCGTTAAACATATCCTCCCTGTTTCTTCGAGAACGCCGCCTAATGTTTCTCATTCGGTCAGCTGGGGTAGACACCGGCCTTGTGAAGCTCAATTCTAATACAAAAATAACAATATAGACATTGTTAACACATAGCATAGATAGCCAATGTAACCTTCCAGTAGCACATTCCACTGGAAGGTACAGGGCGGTCAACACACTACGCTGCGCTGAAGCAGACAAGGTACATTCTAATAGACGGCTTACCGGGGGCTAAGAATCGGAAGAGGGCACACAGATGGAACCCAATATCCCTCTCCTCAGAGTGCCCCTTCCATCTAGAATACATCTCCTACATGCCGCCGGTAGCAGGCCGGGACCGTATGCTGCTGCACTGTGTGCTGCCATGGTTCCCAGGGCTGTGCTTTGCAGCTGGAGAGGCAGAGTGTCCGTCTTTGGGAGCGCAGACACAAACGCTCTCCCATCTAACCTGAGTATTAGGCTCTGGAGGTACATCGAGGAAACCTTTTCTGACCTAAATGCAGATGATTATTTTACAATCACTGCTTGTATTGATGCCCTGCTAATGAATGCAGAGTAAATAGCGTGCACAGCGGGGACCCGCAAGCACCCCCACCCCAGACAATGATATTTTAGCAGGAGCAGAGCTGAATGAAGGAGAAACTTACCTGAACCCCCCTCTGCCGCCTCAGAGAACAAGCTGCAGTTCAAGCCTTGGGTGGACGTCTCAGCGGGGCTGCTGAAGAGCTCCTGGCTACACGCGGTTGCGCTTTCCTCCGTGTCATCCTCCATCTCCTCCTCCTCCTCCTCCTCAACAACGTCCTCATCCTGCTCGGCTCTGGCAATCACCGGACGAGGAGGGGCTGAAGTGTCCACGGGACTTTTGGCAGTGGTTGTGGGGTCCCCGCTGAGGATGGCTTCTATTTCCTTATAGTACCTGCATGTTGCAGGCGCTGATCCAGAACGGCGGTTTCCCTCCTTCGCTCGGTGATAGGTAATTCTGAGCTCCTTCACCTTTGATCTACACTGCACTGTGTCTCTATCATGCCCTCTCTCTGACATGGCCCGAGAAATTATGCCAAATGTGTCATAATTCCTCCTGCTGCCGCGTAGCTGCGCCTGCACGGCGGACTCTCCCCAGATGCTGATCAGGTCCAGTACCTCTGCCGTGCTCCAAAGGGGTGCGCGTCTTCCACGGCGGGCCGCCATTGCTACTGATGATCGGAGCACAAACACACTCCACGAGGAAGAGAGCAGGAAGTGAAACAGACTTGAAATTTGAAAATCCCGGGAATAAGTTCGGGGCAGGGCGGGGACAGTTTCGTCACGGCCACAGAGCGGGTGGGGGGGGAGACCAGAGAGGACGACTTGGGAATGCTGGGACAGTTCCGGACTCCAGTCAATGCGCGGTAAGCGTACACACGAGCTCAAACGCGCAATATATGATCCGCAACAGCTGTTACCACTCTCGTCGGAGTGGTTGTTGGATTGCGCGACAACAAGGCACTTAACGCGCAAGAGCCCTGTTGCACGTGTGTACGCCGTTGTTGCTATCGCGCGGTAATGAGCTTTAATGCGCGATAATCTGATCGTGTGTACAAGGCCTTAGTTGGTTTCTTAGCTGCTGTGTGAAGATCAGGGCTTGTCCTGCTGAGAAAGAGATGAGGACAAGAGAAACTGAAAAAAGCACCTGAAGAAGGGAAGTGGGGAAAACCACATTGTTTGAGACATTTAAAACTAGACTGGGCATAGCAGTGGAAAATATACAGCAGGGAACAATGTTGCATCCGTAAGGGAAACAAATTAGAGGATCTAGGTCTGATTAAAAATAGGAGTCTGGTGGCACTTTTAAAGACTACTGAATTAAGTGCCACCAGACTCCTTGTTTGTTTGGCTGAACTAGACTAACACAGCTACCCCTTTGGAACTAGGTCTGGCAGGGTCTTTCCATCTCTAATCATGGTGAATCTATGGACAATGAACCAGATCTGCTAACACCTGCTTACACCAGGGGTCAGTTTGGCCCATTGCTGCTGTCACTTCAAAGTGCTACAAATGGGAATCAGAAGAAGGAGAAGAAGGCATAATTGTGACAGTTTATTTGGAGTAAAATGCCAGTAAACCTGTGCTAGATGTTCAATTTCCCCATGCCTGCCTATCCTGTACCACTTCCAGTGCTCCAGTCCCTGCCAGGACCTGTTCTGAGTAAACCTGTCTCACTTCAGCCATGGCATAAAAAGATATTTCAAGATGATTGTAAAGATACAGGGCCTGATTTTTCTTTCATTTAGACTTCTGTAGTTCCCTGGGCTTCAGTGGAGTGAATCCTGATTTACACCTGTTTAAGTGAGTGGCATGTCAGATCCATAGAATACAAATTGGCAGATGCTAGCATATTGGACCGCATTGTCCACCACCCTGCACTTCGCGCATTTCCTTTCACCAGTGCTGAGTGGCTACATAACACTTTTTTTATACATTTCACACCCACTTGGCACTCACTTTGCCCAGAGGTCAATGACTCCACAAGATAAAAAATAGTAGATTTAGATCCACTAAATAATTAGCAATGGACACATTTTAGCGCTGTGTTATGACATCCACACTAACTCTTCATCTCTGGATGAAGAAATGCTCTTACCTAAAGGTAAAACACAAAATAGACTTTGAGCCAAATCCTGATCCATACTTAGCACCTGCATCAACCATTAGAGTCAACAGGAGCTGTACCCAAACTGGCAAAAATATAAGGGTCATGCATGCCTAATGCATGATATATGGATCATGTCTGCAGCAAGTTAGAGTGTCTACATCTAGTCTCGAGACTTGCATACTCCTTGTATTAAACGTTGCTTGTATTAGCCAGGCGTGATCCTTGTACTTTATCTGGCAGGGCAGATGCACGGACCCACAAGATACAGCATTACACAATTTTACAAACATTATTCTGTCTACTCAGTAGGAAAAACAAAGCTGACCAGCTCAGGTCCAGGAGAGATGGGTAATGCTATGCCCTCTTAGCCCAAAGTCAACACAGTAAACAATCTGCTAAACCTTCTCTCTGAAAAGAGCAATTAAAGGAAGAGTTAAAACTTCTGAAATGAAAAAAGGAAAAGATCCCTCAGGCTTACAAAGCTGAAGAAGCTCCCAGAGATGATTTCTTGGCAAGACCCACCAGGTTGTTTCCATTAGTGTCCCTGCCTTTGTTCCCAGTAACTTGTTCATGACCTCCAGTTTGTTTTTACTCCAGAACACATGCCCCCATATTTTTTGTCTGTGTTAGGTTGTTTCATCTCCCAGACCTCTGGGAGATTTTCCCATCAATAGATGTGAAAAGAGTCATCATTCTCATTATCCAGGTGGAGAAACTGAGGCCCCAGTAGGTGAAGGTCACACAGCAGACTGGTGGCAGAGTTGTGATTACAGGCAGCCAAGGTCTCTTGAGTCCTTTCCACTAAATCAGCCTGCCTCTCTCCCCACTTACTGCGTATGGTACCTGCAGAAGTGACCTTAGGTCATCTAGGCAAGGGCCCATTGCCAGGCCCCCTATAGGAACTAAATGCCTCATCTGCCCCCGGCCCCAGCTCCACACCGCTGAGCCGGAGTGGATTGAGCCCACCTGATCTGCCCCAGACCCCGGTTCCCCAGCTCCAGGCCTGCCTCATCTGTTCCGGCCCTGGGACCCACTTTGCTTGCCCCCCCCCCCGGCCACTTCTCCCCACCTTGCCCACTTCTCCCTGTCACTAGCCCCCTCATTTCTCCTCCCCTGCATGGCCTAGTCCAGCCCCCCTTTCCCTTCCCCCAAGTACTTTACCCCCCTAGAAGAACAAATTACCTGAGTCCAGCAGAGGCAGCGTTTAAATTTCCTATCCTTCTTCTCCCACCCTGGGCCACATGTCCTGCAGGGGAGGAGATTTAAAGGGCCAGCTGGTGGCCATAGCTCAGCTCCTCTCAGGTGGCTCCGGTTGCCTGTTTCGCCTACCCCAAAAGCCACCTCTGGGTACCTGACCCTGTCCAATTCACTTGCTGGGCCCATCTTTCCCTCTTAAGGCTTGTCTCCCTCTTTCGGACCCCTCTCCCTTTAAGTCTTGCCTACTCCCCTGTACTGACAGTGTGGCGCACCGATGACCCTATGGAGAACTTATGGCCTAATAAATCTCAGCCACTTGCCTTTAAAGCCAGAGGTTCTGGATTCAATCCTAATAATCCCTCCAGGGAAATCACATTATATCTGCACTTAGTCATACTGATGTTAGCAGTGTTGGGAGCCTTAATTATTATTATTTATTTGTATTACTGAAGTGCCTCGAAGCCTTATTCATGGACCAGATCTCTATTGTGCTCAGCACCATACAGACACAGAACTAAAAGACAGTCTTACCCCTGTAAAGTCACGTCTACACTGACGGAGGCATAGTTGCCACCCTCAGGTTGATTTTTTCCAGACGGACTGAGTGGTCGGTTAAGACACACTCAGTCGATCCAGGGACCAACTTAATAAAACCACCCCCTCAAGTGGTGTAGCACTGTGTTGATGGGATCATATTTCCTGTCAGTGTAGCACAGTGAAGATGCCAAGCAAAAGGGGAGTTAGGAAGTCAACAGGAGTTACGTTAGCTACTCTGCATAGCTTGCGTAACTCCCATTGGCTATGTCTACACTGGGAATTTAGGTCAACTTAAATAAGTTGACTTTAATAAGTCGACTTTAAGTCGATCTTATTAAGTCGATTTAGAGAGTCCACACCAGACTCCTAAGTCGACTTAAAGTGGGCCTTACTAACTCGACTTAGAGAGTCTATAGTAGACTCTCTAAGTCGACTAGTTCGGTCCAGGAGAGCCAGCCCTGCACGGGGCTAGCTTTCCCCAGGGCAGCAAGCCCCTGAGCGGTCCGGGGGAGAAGGGAGCGTGAAGCTCCCTTCTGCCATGGACCACTCGGCTCCCTTCTGCTCAGGATTTCTCAGGTCCCGGGCAGAAGAGAACCCTTCTTGCCGGGACCACTCGGGTCCTGGGGAGAACTTCCCCGGGACCCGAGTGGTTCCGACCAGGAGGAACAGCGGGAGACCTGCGCTCCAGCTGCCGGTATGAAATTCAGCATGCTTAAGTCGACTTAATTTACTAGTGTAGACACACCCAATGACTGCTGCCGAATTTTGCTGGCATTGTAGACCGGCCCCAAGTATATGACAAAAGACAACATACAGATATGCACAGCTGGGGGAGTACAAGTAAAGAAAGAGATGTGCATGCAGGCAGTGGTAGACAGACTATACTGCTACAAACTCTGTGCCACGAAAGCCTGGCTCATAGCTTGAATAGCCCGTTTTTTAGCAATTTGTGGTAAGTTTATCAGCAGGCTGCATATTATTACCTAATATCTCTGTGAGGCATAGTGACTAATTCACTTGGGCTCCACCATGCTGCTCTGTAGCAAATTGTGTCTCTTTGTTGGTTCAGGGAGAAGGGAATATCTCTTGTTCTAGTCAAGAAAAAAAAAAGAAACAGTTTATGGATTTTTTTCCAACACCGATCTGTCATCTACTCTCAATTTCAGGAACAAACTCTGCAGCTCAATCCAGCCAGAATTCAAATTATGGGAAGTAAATGGCTGGTGTATGTGGAACATATTACTTCCTCACTGAGCAATTGATGTTGACCTGCTGCTAAATTGCTAAATAAATTTTCGTGTTCAGGCGAGGGCCCGGATTTCTTTAATGTTCTCCAGATGAAGAATATTAAACATAAGGCGAGGCAGCGAATATTTTTGTCAAAAAAATTTCAGAGCAGATGAATCAAGCCTATCCTCTGTGCTGAGAGCAGAGAATGCTCCTCTCAGCTCATTTCTCCACAACCTTGGCAACTGCCGTTGGGATGCCACCATGGAGCCTCTTCTAAATGCCAAAAGGATAGAAGCCCTGGGGCAGGAAGGTGCAACGAGGAAGGACGAGCCTGTAGACAAAGAACTGGGCCATGTGGGACTCCCATGTGTCTGCTGTAGATAGTTACTGGACAGCCCCAAGAGCATGCATTGAAGAAGACAAGGCCCCTCTCCAGCCATCTTACAGTCTATGGGCTTGATTGTGAATTTAGGCCCAGGCCTGACTAAGGGGTAGGACATAACTACTCTGCACAAGAAGGAGTCCAGTGGAGCTATTATGACTCTGACTGAGAGTCCCAAGCCTTCCTTACCTCCCCCTTCACTCCAGGGGGAGAGCAAATGTGGAAATGGGGTGAAAGAGAGAGGTGTCAGCCCCCATGGGCCTCAGATTTGAATTTGGGGGTGTCTAATCACACTCTAATCCTCCACGCAGCAGATCTCAGACAGCAGCTGGAGCCATGGTCCATGATGCTCAGCTCGGACACAAGCCCCGCCTCTATGCTCTGATTGGGAGAGATCCAAGGCACCTGATTGGGCTGCAGCCTCTATTTAAGCCAGGAAGTTGCCCATAAAACTGGCCAGTTTTATGGGCGACTTCCTGGCTTAAATAGGGGCTGCAGCCCAATCAGGTGCCTTGGATATCTAGTGACGGCCAAACCTCAAAAGTCATCAAAAGGTTATCAGAATGTCCTTGAGCTGGAGATCAGGCTGGGAATCCTATGGGAACAAGTTTACCTATCAAAGGCTGTCTCTGCCTGGCTTGCTCATCCTTACCTCAATTTGGATAAGCCCATGCTTACCCTTAACGAGGAATGGGTCGCAATCATGTTGCCTTCAGAAGGGCTATTCACACTTAACTTGAATCATGGCATAAGTGTATTGCTGAATCAAAGCCCTGGAGTTGTGTTGGGGGATTCCCAATGGAGTCAGGCACCATTCGGCCTGAGTCAGGCTGGCAGAGTGATATCACTAGCACCGGCTCTTTTATCTGAGTCAGATGCTGCACACAAACAGACCCTGGTTTGAGTATTTCCCCTGTACGTTATCTGAAACCAAGAAGTGCAGGGAAAAAGTAAATAAATCTAAAAAAAATTTTAAAATGTTGACAATGCAGCTCAGCTTAGGCTTTGGCCTGGCTCTTGTTCCATCCAGATGCTGAGTCCAGTTACACAAGGTGCTGATTGCCTCCTGTGAGATCAGCTACAGCTGATCTCCAGGGCCTTCTCTAGGGGTGGGCAGGGCCCAGGGTGAATCGGCCTGTGTAATACACCCTGTGCTACCCCCCAGCCCTAATACCAGCCGCGTGCCACACACCCAGCTCCATGCCACTCCCAGCCCTGATCCCGGTCTCACTCTGTACTCCCCATCCTGCACCACCTCCACAACCCAATCCTAGCCTCGTGCAGCAACCCCCCCTCCACCCTGTGCTGCCTCCCTAGCACCACTATGGTGTTGAAGGATGGGATCCACTGAACTGCGGGGCCCGGGGCAGTCGCTTCAACATGCCACCCCCTAGCGTTGGCTCTGCTGATTTCAGTGGTGCAGCAGGAGAGAGGCTGTCCTTAAGGAACAGGCCCCACGTGGTGCATTTAAGGAATTAGAACCAAACCTTTGAACTGCAAGTGGGAGCAGAGGGGATGCCAGCCTGATGTGGGGGGTGTGGGGGTAACTCAATAAACCAGCTCCCTCTGTCACTGGGGCACCAGTCTAGCTAGTCTGAGGCTCCCATCACTCTGAGAGGCTGATGAGGCTATAAGGAAGCCCTCTAGCCACTGAAGATCCCATAGATTGATTCCCCAGTCTTCCAGTAGGGTGTGTGGTAGCAGCAGCTGGAAATTCCAGGAGCCAAAGGGCCCATGAATCAGTCCTCTTCCTTAGAGTCCTGCAGCTCAGGGGAGGGTCAACAGTCAGAACTGGAGTGTGAACCCCCAGCTCCTCTGGAAACAGGAAAAAGCATGAGGAGACCCATGCCTTCTCCCCATAGGACCCAGCAGGCTAGCTCTCATGTGACAGGAATGCTATGTGATCTGATCTTCAGTCGCACAGCTTGTAGGGAGGGAACATGACCGCTTCTGAGTTGGACAGGGAGGACACCCTACCAGAACAGCCACGTCTGCCCCACCAGAAGCAGAGGGGTGGGCCAGGAAGTATAAAAGGAGGGACCAATAGCCCAGTGGGGCTATACATGCCCCGGGAGAAGGATGCATCCCTGCCACTTCTGGGGTCAAGAATTCAGTGGTTTAAAGAATGAGCCAATTATAACCCAATTTTTGTTGTTTTCTAAAAACTGATAAAATTCTTCATTTTTCTGGTTTTTTCTGGGGTTTTTGTTGTTGTTTTTTGTTTTGTTTTGTTTTGTTGGGGTTTTTTGTAAAAAAAAAAAATCTTCATGGGCAATAATATATATTTTTTTAAATACCCTGTGAAAAACAGTTGTCACTTTTCAAACCAGACTTACCTTGAGGATTATGGATTTATTCCTTTCAAAAACTTTCTTTAATTGATCATATACAATGATGGGAGTGTGTAATAATCATTATTGTTATAATTGTATGTTTAACTTCTTCCTTAGGCTTAGCTGTTACCACTCAGGAAAAAGATCTTGGAATCATTGTGGATAGTTCTCTAAAAATTTCTGCTCCATGTGCAGTGGCAGTCGTAAAAGCTAACAGAATGTTGGGAATCATTAGAAAAAGGATAGATAAGACATAAAATACCATATTACTGCTTTATGAATCCATGTTATGCCTACATCTTAAATACTGCATGCAGATCTGGTTACCCCATCACAAAAAAAGATATATAGAAACTGGAAAAGGTACAGAAAAGGGCAACTAAAATAATTAGGAACATGAAAAAGTTCCATAAGAGGAGAGATTAATAAGACTGGGACTTTTCATCTTGGAAAAGAGACAACTAAGAAGGGGCATGATAGAGTGGGGAGAAAGTAAATAAGGAAATGTTAATTACTCCTTCTCATAACACAAGAACTAGGGGTCACCAAGTGATTCAAAACAAACAAAAATGGTTTTAAATTGAACAAAAAGGAAAGTATTTGTTCACACAGTACACAGTCAACCCTGCCAAAGGAAAACAAACAAAACATGGAAAACAAACGTAGTCCTGTGGCACTTTTAGGTCTTGTCTATACAGAAAAAATTGTATTGATCCTCACAGATCGACGCAGTGGGATCGACTGAGTGACCAGTGTAGACCTGCTCAATTGATCCTGGAAGTGCTCTCTGGTCAACTTCGGCTGCGTCGACCGGAGAACACTTCAAGTCGACGCAGCTGAGAGAAGACAGTGTGGTAAGTAGGAGTAACTAAGTTGATGGGAGATATGCATTCTGCGGCACACAGATTATGTATCTCCCTCTGATTTAGCCCATAGTATAGACCAGGCCTTTGACTAAGAAATATGTTTATTGCATGAGCTTCCGTGGTTGTAATCCCACTTCTTCGGATGCATGAAATGGAAGCTGTAGCATGTTAGGTGAGTAAATAAATACAGAGAAGGGTGAGTCACAAAGTCAGTGAAGGTCAAGATTATACCGGAGTTCATAAAAGAACTAAATAAATTCATGGAGGAGAGGTCCATCAATGGCTATTAACCAGGACAGGCTGGGATTGCTGTTTGCCAGACACTGGAAATGGCTGATGAGGGGGATCACTTGATGACTACCTATCGTATTAATTCCCTCTGAAGGACCTGATATTGGCCACTGTCAGAAGACAGGGCACTGGCTAGAGAAACCATTGGTCTGATTCAGTATGACCATTCTTACATTCTAATAAACTTGAACTTCTATTCTGACATTTAAACAGTAATCTACCTCTTGCATGGCAAATAAACTTAATAGACACAACATCAAAGGCCGGTGGGTAAACTGAACAGGGTAAAGATTTGTGACAATGAGAACTTTCAAAAGGAAAGTGCTGCTATTTTTTTGGACCAATGGTTTTTACATCTGTGCCAACTACCTGTCATAGCAGAACATTCAACTGCAATATGGATACAGGAATAAAACAAAATCTGTGGCTGGCAAAGCCATCATCCAAGTGCGACCCAGTTTCTCCTTCTATCCTTATAATTCATATGGAAGCAACCATAAAAGGAAACTGGTATCAGCTTTTATTTAAATTTCCTGTACCTTTATTTAAGGTCTAGCAAGAGTGCCATGCTTTTCTCCCTCCCCTACTACAAAGTTTAACCATGTATCTATTTCAATGAATTGGTATTGGCAGGAAATTATGGCTGCTATTGGCACTAATAAAGGAACATAATTTATCAGTAGGACCAGTGGCCTGATCTTCTGTTGAAGTTGATACGAAAATGGCAATCAGTTTCAGTGGTTGCAAAACTGGGGACAAGTGATACACATCTGAAATATACACCATCACATATATAGGTACACACACATACAATGGTCCCTCTTAAAGTGAGTTTCATTCAACAATACCTGCTACAGAGCAAATCTTGCCTCCTTCTGCTTTCCCTGGGCACACTAACCTCTTCCCCTCTTGGATCACACTCTCATCCTAGTCACCAGTCAGATTGTCTCTCTTACTTTGCTTCCTTCTCCTCACCCCAGCTGACTCCAGCTTTCTTCATCCATTGTCAGTGAAAAATTGCAGGAATGTTTGGTGGTCCACGTGAAATGAGTCTGGGAGGCCTCAGTCCAGGTCCTAGTGAAGTAGGTGCCCAAATTGCAGAAGCCATCACAACTACTGGCCCTAATTTGCACTCATCACAGCAGAGAAGCTAAGGATTGCAGGGCTATGGAGACTAAATCGCTTGCCGTCTCTAGAGGAAATGAAGTCTGCAGTCCCTCCAGCTCAGGGTTAATCCACACTGGAAGCAGTGTATGTGTCAGTGGTGGGAACGTGACAGTTGTGCTTCTACCAATGTTGTGTGTGTTCTGTGAAAAAAGACAGATCTGTCTCCTGGACTATCAGCTAAATGTGTGCACACAATTTCTAGAGGGGTAGCCATGTTAGTCTGTGTTCAGCAAAAATGAGAGTTCTGTGGCACCTTAAAGACAAACAGATGTCTTCGGGCATAAGCTTTCGTGGGCTCCAACATACTTCATCAGATGCAACTGTGCACACAGTTTCCTGGCATTCATTGAAGGCAGCACCATCCACAGGTTGATCATATACATGTTGATTTTGCTCAGGCTGCTCTACCATATGGGGCTTTACTGCAATCTCTGGACTGCCGGGCACTGCTACCAATGGCTGCCAATGACTCTCGGGATCTGCTGCATGCCTCTTTCCAAACATCAGCGTCTTTGGCCCTGGATAATCCTGTGTGGACACAATCTCTGACCCATGTTCCTGCAAATCTCACTGGCTGCGTCTACACTTGTAAATTAAGTCGACTTAAGCTTGCTTAAGTCGACTTAAGGAAAATAAAGTCGACTTAATGAAAATTAAGTTGAATTTATTACACCTCGTTTTAATTCAATTTAGGACTTAAGTCGACTCTGTAGAGTCGACTTAAACCAGTGTAGAAGTGGGGTAGCCCTAAGTCGACTTAGGGCTACCCGAGGACTACACCAATGCCCTCCCTGCTGGGGGGGATGGGACACAGGGGGATCCTGGCATGCCCCCCCACAGGGCTGCCCTGCCCACCCTGCCCCTATGCCCTGCCAGGGTCCCTGACCCCCTTTGCCCCATTGTACCTATGTACAACGGGGCAAAGGCTGAGCCCCCCTTGCCCCCATGGACCTACCCTAGGTCCCCCTAGCCCCTAGAAGTCGACCTAGGCATCCAGTGTGGATGCTCTAGGTCAACTTTGTAAGTTTACCCCAAAGTCGACTTAGAATTTAAGTGTAGATTCACTAAGTCGACTTAGTTAAAGTAGACTTAAATTTCCAAGTGTAGACATAGCCACTGTCTTTTACCACAAGTACAAGTTAATAAAACAGCCCCATAGTTTCTGAAGTATTTGGATAGGGTAGGAACAGCTCTGTTCTTCCAAAGTTTTACTTTAAACAAACCTTGATGGGGTCTATTACAATATCTCTAACTCCTTGTCCCGCCCCCTACTCCCTGCACAGCATAGCTCTCCCTCACTTTCCTCTTTTGAGTCTCTTCCTCCCCGCTACTTCATCCACATGACCCCCATGAGTTTTCATGCCTTTATAACAACCCCCCATCTATTATCAATAGGACTTGAACACTGAACCTTTACTAAAGCATGCAGCTACCATGTGAGCTAAAGGCATAACTTAATTAGCAAGTGCCAGTACTAGACTGTTATCCTCTATGGACCAGCCGCTAGAGAGACGCCTGGAACCCATTTTACAAATGCATTAGAATTCTACTTTATTTTCCTTCAAATCCTTTATTCTAAGAAATTGGTTGAGTTCAAAGATGGACTAGATTTTCATATAGATAACAAGAATACAGAATCTTAGAAGATTAGGGTTGGAAGAGATCTCAGGAGGTCAGGTAGTTCAGTGTTTCTCAGCCTTTTAAGTAGCAAGTACCCCCTAACATCTGAAAATTTTAATAAGTACCCCAACACTCACCTGGGACTAGGGGAAGCAGACAGCTGTCACATGTACCCCCCCACCCCCCAGCCTGTGTCTGGCATGTCCCCAGTGGTATACATATCACAGGTTGAGAAATTATGATCTAGTCTAATGCAACCCTCTGCTCAAAGCAGGACCAACCCCAACTAAATGAAATATCCAGAAGTATGTGATTAAAACAAGCAGGGCTGGATTAAGGGGCCTGTGGGCGGGCAGGTGCTGAGGGGTGGGGCCTGGGGCCAGAGATCGCTCTCTGCACCGGCCCCGGACCCAGTCTGGCTGGTCTGCCCATAGGGGTAGTGGAGCTGGCTGGTGCTTGGTGCGGCTTCTGATGCAGCCCTCCAGGACCACATGCCCTGGAAGGCCAGTCTGGAGGCTGTACTAGCCAGCTGACTCCGTCCCCAGAGCAGAAATACCACGCACTGGCCCACCCCACCTCTGGAGGTGGACCAGCCAGCCCATGGGCAGGGCAGGAGCACCAAGCCCGGCCTCTGACCCAGGAAAGCTCTGACCCCTTCTAGCTCTGATAGGGCAGAGGGTCTCCCAGCATTCCCCCCCACCCCCCTCACCCCACCAACCCTTTCCAGAGTTGAGCAGGGTGATGGGGGAGGATCAGGCATAAGATGTAGGGCCTGGAGCCTGGAGCCCCCTTTAGGCAAAGGGCTGGGGCATCAGCACCTATAGCTCCTGCATTAATCCAGCCCTGAAAACAAGCTTTGAAAGAGTTAGAAACCCTCAAGCCTCAGGGCATAAAGCAATCACTGCTAGGACCTGATGGGAGGCAGACTATACCACATGATTACTGCAAAGCAAACAAGGGGTACGGTGGCACTTTTAAAGACTAACAAATTTATTTATTCCATGAACTTTTGTGGGTGAAAATCCCATTTCAGCCTCTCTTGTGGTTTTATGTGATGCCTCTACTGCTGTCCCCTGTCAGAAGCAGGGTGCTGAGCCAAAGGGCCTATGGATCTGATACAGTCTGCCACTGCCTATATTCTGCTGTCCTTTTTGATGTACGTGGACAGCTATTTGAGATACTTTTTAGAGGTTTTTATAGCTTCTCTGTTAAGCGGTATAAAGTTTGAGGTCCTCAGGCAGGGAGAACCAAATGGAACCTATGCTGGGAACACTATTCACAGATTCATAGGCTCCTTCCAGTGTAGGGTTACTGCCAGCTCATAGATGAACCCGTGTTTCCAACTGTACTGGTGAAACCTTAAATAGCAAACTTTGAGTAGGCAGAACAACAGACCTTCCCTGAACTACCCAAGCCTGGTGACATCAGCTCAGCACACTAGAAAGCGTCTGCACTTGAATGGACGCTAAATCCCTTTCACAAACAACCATGTAGCTTCTGGCCCATTCAGAGCGGGAACAGACCTGCTTGTACAGCAGCAAGAAAAGGAAGGCAAAAACATTGGCTCTTCACCCTGAGTAAAGCTGCAAAAATCACTTGTTGTTTTTAGGCATTTTTCTCCTAAATCGATGAATTTCAGGAAGAGGAGGGGAAATGGAGCCCCACCTAATGTCTGTTGCTCTCAAAAGGCTTGGTTTATGGTACAAGGCGGTGTTTTCTTCCCTAAGTAAATATGGTGGGGGAGAGAAAGACCTTGATTGAGTTTTAATTTGCTGGAAATATTCTGGTTAGTTTCAATCAAGCCCGCAAATATTTGGCAAGCAGCCCTCTGAATATGAAAATACACGATCTTATCACAAATTATGTGTCCTCTGGGGATTGATACTGCCATTTGGCACACCTAATGAGTTGTGCTTTAGAGGGACCGGGTAAATGAAAGGTCAGAACATTATCTAATTATCTGCAGTCCAAAATGACTTCCGTGGGGATCAGACAAGCTAGGCTAAAGAACTGAGGGCCAAGAGTTCAAAGTAGCTCCTGCTCTTGAGGACAATGATTCAGTTAATTAGGGTGCTGACAGGGCCATCCATTGTAGGAGCAAGCAGTGTTACATATAGATTTCCATGAGCTAATCAAAGGGTGGCTCTTTGGAGCAGCAACAACGCTGCAGGGAAGTCAATGTGGGGAGGGAAAATCCAATGAAGTTAAACAGGGTAAAACAAGGTCAGAAATTAGTCAAGTATTGGATAAGGCCTCATCTGCTATCTCTCACTAAACCAGAAATAATCAATTATTTTTTGTTGAAGCCCAAGTTTCTTGATCAAGATATAGACAGTCAAAACTCCAGAGGAAATAATTAAAAATAATAACAATAATGATCATAATAAGGAAATAAAATGATTTTGGGGTCCATTCAGAAGTGTCTGGTGGTTTGGATTTGGTTAGTGATCCACCTATTGACTACCTCGGCACTAGAACACTTGACTTATGAGGAAAGATTGAAAGAAGAACTATGTTTAGTCTGAAAAAGAGAGGGGACATAACAGTTTTCAAGTACCTAAAAGATTGTTAGGAGGAGGAGAGAGAAAAATTGTTCTCCTTAACCCCCAATAATAGGACAAGAAGCAATGGTCTTAAATTACAGCAAGGGAGGTTTAGATTGAACATTAGGAAAAAATTCCTAACTGTCAGGGTGATTAACCACTAGAATAAGTTGTGGAATCTGTATCACTGGAAGTTTTTAGAGCAGGTTAGACAAATACCTGTCAGGGATGGCTTAAGAGGGTACTTGGTCTGGCCAGAAGTGCAGAGGACTGGACTCTATGACCTCTCATGGTTCCCCATGGCTATGTCTACACTTGCAAGTTAGATCAACTTGAGGAGGCTTAAGTCAACCTAAATGAGTCCCTATCCACACCAGACTTTCAGTAAGTCTACTTAAGAAATTCCTTAAGTCAACCTAATGAAAGCTTAAGGCGACTTAATAAGAACCTCTGGTTAGGTCAACCTAACCCTTAGGTCGACTTTTAGATCGACCTAAGCACAGTGTTGGCGCTTAAGTCCATTTTATTAGGTCAACCTAAGGGCAGTTAGGTCGACTTACTAAGTCCCCATTCAGGGGAAGCACTTTGTTAAGTCGACCTAATAAAGTTGACTTTAGGTCGACTTTGTCTACACTACAAAAAGTTAGGTCAACGTAAAACATAGTTCTATCATTCTAGACCTAAAATGAACTAGGGCTCAGCCAAAGCCCATTGCATTGAAGTCAATGGTGAGGCTTTCCATGGACTTCGGTAGATTTTGGATCAGGCACTTACTGTACCAAGGTAGCTTGTATCTTTCACAAATGTGCTTTACGACTACTTACATTTGTAGCAAAAAGAGGTGTTCAATTTTTGTGATGCCTTCTATCAACCAGAGAAAAGAGCAACAAAGAGAGATCTCACCAGCAACAAAGGGAGATGAAAACTCAAGGAAGGTACAGTGAGAACAGTGTCCAGATTTGGTGGTTTGGCAAGTATACTGAGGTCAGCCATGTCTGCAAGGGCCTGAGGTACATCCTTGCATGATATACTGCGTAAGTGCATGAGGCCATGTGAACTAAAAGTCTCATACAATTTCAGGCTGTTGTGATTGGAAGACCCTTGAGATGTGTTATCAGGGATATGATTGACAGGAAATGTCCCTCTGGGAGGTAGGCTGTGGCCTGAGTAGAGTCAAACACTGCTCCAGTGAATTCTGTCCTCTACGCCGGAGTTGTCAGGCTTTATCCCCTAATGGGGGAAAGGGTGCCCAAACAAACCCGGTTCTTTAGATGTAGATGCTGGAGAAGCTCCCGAAACCCCCAGGCAAAGACCACCACTAGCAATTAATTTTTGTTTATTCACTGTGTATGTGACTTATTTATGATTACTGAATACAGGTTACACAGATTATTATACTATTAATCACTGCCTTAATCTGGTAAACACCCAGTATATCCACAGGCACTCTAAGATACAATACCACTTATTGCATACAGATTCAGGATTTTTCATCAATTATGGCTTTAAGCACATGATATAGAGAATATAACAAAGCCCGATACACACAAACCAAAACAATCAAGAACACAAACCAATATGTAAGACACAACCACACAGGACCCTTTGTACTATCATATAGGGATCTCATTCACACCAGTTGGGTCACAGGGTTCACCTGTGCACCCTTGCACGCAGGCTAAGTCCCAGACCTGGTCAACGGTTATGCACCCGTTCACACTTCCCATCCCTCGTGGCAAAGTTATAGCAGCGACGAACACCTAGCACAGGGGCTCCCGTTTATGCACTCACACAAGAAGGGGATCCAGTGGGTCACATGGTTCACCTGCGCACCCTTGCTTTCAAAACCCTTGTGGGCCTTAGGGCAGCTGCACACAGGCTAAGTCTCAGACCTGGTCACTGGTAAATGTTTCCTTGCACACAGTCTCCAACACAACTCTGCGTCTTTTATCCTTCTTATCATTTACAAACACAAAACAGGCAAAAATACTAACAAAACTATACCCAACATAAACCCTACACCTACCCCAATTCCTACTTCAGCCCCAAACTCAAGATTGGTGCTGCTATTGCTTATTACCTGAAAGTCTCAGCATAAAGCTGGGCAAAACCTTACATTTTGTGTTGCTGTGCTTGAGGGCCGGGCGCTACTCCGAGCCTCTACTTTAGTTACCTTTCCTTTGTTGAAATTGATGTCAAGTTGCTAATCCAAACCTTCCCTCAGCTGGCCAGGCCTCGGTGCTTTGTGTCCAGTCCTGTTGTCTGCGTCCTACGGAGAGTCGGCGGGGAGTGCCTTTGGGGTGATCAGTCCCTCGGGCCTGCTTCTAGTGCTAACTGGAACGACTCCGACTTGCCCCCCTACAAGGCCTCCTTTTATTTCTCAAAACCTCAGTGGCGTGGTGTCTGCTGATTCATGCGGTTAGCTGCCTGGAGTGTTAGGGACCTTTTAACCTTCCCCTTTTCCAGTGGCCGGCCAGCTGTGTCCGGTTCAAGAGCTTGCATACATGTCAGGTTTTGGTTGCCAAATCAACAGTTGTGGTTTTGCTCATTTTAGGCCTTGACTTGATCCTGGGGCCTAGTTTGGACAACTAAGCCTTTAGCACCCTGACAGGAGTGAGAGTAGACTTCTCTAGAGTTATCGGAAGGCCTAGGCCATAGGGCCTTGAATGTTGACTGGATGAGTCAAATGGCGGACACTACCAGAGCCATGGTCCAGCCCTTGACTAACTAGTCATCTAGATATGGGGAGACCTGCTTCCTTAGGAGGCCTGCCACTATAGTATAAATTTTATGAAAACCTGCTGAGTTGTAGACAGGCTGAATGGGAGGACCGTGAATTGGTAGTTGTAACAAGGTCCGTCCTACACGGTGGTTTGGGTCCTCCCAGCCCTCAGGCAGGGTGAGGCACAGGCACAGCATTCGGTGGCCTCTCAGCCCTCAAGTAGGGCGAGGCACAGGCACAGCATTTGGTGGCCTCTCAGCCCTCAGGCAGGGCAAGGCACAGGCACAGCGGTCGGTGGCCTCCCAGCCCTCAGGCAGGGTGAGGCACAGGCACAGCATTCGGTGGCCTCTCAGCCCTCAAGTAGGGCGAGGCACAGGCACAGCGTTTGGTGGCCTCTCAGCCCTCAGGCAGGGCAAGGCACAGGCACAGCGGTCGGTGGCGTCCCAGCCATCAGGCAGGGCGAGGCACAAGCACAGCGGTCGGTGGCCTCCCAGCCCTCAGGCAGGGTGAGGCACCAGAGTCAATTGCCCTTAGCCCCCAGGCAGGCTAGGGCAGGCACAAGAGTCAATTGCCTCCCGGCCCCCAGGCGGGGCAGGGCAGGGCAGGCACATGAGTCACAGCCCCTGAATAGGGTCGTTAGGGGTTTGAGTGCTCTGGGTGGTCAGGGGTAGACAGGAGGTCTATAGGTGCAAGGGAAAGGAAAGGAGGGGGATGCAGGCCCACCCACTCCACTGCATCCCAGCCCAGGGCCCTATCCCACAACAGAGCGGTCTGCCACTGGGGTCAGCAGGTTTTAACCAAACCCAGCTGGTCCGGGTCCAACAGGCCATACCCTGCGGCCCCCCTGGGCTGCTTCCTCCTTACCTCAGGTCTCCTGGTCTCCTCCTGAGGGATAGAGGTCAGGGTATGTCACCAGCGGGAGGCTAGTCAGGCCTTCTGCATCCGCTGGCAGCAGGTCCGGCAGCTCCTCCTCTAGGGGTAGCTCCTCTAGGTCACAGGGGCCCTCAGGTTCCTCTGCGGAGGGCAGCTCCTCCAGGTTGTAGGGATGGTCCTGGGCTGGCTCCTCTCCCCAGCCCTCTGGGAGCTCTGTCAAGGGCAGTTCCTCCAGGTCTTCCCTTGGGGGATAATACCACGGGGGCCCTCTCCCCTGGTTGTCCCAGGATTCAGGGTTTTTACCTGGAGGGGTGGTAGGTTCTGCCCAGGGGGGTTGTTCGGGTGGCCGGTCCCTCCACCGGTGAGGAGGCTCTGGCGGAAGCTTGGCCCACCTCCTAGGAATCTCCCTCTCTGGAGGTTGGGTCCGTCTCTTTATATGGCCCCCTCTCCCCTTGACTCCACCCCTGGAGTTCCTACGTCCGCCCCATGCAGGGTTGTCCTCTGGCCAGTAGGGGGAGGGCAGGAGTCCTCCAGGGCCTGGCTCCCAGGCCTGTTGCTTCACCCTGCTACAGTAGTGCAAGCAATCTGAGGAACTTTCTGTGTCCTTGGTATATTGATATATGAAAATATGTGCCTCTTAAATCGAGGGTAGTGTAAATCTGGGGAGGGCTAAAGGATGTCAGGATGATCATGTGGAACTTTATTTTCTTGAAATAGTTTTTGAGCTGGTGCCAGTCTTAAATTTGTCTGAAACATCCTTTGTTTATAATAATGTGAGTAGGATCCTTTCCCTGTTAAATTCTCTTCCATGGCTCCCACCCGAAGGAGAGATCAAACCTTCCAGACCAGAAGTTCTTTGTGAAAGGGGAAGGGAAGGGAGGATGAGAAGGAGGAATAGAAATAAACTGGAGTTTGTATTCCCACTTCCACATGCTCAACACCCAACTATCTGTGGTGATATGGTACCATGTACTGAGGAAGTGTGAAAGGCAGTTTGGAGAAACAGGATCTGGCATCATGGGGCCTGATATAGTGTCCCTGAGAATCCAGTCAAAATGCTGGCTTAGAACCCCTTGATAGCTGGGTGGGGCAGTCATGGACATTGAGGTAGAAGGAGGTGATGGCCTATATCTAAAATCCCTGCTTCTTTTTCTCTGTAGATCCTGATGGGCAGCTGGGGAAGAGTACAATACAGTCTGGTGGAGCCTATAGCGCTTCCTTGAAGGCACTGGTGTGTACAAGCCAAGGGACATATAAAGGTCGCCCAGGAGTCTTTTAACCCATGAAGTTTCGCATCAGTCTGTTCTGAAAAGAGCGAAGCTCCCTTGGGGTCTGCTGGGTCTCCTGCAGGAGACCTGAGGGCTGTAGCCACAAACTCTTGCACATGGCCACTGCCAAAGCCAGGCTGCTGAGTTAGCCACATGCAACGTCACTTGTAATGAAGCCCTTGCACTGATATTCCCTCCTCCACCAACAAAGAGAACTTTTGCTTCAGTCCATTGTGGGAGCAAGTCCTTAATTGTCTGCATGGAGTTCCACATGTTAAAATCAGACCTGCCCAGCAATGTCTTGAGATCTACAAGTCTGAGTTGTAACCCCCTTGATAGAATAAACTTTCCTACCAAACAAGTCCAATTTCTTCCAGTCCTTTGATTGTGGGGTTGCATTTTGATCTCTTTACAAAGCAAAAGCTATCCGGAAGACTGCCCTCTTTGTTTGGGTTAGATGTCCAGGCTCTGTAAAAGGTTCCCAACCTAGGATAAATGGGGGGATATTGAGTCCACTCTTGCTGTTCGCTCCTACAAGCTCAGAGAGAGAGAAATACAGTGACCAGTGTCATTAACGGATGAATCTTCGATACTTCTAACAGCATTGTGTACACATTGAAGGGAAGGAATGAGAGCATGGGACCTGATGAAACTGACCTGAGAGTTTCATGGATGCAGATGAGCAAAAACTCAGTAATATCCTCTAAGCTCCCGCAGAAATATTATTTCATAAGAAAATATCATATTGTGACCTGAATATAATCAATGCAGGAATGGGGGCTTATATTTGCTGCAAGCCTGAATCAACAGCTTTTAGGCTATGTCTACACTTGTAAAGTTAAGTCAACTCTGTTAAGTCGACTTAACAGAGTGGCTACACTTTAAGTCAACCTTGTTAAGTCAACTTAACAGTAGACATAGCCATCCAGACTGGCTTTAAGTTGATCTAATAAGGTCGATTTAGCGCTATTACCCATCCACACTGCCTTTAAGTCGATTTAAAAAGTCGACTTAAGTCGACCTTCAGAGGTGGTGTTATTAAGTTGACTTAAGCTGTTGATAAGTTGACTTAAGGAAGCACTTAAGTCGACTTAATAAAAGCCCAGTGTGGACGTGGCTTTCTGTAGGTCGACTTAAGCGTCCTTAAGTCAGCCTAAGTTGCCAGTGTAGACGCACCCTTAAAGATGTGAATTGTTACTCTTCACTTCGAAGAGTTGTTAATCCTGAAGAGTAACAACAAAAATAAATATTCACATTAATTATTTCACCAGCGGATCAAAGCACTCAAGAAAGCAAAGGGAGAATCTAATTAGGAAGATCTGTGCATTCCCCCGAGTGGCATATCATTTTGGGGTCACAGCCTTTTCGAAGCACCATTCTGCCTCATGGTTATACTTTTGACTAGACTTGAGTTTTCATTCTGATTAGACATCATAGGATATTTTATCCAGTTCTGTCATTTGTATTTTATTATTATAGCCTCAGAGACAGTTCTTGTAAACACAACTTCAAAATGGGAGGAGGACTTCTTTTTTTACTGATCAAAGAAATGTTAATATAATAAGATTACAGACATTAAAGATGGAAGGGAGCTTCATACTTCCTTCATAGGGAATGTATATGATATTCAAAATGATACATTTGGTTCTAGCCAAAAAAAAGTGCCTTTTTCATTATTATTGAGAGGATGACTATTTGCTGCAAGTCAGAAACATTCTGAGAAAAGCAACTGGAAAGGCCACAGACTACAGCAAATGGATCCCCTGTGCCAAAATACCAAGATAAAATAGTGATTGTAACATTACTCAGGCATTATATTCCCAGCATTCTTTTCAAGGGCATGCTCAGCTGGTGTGCAAGAGCTGGGTTGGAAAGCCAAGGTTCAAACAGAATTCTCCTAACAAGTTGTAAACATCTCAAGAGATTTTCAGCAGTATAACGTTTCAAAGATCATTTTAATCTCCCAAAGCTCCCAGTCTATCTTGTTCATTAATCTCCAGTATGTTTCCATGGAATGAAATGCTGTAGGAGCAGACATGAAGAGTGTTCTCCTGGATATATGAAGGGTGTGTTCGCCTCCAAAGATCTGGCACACTTTGAGACAACAGGCTCTAGATGAAAAGAACAGAGCCCAGAGAATATTATATTAGTAGTGTATGCATGTGTATTATTATGATTCATTACTTCGGACCAGTTTCTGATACCCTGGTTCATGTCAAGTGATATCTTATTCTGCACAGATAATCCCATTGAAGTCAAAGTAAGCTGATACATAAGGGGAGGAAGGAGATCAGAGTCTTCCATTCATAAATTATTCTCCTATTTTTGGCTACTCTGTTTCTACATTTCCACTAATTTTTTGACACCAGCACACACACTTCCTCTTAAAATTTATTTCCATTATAATTTATAGTCCTACTTCTAGGTTGGAAAGTTTGCCAGGAGTTCTATAGTTCACATGTTGCTTATCTTTTGCTTTAACAGAGGGCAATTAACCACTGGAACAATTTATGAGGGATCCTGGTAGATTCTCCATCACTGGCAATTTATAAATGAAGATTGGATTCTTTCCTAATGCTTTAGTTCAAACAGAATTTATTTGAGGGAAGTTCTCTGGCCTGTGCTATACAGGAGGGCAGAAGAGATAGTCCCTTGGAATCTATTAATCTTTCTGGAGTGGTTCCAGTGGTCATCTGCCTGATAGTCTCACCAATCCAGGCAGATCATGTTCATCAGAGAATGAATTATATGCACAAGGCATGCAAGGTTCATCTTTGATTGGTTTGCATTTTTACTTAAGTAGCACAACACTCTTTTTCTTCCTTTAAGCTGTGGTACAAGAAGTCAGTGAAAATGGTGCATTTGGACTACTTCACTGGAGGTGAATGGTTAGGTTCCTATAATAATTACCCACCTCATTCTGTTTCTTGCAAAATCAAATATTTTTACTCCCATGTCAGGATAATGTAAATAGTCCAGTAAAAAGTTAGCTGAGAGGAATCTAGTGATGACTCACTTTTGTACTTTTATGTAAGGAACTGAAAAACCCTTCGATTGATACAGATATATTCCAAGAATAGGTTAATAAGATGAATAACAGTGGAAAATCTTTGGCAAATGGTAGCTATGGGATAACATAACAAAACCCATATCTGACAAACCAATAGATTACTGTAAAAATCAGACACCAGCTTTGTAAATCCAAGGTAGTTCAGATTTTTACATACACATGCACCCCTATGCCAATGGGAGTGAATCAAGCTCCTGGTATGTATTTGCTCTACTATGCGATATTCTGATATAACCCTAACGAAGCTCATGCTTCATTTTCCATTATTTATGGACTTTTATGAATTCTTCACACAGCACAAAATGCTGAGAAATAGAACGCCTCTTTCTGGGGATACAGACTGCTCTGTAACTCTCCCTGCCTTTCTCAGTACTGGGCCAGATTACATGGGTCAATAGAGAACAAAAGCTTGTGCAGAACATGGCTGCTGCTATTATTAATTAGTGTTTTCGACATGACCACTGCGTTCAAGGATCCTCACTGCTTACTGGTTGGTGTCAGGATGAAGTTTAAGGTGGTGGGTTTTGTCCTATATAACACTAAAGGTGGAATTCACTGCTAAAGATTCAATAGCCTCTAAGGTCAGAAGGGACCAATGTGATCATTTAGTCTGACCTCCTACACAACACAGGCCACAGAACCTCACCCACCCACTCCTGCAATAAACCTTTTACCTATAACTGAGTTATTAAAGTCTACAAATCATGGTTTAAAGACTTCAAGGTACAGAGAATCTACCTGCAAGTGAGCCATGCCCCATGCTACAGAGGAAGGTGAAAAACTCCCAGGATCTCTGCCAATCTTCCCTAGGAGAAAACTCCTTCCCAACCCCATATATGGCAATCAGTTAAACCCTGAGCATGAGGGCAAGACTCACCAGCCAGACACCCAAGAAAGAATTCTCTGCACCAACTCAGAACCCATCCCATCCAACATCCCATCTCTGACCATTGCCATATCTACCACCAAAGGTCAAAGATCAGGCAATTGCCAGACTAGGCTATCCCATCAAATTATTCCCTTCATAAATTTATCAAACTCAGTTTTGAAGCTGGTTAGGTTTTTTGCCCACAGATCCCTTTGGAAAGCTTTGGAAAGCTACCCAGAACTTCACTCCTCTGATGGTTAGAAACCTGCATCTACACAGAGGATCAGGATAAAAACTAGGCTCCACAACAATCCTACCCCTTGAAGACAGGGCTTTGATCCAGAATTCACTTCCCTCTTTGGTCCTAGATTGTCAAACTCCAAAATCATCTTTTTTCCCAGTCAGGATGAGAATTTGACCATAACCCTCCTGCCAGGCAGAGCCTGCTGCAGCAAAGGGCCAGGTTCTATATCTAGAGGTTCCTATCAATAATACAAACCCAATTGGCTCGAGCCCCTACTGTCTCCTGGGAGATCATAGACTATCCCCTGGGTTCCCTAAAAGGCATACTTCCCCTCTCGCAAGTGTAACCTTTGGGTGGGCTAAAATTCATTTAATTGCCCTTCTCCAGTGCCTCGCAGAAATAAACCCCAATCCCTATGGAGAAAGCAGCTGGAGACCCAAGGATCCAGTCTATATGGGACTCACAGCAAAGATTGCTCAGAGTTACCACCCCACATTAAAATACTACTAAAAACAAACATAACAATGAACTTTATTAACTACTAACTAAATAAACCGTATCTTAAGAAAACAAAACACAATTAAACAGAACAATCCCCACAGAAACCCCCACATGAAAGATCCACAAGAGTCCCAAAGTCCAGATGGAGCTCACCCAACTCTCAGCTACAGTCTTTGTTCAAGTCTAAAGGCTTGAGTGGCAAGAAATAGCTGTCCTCTTCTTCTTTCATTGCAGGAATCTTCTGCAGAATTCCATGCAGGCTTTTCCTTCTCCTTTGGAACCAGCACCATCTGGTCGGCTGACAGGTTAATCAGCCCTCAGTCCCATATGCATGTGCACAAAGTCTGCTGCAGAAGACTCCAGAGGAAGGAGAAAACACCTTGCTGTTCGCTCCTGGCTCAGCTTCTCTCATGAAAACTGAGCACATGGGCTCTTCTCAAAGCAGCTCCCACATTCTTTCTGCACCGGCTGCTGATCTCATGTGATCTGACTCTGACAACACCAGATCACACCAGCAGGGAATGCCGTGGGGCATGCTCAAAATGCTACCACTCCCTGTTTCCAGAAGTTTCTGGTTGTGGGTAGCTAATCTGCCCAGCAACAGTAACCTACCTTCAGTAGGTCTCTTAAAGAAATAGCCTTTTTTAGGCATATGGGTTACACAAGCACAGAGTCTGAGTGTAGAAAAGTAAACCTTTTAATAAAAGGAGAAAAATATCCAAACAGCACTGGTTTGGGAAAACAGTGCCATGCAGAATTCATAAACCAAATGAATAGAACCCACCCCACCACAGAGTACGTGAGGTGTGTCCTTCGCTTCTCCTTTCTCACTTTTCCCTGTACTGACAATCATAGCTGTAGTGTCCACCCCTCATTTGGGGGACATGGGTTGTTTGAGCCAGCCCCCTTCTGCCAGCTCCTGCCAATCACTTGTGCCTCCCACCATCTGCTGACACTGATTGCTCATGGCTCCCACCATCTGCTGTCACCAATTCCACGTAGCTCCCATTGTCTGCTGGCTCCTGCCATCTGCTAGCACCAATCGCACACAGCTCCCACCATCCACTAGCACCGATTGCTCATAGCTCCCGCCGTCTGCTGGCTCCCTACAGGTATTGATCAAGGCCAGATTTCCAGAAGAGATCAGCAGATTAGGTGTACTTTGGATGCTGAGCACTGTTGAGAAAAGTGCCATTAAGGCCAGAATTTCAAAGGTACTTAAGCACCTGGAAATGCAGATAGGCACCTAGTGGGATTTTTGAAAGCACCTAAGAAGGCTCCTGATTCCTATTCCCATGAGATGCCAACCCCACTCTCATGTGACAATAAAAATGAAGTATCCAGGTAATATTATTTAACAGCAAAACTGGGATATGTTGATTTTTGTGCTCGCCCATTCACTTTCTCCCCATTTAATTCCTTTCTCTCTGTGGGATTGCCTAATCTCTGTCATACTTTTTGGTGACTCTTGGCCATTACTGGAAAGCTATACTGGTTGTTGACCTTCCTTTATAGGCTAAGGGAGAGATTGCTTTACATGGTGTCTTTCATCTTCCTTAATACTCTCCACACTGTCCTAGCTCGCCTCTTGATTTCTTCCATCTGGATCTAGTCAAAAACTTCTGTATACCTCACCTGAAATATAAAACTGTTCAAAATAGCCTTTCCATCTCCTCTTATGATCTGGGGATGGTGGATGTGACTGGAAGGTCAGAAGTCTGAGATTAGTTGTGAACTTGCTCTTGGGCTTCAAACTGGTAACAGGTTAGAGACTTTGAACTTGGCTTCCTGACAAATTGTCACTGCCACATACCCAAAAACAACTTACCTGTAAGTCTGTGGAAAGGTGAGAGATGAAAGAAGAAGGGTGGATTCTTTCAGAGAGCAAAATTATACCACACAGCATGACACAGAAAGGTTTAACACAGGAAATCCAAGGTAAAAACTTGGCAGTTACTGTCTCCTAGAATGAAGGAAGAAATGCTCTTAGCTGAATCCTAACCGCCTCAGATGAGGTGGACAATGGCCACCACCTGAGTTCTTGTTTTCATAGGATGAGTTTGCAAAGGTAAAATGAGAACTGAGCTGGGCACATATTTTTGTGCTGAAAGGCTCTCACATTTCATGAATCCTAGGGTAAATAAAGCCTGGCTACATGGAGCATCCAGCATAGAAATCCGTTTCAATGTAATTAAAATATTATTTATTATCATTATTTATTTTCCATAGATTTAATGGCCAGAAGGGACCCTTAGCTCATCTGCTCTTACCTCAAGGCTCGAGAAAACCTGGGTGACATGTCGCCATGGTGACCGGGGTTCGTAGCCTGGCTCCAGGTTCTGCTGTGGAGGAGCACCCTCTTGCAATCAGCCCTCCATGCTGGTACCTAAGTGGGAGCCAATTTTGTCGAGCTCTGTCTTACCTCCTGCATCATACAGCTATAGAATTTCATCTTTTCTCCTACACTGAGCCTAGTAACTTGTGTTTGGTTAAAGCATATCTTCCAGAAAAGCATCTACTCTAGCTGGATGGTGATGGAGAATCCCCCACTTCCTTTGGTAGTTTGTTCCAATAATTAATCACTGTTAAAATTTGCCTTATTTCTAATATGAATTTGTCTGGCTTTAGCTTCCAATCCCTGATTCTTGTTATGTCTTTCTTTGCTAGATTAAACAGTCCTTTGGTGCCCTGTGGAAGAATTTATATGCTGTAATCAAGTTACCTCTTGGTCTTCTTTTTGGTAAACTAAACAGACTGAACACCACTGTAAAGCCTTTTTTCCATCCCTTGGATCATTTTTGAGGCTCTTCTCTTTGCTCTCTCCAATGATTAACTGTCAAAAGTATACTAGGTGCTTTACAAATAAACAGATGTTCCCAAACAGCTGGTAAGCTCGTTTTATGCAAGACACAGCAAGCACGCTAGGAAGAGATGGGGTAAAGAAAAATAAGGGTTATAACAATGAAAACATGAAGTTATTCAGTTTAGGCTCGTGCATGTCTGGGTGGTTCCGTTAAATGTTTCAATATCATTTGGTGCTGACATGAAGGCATAAGACAGGAATGAGTTTTAAGGAGGGATTTGAAAGAAATGGAAGTGCTCCAGAAACTTCACTAGGAAGGGTGTGCTATATGTAGGGGGCAGCATGGAAGAAAATGTGGCAATGATGAGAGAGTGACATCATCATAGGTCTTTGACCAGATCCCAGAAATGCCTCGTTCTGTGGCATCGCAGATGCCAAAGGGATGGTGAGTCCGTTGCTCTGTGCACTGACATGGGCTGAAGGGGTGCCTAGTGCTTCAGTAGCACTATGTAAAACTAGATTGGGTCTTGGACAACACATCCACACAGGGGACTAAGAATCGACCCCACCACCACCCCGTTACACTGTAGGCATGGAGATCACATGAGAAAGCAGTGTGCTTGCCTGCGTTCTTTCTTTTCTGAGCGGGGTGAGTGTGGGGAATAGACAGAGTTTTTGCTCCACCCCCATTACTCAGAATTTATTATTGACTACAGTAAATTATTGCCACTTGGGAGTAAGAGGAAAAAATGAGGCTTCCTGTGCTACAATTCCTTCCCTGGGGCAGCCCAGCTAAGCGCCACCTCTGCTATGGGCTGTGCCCTCACCACCATATCCATAACAAATCATAAGGTAACAATAAAGATGCGCCCCAGGGAACCTTCAGTGAATCAGATGGTTTTCCCAGAGAGGGAAAGCCGAATATTAATATTAATCCGACTTATTTCTGTTCTAAGACTTGGGCCAGGGATTATTCAGCCATGACTCAACCTCTGCTCACTTCAGCTTTCATTCTAGTTTTGAAGTTCCCCTTTAAAACAGGAAAAACTGCATCTGGTAGAAATATAAGCCAAGTGTAACAATGGCTCAGGGCGTGATTCAAAGCACGCTCAAGTCCAGGGAGAATCTTTCAGCTGATCAATGGGCTTTGGATCAGGCGGTAGTATGCAGCCATTCTGCAGCTGTACCAAGGGCTAAGGTTATGACTTAACATCAAGGAAAAGTCATTCTTTTAAAATGAGAAAGGGTCTGAAAGGAGAACCGTAAAGAAGCCATCTTTGTTGCCTAATGCTCAGTCATAACAGGTCTTCTTTTCAGTAGCTCATTATTAATTATTAGCAGTATTATTTCTATTACATTAGTATCTAGTCAAGGACTAAGACCCCATTGTGCTAGGTACAGTGTAAACAGTGAACAAAAAGAAGGCCCCTGCCCCAAGGAGCTCACAATCTAAGTATAAGACCAGAGACATAATCTATGTCTACACTTACTAAAATTAGTTTGAATTAGTTAGTTCGAACTAATTAATTCAAACTAATTTTAGTTAGTTCGAATTAACTTAATTCGAACTAACTAAAATTATTTTGAACTAAGCAAGTGCCATTCATGGCACTTGCTTAGTTCAAATTAGCGATTTCCATTGATTACAATGGGCCGGTTAGTTCGAACTAAGAAATTAGTTCGAATTAACATGGCCACATTGTTTAATTCGAACTAACTAGTTCGAGTTAACCCTTACTTCTAATACCCTATTCAAAATTATTAGTTCAAATTAAGGAAGTCCTTAATTCGAAATAATTAAAGCCTAATGTAGCCATGGCTTTAGTTAGTTTGAATTAAGCTTCCTTAATTCGAACTAACTTGCCAGTGTAGACATAGCCATGCTGGACACAGACAGACAGAGGAGTACAGGGAAACAGTATTGGTGACAGATAACAGTTACCTGAGTGGAAGCACATTATATGCAAAGCTGTTAATCTGCCAATGCTGCCAGATTAACTTCCATGTGTGGTCCTAATAGAGAGTATTCTACATAAAAAGCGATGTGCTTTTATGCATAAAGAATGTGAAGTCCTGGCCAGCACCTGATGACGTGCTTATTTTATTACATTTGTGACATGCAGCAACAGGTGGTCTGAGTAGGTATTTTGTCCAACTTTCAGACCCCTTGTCCGGCGACATTAGGATGATCAGGTAGCAAGTGTAAAAACTGTATAAGACAAAGCCCCAAATATTGGGATTGTCCCTATAAAATTGGGACATCTGGTCACCTGTGTCAAAGTGATCTCCACTTTTGGAGTGGAAATGTCCAGTTTGTAGATTGTTCAGATTAGACACTCATAAATCCCCCAGCCTTAGGCAGAGGCGACCCGAGATGAAGGAAAAATAGCATCTTATGGGACTCTGACTGAAATGGCAGTGATCTAAAGAAAGTGTGTGACAGCCCTAACAAGGAGAGGAGAAGGGTTTCACCTTTCTTCCAGAAGTTAGAAATCACCCTCCGGCGGCTGAAGAATTATTAGGAACGATGTGCCTGTAAGCTACAGGTATTTCACGGGGCTGGGAAAAAAGCGATAGGTTTTCAGAGCTCCAGAGGAGTGCTGGACCTTTCTTCCTGTTTAGAAAAGAAAGAGCGCCTCCTTTCACTCCACTGCAAGGGGATAAGAGAACATAATACATCCCATTTTGTGGGCAGCCTGCGTCGGAGGTGTGGGAAAAGCAGAGCAGCTTCAGTGGTGCACTGTTTCCTGCCCCATGCAAGTTGGTGGAGAGAGGGTGGGCATGGGTGGAGAGTGGGTGAAGCTTTAACTCCTCCCCTCCACTCCACCCCTCCACCCAGTGGACCGGCCAGCAGAGATGGACCAGCACCGATGGTGAAGTATTCTGTGCCCGATACGACTTGGGGCATACTACTTCCCCTCGTGGAGCGGGGGGTGAGCGGACCAGATTGTGACTCTTTGGAACATAGGGGCCAGTCTTCCTGGAGGACTTGAGTAGCTCTGTTGACTTCACTGGAGTTCATGACCCTATTGACTGGACTGGAGTTACATCAGTTTACACCAGTTGAGAATGCACCCCACGGTATGGTTCCTAGTCAGCTGCCAGGAGAGCGCAGTCCACAACACCCCTGCTTTGGGGCATGTGGTAAACCACACTCTAGAGCCCTTCAGGAAAATGAATTTCAGCAACAGTCTCTGGTGCTAGAAATCCAAGGGCAGAGTGCAGGCAGCAGACCTAGGATTCACTTGTGTGACGCTTATATGAATCCTTCACCCCCGTAGGCCTGGAAAATTGGGAAGGGTGGGTTTGCAGAACTGGGCTTCCTGGCAGTATTTCAGTTCTTTAGCTATTGGCCCCTGAAAGAGCAAAAATGATGATGGGAAAGAAAAGGAAGACTCCACCTGAACATTGAAGGAGCAGCACTGCTTGAGTCTGGAGCAGGAGAACTCCTTCTTTTAGAAGGACGAGGCGGGCCTAGCCCTAGTCGAATGGTGATTTATCAGCACTGGCCGGCCAGTCAGCCAAAATACTCTAACGGTCCCTTCTGTTAAAATCTATGAATCAGTTTTTCGCCGTGCATCACTTTTGTGGCAGATGCTGGGGCCGAAAGGTGTAAATTACCCATGGTCAATGCCCACTCTGTGCCACACACAGGGGAAAAGGGAATAGAGTGCCCAAAGCTCTCACCCCAGTTCCTATTGCCCTGCCTCGAAAGATGTGTTGTCTGGGCCAGGTAAAGGTGTGGCCAGCTGGTTAATGCTCTGGTTTTACTCTGCAGTCTGCATTAACAGGAGGGTAATGTTGTTCCTGTCCCCTGCCACAAAGATGCTGCTTGTGAGTGATCTATACCCTGTCTTAGTCCACTCCTCCTCCTGCTATAGTGCAATTTCTGCCAAAAAGGTCATAGGGGATAGAGACAATTGTTAAAGCAAGGTCTTTTCTGCCCTGGGATTTCAGACACTTAAGTAGCTGCACTGTGTAAATCGCTAATCGAGACATAATTTATGCCAGTCCAGCTCTTTCAGCAGTAATGTAAACAATATCTCCAGCAGGGATTTGCATCAGAACAAAACCACTGAGGCTGAAATCCTCGAATAGACAAGGTCTCGTCATATTCCTGCTCACTCACAAACATTGATTTAATTAGGATCATGTTATATTGGCAGACACTTGCATAAAACCTCCCTAAGCAGTTTACAGGATGTTTTTATTAGTTTGTAGGAAAGGGCAGAGGAATAAATACTTTTTTTGGAACTCTCTGTCCTCCTGTGTGATTTCACCCAAAGAGAGAGATTCCTTGGGTTTGCACATTAGGGTTTGTTGGTCTCAATTATGGCTCTATCTTTGACAAAAGCAATATGCGGGTGTCAACTCTGTGAAATTATAGCTCAAATTTTACCAAAGGAAAAATTGTTTTCAAAGTAAATGTAAATTAATTTAATTGGATCCTATTATCACATCTCTGGGATCCCGCAAGTGTGATCCAGCGCTGAAATAATTAATTGGGTGTGAAGTGGCTACTGAACCAAAATTCACTTTCATAGAAGGAAACTCACAGACTTTTTGGCTTGAATGTTACCTGTCGTAACATTTGGCTTTGTTACTTTGCGGCGTGAAGTGAATCACTGTGCATAGCTTGCAATCAAATTCTTACTTAAATGCCATGCTTTAAAAAAACAAAGTGGGGTGGTTGCTCATTACAAGCTTCCCAGAAGCAACTTTTCCCCACCCAGGTAGAGTCTCTTCTGCTCTTCCAAGGGAAAGTCCTAGAAAGGCTGAGTGTTGTTGTCATTGAAGATGCTCATGCTGTGGTTTTTCATGGCTTAGTGATTGCGTTAGGCCTTGTCGACGCTAGAACTTTAGGTCGGCAAATTTTCTTCTTTCAGGAGGTAGAAAAAAACACTCTCTGAGCAACCTATGTTTTGCCAACATATGCCCTCGTGCAGCCACGCTATGCCAACCAGAGAGCGCTCGCCCTTCGACATACTAAAAGCAGCTCAGCGAGTGGCAGTGGCTATGTCCGTGGGAGAGTGTCTTCCACTGATATAGCACCATCCACACAAGCGCGTATGTCGGCAAATTTCATGGTGCTCGGGGTGTGTTTTTTCACATCCCTGAGTAAAAACGTTATTCCAACATAAATGCTAGCGTGGCTACGGCCGTAGTTTCTTGCCACATTTTTCTCCCTCTTGTCACTTTTTAATGAAGCGATATTATCTAATAGCTAGAACAAGAGCCTGGGGGTGGGAGTGGGCAGTAGTGAGGAATAGTGAGAACACTTATTGGGGGAAGCAGTGCATGGTGACGGGCGAGGGACACTCTGAGGCTATGTCTACACTTGGTAATTTAGGTCAACTTTAGCTAAGTCGACTTAACAAAGTCGACTTTAAGAGACCTAAGTCAACTCTGAGTCAACTTAGGGCTACTCCAGGTCTACACTGGCTTAAGTCAACTTTAGCCTAAAGTCAACTTTAAAGGAGGTTTAGTAAAGTCGACTTAATTTTCCTTAAGTAGACTTAAGCAAGCTGCTTAAGTCAACTTAAGGAAAGTGTAGTGTAGACGCAGAGTAAATTAAGTTGACTTAAGCAAGCTTAAGTCGACTTAATTTACAAGTGTAGACGCACCCTGAGGGAGTATGGGGGCAAGGAGACATCCCTTAATGTCAGCAGGGGGAGCAAATGGGCTGCCATCTCTTGCAGGCACTAGTGAGTGGGGAATGGGGTGACTGACACACATGGATGCAGCAGTGAGAACAGATGGGGACACTCCTATGGGTCAAGCCGTGATGGGAGATTTCTCTGGGAGATTTCCAGCTCCCAGGTTCTGATCTCAGTTATGTAGTGTGATCCTGGAAACGTCACTTAGGTCCCAATTCGGCTTCCACAAACATCACCACCATTTCCCAAGTAAGGGAAATATTTCTCTCTCTCCCAGGGGTGTTGTGAGGCTTAATTAACACAAAACACTTTGAAAGTCTCTGAGGAAAGGTGCTCTGGTGTGTAAAGCACTTATTATTTCTCCTACCCTCTTTCCCTGGCGCCTGTCCCCTTAAAAATACCTCTATAAATTAACTTGCTTTGTTTTCTGTTTCACTTAGGGCACATGGTATATATAATATTCCATCTCAGCAAGGCTTCACCACTCCAGCTGCTCTTTTATTAGAAACTATCGTATTAGGTGAAGAGAACTCTTGAAGTGCGCTGAACTCAATTAGACGGCTGTCCTGGGAGGCATAACGTTTCATGGAGCTGCATGAAGGCAATTCTGACAGCTGAGCATGTGCACAGTCACAGAGATGCAGAACAGAGTGGGCAAGAACCACGCAGCTAAAATGAAGGTAAAGGAACAAATCCCAATGCTGTGACTCAGTTCTTACATCATTGCCATAGAAATGTAGGACTGGAAGAAAGCTTAAGAGATTGTCAAATCCAGCACAGAGCACTGAGGCAGGACCAAATAAACCCAGATTGTCCCTAGCAGGTGTTTGCACAACTTTCTTAAAAATCTCCGGTGATGGGGATTCTACACGTTCTACAACCTCCCTTGGAAACCTCTTCCAGAGCTTAACTAGCCTTATAGCTAGAAAGTTTTTTCCAATAACGAACCTAATTTCCCCTTATTGTAAATTAAGCTGTTTGTTTCTTGTCCTCCCTTCTGTGGACACAGAGAATGATTGATCCTCCCCCTTTTTATAAGTGCTCTTAACAGATTTGAAGACTACTGTGAACTCTCCCACCCTACTCTTCTTTTCTCATGTCTAAACGTGCCCAGCTTTTTAAACCTTTCCTCACAGGTCAGGTTTTCTAAACCTTCTATCACTCTTGTGAACTGTGCTTCAGTTTCCCCATCTGTAAAATGGGGGCAATGATACCGAGCTCCCTTTTAAAGCTCTTTGAAGAAGAATGTTTTATAGGCTGTAGGTATTATTCAGCACCCACTGTAATTTAACATCTATAAATGAGTGCTAACGCAGGTCTACTCCTGCCTCTTTTGGATTTGAATTTAAGCCTCCAATCAGCTTTAAGAGTCTACCTCTATGAGGTTGACCCAAGGAGTCTGTAGGAGACCGAAGGTTTGAACCTGAATCTTCTGAGCCTTTAACCCAAGACCATCCTCCTTCTAGAACATATAACCGTTAGGCCCCTACATGAAGTTGCTTTTGCCTGAGTACCTACATCACAGACACTGCTGCATTTAAGCAGCCTTAGCTGCGGTGGGGCGAAGTTACGTTAATTAAAACAATCCCATGTATGACAGCATTGTTCGGTCTGATGGATTTCACAGCACTTTGCATATTTATGACTTGATCCCACAAACCATTTCTCATGTGGATGGTCCAACTGATTTCATGGGACTGTGAGTAGTCTACACTACAAAAAGTTAGGTCGACTTTGTTAATTTGACCTAATAAGGTCGACTTTAAGTCAACTTAACAAAGTGGTTTCCCTGATTGGGGACTTAGCAAGTCGACTTAACTGCCCTTAGGTCGACCTAATAAAGTGGACTTAAGCGTCCACACTGTACTTAGGTCGACCTAATAAAGTGGACTTAAGCATCCACACTGTGCTTAGGTCGACCTAATAAAGTGGACTTAAGCATCCACACTGTGCTCAGGTCAACCTAAGGAGTCGACCTAAGGGTTAGGTCGACCTAACCGGTGGTTCTTATTACTTCGACCTAAGCTTTCATTAAGTCGACTTAAGGAATTTCTTAAGTTAGGTCTAACTAAGTTAGATTAAGTTAGGTCGACTTAAGCCTCCTTTGCAAGTGTAGACATAGCCAATGAGCCTCTGATTTTGTTGTGAAAGCACAAGACTGCATTGAAATCCTCGAACCATTGTAGTCAGTGGGAAAACTTACTCTGGAGTAAGGTACCCTGGGATAGCTGGGGTTCAATTCCCTGATCTGCTGCAGGCTCCTTGTGTAACTGAGTGAGTCATCAATGTTTTCATAAGCCTGGATCTGATGTTCTAAGGAACTGTTCAGTTTGTCAAAGATTGCAATGAAGGTATTAACTCTGCAGCCTCCTTGTCACTGAATGAGTGGACAGTTGCATTGTCGCATGTCTTCTATCTTTTGTGGGATTTGGCTGACTTACATTCATGATTAGCAGTCCTTGAAGCTACTTGAACTTCATACTCATCAAAGCTATCTCACCTTTGTTGAAGAACAGTTCCAAGACTCCTCATTAGATTTACAGCAGTGGAAAGGTCAATTTGAGCAGTTTGCCATTGAGATTGCACATGCTGAATATCTAATGTATATCATTCCAGACCTCACACAAAATACAGGTTTCCAAAGTGTGCATTACATCACTCAGGATCGTCCCATCTTTTCTTGCTGCTGATTTTTGAGATCCATCATCCTCAATGCTCTGTAGTGCTTCAAAATGTTGGGGTATCGCAGAATAACTGCATTCACAGCTTCAGCATTGGCATTCCACTCTGTCCCTGAGAATGGTTTGGGCATCCCTTCGGTAGTGAATCTCTAAGAATCATCCAATGACTGGTTGATGCACTACATGTCTGAGAACGTTCTTCCAATAAGCACAAGCTTCCAAAAACTGATTTTCCATTTGGGTATTAATTCTCCCATTAACTTTATTTTGGGTATGGTAGCTGATAACTAACAATGTATGCTGTTCACTTATTACATGATTGGTAATGTATGCAGTGTTCTTCCAATCACTGAAGTCTTTGCAGAACATTCTCCACTTTTTGGTATAAAAAAATAGGTGGGAATATAAAGAGTACACTTTCTTCTTAGAAGGCAAATAGATGAGCCTTTCTCTCTTGCCAATCTGTTTGGTAGGCCTCACATATTCAAACATTGATTTGGTCCGATAATGATGTGTGTTGTATTCTTGCTTTGTCAATGAAAAATTAGCATCTAAATTTTGACGTTTCTGTGCAGCCTTTTCAGTCCAATATGCAATGAAGGCTTGATCATTGGAGAAGGATATTTTTGTACGATTATCGCTAGGAAAGTCCTCAGAGGAGTGATGTGAGACTACAGCTAGAGAAGTCACAGACTGCTCTTTTTTTAATCAGGCATAGCGTGTTCACTGGGGTTGCTATTCACTTGGACTTCCTCACCACTGACTTATTAGGAGGAAAACTGTTAGGAGAGAAGGGGCAAAAAAGGAGTCCTGTGGCACTTTTAAAGACTAACAAATCTATTTAATGCATACTCTTTCATGGATATAATCCCGCTTCATTAGATGCACCCACAGAAGCTTATGAGTTAAATAAATTCATTAGTCTTTAAAAGTGCCACTGGACTCCTTTTTCGTTTTGCTGAAATAGACTAACACAGCTACGCCTCTGGAACTTGTCAGGAGAGAAGGAACATCTTTCAGCACTACATCTTGTCTTTGCAGTCTTTCTTTGGCCTCCTTCGATTTCTCCCCTCCTGTCTTTGACATGGTTTCTATTGGCTAGTGCAGACCTAGTGTATATGAAGTTCAGTATTACTTGAGCCCACAGAAACAAAGGCACAACCACCATAAACTGAACTCACAATCTTGATGGACTAATTTGTACAAAGTAATATCTAAAATGAGACAAAACATTTCTGATGGCCCCACAACCGACATTCAGCAGCTACTTCAATATGGAATGGAGGGTCTACAGTAGGGCCTAAAAAAGTCCTAAAAATTAGGACCTACCGTAGGGCTTAAATACAGAATGGCCTAAGGCTATAGCCTTGTTATCCTATGGGTTAATCCAGCCCTGAATGTATCACGTGTGAGTGCGCACACTTGACTCCTGGTGTTGGCAGGGCACCTACTCACCCGCAGTTCTTGTATTAATGTACAGTCCATGGGTAGGTAGCCCAATATGCGACCATCCAGCTCACTGCTTTTTTGGAACTTTTGGCAATGCATGATGAGGCTGCCCAGTGAAGCCTGGGAGCAAGGGGTCAAGTTTCCAGTGCGCAACTGTCTCCATCCCATAAGGTCATTTAGATCCCCTAATTTTTGCACATTTTTTTCTAAATCCACAAGCCTGTGTATCCCTCCTCGCTGCCCACCATTGCAGAAAGAAGCTTGGAGACTGCACAAATGTGCACTACTGTCATGAGCATTGCAAACATAGGATGCACAGCCCTCTGGTACTGCAGAGCTGCAAGAAACGAATCAGTGGGGAATATGAACATTTCTTGGAGAACAGCTTGTTGTGGGACACAGTGAGAACCAATTCAAGATTGTTGGTGGGGTTCATGGAGCACCTGCGGATGTTAGATTACCGGTTCTAGGCCTGAGATATGAGCATTGACTGGCGGGATCACATAGCAATGCAGGCTTGGGATGAGGAGCAGTGGCTGCAGATCTGTCAGATCCGAAAGGCCACATTCCTGGATCTGTGTGCTGAGCTTGCTCCAATCCTCTGGAGCAGGGACACCAAACTGAGAGCTGCACTGTCAATGGTGATTGCATTATGGAAACCTGCAATGCCAGATTGTTTGTGGTCAGTGGGAAACCATTTTGGAGTTGGAAAATCCACTGAACTGCAAATGCTGTCAATCACTTCCTGCTGTTCAGGACTGTGACTTTCAGCAATGTGCAGGACATAATGGATGGATTTGCAGCTGTGACATTCCTGAACTGCAACGGATTAATATAAACAGCACACATATCCCTACTTCAGCACCAGAGCACCTTGGCACAGAGTATATTAATGAAAGGACTACTCTTCTATGGTTACACAAGCAATGGTGGATCACCACAGATGATTCAGCAATGTCAGCATTAGCTGGTAGGGGAAGACGCATGATACTCACATCTTTGAGAACAGGGGACTATTCAGAAAGCTATACATAGGAAGTTTCTTTCCTGACCAGTGGATTGCCATTGGGAATGTTGAAATGCCAATAAGTGATCCCAGGGCACCCAGCCTACCCCTTGCTCATGAAGTCATAAAGCAGCCACCTCAACAGCATGAAGGAGAGATTTCGCTACGGGCTCCGTGGATGCAGAATGACAGATGAATGTGCTTCCGGTAAACTGAAGGGACGCTGGTGTTGTTTACTCACATGATTGGATCTCAGTGTGGAAAATATTCCAACTGTTATAGCAGCCGGCTGTGTCTTACATAATGTCTGTGAAGCAAAGGGGGGAAAGTTTCTGCTGGGGTGGAAGGTGGCAGGGGAGAGGCTGTCTGTTGATTATGAACAGCCAAACACAAAGTTTATTGAAAGAGCTCAACATGGAGCTATGCAGATTTGAGAGGCTTCAAAAAATCACACTTTAACAGAGAGCCACAGTAATGTGTTGTGGTGTACTGTGCTCCACGTGCTGTGCTGGGGCCTCTCGGGCGGTGCTTGGTGTATAACACTGGCAATGCACACATCCTTCTGGTTTGTCGTTGATCTCATGAGTTGTGTCACATTCATAGAATCGTAGAAGAATAGGGCTGGAAGGGACCTCACGAGGTCATCTAGTCCAACCCCCTGCTAAAAAGCAGGACCACTCCCCCTAAATCACCCCAGCACAATAACAAGCAATTGGTTGCATGCAGAATGGCGAGTCACTCTGCGGCACACGTTGTGAATTAATAAAGATGAATTATGTTCTAAATAAGAGAAATTTATTCTGCAACAACATCAGTGGGGAAAAAAATTGGGCACAACAAAGAATGGTGAGCCTGGCCGTTGGAGCGAGGGAAATGAGGGAACGGTTGGTCATATGAAATCATGGGCAGTGCACATAATAGGCCAGGGGAGGCGAAGGCTCTGCCGGTGCAGTTACCACTAACTCACCATCAGACACTTAGGACGTAGTGACCCTTCTTTCCCCTCACCATGTGCAGCCAGAGCTACTCCAGGCATCAGTCAGGGTTTGGGGGTGTGCCAGCTGATGAGAGGGGGCTGGTGGAAGAGGTGGGCCCTTGGGTGGAAGGTGGTACGGCAGAGGGCTAGGATCTTTGAAGGGAGGGTGCACATGCCATCCATGCATGAAATCTATGAGCATAGGGCAATGACTCGAATATGGCACCATTTGCCACAAGTGGTGCTGACTTTTGCTGGTTTCTCACTTTGGGGGTAACAGAGGCACAGCTCTTGCTGGTGTCCTTAAGCTGCCCAGGCCTGCATACTGCTAGGCCATGGACTACAATGGCGCCTGCCGACGTTACTGCTGACTGCCATGGGGAAATGTCCTACTGCAGGGGAACAAAGCTGCCATTCCCGGAAACCTTCGGGAGAGGATTGTATGGTACTGCCTTGAAAATTGCATCATGATCTCTCAGGAGGATTCAAGGGCCATCCCTGTGTATATAAATAAACTGCTCCACATGGCCCGCCTTTGCCAAACTTTACCGGATAATGGAAAGCAGGTAACAACTCTCTCTCTCTTTGCTGTACTACATCTTTTAGTACAAATACATTCAGGAAAAGTTGTTAGCTGTATCCTGTTAAGTTGGGAGAGCTGTCACTATAATGTGAAATAAATTTACTCACTTGCCCAAGGTTTCTTCCCTCGCCTCAGTCTCACCTGTGTTCGACTGCTGGGACTGACTGGACTGTGGTGAATTTCAACCAGGTCCTGGCTTGTGGCATAGCCAGACCCCTTGATGGCATGTCCCCCATCCTTTCCTGTCCTCGCTGTTCAAGCCAGGGGCTTATGTCTCAGGTTTCTCAGTGGTCTCACTGGTGGTCTGTGCAGTGGTCTTCATCAAATATGACATGCAGCTCTTTGGAAAAGTGGATTGACTGTTCGTCTCCTGGCCTTCTGCTACAGCTCCTTCACCTTCACACGGCACTGCTACTGCTCTTTGTTATATCCCTTCACCCGCATCCCCTGTGCTATCTGCTCATGATGTCAACATTTCTACGGCTGGTCTGCGGCTCTGCTTGCACAGCTTCTTCCTCCCACAGGCTGAGGAGATCCAGCATCCCCTGTCCACTTCAAGCCAGAGTATGCCTGGAGCCTGAAGCCAACCTGCTCAGCTAGACAGTTGTACCCAGTAAGAGAGAGCTGCTGGGTGTTTTTGCCAAGCTGAACAACAATAAAGAAAAGGCATTTCAATTTTTGGCTGATCTTTAAAAGAGCAGGGGTTGGCCTTCCAGTCTACGTGACTCCGGAGCAGGGGCGTTCATATTTGTGACCAGAGTGGTCAGGATCAGGCATTGTGGGACAGCTGCTGGAGGACTATTAGGGTTGACATAGGTAAGTTGGTGTCTACACTGGCACTGCTTCAACCTCAGTACATCAAATAGGCTCAATGCCATTTTGGCAGTGGTGTTACCATGGCAGTGTACCTGTAGACTTACATCCGGGGGAGACAAACGTAAATGTAGACATGTGCACAACTAGATTGACACAAGATGGCTTACTTTAATCAAGCCTCAGTTTCCTTTTTGGGATAAATACATCTGCCTCACAGACGTGATCTGGGGCTAGATTAAGTAACATCTTCAAAGCACTCTGAATCCTTGATTTTAGGAGCCCAGTTCAGAGTCCGCCTTTATGGTCCCACAGTAAACATGGCCATGGGTCCGTCCTAATTTCGGAGAGAAAGAAATACAAGGGAGGCCCTCCTCTCTGCTAGGAGCTGGTTCTAGTGGGGGGACAAGCAGCCGTGCTTACAATGGTTTGGCAGCTTGCACCGGAAGGAAGGGAGAAAGGACAGCTCCTTCCTCTCGCATGCATTTTCTAGGCTTGTCTCTTTTCTTTTTGCTTTTCCTCTCTGCTCCAATCTCCCACCCATTACCTTTGCTGTTCCCTCCCTAGCTCTCCCCCCTCATTCTCCATCTGCCACATCTGCACTCCATCACATCCATTTCCAGCCCCTCACGTTCCCCCACCTTTTCCCTCCTGCCACATGTATTGATCCACTCCATCACATCCAGTCTCAGCTCCGTCTCTCCCCGTTGCTACGCTCATCATCACTCCCAATGTTGCCACAGCCCAGTACTCCCCTGTGGTGCAGGGAAGGCACGCAGCATCCTGGACCCTGGCTGTGATAGCAGATGTGCAGAGGGTGGTGGGATAGCTCAGCGTGCCTGCAGCCTCACGGCTTGCAGCACTCCCCAGAGTCTCTGGGCCCCATAATCCTTTGCATCATGGCCCCTTTATGTCTGGTGCTGTGCTTGCATTCCTGCAGAGCCCCTCTGCTGTATGGAGACCTCCCTGCCCTTCCCACAGCGGGGCTGCTGGCGAATCAGCAGGCTGAGTGGCACCAGGTAGCTGCTGCAAAGGTGCAGAGGCTCTGTAGAGGTGTAAGCTCTCCTGATGGATGGGTCTGGACTCCATTCAAGCCCCACAGTGCATCCATGGAGGGCAGATCCCCTCTCTGCCAAATGCAACCATTTGGTGGAAATAATGAGGAAAAACTTCATGGATTTTTCCTTCCCTTTTGGCCCCTCATCAAGATTTTAACCACAGGGATGGAGAGGCTGGTCTACTCACTGACTACCCCACGTAGCCCCACAGTGAACTGCTACAGGCAGGTCTGCCTGGGAAAGCTCTCAGCTCACAGGACAGCCCCGAACTGGGAAACCTCATAAATCATCAGCAAGTGAAGAGTTATGAGTTTCCTCAGACAAACACCCACTAATTACACTGTGTTCTGAAGGCAAGTGTGAGGCCATATAACTCATTGACACAGAGGCCTCCCCGAGACATGTGTGTGAGCAGGAGGCTAAATCCTGCCCCTGCGTTTTGGAATCCGAGGCACAGAACACTTTAGATCAACATAATTCACTGGCAGCTGCAATACAGGGCTTGAATCAGCAATGCCCTACTCTGGTGAGTAAAATTTACTCATAGGAGCAGTCTCCACAGTCATGATTTTCTCTCACTGAGACTAGGAGTAAACCCACTGAAGTGTAGCATCGGTGAGCGCAAACTCAGGCTCCAGATAGACAGTGATGGGAATGGTGTGTGGGAATGAGGATTACTCACTTGTGTAAATGCTTCAGGTCTGGGTTGTTGTAATAAAACCACCTTTATGCTCACTATAAGCCAGAGCAGCATGAGTCATCCCAAAAATAATTAAATATGTTAATAATTATCAGGGGCCGTTTGATTAAAACAAATAAAGCTTGTGGCGTGTAAGTGAAAAAGAATGTGAGCATTTCCAGTCTATGGCAAAGAGCCTAGCTTACAGTGAGAAGGCAGAATAAAAGTGACCCGGGAACATTAGTCAGGTGCTATACAGTGTGTACTGGGAAGAGAGGAGCAAGAACCATCATGGAAACATCCTTCTCTGGGTAGGCTGAGAGGTGCTGTAAACACTTGGAAATAAGTTCTCTGCTGCATCTCCCTTCAGCTCAGCACCTCCCTTTTGCCACTGCTGTCCATGACAAAACTCCTCCTGCTGTCATGGGAAGTGGGCTCACAAGCCTGATCTGTTCTGCGTAGTGAGCTTGGGTTACTCCCTTGTGTCTCTTGGTTCCTCAGTTCCCCATCTGCAAAATGGGCTCATGGTACCTCACTGGGGTGTGGTGAAGACGAAGGCAGTGCGGTGCTCAGATACTATGATAATGGGGTCCCTATAGTTTGGTGTGTGACGATAATAAGAGAGCATTTTAATGGTTTTGGAAGGGATCTAAACATTCATACTTCAGGGTATAAGCCATTGGGGTTAGGAAGAAGTTTTCCTTGGGCTTGTCTTCACTGACAGCAGCAAATTTGCCACAGTCGGAGCCATCTTCCTGAGCTGGGAAGATCTGCGCAGTCAATCGAAAAGTCAGTCCCTGAAGACCACCCCAGCAAGTACTGGAGCCCTGAGTTGATGGGAGGGCATTTCCCATTACTGCAGTAAGGAGGTATTAGGCAGTCGAAGAGAGATACGCAAGTTGTTTTAAGTAACTTGCGTATCTGCCTTCGACTGCTGCCGAAATCCCCCCACGGTACAGACGAAAGCTTCATGTGCAGCAAGTTATTCCCTAGGGGTGCGTCTACACTGGCAGCTTAGGCCAACTTAAGGACACTTAAGTCGACCCACATAAAGCCGCGTCCACACTGGGCTTTTATTAAGTCGACTTAAGCGCTTCCTTAAGTCGACTTAATAACATCTTAAGTCGACTTAATAACACCATCTCTGAAGGTCGACCTAAGTCGACTTAAAGCCAGTGTGGATGGCTATGTCTACTGTTAAGTCGACTTAACAAAGTCGACTAAGTCGATTTAAAGTCGACTTGTTAAGTTGACTTAACAGAGTCGACTTAACTGTACAAGTGTAGACGTAGCCTAGGTGCTTGTGAAATGCTTTCTTGCAACTTACTTTCTGAGGCACCTGGTACTGGTCACTGTCAGACACAGGAATGATATGGGTGGGACCACTGTATAAATGAAAATTAGAAGAGTGAGCAGCAGGATACAGGTGTCATACAAGGAAATGGCACATGTGCACGCCAATCAGCACAAGGCAACAGTGAGGTTCTGACAAAGTATTGGTTCTGAAGCAGCCCCAAATGGTTTGACACCTCTCCGTTTAAACTTGGGGGGATAAAACAGCAGTTTCAATCAGCTTAGACTTTCTCACTAACATCTGCCTGCCATAAAAGAGAGGGCACTTGTTTTCTCAGTCAGGGGGTTTTTGACTCTGGAATTCTTTCCCCTTCCTGACTCACTTGTCACAGAACACTGCAAACTCTGTCTGTTTTCTGGGTCTTTTTGGGGGGTGGGACGTGGAGTCCTGGATTTGGGGGAAGGACAGAATGAGAGCCCTTTGCTCCAGGGTGCAGTTAGGTCTTTTTATAAAAGTCATTTGGATCTCTTGAGTGATTTATCTGATAAGGGTTGAACCGTGCCCACAGCTTTGCGTAAACATGTACTTAAATAAAATAAATATTTAACTTTAGAAGTGATCTCTTATGGTCTCTCAGTAGAAATCATTATTAATAATGCAATAACTATGAAATGAATACAAAACACTTAACAGTGAATATATCTCACGGGCACATGCATATGATGCACATACTCTAAGCTAGCTTCTCAGAGGTGAATTTCACACTTTGTGAGCTCCATGCAGCACCTTAAAGTTAAGGAATTCCTTTACCTGCCCTAGAAATGCAACCACCTCTAGGCCAAAATGGGACAACTGTTTAAGAGCACAGGGCAAGAACACAACAGCACACAATGGTTTAGGGCTGGAAATGAAGGTGAAAACTGTATTACCTTTAAACTGGAAGGGAACTTGCAGGAGGCTGAATGTACTTATTCCAATGGAATTTACCCAGGGCACTGAAGTTAGTGCCCTAAAAGGGCCAGGTGATAGATGCAGCTGAAAAGTGTCTGAAAACAGGATATAGCTCTCAGATCTTTTATTCGCACTCCTGGAAATGGGACGTGAGGAGCAAACGCAGGAACAGCATGTATGGAACAGGGGAACTGAAACGACTTCATCAGATATTCAATGTCTCTTCTTTCGGAGTCAGTTGTGGCTGCTATTAATATATGCACAGTTAGTCAGGAAGCATATGATAGATACCTGCAGATCAGCTATGCTTTGATAATCAGGGCTATTGCGCCACCTAATGGTCCCCAGGGTAAAAAGAGTTCTGTAGTGTGGGTTTGTCCTACAGCCCATATAATACATAATTTGATCTAATACCCACAGATATCAACAGAGAGACACCTATAAATACCCGGCTACCCTTATAAAGGAATACTTTAACTTACATCATTGCAATGGTTGAAAAATAACCCCTCTCCCTTTTATACTAAACTTTTAAAATAAGAATTTCTATAAGAAGTCAATTGGAAGCTCTGTTTAAAAATCCATGGCACCATATTGCCCTGTGATTCTAGCTCTCATTTTAGTTCCAGGGTAAATGTTCTAGTGTGAAATATATCACAGAAGAGACAAGACATCTAGCACCTTTCATTAATATATTCATAGGGCCAGATGCTGCTAAACTTACTCAGAATGAGCCAGACCCCAGTTTAATGTCGGTGAAGCCACAACCATTTATACCAGTTGAGAATCTGGCCCATTCCCAACCTTTTTGACTCGAGGACCATTTGTTTCTCTCCTTTAACTTCTCCCAGGAGCCCTTTCACTAATACACATTCTACAGGGGTAGCTGTGTTAGTCTAGTTCAGCAAAACAAACAAGAAGTCGAGTAGCACTTTTAAAGACTAATAAATTTATTGATCGTATGAGCTTTCATGGGAGAAAATCCCACTTCATCAGATGCTTGAAACATCTGACGAAGTGGGATTTTCTCCCATGAAAGCTCATGTGATAAATTTGTTAGTCTTTAAAAGTGCCACTCAACTCTTTGTTTGTTTCACTAATACAGTTTCCATCAAGTGCCAAATGGTTTAAGAGATCTAGAGGACAACATGTTTTCATTTACAAGATTTGAAAAAGTAAGCGATATGGAGCATGAGAAAGAGAAGCAGCCCTTCATTCCAATAGGGTTTATCCTGAGAAGGTCACTGATTTTAATTATAGACCAAATGCATTGCTAGTTCAACTTTTAGCAGATATATTGACATTTTCTAATCACAGGCTTCGTATCCTAATACTGTTTACTGAGGCCCCACCTATGCCTTGCAATACTTCCTTTCTGATAATTTCCAGAGAGATAGTGAGCTACATAATGGAAAGTGGAGAAAACTTTCAAATTCTCACTATTATCTGAGAGCTGCCTGTTAAAAAAACATGGACTCTCTGGTTCTTCGTACCATGCTCTGGCTTTGAGATATGCTTCAGAATGTTTTAGGAATTTCCTTGTGTATTGGCAACTGTCCCCAAACTGTCATGGGAACACAAAGAAAGGGCATTGCAGGTCACTATCAGAAGCCTATGGGAAGCTCTGAAAGTATGTAAGACATTGTTTGGCATTTTTAAGCGCGAAGGCCAAAGGTGCCCTTCCCCGGCTTGCTCTGCAGAAGAAATAAAAGCAAGCACTGAAAGGGGATCCTCAAAAAGAAAAGAATCATTGGATTTGTGCACCTCTTTGCCAAACTTACCTCTTCCTTGCAGTGGCACAGAGCTCAAACCAATTTGTTCACAAAGAGTTAATGTTAGGACATTCACCTGACTAATGTTACTGTGTGATCTGACCTCCTATTGCTTCCACACCTGAAATTCCCCTTGGGGGTCAGTGGGAGCCAGGATTAGATCATTAATGAAACACAAAGTTTCTTATTTTCTTGAAGGGCTTATGTGCTGAGTGAGATGCTGGCTTGATAACTCTGGGATACGGAAGATTCCCCCATGAAGCCTAGCCAACGTGCCTGAGTCCTCACTGAAGAGGAGAAGGTACTTCAAGGTCTGATCCCCATACTGAAATAAATGGAAAAACTCCACTTGCACCAGGATTTAGCACTTTGTCTTCAAGTCCGCATCTTCATTTCCACTGCTGAGAAATAAACTGAGAAACAAACAAACACTAAACTGCTAGTTAGTGTTAATGGGGGCAGCAGCTAAAAGTTATTTTTGTCTTTGAGATCCAGAGAGCATAGTAGCTTGAAACATAATTCATTAGCAAGATGCCTTTGGAAAACATACCTGAATATGCTATAATATGCATTACCATTCAGGGTAAGCAAAACTCATCTGCATGACTAGACATCCATCCAGCTGGGAAGTCAGCACCCTTTATCTACCATCCCCTAGAATCAAAGCACTCATTAACTGGGAGTTAGTTGTTACTTTAGAGAATTCTTATAATGAAAATTCTAGATTCATCATGTGTCAGTTACTTCCAACAAACAGTGTCATTTGCACATGGCAATAAATTGGCTGAAGAATTGCTAACATTTATAAAGAGGAGATTTGGAACTCTCCCATCATTAACTCACTGACTTTCCTCCTACCCAATCCCCTATCTGTGTTATTGCTTTCCCCCAGAATGGTGCCAACTTTTGCCTCGTCATAAAGACTGGGCACTTTTAGCTGCCCTAGATGTCCCAGAATCTTTTGCAGCTGCAGCACTGATGATTTAAAGGAACTGCTACCAGAGATAGGGTTAAGAATGCTGGGATGCATCTTATATATAAATAGGTCTATTGCCCAAAAATAAGAAGAAAGAGAGAGACTGTTTCACAGTGGGAAACTGGGTGAGCTGAAAGTGGACAACTGGTGATGAGTGATTTGGGATGGGAGTGTTAGTGAATGACCACAGGGACCCAAGTACTTTTCTGGCACCTACTTTGAAGTGATTCCTTAGAAAGCTGCCTAACATGCCATATGGAATCGTAGCCTGTTTTACACAGGGCAGGTATATTAATGAAGAAAACAATGACAAACCTCGGGCACAAACAGTCTTCCTCACAGCTTATGTTCCAGCTTTGTCTCCCTTGTTTACCAGGGAACACTACATAGCAAATAGAGACATCTAGTGGCAAAATAATATACCACCAATAAACATATTATAATAAATGCCCATTTAATCTTAAGGACAGTTCTCCTATTATGAGTTTTTTAGTACATGTGATATTTTTAGCAAAATTATTGCAAAATGCAGTATTAGAGTGATGCATTTCTAGTTCTCACATACCCTGAACACTGGAGATAAAAAAACAACACCTTCTACAAATATATCTCCTAGAACTCCTTCAAGTTTGTAGCTGTGTGTATTATGCCTGGTTCTGGTTATGCTTTTGGATATGCATGATGGTTTATAAATGCTATTGTTGTTGGGTTGATTGATGTGACATTGTTATACAGCTAAGAACAGCATTTCTTCCATCTGCTCTTCAGAAATATGGTTTCTGTTAAGAGCTTTCAGATTTGGCTTTGATGGATCTGAGGGTCTGTCTGCAAGACTCAAGTTACCTGTTATGCTGAATGTCTTTATGCAGCTTGTTCCATTTATTTCTATTGTTTACTGGATACAAACTAATTACTACTTGGCTTTGGCAGCTATTAAAAAGAATCTTCTTAAGAACTCAACAAAGCAACTACAAAACATAACCTCACAGTGAGCCAGGTTCCACTGCCAATTACACTGGTGTAAATCTGGAGTAGCTTCATTAGACTATGACCTAGTCTACACTGGCGGGCTAAATCAACGGGCAATCTCCCATCAACCTAGTTACATCTACTTACCACGCTGCCTTCACTCAGCACTATCAACTAGAAGCGCCCTCTGGTCGACGCCGCCTTACTCCACTTGGAGGGGTGGAGTTACTGAGTTGACTGGAGAGCGCTTCCGGGATCGATTAAGCGGGTCTACACTGGCCGCTCTATCGATCCCGGATGACTCAGTTTTTTCAGTGTAGATAAGGCCTCAGTGAAGGTGCCCTGGATTTATACCAATATTAGGGATGGCTAAATTTAGCCCAAGATGTTGAATGCTGCAAAACTGACCATCAAAACAAATGAGGAGTCCTGTGACACCAGAAAGACTAACAGATTTATTTGGGCATAAGCTTTTGTGGGCTAGAAAACCGAGAGTGTGACAGTCCACTTCATACCTCTCCAAGGCAGAGTTTTCCTATTATCATTAGAACAGGAAAATAAAAATTAAAACGAGAAATAAAAGCTGTGTCTGGGTCTAGCGCAGTGGTTCTCAAGTGTTTTGGGTCAAGACACAGTTGGCGGCATGCACAGCTCTGCACAACACAGTGCCCCCTGGCGCCAAGCGCCTGCCGCCGCCGTCCAAACCCAGCTCCCCTGCTGGGAAGCTGCAGCTATGAGAAACTACCACGAGGCTAGCTTCTTGTAGGGGCTGGGTCCCAACGATGCACTCAGCCACGTGTCACGAAAGCAGTTGAGAAGCACTGGTCTAGTGAACTACGGGCCAGATTCTCAGCTGGAGTGAACTGTGAGCACTGAGAAGAAGACAGCACACATATTTCTGACCACTCTGAGCAGGTTGATTAGGAGGCACATCTCTGCTGGAGACCATTTGCCCAGCACGGTACAACCAATGAAATGTGCACCCCATCCTATGAGGGATGCATTGGTGGTGAGGAACAGAAACGGGAAAGAATGAACAAATGGGATTCTTGTACAGATGTTTTCCTGGGTCCTTCCACAAGTTTAATGATTTCTTGATCCTGGTGGGCAATTGATAGAAATTTGCTTATGTTGTCTCCATTCAGCCTGTAAACAAAATCAAACCATGTGTGGAGGCTTTCATGCATAGTCTGGCATGTGAGCAAAAGCCCACAGCCATGTGCCCAGAAGATGGAGACAATATCTGGCCCAGATTTGGGGGCTGGGTTGTATTGCCTTTATCAATGAGGCAGGACTGTGGAATCTGTGATGTGGGAGGAGCGCCAGGGCTTCAGTGGTTGGCACAAAACACACTTTTGTGGAATGTGCTTTCCCCCCCGGCCAGTGACACAGGTGGCCCCAATGACCATGGCTAAAAGGAAGCAAATCTTTTCCTTTTCATTTTTCTTTTAGGCATGGCCAAATAAAATGTAAATGAAGTAACAACAAAAAACTCACTTCAAGGGAGGCTAAAATTAGCAAATCTAAAAGGCGTTAATGATCCATGAATGAACAGCTTTAGCTCTGTCACTAGCCCAGGGCAGTTAGGAAGGAAATGAGGAAAGATCTTTCACGCTGGCTAGCCTCATGGGAGGCACGGAGTTATCAAAATTCTTCCACCAGCAGCACAGGGACGCAGACACACCTAGAGTGGAGCACCCCTTGGGACCCTACACACAGAAGAATGAAACTTATTCATAGACTTTAAGAGGGCCAGAAGGGGCCATGAAGATAATCTAGTGTGACCTCTTGTATATCACAGGCCATAGAATTTCAGCCAGTGAAATTCCTGCAGCTAACTTGTACAAATTGTGATTGACTGAGAGTACATCCTTTATGAGGGCATTCCGTCTAGCTTTTAAGGCTCCAAGTGATGAAGAATCCACCGCGGCCCTTGTTGATCCCTTTCAAAGATTAATTATCCTCACTTTAAAAAAATTCCAGTTTGAACTTCGCTGACTTCAAACTTCCAGCCACTGGATCATGTTGTGCATTTTTTCTGTCACACAGCCCTCTAGCATCAGGTATCGTCTCCCTGTGTGGGTAATTACACAAGAACAAGAGGACATTCAGTAAAACAAACTCATTGCCACAGGACAGCACTGCGGGCAAGAGCTTAGCAGGCATCCAAAAGGATTAGATCTGTATATGGATAACACAATTATCCAGAGTTATTACATTCAATATTAAATTCAGGAATGGCAATAAATCCTCATGCTGCAAGACGTGACCCAACCAATCACTACAGAGGATAAGGATGAAACTTTCCCTCCAGGCAGGTTATCTCATAACTGTCTGCTACAGAATTTTGTGCCATTTCCTCTGAAGCGTCTGGCGCTGGCCACTCTCCCAGGCAGAATACTGGGCATCGGTCTGATCTAGTGTGGTAATTACTATGTTCTTCTAATCTCAAAATGGATTGCAAGTGGGCAACTAAGGATCTAAACCATTCCTGCCTAGAAGAAAGGTTATCTGATGTTATAAATATCTTGGATTGAGAAAAATAGTCTAGAACACTGAACATTCGGCTCACAGGGTGATGCCAATAAGCAAAAGTTTATATTTCTGGATGTAGCTGCTGTGACTGTGTGCACAATTACTCCAAATGTGCATGCAAAGGGAAGCCAGCTTTTCTATTACTCATTTGTGCATGCAATGGGCCCACAAACATGCAATTTCATTCAAGAAGACTTCTACCCACTGAAAATTTGTTCCTAAGTAATTTGCTCAAAGTACATATGACTCAGTGCTGGGAGCTGAGAAAAGAGGCTAGGAGTGCTTTAAGAACTATTCAACACCACCTCCTTTAAAAAATAAGTGTACTTGTCCAGTAAACTTCTCACCTTAGCACCTGAAAATAGATTAAATCCAGGCCTGCTGACTAACAGAGTTCCCTTACTTGTTTTTGCTATACAGTGTCTTTATCACCCAAGCTTTCAGTGACCATACTAGAGAAGATCTGACCTACACAACAAAGACTGGAATTTTACCAAAATGTACTTAATAGAGGATATTGGATGAAATGATGCTAAGACGTGATGAGGAAAGAACAAACAAATAAGAGTACAAAAACAATGCAGAATATCATTTTGAGCATGTCTCTCTGTGCCAGGCATCACAGCTACAGAGATCCAACAGGGAAGTAGAGTGGAGACTGTACGGAAAATATCAAAGAGAAAGCAAAAACTGGCCTTGACCAAAAGAGTTAATTTCCCTCCACAGAGAAAATCTAGATGAATGTCAGACAAGTCAAGAAAAGGTGGAATCAGGCTGAAGATCCACTTACTCTGCAACAGGCCAAGCAGAGCTACAGATGACACATGCTATGCAGAAGGGGAGAGCCCTGCAGAAAGACAAAATGTGGATCTGTATCCGATCCATCCCCACAAGAATCACCTTGCATGGGTTGTTAGCCAACCCATGACTTGCACTCCATCTTTTATCAGTATCCACATTGGCAGCAGCACGCTATCTCACAGGACCTCTCAGGAGTGTCCATGTACATGCGTGTGTACGTAGACAGGATCTCATAGGTGGGGAAGCAGCTGTCTGCAGCTCATAGCTCATGATTTAAACCGCAGTGCTAGGAACATGGGGAATTTTGTTGCCTCTCTTGATCTGTCCACCCCCCCTTTCTCTGTATACTGATGGGGTGTGGGAGAGGGAAGGTAGGATTTGAAGATGAGGAAGCACCCTCATAGGCTATGAACTGCAGATAGTTGCTTCTCCATCTTTGAGATCCTATATTTTGAGCCCTGCGCGGATACAAAATTTTATCCACATCCAACCTGCAAGCTGCAAAAATGGTCTGTGGATATCCACAGATTTGCGGGGCTCTACAGATAGATCCGGTTACTACCTCTGTGTTCTGAAAGACACAAAATTAGCACCTTTCTCAGTTAACGGGGAGTTCCTAGTTACAGGGGAGTTTACATAAAATACAGGCCCAGTTCTGAGAGACCTTGCTTATAGCTCTGACTTTCATGGGTAATGGCTTCAGTAAGGCTATGCACAGGAAGGACTATTCAGTTACGGCTTGTGGGACTGGGTCCTAACGCTGTATCATATTTGATATATTAACTGGGCTTTTAATAAGTCTTCCATGGGTGAGTATAACTACCTATAAATGTTTAAATGCCTTCAGGCAAGAGGAGTGAGGAAGACACCCTGCCATCGCAGGACAATAGCCATGGAAATTCAAAGCCACCATCAATACTTCCAACAACAAGGGGCAAAGGGGAGCCGTGTTAGTCTAGATCAGCAAAACAAACAAGGAGTCTTGTGGCACTTTTAAAGATTAACAAATGTATTTATCGCATGATGCTTTGCAGCGTCTGACAAAGTGGGATTTTCTCCCACAAAAGCTCATGCGATAAATAAATTTGTTAGTCTTTAAAAGTGCCCCAGGACTCCTTGTTTGTTTTTAACAACAAGGGGGTCAGACTCAGAGCACAGCTTAACAGTGTCTCTGCACTGCAGCTTTCTGCCCTTCTTTCAATGACAGTGAAAGGATTTGGATGGATGTCTGAGCTACGTACTTGCCTTTGGTTGGGACATTGGGAGAGTCCTGAATAAAAGGAAAAATCCTGAAGCCTTACTCAGATAAAATAAGTCTGAGCTCAGGACCTTTTGTTCAGGGCTAAGACTGGCTTTGCACAGTCTGAATGCAGACTCTATATAGCAAAATATTCCTCTCCTACCTACCAAGTATTTCAGTTAGAAACCTTCAGCTAAGAAAATCCCAATGGAGATTTCCCTCTGCTCCCAATATATTCCACCTCACAACTGCTTGACAGCTAGCATGGCATGCACAGAGGCGGCAGGAAGAACAGGAAAGCCAACGAGAAGGAACGAGGAAACAAGCCTTGAAACACAGATGGATCTGAGTGTAGATTATACTGTTTCAGAACTGTCTTTGAATGATGTGTGTTAAGGGCCTGATTTAGTGATTCACTGAGCATCACCAACACCCAGCAAATGCAATGTTTGTCATTCAAATCGTAACTTCAACAAGAGTTGAGAAATCTCGGTGCCTTCCAGGATCAGACACTAAATTAGAGTCTTCTGTGGACAGCCACAGTCACTGTTCCCAGAACCCTCCTCCTACATGTTATTTCATATGTTCTTGTGGTGTAGATCCACGAGATGTTGGGGAACATTTGGCTAACGTCTGGACACCTCCTAAGTCTACAAGGTTGGCTTTGAAGCTATTCTCTCTCAAATGATTAGCATCATTTGTATAATAAAGCATGTCATTCTGAAAAGTCAGTAAAGAAGCTAGAGAGGTGGACCATTTTTGAGGTTCACCAGGCTCTAGTCCCATCTTGAGTGCTGCTCTGTCATAAACTCATGACCTGCTTTTGATAAGTAAAAAGTAAAACCAAAGGCCCTTAGCACAAGCCCACTTTACCACAATGATTGCCTCTTATTAGGCCAATAACCATCATCTTGCTGTTACCCTGTGCTGCCTCTCTTCATATACTTAGATTGTAAGTTGCTTGGGGCAAGAATCATTTGTACTATGTTTACGTACAGCTCCTAGCACAATGGAGCACTGCCCTGTCAGGGCCTCTACCAAAAATACAAATAATAAATGACAACATTGAGCTATACATTTTCCAACATTTCTTTAAACTCAGGGAATTGGAGATTCATGTTTAAAAAAGAAAAAGCACATGTCATGAAGCCACTTCTAACAGATTGAGTTGGACCCAGACTTTCACACTTGAGTGACTAAAGTTGTGCGTTTTAGTCCACAGGCCTTTAAGTGCTCCAATTTTCCCAGCATGTCCAAAAAACAGGCCACATATTTAATTGCTTATGAATTTAAGTGGATAACTTTAGGCATCTTAATGTGGGCAGGTTGTTTATTATTATTCCGTTTCTTTTTTTGTGTTTCAGTTGATCCAAGGTACCTCACTATAAAAATTTCAAGGAACCTTTGACTAAGTACATTCAATATCTCCAGAAATGACCAGTGATCTGTGTGCCTACAGTTCTGAGTGTCCAAAGTGACATACTTTAAAGTTTGATGTTTCAGGATGACTTTAGTACTCAACGGCTTAAACTCAGTCTCCTTTCAGGAATCAAATATGGCATTCAAAAAATGGAAGAGCCACAATCTCTAGTCACTTTTGAAAAATCTAGGTGTTTAACCTGAAGCAAATTAATCTGTGATCAAAGCTTTGCTTCGTGCTTTATTGAACAGAAAAGAAACCTCATTTCTGTAATGTTTGAGATTAACTGTAAAAAGGAAAGGAAGAGTAACACGTTTGGAGAAGGGAACAACTTTTTAGTACTCTTTTACAGAGTACATTCTTTCGTCACAGCTGAGGCTGCCAAGCATGACGTTACCATTGTCTGTTTTTTATAACTACATTCGATTTCTGCATTTAGAGAAGCAGCATCAGTGACTTGGAAAGCACGAAATAAGGAAATGTTTTCTCCATGACATACTGAAGGCTGGTTACACTCAAAGTTCTTCCTCAGCAGCTGGGGTTGATAAGCGTCATCATCATTCTGCGATTTTTACGGGGCTGTTGTTGTCAAGGATGAATTTGAAGCAAACAGATAAAGACAACTATCCGTGTGCCAGAATAATTTCAATCGTGCTGAAGAGAAGCCTGAGCAACTTGATTGTATGTCTACGTCCTTTAGAATAGATGTACTAATTCAATTTGAGAGGCCCACTGAGGATAATCATGTTTACTTATATAGCTCCTATCAGGTTTTCCAATGCCATTATGGTTATTATATTTAAAAAGAAAAAGAAAATCCATATAACTGTTCATATATATTTCTATTTAAATATATATTCACGCAACACAGTATTGTGGCCATAAAACTAAGTTGCCATGCAGAAACAGCATTAGATGCATTGTATAATCAACACAGTGGTTCTCTTCAATTTCTTTAATTCTCCTCTTTGCTGGAGTCAGGCACCTCAGTGGGTTTTGTTCTCTGATTTGGCGAGGAGGTGATACTGGGATGTGTTCTCAAATAGCTCCCTTCTGGATATTTTCTTTGTTATTTTAAATCACTGTTCTATGATTGGGATTTGAGACCTACATTTCTGCTATACCAAGACATTTGGAATAGACATTCCCATTAGCTGTCCTTTCAATACCGCTGCATCCAGACATTTTAAAAAGGCCGTTATGGGTACCTCTGAAAATACCAAGCCCCCTCAAGCTTTCTGCAGCTATGTGCAAAGACCCATGTGACAGCCTTTTTCACCAAGGCTTTAACAAGCATGTTCCTGGCAGATCTTAGACAGGATGGAAGTTATGTTAGATCAAACTCAACATATCCCATAAGCTATGAAGTGGTTTAGTAATCTTTTTATTGTAGAGGGAATTTGCTTTCTTACCAAGCCACACTTCAACTAGCTGTGATTTGGGAAAGTTTTCACAGTGAAACCACTCCAGGTATTGTATGTAGATTTACCTACAGCATTACTCCAATGGATTTTCCACAGTGGTGTGAACTTTCTAGGCTGCTTGCATGCATGATTTATGGCACACAGAAGGGAAGTCTAATGACCAGGAGCCAGACCCTCATCCAGCAGACCCTCAGTCAGCGTAAAATTAGCAGCAGCTTCATTGAAGTCAATGGAACTATGCTTATTTACAGCAGCTGAGGGTCCTCTCCATACCCCACCCTAGGTTTTTTCATAGAAAGGATACCAGGAAAACATGGGGGAAGGGGAGTTTTAAAAGTTCCAAATGGCATCATTCTCTTTCTTCTCCTCCCTTCCTTGGATCCTGTGAAGGGCCACTGACAAAACACTGAAGGTTTTATTCGGTGTGAACTAGGTGGAGAACGGCAATAGCTACGGCGTACAGCAACATCTCTTTCCACACTAGCAAGGTTTCTGCTGGAATTTCCCATGGCAATTAACATTTTCCCATGGCAATTAAAATTGCAATGAACAATTTTACACTTCTGCATGGACTAGGCGCACGGCCTGCCATCACCTTTAGGAAGGAAAAGGTGGATGAGAAGTGGAGGTCTGAGTTCCATGGAACCAGGACCAAGGAGGACTCAGAGAACTAGAGAATCTTCCGTGACAGTGCTTAGTGAAGAATCAACTAGATGTTTCCATTTCTAGGCCCATGCCTCCAGTAAGGCAGCAGCTATGTCTCCTTTGGATTACCCTTGGTTTCTTTCCCTTCCTTGTTCCCTATAACAAACTTCTTCGACTGAATTGATTGTTAGAACCATAGAAAGGGAGAACTGAAATGAACCTTGAGAGGTCATCTCGTCCAGCCCTAAAATGAAGTAAACTTAGATCATCCCTGAGAAGTGTTGGTCTAACCCAGGCCTCAACAAAAATGCCAGACACCTAGGGGCCAGCCTAAACTTGGGCATCCCTAGGTATCCGGCAGAGCCCCCCGACTGCCATAAAGCTGCTATGGCCGCGGCTCCTTCCAGCGGCAAGCCCCTCCCCCCCAGCCGAAATAAAGCCTCTTTCGGTGCAGCTGAGAGAGGGGGAGGGGGAGGGGAGTAGGGGGAGACAGGACTGCCCCACCACTGCCAAAAGAGCCCTTGGGAGTGGCTTTTTTCTGGCGGTGGGGGAGGGGAGTTATTTAGCACATCGTGAAAAGAAACCCGCCTCCCCCCCACCGAAAGAGAGGTGCTGCCGGCGGAGAGGAGAGAGGGCGGCACTGCAGGTGAAAATCACCACCGTCTCTCCCCTGTGGCCGCGCTGCCCAGTGCCGCCAAAAGAGCCACCGGCACCGGCTTTTCGTTGGCGGCGCTGGGAGATGCGGGGAAGAGGGAGAGACGGCCGCGCTGTAGAGGAAGAGCATTTCTCCCTCTTCCCCCTGCACCACCAAAAGAGCTGCCAGCAGCGGCTGCGGACAGGGAGCCCAGCGCGTTCTGCGCAAAGGCCCCAGAGATCTTAGGTGCCAGAGGCAAAATGCTAGGCGCCATTGCGACCGGGGGCCTAGGATTTGTTGAGGCCTGGTTTAAGCTATTCTGAAAAGCCTCCAATGATGGGGATTCCACAAAGTCTCCTGAAAGCCTGTTCTACTGGTTAACTATAAAAGTTATTACTAATTCTGTTCTTGCTGCAGATGAAGCCCATTACTTCTTCTCCTCCCTTTGGTGGACATATGGAAAACAATTGATTACAGCCTCTTTATAACGGACTTAACATATCTGAAAGCTTATCAGGACCCCACTCAATTTTCTTTCCTAAAGAGCATACCCAGTTGTTTTTAATTGGGTTCTCTAAACCTTTTAGCATTTTTTGTTGCTCATCTTTCTTAAAGCATGGTTCCCAAAACCAGACACAATGCTGCAGCTGACCAGTGCTGAGTAGAGCAGGACAATTACCTCCCTTACCTATCTTTCACATACAACATTTCTATTAACGCACCCCAGGACATTAGCCTTTTTGCACAGTTTCATTACATTTTTGGTTCATCTTCAATTTGTGATTCATTATAACCCCACCGACCCTTTTCAGCAGTACTACTGCCTAGCCAGTTTTTCCCCATTTTCTAGTTGTGCATTTGATGTTTCCTTCCTAAATGTAACTTACACGTTATTGAATTTCATCTTGTTGATTTCAGACCAATTCTTACATTTGTCAAGGAAGAATTGCTCTTCCCTTTGAAGCTGAAGAGTGTTGCTCCAAGTTCTGGACAGGGAGGGGGTCTCTTAAGAACAAGATGAAACACTTGGCAATGCTCCGTTGGCCCAGGTAGTAAGAAACAATCTCTGCAGAGACTCACATCCCAGTAAAGGGCTTGTCTTCACAATAAAAAAAGGTATAGTTTTTACCTCGGGATAAGTAACACACATGACCTATGTCACGGTAAAAAGATAGTGAAGACAGGGTAATCTCACCAAAGTCAGTTCTGATTGCCCCACCTGAAGTTCATCTTGGCAAGTTTACCTCATAAAATGAAAATGCTGTGTTTTCATGTCAGGATAGCTCACATGTTTAGCTCTGATTAGGTTCAGGGGAATTAGCTCCTATATAATCGGAGATAGTTTATTCATAAAAGCAACAAGACCACAAGGAAATTAATCAAAACCCCCATAAGAGGTGCCTTTATGCAGCCACATGTGAGGAAGGCCTTTTAAACAAAATTAGCCATTTACTCTTCTCATTAGATGTTTTTTTCCTAAAATGCTGAGGCTTTCATTTAAATAGCTGACCAAGATCCCATGAATCTACATATTCAGATATGCAGCTAAATACGAATTGAATGGCATAACTGAAGTGAGTTAATAAATGATAATGAAGTAATCCAACAGATTAACATTACATTTGCATGTTATGCACAACAACCAGTGAGCTGCTTTTCAATATTTGTTTGGTGGCACCTTGGAAAATAAAGTACTGATGGGTTTGAAGAAAGCTGGAAGTCTTTAATTAGATCGACTAAATTGCATTCCCTTCCTCAAAAGCTTAAATATAGGATAAATTTACAGTACGGTTCCGCAGGGTTCAATGATAGCATCTGGAGAGTCTGTTACAGAATGAAGTGCGCTCAAGAATGCCAGGAAATTTGCACACACAGATCACCAGAAACTAATTGTCAAATTTATTTCAAGATCTTGCAAGACAAAGCTTCACCTGTGCTGGAAACAGAACAATCCACCTGCATTACATTACTGATGAGAGGAATGTTGCTGCCATATTCATTTCTATGGGACTGATACAGGCTCTTCCTCTGTTTAAAAGAAAGAAACTGGAAAGTCCATCCTGATTCTTCCTTGCTCCATTACAAAGCCTTCTCCCCCACACTTAAAAGGAACACTAAAATTTCCTTCCACCTATTCCCCCTGAGCAACACACACTGTTGTAATCATTGCATCAAGCAAACAAGAGCCCTGGACTCAAAAAAACAACAACCCCAAAACCCCCCCAAACCCACTCATTAAACACAAACAACACTCCAATGAGATAAAAAAAAGCTGAAGGAAGACTAGATTTGTTTATGCATGCTAAGGAAACAGGATGGATCTCTATCAAGCATTCTTAAAACTACAGTACCCACCCGCAGAAGTGACGAAACAGATTGACAGAGCCAGTTGGGTACCCAGAAGTCAACTACTATAGGAGAAAACCAAGGGAAAAAAAACAAACAACAGAAGAATCCCCAAGTCAGAGCTCTTCACCACATCATCCAAGATTTACAGCCTATTCTTCAAGATGATCCCCCCCTCTCTCTCTCTCTCAAGCCTTGGGAGACAGACCTCTCCTTGCTTACAGACAGCCCCCCCAACCTAAAATGGATATTCACCAGCAACTACAGATCAAACAACAGAAACATTAAAGCAGGAACATATCCTTGCAACAGACCACGCTGCCAACTTTGCCCTCATATCTACACTAAAGACACCATCACAGGGCCTAATCATGCCACCTACTCCATCAAGGGCTCTTCACCTGCTCATCCACCAATGTGATTTATACCATCATGTGCCAGAAATTCCCCTCTGCCTTATATATTGGACAAACAGGACAGTCTCTGCACAAAAGAATAAATGGACACAAATCTGACATCAGAAATTGCAACACTCAAAAACCAATAGCGGAACACTTCAATCTCCCTGCTCACTCCATAGATGACTTGCTAATAGCTGTGCTGAAACAAATGAATAACAAATCACAACTTCAAAGAGAAACTGCAGAACTCGAATTTATATGCAAATTTGACTCAGTTGTCTTGGGGTTAAACAGGGACTATGGATTTTTCTCTCATTACAACAGGTGATTTGACCTCACCTTCCTCTGTGCTGTTCCCCAGTGTTTGAATCCTAACACCTATTTTGATTTGCTGTTACAGCCTGACCTGATCCTATGTCATACACTCCCCTGCATTTAATTTCCTCCCATTCTGTAAGTTTCCCATCTTCAAAGCGTCTGACGAAGTGGGATTTTCTCCCACGAAAGCTCATGCGATAAATAAATTTGTTAGTCTTTAAAAGTGCCACAGGACTTTGTTTATTTTTCTGCAATAGACTAACACGGCTACTCCTCTGGAACTAGGCTGGATTTTGTTAGCATTGAGGAACTGAACAATTCCCATGTTCTCTGCCAGAAAGCCTAGAACTGGCTGCTCACCGTTACTATATCACTACTTACGTTATAATCAGATATCTTTAAAACATTTAGTAAGCTGCTTTTTAGTGCTAGTTTCCTCCCAGTTCCTTGACACACTGGTATATTTTGTGTATCTGCTATGCAAGAGCTCTGAGCAACGCTACAAAAATCCATGCCATTTTTAGCTGAGCTACAACAATCCTCAAAAGTAATAAGATATTACCAGTTTGGTTTTAAGAATGTCCGTAAATTAAAATGCTGGTTATGCTTATCTCAGGGAAAATGTCAGGATCCTGCAGAAAAGACCGATTTGTTGAAAATTATGAAGTGAGCATATTAATTTTTGTAATTGGGTAAACATAGGAGAATGAGTTTCTGATTCAGTGGTCAAGATTTAATATTCCAAATTAATGTTATCAACTTAAACTGTTTTCCAGCAATCCAGTTCTTGCCTCTTCATAGGCTCTCTCAGAATTTTTGACTCATAGGCATCTATATTTTGCAGATGGTATCAAATCCCAGGGCTGCCCTGGACACAGCCAATGTTTCCTAAGCAAAACAGTCCTTCCTTTCTGTATAACTAATATACCCACTGTGAGCTGCCAGCTTTTAACATATGGAGATTCTTACTGCCTCTTCAGCTCAATCTACTTCCTGTTTCTCGGTACATGGCAGCGGCTTCACAATGTCTTCTAGCTGGGACATGCTCAAAGAAAGCAGAAACTAGTTGCTGATGAGACAGGAATAAATCAGATTGTTCTTCTTTGACTTAGTGGGGATGACCACACTAAACAACCAAATCCATGAATGTACTAGTGCGACGGTTCTCAAAGGGTCTGCAGACTAGGTATAAGGGGTCCGTGAAAGACATAGACTAAAAAGCAACTGAACACAATCCAACTATATATACACACAGACATTAGATTTCCAAAGGGGGCTGCACCTCTATTTGAACTATTCCAGGGTCCACAAATGAAAACAAGGTTGAGAATCACTGTATTCATGGATCTTGCTCACTCTTCTGAGGGCAAAGGCAAAGGACTGTTAAAACTAGAATAATCAGTGAACTCCTGATGATCGCAAAAGGCGGGAGGGGAAAATAACTAAAGAATAGAGAAGCCAAGGTGCTGCAAGGCTGGTTAAGCTGAAGTGAACATAACCCAGTAGCATCCTGGTGAAACTTTGAAATTACCCTCATAGATCACACCACCTAAGACAATATCCTACATCCAGTTTAGACAATACCAGCTAACAAATAGAAGTGTTTAAGTTGTTCAGCTAGAAACAGGAATCAGAGGACACATAAATATGCACATCAGTTTCTTTCAGGAGAGTTGCAAGGACAAAAAAATATATATATACTGCTTGCAAGGTTTGTAAACTGATCAACATTAGCAAAAGGGGACTGGCCAAAATTAAATTAAATGCAAAGGATAACAGTGAGCACCAACTACTCCAGATATGCCAAGCAAATCTGCCCGGCATCAATTTAGATCACTAGGGAGTACCCAGGAAATGTCATGTATTGTTTCAGGTTGAGAAGAGGCTCTGAACAGTAGATGCTGATGTAGCAGGAGCCGTGGAAGTGGAGGGAACAGACTCTGGAATACGTGGCAAGCATACAATACATCTGAATGTTGGGCCTTCTAATATAAATCAGCATGCCATACACAACTAATTTAAGTATTATATATTTTACTTTTACAGCACCCAGAAGAAGGCCAAACATTACATAGCACATAGGCAGACTAGTTTGCTGGCTGAACAGCTTCCACATATGCCCGAATGAATGACAGCAAAAAGCAACACTGTTGGCCATTTGGGGGGATGAGGCAGTCAGCTCTCAATTGTGCGGCAGCCATCGCAATCGGGAGGTGTATGCCTCCATCTCCCAGGCCCTAGCTGCCAAGGGCCACACCCGGGACACCCAGCAGGTCTGGGTCAAGATCAAGGACCTCCTCCAGGGCTACCAAAACGCCCGGGAGGAGATGCTTGGGACAGGGGCAGCCCCCACCAGCTGCCGGTATTACCAGCAGCTGGATGCCTGTCTGGGCCAGGAGAGCGGCAGCCTGCCAGCCCACACCATCGACTCTGCCAAGCCCCACTCCCTCGACGACAACCAGGAGGAAGGGTCGGGGGATGAGACTGTGGTGCTGGAGCAGGAGGATGTCCACCGGAAGGTCGAGCAGGGGCTGCAAAGGGGAGAGCAGAGGCTGCTCGAGCGCATTCTCGACCTCATGAAGTGGCAGACCCAGTCCCTGGAGCGCCTAGAGGAGTGCCTGTTCTCCCGGGGCCCTTAATTCCAACTAATGAAAGCCTAGTGTAGCCATATGGACATTGCTTTGAGACCAAGGATTAGCATTAAGCCTTCTAAATTGTTGTCTTTGTCTGAGGGGCATCAGGGGGTGGAAGGAAAGGGCTTGGGCCCATGAAAAAAACAAAACAAAACACAGGAAGACTGTCCACATATTCCTTCTCTTGATACTGCTGCTGTAGTCTCCTGGGGCTTGCATTTTCTCAGGTCAATGTCGATCCCTGACATCCAAATCGCCAGCATGTTAGGGAAACTGTTTGAAGGACCCAGAAAGCACCAGGGGTGTAGGAATACATGTTTGCATCCAAGCTGTTGCCCAATTTATGGTTGTTTAATAATTTGAATAGGGTTATAGGCTCACTGATGGATCTGATTAGAAAACAATGAGGTTCTAGTCCCTGAATCAGGCTACTGAAGAGCTCGTGGCTCTTGAGAATGGATTCCCCACTCACCTGACTCCCATTCTCGTCCTCCTCATCCACAATGTCCTGCTCATCGTTGCCTTACGTCACCCAAGACTCAGATTCCTAGGAGATATCCACACTCTATTTGGAGGTACTAGTGGGGTTGCTACTGAGAATTGCAATGCATTGGAGAAGCGACGCATCTGTGATGCAGAACTGGAAGAACTGTTCATCTCATCTTCTGGGAGGCCTCCTGAAGTTCTTTGATTTTCACACAGCCATTGCTGTATGTCCCTATTGTAGCCTTTCTCCACCATGCTCTATGCAATCTTTTCATAGCTATTTATGCTTCTATGGCTGGATCAGAACTGTGCCTGGACGAACTCTTTTCTTCCCTAGACCAATAGTATACATCAACTCCTGTGTACTCCGGGGACATTGAGTCACCATGATCAGCTGCGCCAATTAACTTTCCACAGTGATCACACAGAACATAGGAAGTCAAAATTTCCCAGGGCTTTGGCATGGGCTGTTTCCTGTTTACTTAGCAGCAGTGCAGCAAAGGTAAAAGCTATCTCCAATGCAGTCACAATAGAGCACTGTGGGATACCCCCTAGAGGCCAATTCAGTTGATTTACACAACACTGTCTACAATGCTTTTCTGTCTGCCCATCAACATCGATGTAAGCAATATATATCTGGCAAAGGTGAAGTAATTAAGTCAACAATACAGGCCAGTTAGGAAGAGACTTGGTTGTGTAGCGCATGCATTAATAGGTTGATATAAGACAGCTTCCACCACTCTAAGTTTGTAGCATAGACTAGATCTAGGTGAACATCTTCTATAAACCCAACATATTGATGAGATTAAAATCTACAACAGCTAAATGGAAAGAACTCTGCTCACTTGCCAAGAAGTAATCTTTTAAACTTTCCACCATCATTTCTGACACTGACCAGGATATCCTGTATTATGTAGGACACTGATGTGGGAACTATAGTTCTCTGTAATATACGTGGAGAAAAATCTTAAAAGCAACTCTTGACTGCATAATTTGTCAGTAGTACGAAGCAGTAACAATCTAATAAATTCCGTGTTTTTCTACTCATGTATTTTGCATGGGCAACAACTCTGAAATCTCAAATCTTCAGTAAAAGGATACTGAAGAACCTGCATAGTGTGCTTTAAATGGCTTAGGAACATGCTGTGTATATTCCACATAAACCTACTTCTTTTTAATTAAAGAGTCACTAACCAAAGTTGACATTTGCAAGACAAATATGTAACTTCTTTAAAGCTAGTTATTTCAGATATTGTCTGAATATGTATTTACTGAAAGTTCTTATTACCAGTGCTTATTATGTTGTGAAAGAAATTCTTTAGGCTACAAAACCTCTTTTTTCCTCAAAAAATTCCTGGCTCTGATGACTTTCCATTAGTTTTATTATAAAATATGGAATTAAACTTTACTGTCTCCCTTTCCAGTAGATACCTTTACTGCATACAAAGTTCCAAAAACAGTTCTTACACCTCAGCCCATGTTTCTTGAGGAGGAAAAGAATATATGTATAGGTCAATGTGTGGTATCTTAAAGGCATATGTCTACATCGCAATTAAGAACCCACAGCTGACCCATGCCAGTTGACTAAGGGGCTGTTTTATCATAGTGTAGAAATTTGGGCTCAGGTAGCATCATGAACTCTGGAACACTGGAAGATGCCACAACTTCTGCACCAGAGTTAAACAGCCTCTTTGCCCAAGCTATGCAAGCCTGAGTCAGCTAGCACGGGCCAGTCACAGGCATCTAATTGTAGTGTAGACATACCCTTAGAACAAAAGGAATCTCAGTGAAGTCAATGGGATTCATGGTGGGATTTAGTACTTATAATTGTTTGATTAAGGATATCACAACATGGGCCATAGAATTTTTTTTATCTTGTAAAGGCCTCATCTAAAATTCTTGATAAATGAAAAATTAAGAACCAAATCCTAGAAATCAATGTGTATTTCCAGACACCTGAGCCTACACTTGTGTGAAATTCTGTGTAGCGGTAAGGAGCTGTCCAGTTGTAAGGATCAGGCCATGATGATCGGTTTGCAAGAACTTATGTCTACTTCTTTTTGTTTTCTAGGAAGATCTCTTCAGGACATTGGCTGTCCTTTACCCTGTTTGTACAGCTTCTATCATGAGGCCCCAATTGTAGGAATAAGTAAGATGTCTTTTGAAACCACCAATGTCTTTAATTGTCAAATCAGTGAAAATTCAATTGAGTTCACTTTAAATGATCCAAATTAGATAAGGGCTACATTAAGTATGCCACTGTCTAATGTTATGGTGAATCCAACGGGAAGGTTTTACATTTGTGCAGAGGGACTAGACAAGATTGTTTGTTTTTCACCCATACTGCTGTATCAATACAACCAGTTGTACAAGTCAGAAGAAAGGCCCATAATAAAACAGAGTTCAGCAAAACGGCATTATTTACGTTAGGAACAAATCCAATACCAATCATTCTAATGCTAGTTATGAAATAACTTCAGACATTTCTGATTACAGTGTTAATTATGACAAGTTTTGTCCCTTGTTCAGGTGCCCTAAAGTTAAGATTACAGAACAATTTCTCCACTTTCTAAAGCTTTTCACCTATTGAGCTAAATTCTTCCAGGCCAGTAAAGCCTGCTTAAGTCGACTTAATTTACAAAGTGTAGATGCACCCTATTTATGGAGAGAGTATTACCCTTTTTTTCTATTTGATAAAAAGAATGTAATAATGTAATTAAGACAACTGTTGCAATGGATATATACAAAAGGACAACATCCAGATTGCATTTATTGTACTGTTTAACTATGACATATTTGTGTGTTTTTAAAAATACAGCTTTTAAAAAAAAAAAAAAAAAAAAAACAACATAGTATCTGATACTTTAATTTTTAACAATTATAGACATACCTCCTACCTCTTTCTGACATGTTGCTACGTTTACAAGGAAGACATATGGCATTATAATGTGTACACTATATTCTGTAAGCCTAAGGCCTTTCTTCCTTAGGGAAGGAGAGAATATTAAAAGTCTGGAAATTATCTAATGTTAAGCCTACTTTGGGATCATGGTCATTGTTATTTTTTAGTTAGTAATAGCTTCTTGAAACTGATCCAGTAAAGAGATTTATTTTCATCTCCATTAAAGTCATTTGGCTGTTTCTGGCAACTACGTTTCACAGCAACTTCTGAGTACCATAACAAGAGGACAGCTGCATCCAGAGTCATTAAGTGATTCTGTTTCTTTGCAGCGTGCTTTGGCAGCCGAACAAGAAGTGATAGGTTTTCTACAGCTAGTGTTAGAAAGCATGTTCCACGAGACAAAAAACTTCATGCTATATTTTAAAGAACCAACAGTGAATTGTAATGGGAGTTCTCTGCTGTGGTGAACTATTTGATATAGGTATGGGGAAAATGCAATAAAAGGAGCATATTCTTATGACAAGCATTATTCTTATAAACAGAAGTCAACCAGATAGGACTAGCTAAATCAGAATTAACTAGTCAGTTATAAAGGATAAATTTCCTATTTTAGTGAAAGCAGATTATCAGAGCAATTATATTTAAATTGGTTTAAAAGGGAAGGTCATTTATTTATGCAGAAAAAATAAAAACTCACATTCAGATTTACTTTGAAAATGCTTGATCCCAACAATCCACAGGAAAAGGAGGGCACAAACCTTAGTTATTTTTCCCTTCTGCTACTATCTGCCCTTATGGTATCACTGTTCAATCCCACTGCAGTTGCATCTTACCTCCCTTTCTCCAGAAGCCGGAAAGGGGAGTTGGAGGTTGTTCTGACTTCAATTAAGTTACTATGTAGATTTCCACTAGTCTTTCAAGTTAGGAGGCCAATCACAGCCATTCCCCTTCATTCCTCTACCTTTTATCTTTTGCCATTACTGCCTACAAGCTCTTTCAGAGGCTCAGATGGAGCAGGCCATTTATTTCCCCCTTCTGCCCACTAATCCTCAAGTCTCAACTGGCCTGCTAAAATTCTTGTTAAGGGGCCTGTAAATTGCTGTCTCCAGCTCACTTTTGGTCACAAATTATATGATATTGGCATCATTCTACTAATATGAACATACACTCAGTGCATGAAAAACAGACCATCAAAACAACTCTGCCTGAGGTTGTCTACCAGGAAATTAAATAAAGGTCACCAGAATCGCATTTCAGTTCGTTAGATAGCCACATTTCAACCTTGAAAAGTAAATGAGACAATGCTCATAAGTCTTTACCAACAACCAAAACTGGGAATGCTCTTTAAAGGAGATTAGATTAAATCAAATCGAGGGTGTTCCTTTTGGAGGCCATGAGCATTTTGCCCTTCCTATTTCAAAAATGCAACATAATTTTCTGCATAAATTCCAACTCTTAAGTAGTATCAGTGGCTAAATGAACATCAAGAAACCCAAAAGGCACCTGTGCCACCACTAAGTGTGAATAGGACAGCTGTCCCTGCTATATCACAGTTTGTATCTCAACAGCCACAATTTAGTGATTCTTTAATTGTTCATTTGCAGAGAAATCCATACCTTATGTGTGCTGTCTGAACACAGTCCACTGCCTATGAGGAAGGCAGAACAAGGGGATTTTTTTGGTTGGATCTTCAATCAAGTCATTGTTTGGGACATAAGAAGCAGCCCATGATACCCTTTACATTGACTTGTAGTGCTGACACATGGAGCCAGAAAGGCTTCCTGAATTCAAGTTGAGAGAGTGGCAGGGAATTGAGGTTTTGGTATGTCAGCAGATCTGAAGCAGTGAGGATCTTCTTGTACTCCCAGACCACAGCAGGATCTCACCTGATGTTGGCAGATGCAATGCTGGCCAAAACTGGGAGCAATAGCATTGGCACCGATTTGAGAGATTTAAGATGTCTGTGACAATGATTAAGATAGGAAAATGTGACTTTTTCCACATTTTTTTATTTTGTACATTTTATGTATATTGTGTCACACTTTCTACTGTATAGTCAGTTTCCACTGTTTGCATGAGTCCTTCCTACCACAAATGGGGAGAGAATTTTTTTTCCCCCCCAAGTAGTAAGTATGACCGTAAGTAAAAAAAGAAAACTACAAAAACTGGCAAGGGGAACTCAGGCATAGTAACTGAAGTTATATTTTAATCATTTTTTAAAAAAAGACTACATGTCCCATTCAAATAAAGCTTTTTTTATACTGAAAAATGTTACATTTAGAGCTATCCTACAAGAACATTTTAAAACCCTTTTACACAAGTGCAGTGTACCATATAATGAAACGTGATATTACATGCATCATTCCCAAACCAACTCGAGATTGAACTTTACTCCAATTTAACTTTCCCCAAGAAGCATCGCTTTACTAATAAATATAAACACCACTTTAAAAAAAAAGCAAATTCACATTTTATTTTAGATCAAAATAAAACTATACAAAATTGTTTTCTTTGTGCCAAAAATAACAGCAATATTTTCCAATTCACTTCTCCACAGAACAACTTATTTTTTATTTTTCCGGAGGGTGTTTACAAATAAAGATGGAAGCAACAGATACACTATTATGTGTAACAGTAAGGACAAAACCTAGTTGCTTATGAAATAACTTTAACAATCAGTATGTTTCAGAAGTTCAATTTTAATATTCAATTCATAGCTGTTAAAAGCTTAAAAAGAAAAAAAATAGCTGTGTGGCTCACACAAAGGAATGTAAACAATACAACCAAGTGATTGAGAGAGGCTAGCTCTTCCATTGAAACCTGAACGTACCTTTATGCTCATTGATATTCACCTGATGGGGCGAACATAGCCCACAGTGCGATGACTGTGATAGCTGAATCCACTCTCCAAGTTATTCAAATATACCATTTTCATAGTTTTTAAACAGTTTCCAAATAAACCAAAAACCCTTGTAAATTGGTCAAAAATGGATTTCATTCTACCTTTTAAAAAACTTGTTTTCCTGCATTTTTTATTTTTTACACTTAAGCCTGAAACAACCCCATCAGATCCACGGTGATCACAAATTACTTTTCCAAAATGACACAACAAAATAAATGAGCACCTAGTCATGTCAATCAGATGGAGAGTTTCAGTATTGTCTTTGTGAAGCACGCTAGTTTATTTTCAAAGGTGATTTTGTTCCCATAATAGTCATTTAATGGGGGTCACCAGAACATGTGTCACTGGCCACTGCTTGTTTAGGTTGAGGCCTAAAATGGCAATATAATTGCAATGATTTCAGTAGATTATATACATTTTATAGTTTTTCCCTCTTGATGTTAAAGCTTGAATAGAAAAACTGTTTCAACAAACTGGTTAGAGATTTTCTCCCTGAGCATCTTCAGTTACTTCAGAATTATTTGAGGGAAGAAAGTCTTCTTGAAATTCTACTTTGTCTGGATAGAGCTTGATGTACGTGTCCACCATTAAATCCAAGTCATGTTTTATATCAAAGTTTATGTTAAGCAAAGCTAAGTTGCTTGACCTCTGTTCTGTCAAAGTGTTCTTCAGGTATGCCTTCAAACGTTTTCGTCCTACTTCATATTTCTCATTCTCCACTTTCATCACTGGAAGGATGCACAGGACTTTCAGCAATGCATACACATTAGGAAAAAACTTTATGTCAGGCAAATGAAGTGCTTCATAAATGGTAGCTGGAAGTTCTATATCTTTTCCTCTATGCTTCCATTTGATTCTCCAACAATGAAGTTCTGCAGTGAGTGTATCTGGATTAGGTAGATCATTTTTGTACATATCAGCATGATGTTCCTCAGATGTATTAAATTTTAATTGTCCCATGACTGAGGGTACTAAAGATAAACATTTAAGAGCTCTTAAATGTTGTTCTGAGAATATATCTTTTAATTCCTGAATAATGTGCTCTACAGTTGGAACACTAAGTGCTTCTTTGTAGTAATTTTCTGATGTTACACCAGAGTCCAAATTACCTTGCTGTGCCCTGCGAAATTTCCCAGGGAGTTTAATTTGTACATCCAGCTTTGTAGCCAAATTTGTTGCTTCCTCAAACCAAAATTCATGATAAACTTCAATATTCTCCATCACTTCATTCAGTGAATGCAACACTGCTGTTAAGCTGCTGGCTGCAAAGAACACATCTGATGTTTGGCCTTGGAGATTTTTTCCGAAGGCTCTTGTAAAAGATAGAATGTTTCTCAGAACTACAACAGTGACGATGAAGTCAAAATCTGTTAACGCACTTGAAAGTACAAATGCTTGACCAACCACACAGGTGCTCCACTTGACAGAGGAGTCACTGCTTATACCATCCAAGCACAGTATCAGCGCTTGCATTAAGTCCATTAAAATCTCAAAAGTATCGTGTCTGCCTGTCCACTGAGAGTGGCAAATCTCCTTCAGTTCATTACCCTTTTCCTCATTGTTCTGAAAAAGAACAGAGATTATACTGTCCAGTTCTCCTAGCAACTGTGGTGACTGATTAAAAAACAAATACACTTCTTCTATTATCCCTAAAGCAATAGAAATGCCAACGACAGGGACTGATTTTGCCAACCAGACGTTTAGAGCACAGGAGGAGCACAGCGTGTACACAGCTTGTGGGTACTTTTCCAAGAGTCTTGTAGCTACAGTTTTCATTTTGGAAGCAAATCCACTGGAGACAATATAGGCTTGGCCTCGACAGTATTCCATGTTTAGACCCCATTTTTCAGTAATCGTAGTATGGAACTTAACAGCTAAAATTTCAGCATCTGCCTCATAAGGCAAAAACCCGACGAATTCTTCTCTCAGATTGTGAGACTCATCAACAAACCTCACCAACACCGGTAAGTGTTCCTCACCTGCTATATCTACCACCTCATCAGTGACAATAGAAAAAAAGTGGGAGTCTCGTACTTCCCTAAGTGTCTCTTCTCTTACACAGCTCTCACAGATCTCAAGCATCTGCTTCTGTTGAGTTTTAGAACAATACTCCAGATTTACTGCAGCCATCTCAAATCGTTTCCTCAGAACCTCATCTCCAGCATTTATTCTACATTCCAACAGTGCTTGAAAGTTATCTGGGGTGAAGATACCTTCTGGAAGTTCATCAGCATTATGGCCATCCAAAGGAATATTCTGTTTGCCCATGAGGATCAAAATTTCAAATAAAGATTTAAGGTAATCTTTGTTTTCCCTCTCTTCCAGGGTTAAAGGAACAACTTCCTCCTCTTGCTCTTTTCCTCCTTCCTCTGAAGCAGCGTTCTGGGCACTGCTCTCATTCAACTCTTGATTTGCCTGTTCCCGTTCAAAAGCTTCATCAACTAAAAAACAGAAAAGATATGACAAGTTAAGATTCTTCATATAGAAAACTTTATTGCATTTACTTCCCCCATTCCAACTATATTTAAAGAACTCCGCTTTGGAAAATCCAAAATTGTTTATAATTTAATTAACAGTTTCTGTGCAGGACACTATTTAAGAGTGTGTGTATATCATATTTTACTTCTGCCTAATTATATTTTATTTCTCTTTACTATACAAATCAACAATAAAGTATTTCATACTACCTTATTTGCCTGAAGTAATGGTATACCCAAAAGTCCATACATCAATAAGAACTCAAACTTAAATATATTGGCCACTTACTCTTTTGCTGCTTCAATGTCCTTATTTCATCTTCACTCTTGGGAAACAAAAAAAAAAAGTTATACCACCATCTGGTATACAGTCTCAAATTACTGAAGAACATCAAGACCAGCTACTAAAATTCTAAATGAAGCTGTTTTCAGAGTCCTAATGCTTCTTAGACAGGTGCTGCACATTCAGAAGAATCTGAATATTTTCAGATATATCTCAATAAGAGGAGCAATAATGTCAAGTCTAACTCATGATTTGTTGATCTATTACATAGGGAACAGCACCCCAAAGTAAGTGAGAGGGAGCCTGTCATTAAGAACATTGCCCCATCTTAATTTTGAAAGCACAAGATAATTTTATGGAAGAATTTTGTTCTGGCAGGGAGATGCAAGTAACCTAACAAAACTTTTTCAATTGTGTTTTCTTGGATTTGTTCATCATTACATAGCATATAAAAACCATCAAAATTTTTTTAGAAATCAGCTGTAATGATCTGCATATGACACTACAATTAAAAAGTTTTTTAGCTCTTAAATTTTTGTGTGTCAAGTAAGTTGAGTCATACAAAGCCTGCAGACAGGTTCTCTATGAAACATACAATGGAGCCATTTGCAATCTGCTATTTCTGCAGAAGCTGCTTACTTCTGCTTTCAAACACTTAAAAGGTTGTCACTATCTTTCAGCAATAAACTAAAAACATCCCAACTCCGGAATTCTTTCGAATGCAGAACTTCAGCAGGCGGTCATGCAAATCCACGTACATTAAGATTTTCAGTGTAAGAGCTATAAAGTGTATCCATAATCTGTATCAAGTCTCTTTTATGCCTGTCATTACAATGCTATATATGAAGGATAGCTTCAGCTCTGAGCCACATTCCCTTATTTTATAATTTTCATTTGCTTAAGGGTTTTCTCATTCTACTGCAGGTTACACTAGTTTAAGATTTTAGTATTTAAGTTTTCCAATAATCCCTACTATGATATTTTCTTGGTAAAGACACTCAGATATAAGGATACACAGTGCAAGGAGTAACTGTGATTGGGCATCTTTACACAAATTTTATTTGAACTTGCTTGCCTTTACTGTTTTAATACATGACATTTAAATTTAAACATACCAGCTCTTTTATTCTCTTTCGGTGCCTGCTGTGTGGATTGTTCAAGTGACTTGTAAGGTCAAATATAGTTGGCACAGCATTATCTCGTAAAACTGTTCTGTAAGGACTCTGTAAAGAGAAAGATGTTTACCGGTAGATCAAAAATTTCTTTTACAAAAGGTTCTTTCTGTGTCCCAGTATAAAAATCATCAAAAACAATTTCAAAGATTAGGCTTACTTTTTACCATTTTATTTGGAAGTTTGTCATTTTAAACTTTACTCGGACATTAAAGCTGGACTGGTCTGTTTTCAGATAGAAACAATCAAAGTGAAACTGACATTATTGGGGAATATTTTAACAAAAAAGTGCATCCATAATCACTACTTATGACATAAATGTCTCTTAAATCTATTTATTTTATCTTAGATCACACTACCTTCTCCCCAGTATAATGTTTTTACTTTAACTACTGCACATTTAAAAGCAATTATTCATAACAAATCCCCCCCCCCCCTCCCCAATGCACCATGAGGAAAACATACTATGGAGAGGAAATTCTACTTCACTCTGGTTTCCATCTTCATTATTTGTTTTCATTAGGGACAATTAAACAAATATTCTCTCCCCATACAACAGTTCATTTAGTCCTGAATCTCAAGTCAGAGTCTCTATTTGTGACAGAACTCAATGCTTTAAAATATCAGATGGATAATTATGATTTTAATTGCAGAATAGGCAGTAGCAGACATCTTCTACAGAGCATTTTCAAACACGTCTCTAAGACGAAAAACTTTCTGCTCAATCCTAAACAGAATACATGTCGTAGTTTTGAATGAGGCATAAATTGCTCTTTAAGTACAATACTCTGTAGAGTGAAAACATAAGACAGCAAAGCTGACTCTATTCTGCTCGTCACTGGATTCATCAGATCAATCTCATACTTACATTATTGCTTAAAAAATTCTTCTCAAGCCAAACTATACTTCATGAAATATCATTTTTATTACAAATTAGTGTGTAAAATAGTTTTTCCTCTGACACTGGCTGCTTTGATTCCCAGAGATCAGACTCAACCTTGCATTTTTTTATATTAAGCAACACTACGTGGTTAAAAGACCATTTCAAATATAGGAAGCATGTACCTAAAATAAAGAAAGAATTCTTCCCACAAATTTAAATTTGCTGCAAAACCCTCAATCCTGTTTCCCACTATCATGAGAACAGTTAAGATGTGATTCAGTTACCTAAAGAGACTTAATCAAACTAAGGGTGAACCAGTTATCTTCACTTGAAAATTTTCTCTTTGATAAGACATGAATCTTTTTTAAAAATAAATAAAGCGAAGAGATTCCTTCATCCTAAGGTTAATGTTTTTAAACACGAAAATTAACTTAGTTACATTTTATACACTGTGACACAGATGATTAATTTGCCTTTACTTACACTTCTACATATCATAGAGGTCTCAAAGTGTTTGGCACATAATCTGTAATGCTTGTTCAGTTGATCTGGAGTTTTATCTTCCAAATCTGCCCTTCGACAGTTCTCCACCCACCTCTGACATCTGCACATAAAACACAAACGTTAGCTATTTTAATAGTTTAAATAAGCAAAACCTCCACAAGAATTATTAAGACTAGTCGGCATAAACAACTTTTTTTGACATTAATGTTTGAAATTAGCCTTTTTATTCATTTTCAGATGGGCTTTTGGAGAACGGATTATAGTCATAGACATAGTGCAAGGAAAGGGGGTCGGGGAAGGCAAACATACTCCTATTTGAACCACTTAATCTGCTTCACTCTTTTTACCACCACTTCAGAAGTTTAAATATTTCAATCTTTTCCTTTAAGTACTATTTTTCTAACTACACTTAAGAAGCAGAATGATCTGCTGTATAGCTGTTCATGAATTCTGACTTGCTAACATTATTGGGGAAAAAAACCCCAAAACACCCCTAGCCCTCTCCTATCCCACATGCGCCCAGAGACTATATAGCTGCTTTAATAAATTGGACACATTTTGAGAGTAAGTTTTTTTTAAAATACAAAATGCAATTTTGAGTATTTTTCTTGTCAATGATCTCCCATGGGCAGAAGTATAAATTTACACTGGATCATTGAACAATTAAGTAAAAAATGTCAACGTGTTTTATAAAGTAGAAGACAGGAAATCGAGAGAGTCATCTCAGTCTGAAATAAACCTTCAATAGACACATTCTATATTTGCATTCTAAAATGTTTGATTTTGTGCCATCTCAAGAAGCTTATTTAGTTTTGTGCCACATACTACAGGACTTGGAAAATGTCTTGCTCTTAATAACACTTCTTTTAAATCAGCAATAAAGTATTTTCTCTTGTGCACAAAATATGTTAAGGAGCAACTGATATAAGTTTATTAGTTGGCTTTCAATATACCCCAATTAATATATTTAATCAAGTCTTTGCCAAGGATTTTTTGAGCCAGCACATGCACAACACTGACTCTGCAAAATTACTGTAATGAAGCTCATCTGCTATTTCAACTCTGCACATCCATCAGCAAGTTTCTGGCAGTTACTGTATCATCTTATAGTTTAACAAAAAAAAAATGACTACCAATAAACAGAATTTGCTGGAAGGAGTATTATTTATATACTCATGGGTACTAAGAAGTCTTCAAGACAAGACACTGCAGAAGCCAATTATCAGTTTTTGAGATACAATAGGATGCATGCTGTAGTGGTGCAGTGGCTTCAGTAGGGCCAAGAAGGGGTTAACTGGCTCTTAAAGGGTTAAAAAGGGGTCTGGCTGCAGCAGCCAATGAGGAGAGGGCAGCCAGTATAAAGTTAGGGCTGCAGAGCTAGCTGGGCAGTCTACTGGAGGAGCTGGAAGGGAGAAGGTCTCTCCCTGGCTAGCAGGCATTCAGGCCCAAAGGGAGAGCAGCGGCCAGAGTGCAGGGAGCCAGGAGCAGACGGTGGCTGGAGCCCGGCACTGAGGAGCTGCGGGTGGCAGAAGGGGTACGAGCTCGCTAGCCCCTAGACTGGTTTTGAACTGTGGGCTGGACCGGAGCGAGCGGAACTAGACCACGAGAAAGTGGTCAGAGGACTAACCACGGCCACCGCCGCAAAGTGGGCCGGTAGAGTTAGTTATACCCCAGAAGGGGTGGGGCTTAAGGGGACTCAGCCGGAGGGCTGAGGTCCCAGAAGATGACTCGGGACCAGGGTCAGGCGTGGCAAGAGCAAAGAGCAGAGCGCAGACCACCAGCAGGGGGAGCCACTCGAGCAATTCCTTGATAACATCACCAGGAAGTGCCCGGCTGGTTAGTTCTGGTGTGAAACTGCAACACATGCATTATGCCTAAAAACCTACAAAAACCCATGCAAGAGTAAAGACTGGGTCACTATCATAACTATATAATCAGCTGTTATACAGTCATCAGCTCTTCCTTGACCTTTGCCGCAAATCTAAGAGGACCAGAGATGACTATATAAAATTACAGCATTGTGACATGATACTACAGCAATAACCAAGAAGGATTTCTTATTAAAACTCCCATTTTCAGCAACATTTGACTTCCTCAACTGATCTAACATCTAGTTATACTCCAAAAATGTTAAGATGTACTATTTGTCATGCTTAATTTAGAGCTCTTTTTAAAAGTTCTTGCTTGTATTCTGGTAAGGCTCCCAGTAGTTTAGGAACTATCCCTTCACAAACAAAGATACTTTCCCTTTTCCAAAAAAAAAGGGATAGGAAGGGTGCTGAGATATTTACCATAAAAATATACAGAATTGTATTCAAATTCAATGCATACTACTTCAGTCTATCCACTACTGAAATCCATTCGGCTATGAAAAATCTGCAGTCCACTTAAAAAACAAAACACTGCCCCCCCCCCCTGGAGTTCCCTGTTTTGCATTTAAAATTCAAAAGCTCCTTTACTAGCTAAGGGTTTTTAATTCAAAGTGAAATAAGAAATATCCATCTCTCTGCTGACTTATCTTCATCCTCAGGACTCTTGCATATTCAATCAATTCACCCTTCCTCCCTCTCCCCGCTTTATAAATTACAGAACAAGAGGCCCAAAAAAGTTCTTCCTCTACACCCCAAATATGACGTATTTTTGGGTTACATGCTCCAGTATGCAATATAGTGCACGTGAAATTTGCAGTTTCAGTCATTGAATGAGGGCCCCTCCAAAAAATAAATAAATAAATAAATAAAAATTGTTAGTGTAAGTCTAGTTGTCTGTCTTTGGACCACAATGTCTGCAGTTTCATACATGCTGTAAGTGCAGTAGACTATGGTGACATTCCAAGTGGAAAGTGGAAAGAATGTGAAATGAATGTTCTTTGCAATCTACGGTATGTGTATAAAACTAGTTTTAATAAACTGAGTTGGAGAAGGATGGTGGGGGTGGGGGGAGAAGGAGAACTGGTAGATCCTACAGTCACTGCATACTTCTACTTAAGCAATAAAATGTAACTGGTCCTATATTCAATCAGAAGACATACAGGTCCTGTGCAGAAGTAGGACAGATGCATGCATTAGCAACACTCTGAATCCAAGCAGTAGGTTCCTTTCTCCACTTTTGCTAGTCATCACAAAGTTTGATCCAGTCCACCTCACAATGCCTTACTCCATCTACAAGCTAACTCCACCAATCAGAGAGGTATTCTGTACTCTTTTCCCAATCATCAACAGAGACTCCAAAGGATGCTAACTCATCTTGGCAAGAATCCCAAAATCTGCACAGTGCTCTGCCTCTCTTTCTAGACGCTTTGTGAGCTTTAGAATACAGCACACTCTTCAGGATCCTGCAATCCAGAATTCGCTTGACAAAGAATCATAGAAACTAGAAGGAACCATGAGAGATCATCGAGTCCAGTCCCCTGCACTCATGGCAAGACCAAATACCCTCTTAAGCCATCCCTGACAGGTGTTTGTCTAGCCTGCTCTTATAAACCTCCAAAGATGGAGATTCCAAAATCTATTCCGCAACTTATTCCAGTGGACATGATCAAGGCACCTGACTCTTTTCTTACTAGTCAATGTTCCCATAAATGACATACCAACACATTTATCACTTCCATATTTGTCATCCTGTTGTGCCATCTTACTCAAATTTCATGAAATCATCTGATATGGAAGCTGTTTAATCTTTTGGTATGTCTGGCATAAATCATCCATGTTTCTGAGCCATATAGAGGAGTGGATAAAAAAAAGTCTCAAAAACGTATTTTCACTTTAGCGGATAATTTGTTGTTTCAGAGTCTGTCTTGCAAAAGACCACACTTCCTGGCTGCTTTGCTGATCCTGATAGTAAGCTCAGCATCAAAACACACATTACTAGCAACAGTAGAGCCCACATAACAAAACTGGTCAACAACATCCAGATGAATACTATATTCTAAGGTGATATTGGAACTGGTTCTAAAGAGCTTTATTACAGGATCACAATCTTCAAGCTTATTGCTAGCCCCAAAATTTTATATGAATCAGAGAATTTGATAAAAAGACGCTGTAGGGCATCAACACTATGAGCCACAAGGGCTGAATCATTTGCGAACAGGTCCCTAGTAAATAAGTGTGTTATTCACCGGTTTCTGAAGAATAAATATGATTACATTTATGTTATGATATACAAATATTTAAATATGTGGCTATAGCACATTCACCTGGTTAGCAAGCAGTAGTACCAAATTTAGTACAAAGGCTATATTTAGCTGCAAGTCTACGTGTTGTAATAGTTACCAACTATTGAGAATCGACCTTGCTTTAGGAAAATAACTAAAAGAGTTAAAACAGATGATTCAAATCACTTTGGTTTAAATCAATCCACTCTGCTTCTCTTCATTTCTTAGCAGCAATTCTGTGAAAGTAGGATCCTTTGTCTAGGAGTTCTTCAGTTCCTATTGCTCACAGCTCACCTAACATCATAGCATGTCTGCTATGAAGCATAGTAAGAAGCCACAAACAGAGATTGCCCCATGAATCACCTCCCATTTCATTTGCAACCACATAGATACTCTTACTGTAACAACTAGAGCCATTGCTTACATGTATGTTAAACAAATAGACATTTAAAAGACAAATATAATGCAGTGCCCCCCACCCCAACCCCCTGCAAATTAAGGACTTCGTCCATTTTCACTTTTCATTCATTCATGTGGGAATAGGAGTAGAGCCAGTTGTGAAGTCAGCTCTACATAGACAGAGTGGATAGATTAATTGTACATTTTTAGTTTGTTACAAAATGGTGAACGATATTTCTTTTTCTTACTATACTTATGCTCATACTCTGCATCAAGCTGAATTAGGATGATAACTGGAATTTAATCAAACATCCAAAACAACATACAAAATTTATTTTTATTAAAACACAATAAGTCCTTCATGAAATGCATGACCAAGTGTGCCACATTTATAAAACAACCTCAAAAGTTAAATGTTTTCCCCCTTATTATTTCTTTATAAGAAAAGCAGCCGTTAACTCAAAGTTTTTGATAGAGGATCATAGATTTAGCACGATTCCCAACCTGTGGTCTGTGGATCACTGGTGGTCCGTGAGGGTCCTGCAGGTGGCCCATGAGGGGGGGAAAAAGATAATGGAATAATAATATAATTCTATGTACCTCTTTTGTATCATATTCAACGTTACATCATTCACAATGTAATTTGCTTCACAAACATAGTTGTGTAATTTAGCATCCTTAGTTTAAATAGTGGTGCTTTTGCGTGACGTCAATGTGAACCGATCTTTGCACATTTGGCAGTTAGAATGTGGTCCACAAAACCTTTCGATGACGGTGTAGTGGTCCACATAAAGGAAAAGGTTGGAAACCACTGATTTAGCATATTTATTTTTTATTTAAATATTTTAAGACAATATAATAAGTCTAGGCCTTAACATGTGTTATATTAAATTCACATTTCACTTTAAGCAAGTTTATTTTTAAAGGAATAAATTATTTAAATAATTAAAAAACTGATTTAAAAAACCCAGATTTTTATCCACCCTCTCACAGGCTAGTGTTAGTAAGTGCTCTACATACCCATCTTGGAACCAAGACCGGCCCAACATTTTTTGGCGCCCTGGGCAAACTATGATTTTGGCGCCCCCTCCCATACGTTATAAGAGATGACATATGTAAAAAATTCTCTTCCATTTAATTTGGTGCCCCTTAAAGCCTGGCACCCTAGGCGACCGCCTAGTTCACCTATATAGTTGGGCCAGCCCTGCTTTGAACCTCTGAACAAAGTTGCTTCAATAATAAAACAAGTTATAAAACAAAATTAATTTATTCCAATTTCTTGATTATAAAAAGGACTTTCAAGATAGGGACAGACTCACTATACTTGGTCCTGCCTCAGTGGATACAGATGATTGCTCAAGGTCCTTCCAGCCCTACATTTAATTGACTCTAGGATTTGGAAGCACTATATAAAATGTCAAATATAATTGAAATGGAAACTGTGATCAAAGCAGAGCTGTATATGTTTCAGAAACTCAAAAATAACTATTGATAGGCACCTATATGTAATACTTTCATGACATGCTACATACCTCCCAGGTTTCTGAGTGGTTATATTACCATTATAGGCCTTTCATAAGTGCTAAAGAAATGAGTGGAAGTATAGGGGAAAATCTGAAGCATGAAACAAATATTTTCCTTACCAAGTATTAGACTAAAATGCTTTTCCAGTGTTTATCACTTTTCAGTTGGAATATCAAGACTCAACTCAAATAAAGATTGCAATCCTGATGATGAGAAAGTGTATGTATTTGTTTAATTTCACACAATGCAGGTAGTCTTCCTGACCTCAGTGGGATTATATATAGTATGTCAAGCTAAACACATGTCTGAGTTTTGTAGATTAGGGGCTGTTACACTACATTTGTTTCCAAAGATCACAGTTCTCTAAGGAAATGCTTTTCTCCCCTTAACACTATAATATTTAGCACCTTCCTTTACAACTGTGCCGAATATGAGAACAGCTGTCCTCACTCTCCTTTCTTCAGATATATTAAACATTTATGCAAATAAAGTTTAGGAGACAGAAGACATGGAAAACTGACCAAAATCTGTTTATGGCTAGGTTAGGCACAATATAACAAGACAAGTGTGCTCAAATCATGATGATCAGCTCTTTTAGGATAAACAGATTTGCAATAAAACCTCATCCAGTAATGAGTTTACACCACAAGACAGAATGTGCTAGGCAGTTATCATATGTGTAATGATTACAATACACTTGAACACAAAAAGGCTGTAAGTGCTTACACCAACAACTGCAAAGATACACACAACAGTATATTCTACTTAAAAGCAAGCTAAATGATCTTAATCTTGATACAAGTGTCTGCTTTAAACAGGAGCAAATATTGTAGATATGTGACACATTACAGCTGAGTTACAATATCGTTAATTTTTCCAAAGGCCTACAAACAGATCATGTAAAATGTAAACTGCAAGGGGTAGTATTATTTTTTTGAAATATGTTCAAGCATATTAACATACACAGATTTACAACAGTCACATTATCCTGGATAAACTGGATGGATTTTTCAAAAATGGCTCTACTGCTAACACAGAAACAGTCAAACATCTATATTTCCAACATATTAAACTGTCACTTAAGTCTGCAGTTAAAAACCATGCCTGATTTACTGTATTTGGGGAAGATACTTTATATACATTAAGCTGTACTGCACACATGCTTGTTCAGCCCATCATCATCCTCCAGATCTTACAATAACAGCTCCTGGCAAATTAACAGTGCAGCTCAACAGAGACCACCAGATATCTACCACTCTGCAGAAATCACAGCCACCTTCATAACTCAGAAGGAAAGTGTAGCCTGCAGAGATGACTGGTCTCAGCAGGCGCTATAAGAGGAAGATCCTAGAGATAGTCTTGACTTGAGGGACCCACTGTGCCACTACATAAAGGGCGGACTGGCAGGGATTGCATTACATAATTCTGCTTGCTGTTTGTGGCAAGTGGAATGCGTTTTGGCCATCCAAGTTTGAGTAGATGGCATCATATTCAACTGAGTGAGTTTGACAACCTCCCTTCCAGCCACATTTTAAAAAGCAGCCACTGCCTTCAGGCACTTGAATTGTACAGTGCTCAGCCTGGGACTGGTTTTCCGAAGTGCTGAACATCCATAATTCCCACTGGCTTCACCTACAGTTGCAGCGCCTCTGAAAATGAGGTCCACATGTACTTGACTACGCAACAAAAGAGAAAATAAGAGGCCTGTGGCACCTTAGAATCACAGAATCTTAGGGCTGGAAGGGACATCATGAGGTCATCTAGTCCAACCCCCTGCTAAAAACAGGACCACTCCCACTAAATCATCTCAGCCAGGGTTTTGTCTATACCAGTGGTTCCCAAACTTTTTAGTTCGAGGGCCACAAATATAATTTTTAGAACCCTCAGGGGCCATCAGTCTATTCAATTAAATTTACATTAAAATTAAATTAAATTCAAATGAAATTTTAATTAAAATTAAATAAAATCAACTAATTAAATTTAAATAAAATTTTAATGAAATAGACTAGTGGTCCTTCAGGGTTGTAAAAATTATATTTGTGGCCCTTAAGCCAAAAAGATTTTTTAAAAATTTGAAAAAAAAAGTTTGTTTGTTTTTTTAAAGGGGGGTGGTGTGGGCTGGATGCCCATGAACAGGGCCAGTTTGTGGGCAGGCATTGTTTGGGCCTCAGCACTAGTGAGGCCCACACTCCTGCTCCCCCCCCACCCCCAGTTGCAACCGTGCCAGCCTGCGGCCCCACCTGCCCTCCAGCAACCAGCATACCCACAGCCACATCGGCCCACATCCCCCTCCCAGCTGTGCCGTGGCATGCCGACTGGCCTGTGCCCTCCCCTCCACTGCACACCTCCCAACTGTGCTGTCCCGCAGCCCCATCCACAATCCCTGGAGCCCTGACCAAGACCGGAAAGGAGGTGGGCAGCCGCAGCAGAGCTCCCAGCTGCACGCCAGGACCGGGCAGCTGTGGCCCGGCTCCCAGCCAGTGGCCAGGCCGCCCTGCGCAGGCATTTGAAAAAGCCCCGTGGGCCACTTTGGGTCCAAGGGCCAGAGGTTGAGAACCACCGGTCTATACAATCAGAGACAATTAGGGCTGGAGGGGACCTCATGAGGTCATCCAGATGCATCTGATGAAGTGGGTTAGAGCCCACAAAAGCTGATGCCCAAAGAAATTTGTTAGTATTTAAGGCACCACAGAACTCTCGTTGTTTCTGCTGTACACAGACTAACATAGCTTCCTCTCTGGAGACTACCCAAGTGCGTGAAAATGTGGGTCATCATTATTTGTTAGACTAGAGAAAACTAACGTTGAAGTGCATAGCCCACTCGTACCAAGCTATACTAGGGCAGGGCCCCTCAAGGCCTCACCTGGTTACTATGGTTACAAGGGGTCACCTGGTTACAAGGGTTGCGAGGTGTCAGGCCCCCCACGTGCAGGGACTGCATCAGCCAACCCCACACCTGGCTGAGAGCTGGCACCTTTCGCTACAGCTGGGTGCTGGAGAACAGCGGCTGCGGACCAGGCACTCTGAAGGCAGGGCTACCCCGGCAGCAGTGTACCAGCGGCACGACATGGGGAGGCGGTAGCACGGCATAGGGGGTTGTTCTTTACTTGACAGGGGTCATCCTGGCCCAAAAGGTTTTCAGAGGGGCCCCAGCCAAAGAGAGTGAGGGGCTCTGCAGGAGGAAGCTCAAGGACCACAATGAGGGTGGGGAGAACCCAGAGGGTGTCACACAGCAGCCTGTGCCCACGTGGGAGCAGCTCAGGACGAGCCCCTCAAGCTCCCGCCCCAACCCACTCGCCTCAGCCCCGCCCACATCCGCCACTCACACCCCTCGCCCCGCCCCCGCCCTGCGCAGCCGCTCTCCGCCTTCCCTGGCGGCCCCAGGCCGAGGTGCCCGGAGCCCCGCCCCTCGGGAGACAGCGCGCGCGGCCTGCCGGAGCCGGCCGTTCCTGAGGCGACGAGCCGAAGCCCGGCCCCGGAGGGACCCTCCGGCAGGCCTCTCCCCCGCGGGCTCGCTCGACCCGCCGGCAGGAGAGGCGCGGCCCCGCCAGAGCAGGGAGGCCAAGCGGGCGGGCGCTCCCGGGGTCCTCTCCCGGCCGGGCCCGCGGCTCTCACCTGACCGGGTCGCGGGGGAAGCGGAAGAAGGCCAGGTCGGACTGGGTGCTCTTGCGCGTGCAGTTGGGGGCCGCGCAGAAGTTCGGCATGGTCCCCGCGCCGGGGCCTCTGCCCCTTTAAATCCGCGCTGCGGGCCGGAGGGTGGGGGGAGGGGTGGGGAAGCGGCTCTACACTGCTGTGAGCGGCCGGGAGGATTCACCGCCACCCTCCGCCGGGACAGAGCCGCCTCTTTCCCACAGTGCACCGCGCGCGGCGGGGGCCAGCGCACATGCGCCGCGCGAGGGAACGGGTCTGGGGGATCAGGAGTGCGCATGCGCCGTCGGAGAACAAGCTTCCGTGGCTGAAGCGCTCCTGTTCGCCCAGTTTGGCAGTGCGCATGCGTTTTGTGCCGTGGAACCGAACGAGCGCGCATGCGCAGAAGACACTTGGTATTGGTGCAAGAAGCTGATAGAGATCGAAGAGACAAACTTCCCCCGAAGAGTATGGTGGGAGGATGTTAGGGCAGCAGCTGCTGAATACAGAGGGGTAAGGTTTCGATAGGCCGGTTGGAGAATGAATTCAGCTAACCATATGGAGGGGCCAAAGCCCATGCTTATCTGGCACAGCTGATGGCACTAGTTCCTTGCATTGTCTATGTGCTCCAGCCATTAGCGTATGGAAACTAGACAGCTCTCCCTCGGGCCTATCAGCCACTGTGCTGAGCACTGTTACTGGTGAGTTTTCAAGTAACCCGCTCAGCTTACATTTGGTGTGCCGTGCTCCTTTGAGTCAGGCAAGCAGAAAGTAACCCCTACCAGAAAGTGTAACAGGCCTTGCTTTTCTTCCTGTTAAAAAAATTTTTTTTTAAAAGTTATTCTTATGCGATGCCCTGAAGTGTATCTCATTCCTTTAGCTCATTAAAGGGAGTGAATTCCACAGCAGTGGAAAAAATGGATGCTATTCCTAGAGAGTTCTACTGTCAGACCATTTGCAAGAGTGACTGGATGAGAGAGGGACAATCCTTGGCTAATAGAATTCCAGACAGTTTAGGTTATTAAAGATCATTATTGTCCCCTTGAATTGTCACATAGTGAGATTTGAGCCTTGGTGGGTAGTTACATGTGTCAACTAACAACATCCAAGTGATCAAGGAGCCCTTAACAATGCATTATATATGAGTCATCAATGCAATGGAGTGTGCAAAAATAGCTTTGTAATATTGGACTGCATAAACAGAGGCATCACATCACACAACAAAGAGGTAAACAAACCCCTGTATACTTGTGGATTTGTAGTGATATGTGTTTAGTTTCAATAGCATGGGTAAGACAATGAAATAACAAGGATGGGATAGAAGAGATTTGGGGCTGCCTTTTTTTCTTGTGAAGTGGAAAAGTTAGAGAGCTAAATTAGGAAAAAAGCAGTGAATTTTGGCTGTAAGGGGTACAGTTTGCACATAGAATAAGGTGCTTAATTATATATGATCTGATCCTGCAAGCATCGGCTTCAGTAGGCATTAAAGGAGCATGGTTCCTCATGAAATCAGGCCGATAGTGAAAAGCCCCACAAAACTAATTTCTTATTATTTTGGAAAGATAAAACAATAATGTAAAACCTAGCCTTGCTTGTCTGTACTGTTGTAGGATATGTGTAAGAATAAGCTTTAGTTATCAGGTTTTTTTTAGAATGTGTATGACAGTGTTGTCCTTTGGCCTAAACAGCTAATATGTGGGGCTTTACAAGGCTGTTTCTGTTAGGAGGAGGGAAAAATGATGATATGAACCAGATTATGGTCTTTGTGTACATTTTTGTAAACAAACATGATTACATCCAATTTCCATTTCCATGAACGTGGTAGAAATAATAGCATGCAGTTTCTCTGATCAGAAATCACCCAGTTCTGCAACACCAGCTAGTTCAGTGTCCAAGAATGTAACTCTCTGCTTCCCCCAGGATCCTGCTGTCAACTGCTTTTCCATCAAATGCATGAAGTGAGATTTTACTCATGAAAGCTCATGAGGTAAATAAATTAGTTTTTAAAAGTGCCATGAGACTCCTTGTTTTTTTTGCTGTACTAGACTAACATGGTTACCACTCTGGAACTTGTCATCATAAATGGAAACATGTCTCCTGAAGTCAGTAGCTTAGGCTTCTGTGCTCCTTTTTGCAAGATATAGTTAGGCAGCTATCCTGCTCCACCTAAAATGGCTGGGAAAAAGAAGGTTCCACTGCCACCTTATAACTTTTAGCTCAGTGATTAGAGCACTTGCCTGGGAGGGTGAGATTCAGGCCTGGTCTACGCTAAGAACTTAAGTCAACAGAAGCCTCCTTTTGTTGAGCTAATAATGTATGTATCTATACTACCAGGTCTGTTCCACCAACCTAACTTGCCCATAATGTTGACTTAATTACTCCTCCTCTGAAAGAAGCGTAATGCTTAAATCGATGTTGATGGGTCGACAGAGAGGCAGTGTTGGATAAATTGATCTCCGGAAGGCAGTGCATATGCTATCGCTATGTCGCAGTGAGAAGTAAGTTGTGTCTACACTGCACAGAATGCTACTGTGCATTGGTGCTGCTTGATTCCATGAAAGGTTCTAAGGCAGGAGGCAATGGGGAAACATTTCAACTGCTTCCTGCTGCCACAGTCTCTTATTGCAATGAGCAAAGGCTCTGGTGAAGGAAGGGGGAGAAGAAGGCTGAGCCTTTCCTGGCTGCCTCCCTGTCGCAGCCTTTCCTGGCTGCCTCAGTCTGTACCTTTCCCTGCTGCAGCAAGAGCCTCCAGCAGCTGGGAGACAGCAGGACACTTACTCTAGACGGGAAGGCATGGCACGGGCTAGTAGAGTATTCCTCCCCCCCACCACCCAATATGCTGTAAAAACTCCAGAGGGGTTGAAAATATTTAGCAGAGCTCTGCTCCATATGAATTTAAGCTCTGTGTGTGTGATATGCTTGTGCACGTACTGTACCTGCACTCATCAGGTTTGTCTGGACTGAAAAACACAGTGAGTGACGTAAGTTTTGACAGCATAAGCGCTAGTGTAGACAGCACTATGTTGAGCTACCACCCCTCATTTTTATTTATCGGCGGGAGGAATAACACGGCTACAATAGCACTCATGCTTGCAAAACTTACGTTGCTCAGCAGGGTGTTTTTTCACATCCCTGAATGACAAAATTTTGTTGGCGTAAGTGCTAGTGTACACAAGCCTGGGTCCCAAAATCTACACTTCTACTTAAACTCATGCTGGGGGGACGGCTACCCAAGGACCTATCCCACTGAAAGACACATGCAGTATAGACATAGGATAAAGCTCTGACTCTGCAAGCATCCTAGTCAAGGCAGAGCTCCCAGTGATTTTTAGTGGTACAGGATCAGACCTTAAGTGAACACCAAGGCTCTGATCATGCCAACACTTTTCATGCACAGGCTTAACTTTAAGTTTGAGTAGTCCCATTGAAATCATTGGAACTATTGTTGTGTATAAAGTTAAACACATGCATATTTGCAGGATTGGGACACTTACCAAGATGTTATTTTAATGCATCTCTTTCTATTCAGTGGAAAGGTAGATCAAGTTTTAAAGTCCTGATTGTTTTCTAAACCTGTCAAGATGATGAGAAATATTTTTTTTTTCTCCTCAGCTTGAACAAGAAATATAAAAATAGCTTTTGTAACAGGCCTGGGCCAGATTCTACTCCTGTTTATTAGTATGATCACTTTCAGATGTGGATTTCTTGAAAAGGAGAAGATTGCAGAATATACATAGCCCATTAAAGATATTTGTTTCTAGTAATGAGTGTTTTAAAGTATATGTATACTGTAGACTAAATGAGGGGAAAAAAACTTTATAAACCCTCTAAATACCTCTAGCATGATTGTTCTCTTTTAACAATGAACATTTTAAAGGTTTATTTAAAATAAAATATTGTTCAAAAAGGCTTTTCCAGATGTGTCCACATTCTTTTATATTTAGTAGGGACTGTTTCAGTCATTTCACTGTACATATGACACTATCTCTTTATCTTTTTTTAAAAAACCTTTTATTAATTAAATTGTGTGTGTGTGTGTAGTTAATTATGTTACCATTCTTAAGTTTCTCTAACATATCTGAGATCAGCATTATTTCACTTTCAGGATCTCTCTACCACTTAATAATGGTTGCAAAATAATACCTTAACTGTACTTTATGGGAAATGATCTGGCTGTCCTTTATATCTTTGAGTGAAATCTAGCCTGGTTTTGATTTTTTTTTAAATTATTCTGTTTAAGTACAATAAATTATGCAGGTTTCCTGCTATTAAAATGCAAAGTGTATTTGCAAGCGGAAAGTGGAAATCATAAGAAAGCTTTTAGTAGCTTTATTGCTAATCATTTATCTGTCTACAAATAAAAGGGAGAAATTCTCATCATTGTACAAGGAGAAAAAGGGGGCAAGATGTCCTTCAAAGAAGTGAACCTCCAGAACTATATCCCTTTTGAGATGTGCTCAAATGTGTGGTGGCAGGCAAAGTCAGCAGACCCTGATGTCTATTGGCTGGCCATGATTCTGGGGGTACCAATGAAAGCAAAGGGATATGTTATATATAAATGTGGGAGCGTTAAACTCCTAGACCAGTTGCATAGATAGAAATGTGTAGCTGGAAGGGACCTCAAGAAGTCATCAAGTCTTGCCCTTTGCAGCGAGGGAAGATCAGGTAAACCTAGAGCATTCCTGACAGGTGTTTGTTTAACCTGTTCTGAAAACCCTCCACTGATGGTATTCTACACCCTTTCCTGGAAGACTAGTCCAGAGCCTAACTTCCCTTATAGTTAGAAAAATTTTCTTAATATCTAACCTAGATCTTCCATGCTGCAGATTAAACCCATTACTACTTATCCTGCCACCCATGGATAAAGAATTGATCATCATCCTCTTTATAAAGCCACTTAACATATTTGAAGACTTATCAAGTTCTCCCTTCAGTCTTCTTTTCTTAAGCAGCCCCAGGTTTTTTTAGCCGTTCTTCATGGGTCAAGATTTCTATACCTTTTATCGTGTTGCTGTCATCTGGACTTTCTCCAGTTTGTCTACATCTTTCCTAAAGTGTGCTACCCAGAACTGGACCCATTGCTCCAGAGGAGGCCTCACTAATGCTGAGTAACTACTCAGCATTAGTGAGACCTTTGGTAGGACAATGACTTCAATTACTCCTGTTAATACATCCCACAATTATATTACACATTTTTGCAGCTGCATCACATTCTTGGACATCAACATCAGCAGAAACCCACAGCTCCAGTTTCAGACTGTCCATATTTTAGTATCTTTGTTAATAAAACAAATTTTGGAGAGAAAGTGCCAAATACATTTTTTTTAAAAACATAAATGCATTATGGAAAATCCCTGCTGTCACTGAATAAACCATTTCCACCAGACACTTCAGAGGAAGCTGTAGGCCTGATCTTGCTGATGCTTACCGAATTGTCTCACTCACATCACAAATGAGGGTTAGCATCTTCTGGACCCAAAGTTTGCTCTAAGTTCTCCAGGGAAGGGTAATGTTGGCATATGGAAGGGCAATTTATATGTCTGCACTAGCTTTGTTAAATCTAAGTGAATTTGTGCAACATTTAGGGCCAAATTCTTCCTTCAGTAATAATGTGCACAGGTGACTATACTTGCCTTCACTTTGGCTCTTGGGAAAAGGTCATTAACAAGAAACAGATGGGCAAAGTCTTCTGTGAGACCTACAGCATTTTGTTGTCCAAAATAATTGATTTTTTGAATCCAAGAGTTTCATAAACCTGCAGAGAACAATATGAAATTGCAAGTGAATGACTGGTAATCAGTGATGGCCTTTGTAAGTGAGATTCAAGTATCTTTGCTACCAACAGGTGAAAATAATAGCACTAACTGGACTGGAAATAGCCATTGCAAATGTAAGCACTTTCTCCACCTCAGTTAATTTCCAGCTGTTTCTTACATTCTGGAAGCCAAATATGAAATGTGATTTTTTTACTTGCAATAAAATGCAATCACAAACTGAATTTACAATCAGCCCTTCTGAAGACTTTTTCTTTTCTAACAGGATTTACTTCTTTTTTCCCCTGTCTAAAACATTTTCCTGTAGATAATGTTTATCTGCTGGCCTTTCCACCTGAGTGTCTTTCCTTGCAGAAGGGTGAAGCATAGTCTACAGAAGAGAAGACTGAGGGGAGATTTGATAGCAACCTTCAACTACTTGAAGGGGGGCTCCAAAGAGGAGGGAGCTAGGCTGTTCTCGATGGTAACAAAGGACAGAACAAGGAGCAATGGTTTCAAATTACAGCTGGAGCGGTCAAGGCTGGATATTAGGAAAAACTTTCTCTCTAGAGAGGGTGGTGAAGCATTGGAATGGGCTACCTAGGGAGGTGGTAGAATCTCCATCTTTGGAGATTTTTAAGGCCCGGTTAGACAAAACCCTGGCTTGGATGATTTAGTGAGAGTGGTCCTGCTTTTTAGCAGGGGGTTGGACTAGATGACCTCGTGAGGTCTCTTCCATCCCTATTATTCTATGATTCTATATTAAGTGACCTTGCAGCTGCTCCTCCACATGGCCAGCCTGTATGAAGTTACAAAGCCAAGAAAAAGTTATTTTTAAAATAAGCATTGTAACCCTGGCCTTGGCCTTTGCACCTCCTGCAGCTACAGTACAGCAGCCTAGAATACTATCTTGGGGAAAGACAGCTAGCAAGAGGGAGCTCAGAATCTGCCTAATGGAAGCACTTGGAAGTTGGTTATAGAAGAAGGTGAAAAGAAACAGTGCTGAGGTGAAAAGTGATTTTGCCAAAGAAAGCGGTGTTAGAGGAAACTAGACCATGAAGGGCCATGGGCAAAGAGCCCAGCTGTGCGGGGCATAGAGCCTATGACCAAGTGAGGTTGCCTTCTGGGATGCTGACAGAGGGAATACAGTTTGGGCACTTGGGGAACAGATGTGGCTTCCAGGTGAGGTGGTGTAGTTCACAAGTGGACCCATCAGAAAAAGGAGTGGTCATTGGAGGGTCAAAGCAATGGAGCATCACAATCCAGAAAGAGGTAAAAGCAGGACAGCAGGGATAGCGTTACCAGATGTCAGGCAAAAGGAGGACATATCCTCCTTTTTACTTTCATGTCCTCCGTCTCTGTGTGCCCCCTAAGAATATTTCTGTTGTTCAACTTGTTCTCCATTTTTTTAATGCTGCCATGCATTCATTAATCATTACCCATTTTCCATGACATAATATGGTAATGACAGTTATATTAATACTACATTTTCTCCATGTCCTCCTTTTCATGCTTCCCTGTCCTCCTTTCCATGCTTCGGTATCTGGTAACCCTAATCAAGGATGAAGTTGGATTTTACAGCCAGGAACAGAGAAGTTGATTTCATTGGGGTGACACAGCAGTGATATAGAAAAAAACTTCAGTTGTGATGATTAATTTACATTGTATTATTTTCCTAAGCAAGTCTTTGATTTGATATTTTATTTATACTGTTCCTGTCTAATTTCTGGGTTTTTCCTTTATAAAGCTTAACATTTACAGCTATTTTCATTAGAATCATAAAATGTTAGGGTTAGAAGGGACTTCAGGAGGTCATCTAATTCATCTGCTCAGAGCAGGACCAACCCCAACTAAACCATCCCAGTCAGGGCTTAGTCAAACTGCACTTTTAAAACTGCTAAGAACACAAATTCTACCACCTCCTTAGTTAACCCATTCCAGTGCTTCACCACCCTTCTAGTGAAAAAGTTTTTCTTAATATCCAACAGGTTGCCAAATTTGCATTTTAGTGTTTACTGACATAAAGATCTGCAGTTGCGTGTGGGTGTTTTTTTTTTTAACATGGTAAACTTTTTTACTAACATCACTAAAAATAGTACAAACAATAGATTAATGTCACTAAAGTGTGTACTCACTCGCACTATTCTGTATACAGGAATTTGGAATTACACACTTGTTTTAGCTGCAGTTAACTGATCAATCAAGTTCTTCAGGCAAGTGAAATAATAGAAACGATAAAGTCATGATCAGTGTTGTTTTATAAAACAAGAAGTGATTCTGAATGACAACAACCAATGTTTTGTATGCATGTTTTGTTTCCACCCAATTTTATGGACATTTCATTTTATTTACAGATTTACTGACAATCTTGAAATTTTACATTTTTTTTACTGACTGTCTGTAAATTTACAGACAGTTACAGTTGGGGAGGTCTAGGTTGAGACCATTGCTCCTTGTTCTGTCATCTGCCACTACTGATGGCAGCCTTGCTTCATCCTCCCTGGAAACCCTCTTCAGGTAGTTGAAGGCCGCTATGAAATCCCCTCTCACTCTTCTCTTCTGCAGACTAAACACGCCTAATTTCCTCAGCCTCTTCATATGCTTTGTGCTCTGGATCCCTAATCATTTTTGTTGCCCTCCGCTGGACTCTCTACTATTTGTCCTCCTCCTTCCTGGAAGGGGTTGGGGAGCATAAGCTGTACACCAGGGGTGTGAATATACATAGCCTGCAGGAACCTCTTCCATCTGGCCCCTGAAATGTGCTTTGTGGGACCATACTCTCTCCCTAACAGAGAGTGAGGTCTCATATACCCAGTGCTTCATGATGGTGTGATAGCAACAGGTCTCATGGCATCGTGAAGTGTTGGGTATGCAAGACTACACTCTGCGAGACCACTTTCTCTTTCGTTAACAGAGAGAGGGAGTGGTATCATGGAGTGCAGTCTCGCCTACCCAGTGCTTCGTGATGCCGCAAAGGTGCCCAAGTATTTTGATTTATGGTATGTACAGCCCACTTGAAGTACACTTACCAAATGTGGCCCACCATAGCAAATGTTTGACAACCCTGGTATACACAATATTCTAAATGTGGTTTCACCAGGTAGAGGGGAATAATCACTTCCCTTGATCTGTTGGCAATGCTGCTCTTATGCTATTAGCCCTTTTGGCAATAAAGGCACAATGTTGACTCATATCTAGCTGAGGCCTGGGTCACTGCATAAGTACTAGTGACAAAGGTCTGAAAACAACATTCCTGGTGCTTGGGAATACATAGTCAATGTGAAAGGCTCACAGGGTCTATAAAATGGAGCACCCCTGGATCTTTTTAGTTTTTGGGGGTAGGGGAAGGAAACTGTATTTTTTTGTTTGCACAGGCATCTCTTTGCTGATATCACTTATACAAGTGAGGATGGTTCAATATTCATAATCCATATACACATGTTTTATAATAAATATTGTAAATTTAGGAGTACCCAAAATGTCTCAGGAGTCTAAAAACCTCTGCACAGAAAGGGAAACATTGTATGACGAAAGCAGTACTCAAATTAACAAAACCCACAACAGAGCTGCCTGTCGTCATGAGATTGGCTGAAAAAATCCTGAAATTTTGAAAATAAATGACAAGTTCTTATTGGCCTATTGCTGGTGGAGTTTCTGCTCTGTAACGATGAGTTGGCGTTGGGTTGTTTTTTGTTTTTTTTTTTAAATTGAAAGCTAAGGCCCGCACAATGACTCTGGGGCAGTGCTGTGGTTTTCTGAAAAACAAATCCCAGAACTGCCCCACAAGCCTTGCAATTCAAGCTGTCCTGTTAGCAGCATCAGGGTCCCAGGAATACAGCCCTTGCGCAGGCAGAGGCTGTGCTTAGCACCGCACCGAGGTATCAGGGCCTGGAGCCCGGTGGCAATGGCTCCCGGTGCACAAAGCACACACAGGAAGGACCAGCCTATATTGCAACTTGCTTTCGGACCGCTCATCACCTCCACTCTGAGCAGAACCACGAACGAAACGCGAACGGATGTCCCCTGTCCCCTACCGCGTTCCGTATTTCCCAGTCAGTGGCGGGGCCCCTCACTGCGGTCAAATACAAGGCGACTACAACGCGCAGGCGCGCCGCTCGCCACCTGGAAACCGTTTGGTCGAGTTCCTTATGCTCCGACCACCTGGTGCCGCACGACGGTCGGATGTACCTCGTGACATCCGGAGCGGGCCGTGGACAGGAGCGTATGGGCGTCGGAACTACAACTCCCGACACGCCCCGCGCGGCCGCGCATGCGAGCTGCAGTTTTGCCGCCATCTTGGCTGGGGAGGGAGGTAGAGCCGCTGCCGTCACTAAACAAACCCGCAGCTCCCCGGGCTCTGCCGCTGAGGGGCCTTTAGATGTTCCCGGAACGGCCGGGCAGGTGGGTCCCTTCTCCCCAGAAGCGCGACTCCCTCCTCCGCGGGCCACACGTCAGTTAACGGCGCAGGAGCGGGCAGCTCCCCCTGCCCGCGGGGCGCAAAGCGAAGCGCCTCTCCGGGGTGAGCCTGCCCCGGGTGCCGAGAGCAGAGGGGCCGAGAGAGCAGCGACACCCCCTCCCTCAGCATCTCCGCGCGCCGCGCCTCCCCCATTGAGGGACGAGCCCCCCCAGAACATCCCCCCGCCCCGCCCCCCCCCCGGGGGGCGCGCCCCCCCCCCCCCCCGAACATCCCCGCGCGCCGTCCCCTGCTGAGGGAAGAGGGACTTGTGCCCCCTCCCACGCGCACAGCGCCCCCTGGCTGCGGGAGGAGGGAGCTGTGCTGCCCCCTGCACGTACTGCTGGCATCTGCCTGGCAGAGAGTGGCGGGAGCAGTGCACCCATCATGCACAGCTAGTGCCCTCGGGCTGAGGGAACTGAGAGCCGTGCACTGCCCCCCCCCCAGTGAGGACAAGGGGGCGGTTCCCCCCCCCCCCTGTTCTCCATCACTTAGCCTGCTCTCCTGCTGAGGGCAGAGGGAGCAGCTCTGTCAGCTGGAGGTGGAAGGAGCTGTTCCTGGCCTTTCCCTGGTCTATGGAGGGCAGAGGGACCTTTTCACTTCCTTCATCTTCAGGGTGGTGCTGGGAGTCAGCGCTGCCGATCACGTCTTGCCGTGTGTGTATGGGCTTTCAGGAAGGCCAGGGGAGTAATAATAGACCTAGTGGATTTGGGAGTAGGGTAAAGTGCATCTGTGTCCTGCTGTCACAGGTTCTTGGGGTTGGTCTGGTAGATCATCCCCTGCAGTTGTTTACATAGTGCTGGATGTTGTGTCCTTTTGTTCATGTTGCTGAGCACAGAAGCATAATTGCTACTCTGTGGAGCATCAGTCTCAAGCAGCGGTTCTCAACCACTGTGTCAGGGCACATTACTGTGTTGCCACACAGTGGTAAGTGTGTCGTGGAGAGCTGGGGAGACGGCTGGGTTTAGCCTGGGGGGATGGGCTGGTGTGTTCAGTAGGGTCATGAAATGTCACCAAGTGTGCCGTGACCTGCAAAAGGTGGAGAACCACTGGTCTAAAGGCCCAGAGTATTGCCACAGTCTTGCACAAGTCTGTTAACGTGTTTGCCTCTGGCTAGGCATTTTTTAAATGGGTAGATGATAATAACCCATTCTAATTAGTATGGCTTTCATAATTGTCAAGATATGGTTGAGCAAGTTACACAGTGTGTCTATATTGTGCTGGGACAAGCAGTTCCTCATGATGTTACTGCCTGTCTGCAAGATAACAGACAAGTGCCAAATGCAGTCCCATGGCTTGTGTAGTCATTATAACTGGAACACTTCTGGCAGCTTTTGGGAGAAAGGCAAGGATGACCCTCAAATATGTAGTACAGAGACTATACCAGGATAGCTACCCTGGCAGAGCTGTGCTGAACTAGCCCCGTGGTGCAGGTGCAGCCTATACCGTCAATAGAGGTTTTACTGTCAGTGTAGGAACATCACTTCCCTGGACTTTAGTTACGTCAGTGGAAGCACTCTTTTGTCGAGATAGCTGTGTCTACACTGGGTGTTTGTTGGCATTATTAAATTGGTTAGTAGTGTGGCATATTCATACTCCTTGCAGACAGAGTTATGCCAATATAACTTTCAAATGTAGACCAGGCCTGAGGAAATGACTATAGGAAGTCAATGGCCAATGTGAATTTGCAGAATTCCTTTATAATGAAATGGTGAGGCTGTTACAGGGGTTCAGGTAGGGGAATACGTGAATGGAAAGGAAGATACCTTTGTGAAGTTCTGAGCAGGTTGGAGGAGGGGAGAGGTTGCATTCATTAAATTGTTAGATGTAGATCATGGACTTGTACTTATAGTATTTGTATTCTTTTTCAGGGAGGTTGAGCTCTGTGAGAGCACAGAGGAGAAAAAATGCCTGTTGTGTGGCCAACCCTTCTGGATCTCAGCAGGGATGAATGCAAGAGGGTTCTTCGCAAACTGGGTACAGTGAGATACAATTTGTGGGTCTCTGCTTCCTTTGGACTACTTGTTGCTTCAACTTTGTGTCTCTCTCTGTTTAAAGAATCACCAGCCTATTGTTTCCATTAAACACTTTCATATGTTTGCAATCAATTTATTAGATACAGAAAGTGATCAGTAGGTGTCAGTGTTTTCACAGCTTTTGCTTTGATAGAATTGTGGATACCCTTTGAGTCAATAAATAGAGCTGGTTATAAACGTAATTTCATAGAAGCATTTTAGTCAGATGGTACCTCTGGAGGGTACAGTGGTCCATCTCTCTGTCCCCACGTACCTACATTGGGTATAATGATGTTTTCATGCACATTAATGTGTACTAAAATACACAGCATCTCAGTCAAAAGTGAGTAGTTTCTCCATTTACGCTGTCTCCACGTATCCGATTAATTTGCTACCTGCTTTTTTGGATTTATATAGAGAAAAAAGAGGAAGGTAGACATATCTTGCAATGATAGCCATGATTAGTTATCACTGGTTTGAATTTCATCAGTAAAACAACTGTGGTATAGATTCTCAATGAAAGAAAAAGTTACCTAATATGTCACTTCTGGTCATCAAATACGGGAGGACAAGAACTGGCTGGGAGAAGTAAAAACTGTCTCCTCATTTGGCTTAACGGTCATAACAGTAGGCGCCTGCAGAATTGCTATAGCCATGCTTCCAACCCCGGATGCCCAAATGAAAGGGGTATCTGTAAGAAGATTTCTGGGTGCTACTTCTCTACTAACATACATATACAGTAAAGCAACTATGCTTACTAGGTTTTTAATAGCATTTTAATAAAGAGAACTCTTAGGTTTCTTCTCAGACTTTAGACAAGACAGTCTAGTGGTTGAACACAGTAGAGGGAGTCAAGATTAGATATTTGAGACTTTACTACTGACTTCTTACATGACCGTGAGAAAATCACTTAAACTCTTTGTGCTTTATTTTACCCATTCATAAAAAGGTGCAGTACTGTGCGACTTACTTGCAGAGGCATGAAAATTAATGTTTGTGAAGTGTTTGAGGTCCTCAGATGATGCTATAAAACTATTTTTATTAGTTCAGAGTAAGGTGTTAAACTACTTTCTCTCATCTTGCCCTGCTGTGCTTGGTTATCGTGGAGGGAGGGGTGGTTCTGTTTTTAAGAGTTAGGACACTGAGTATAGAATCTGAACCACTATTTTTATTACTCAAAAATGTATTAACTTGTATTAAGGTAGCATCTAGAGCAGTGTTCTCAACTAGTGCGCTGTGGATATAGTAAAGGTGTTCCATGCCCGACACCATCCCATTGGGGTCTGAGCTGGGCGGCGGAAAGGAACAACACAGGCAGCCAAGTGTGCCTGGGAGATTTAAAATGCCTCAGCTGCAGCAAAGCTTTCAGGTGCATGTTGGTATTTTCCATCACCTTGCTCCTTTAATGCGGCTGGGGCATTTTAAATTTCCTGCCACTATTACTGCTGGCATCAAAATAGCTTTGACATAACGTTCACAGTAAGGCTTTCTTTGATGAACCTTACTCCAAGAACAGATGAAGAGCTGGTCTACACTATGGAGATATGCAAAGTACTTAAAATACCTTGCATGTTTCCCTTTGACTGCCTACCATCTGCTTACTGCTGTCTTCAATGCGTTGAGTCAAAGGGAAATGCCGTCTCTTCGACTCATTGCTACTCCACTTGCCAGGGTGGTCTTCAGCAATCAACTTCCTGATCGGCTAAGCGGGTTTTCACAGACCCAATTAGTCTATTGGGAAGATTGATCTGGTGGCAGCGAATCTGCCACCATCAGTGAAGACTAGCGCAAACAGTGTTCGAACATGTAGGCCCAAAATTCCTATTAAAAGTTTAGTAATATTTTCAGTTTTAAGTTGTGAGCATAACCCTTATGTATCTAGTTTTTAGAAATAAAAGCTTGTATTCATAACATTCTATTTAATTCTGTTTCCTGAATTGTTTTTGCAGAAATGCATAGCATACAGATATTACAAATGTTATAGCCAGTATATGTTGGCTTTTTCAGAAAGTTTTCATAAGGTGTTAAAGTAATTAATACTTTAGGTGTTCCGCGGTCTACTGAAGGTTGAGAAACACAGTCTAGAAGCCCTAACTGGGTTTATAAGCTAGTCTGCAAACAGAGAGAGAGTCATATGTTGTTAGAAAGTTGAGCTGAGGGGAAATGGAGGCAAGAGGTATGAATTGACTTGCCCTATTGCCCGGCTACAAAGAGGTCAGTGGCAGATCAAGGTATCTAGCCTATGTTTCCTGACTTCCAGTCCAGTACCTTATCCATTAGACCAGTTTGCAAAGCTTAGCTACTTCACGGCAAATTAAATGTTGTAGCAGATTTTAAAAAGATGTTGATGCTTAAATCACATCTGAGACTAAGTTTGATATCAAGCACTGCCTGGACATCTTTACAGTACATAGCTGAAGAAGCATGAAATGTGGATTGAAGCGACAGCTTTAAATCTGAATTTGCTTGTTTTCATTTAAGTTAAATCTAATTTTGTATCTTATTTTGGTCATTTAACTGGGTTTCCCTTGACGCACAGAACCAAACCTAATTTTGTACCTTATTTTGGTCATTTAACTGGGTTTCCCTTGACACAGAACAGAGACTGTACCAGTTACAATTTGTCTGTGCTACTGAGGGATGGGGTGAGGAAGATGGTTACATCTGTCCCGTGATCGTCATTGTCTGCCAAGATACAAAAACATAAATTTCAAGGTCTTTATGTAGGGGCTCTCCATAAAAAGAATTAGCATTTACCCAGTAATCACACAGTGATCTCTTAGATAAGTAATTTTATAGTAAGACAAAAGAGTCTTGTGGCACTTTTAAAGACTAACAGATTTATTAATCGCATGAGCTTTCGTGGGAGAAAATCCCACTTCGTCAGACGCTTTGAAGATAGGAAAGTTACAGAGTGGGAGGAAATTAAATGCAGGGGAGTGTATGACATAGCATCAGGTCAGGCTGTAACAGCAAATCAAAGTAGGTGTTAGGATTCAAAACACTGGGGAACAGCACATAGAGGAGGGGGGAGGTCAATTCACTTGATGTAATGCGAGAAAAATCCATAGTCCCTGTTTAACCCCAAGGCAACTGAGTCAAATTTGCATATAAGTTCGAGTTCTGCAGACTCTCTTTTAATTTCCTCCCACTCTGTAACTTTCCTATCTTCAAAGCGTCTGACGAAGTGGGATTTTCTCCCACGAAAGCTCATGCGATTAATAAATCTGTTAGTCTTTAAAAGTGCCACAAGACTCTTTTGTCTTTCTACAATAGACTAACACGGCTACCCCTTTGTAATTTTATAGTGTAAGCACAGAAAAATATTGTAGTCTTTCCCAAATTGCTGTGTGGTACCTGAACAAATGTTGAATTTAATGGCAACCATTGGAATGGTATGTAAAATACTTCAGCAATTCCTGTCTGGCCAGTGTTCTGGGTTAGAAGTTAGTCTCACCAAAGATCTTCTGTGTTTTCCCTTAGGTTCAGTCAGGACTGAGCTGGGTGGAGGACTTGTTTTTGGGCATGATTCTTTGTTTGTGTAAATTGGGTCCACTGGACTCGCTTACTAGCAGCTTTTGAGAACAATGCAGCTCTTTATTTTGACAGTTAATTTGCGACTGTTTTTTGTGCTTTTGTCTGTCTTTTTTGGTTATTGTTTCTGTTCCTTTTAGGACTTATTTTTTGTGCTAACTGGCATTTGATTTTGTTATTCTGTATAGCTAGGATAGGCAGTTTAGAGTGTTTTTAAAAAAATTCAGGAGATTTAGATTGCCAGTTTAAAACGAGCCTTTCAGCTGCACTTTTCTTGTGAAATGTTCAATAACTAGAACAATAAGTAACTCACTGATAAATTGGGCTGACAATTTATATGGCAAGTTCCAGACTAGTTCATATTTAAATAGCAGATTTAGCAATCTCTGGGACAAAAGCATGGTTTATAATATGAGTGCCAAATGGCCCTCAGCTATAATATTTTGAATGTAATGATGGTACACCAATTATATGAAAGATGGGCCCACGGTATTATATATTTTGACAGTGATATTTCTGTGTTCCGCTCTTTGGAGTTTTCTGTAAGCTAAAGAAAAATTTTCAGCCTTTTTCCAGTGTTCAATCAGTTATTTCCTTTGATGTATTGGTTACACATTAGTAAGGTAAGTATCTTGTTGCTTGACTGTATTAGCATTCTTTTCTGCTTTAAACAGTTACATATGTTACAGAAATTATGTAAGATACATTGACTGCAAAATTTATGTGATAGGCTAAAAAGCTGTCATCCTCTCATTAAAGAGCAGTGTTAGCAGGAATGTCAGTTTTTTCTTTGGGTAGAAGTAACTTTTCTTTAATCAAGCTTTCCTATGGAACTTTTTTTTTTTTAAAGCTGATGGTTAAAGATGTTATAAAGATTTCATTTACTCCTGGAGAATTCCACAGTACTTTACAAATATAAAGCCTGATCTTTCAAGTGCCTCTGCATGTGGAACTTCCACTTGCTTTAGTGGGAGCTCTCTGTGCGGAAGGCTTGTAGTGTTGGGCTTGCACACTGCTTTCTGGAGAATCTGTTGTGAAATCACAAAAAAATATGCTGTATATAACACGGGCCTCGATAAATCTATATTTCTGGTCACCATGGCAATCAGTTTTTAGTAGCCTGTCGCCTAGCTCCACTGAAGAAATGTAATGGAAGAGAGCCCTCTGGGGACCAAGAGTAAAATTGCTGGCGTCGAACTGTGAGCCAGTTTTGTCCACCCCGATATAACAGCTGTACATGGCAAAATAATTTACTGAAATAGTTCTAAATCACCAGTCTCTTATAGAGAACACTGAATTTGTGAAATTCCAAAGGGGTAGTGAACACTCCTTTTTTATGTGAACACATTAATAGAGAACATACTGTATTTTAAACCATGGTTTTATTTTTTCCTTTTTGCAATTAACGTTAAGAGCAAATCATACTTCTATCTTTCCTTAGAATTGGAGGCATATGCTGGAGTTATCAGTGCCTTGCGTGCGCAGGGGGACCTTACCAAGGAAAAGAAAGACCTTCTTGGAGAACTCTCCAAAGTGCTTAGGTAAACCTCACATTACTTATGGTAAATGTGGTCAGTTTGTAATTGGTTTATGGCCTGTTTTCTTTTAAAAGCATTATGCACACTTCCTACCAGAGACATCTTCTGCTCGTAAAATGAATTTATAATCAGAAAAGTGACTCCAGAAACAATGTAGTGGGGATTCTACACTGATTTTCTTCCAATGATTCCTGGTCACATTTGCTTGTCTTGCAAGTGAAAAGGTTTTTCCCTCACTTCAATTCTTGTAAGATTGCAATCTAGAATTGGAAATCTTGCCGTGCAGCCACTAATGTAATCTCTAGTAACTATGGTGAAATTCTTTCTATTCTGTAGGCCAGATAATTTCTTTACCTTCTGAATAATAATACACTTGATTTTCACTGCCATGGGGGAGAGAAGCAAGTGGCAATCTCTAAAATGACCTCTCCACCAGAGTGGAGCTATTTATAACATTTTCATTTTAGCTAACAGGATCAGATAAATATATTTGTCTTGCCATGTGTAAAATATACTGGCCACTTTCTTTTTTGACAGCATTTCAACTGAGCGCCACCGTGCTGAAGTTCGGAGAGCTGTAAATGATGAACGGCTGACAACTATTGCGCATAAGTAAGCTATTAGTCATATTGTTCATGACTTCCATAAGGTAACAAATAGTCTTCCAATTGGGCAGTCTTTCATTTTTTAAACCAAATACTAGACATTTTAAAGCACTAGCAACCTTGAAGGAATAATACAGTTGACACTTGAAGCAGTACATATAACTACACTCTCATCTGATGACAGCTCTGTAGTATGTACTACAGGAAAACTTGTGGAGGTTGCTGAAATCTGGGGTTAACAAGTCAATGTTATGTTCATTAAAATAGTGCTCATGAGTCTGCTGAAAATGGGACCACATTGTGTTGGACAGAAACATAAGAGATATTCCCTCCTTTGAAGTGTTTGCAATCTAAATAGATAAAACATACAGAACATAGGAAGATGGATATAATATATATATATATGGAGAGTGAACAATGTGATGGCTGCAAATTTCATGTTTATGCTATTTTAATTTTGGTGGGATTATGTTATCAGTGGATTAGCTAGATGAAAGGACAATGGACTTTGAAGGAGGGGGTCAGAAAGCCCTGGGTGGGCGACAGTCTCACTTCTGGATTCAAGAAGTTCTGGAGACAAGGGCAGCTTTGACTGGGCCATATTTACTCACTGCAGTGCAGCAGTACGTGGGTTGAACTGCTTTCTTCAGCTATTGTTCTGGTTTCAGTCTCTAGTTGGTTCCTTACAGTTTCTTTCCATAAGACCACCTGATTCCAGGAGAAAACTGGTGCTCACAGTACTCTTAGAATTTAAAAGTAGTTTTTCAGATTGCAGTAATCAGATAGCTTGAGGGTTTTTTTTTAATTTTAAAGAGCAAAGAAATTCCTTTAAGCTATTTAATGTCTGATTAGGGTATAAGATTTTTTCTTTACTTTTGTAAGTTAGCATCATAAAACAGCTATAGATTTTAACTGGGAACCTTACAACTCTTAAGTTCTGGGAGAGAGGAATGCATTAAAGCAATCATGTATGATCAGCCTATTGTATCAGAAACTCATTAAAAATGTCATATTATATTATTAACTCTTATTCTAATGTTTCATGTTTAAGAGTTTGGAAATAGCCTGTCTTGTTAAACAACTCCATTGCATGACTTCTAGATTTTTTCCTTTTTTTAAAAAAAAGTGAATAGTGAATATGAACGCGCTTATATATTAAAACAATCAGGATTGGTTTCTTAAATTGAATTGCCTGTTAACAAACATGCAGTTTTTGCCTTAAAGGGCTTAAAATATAGAACACACAGTAGGAAATCCAAAAGAAGTGTTAGTTTATAGAACACCTTATTTATCCTAATCTCTTTCCTGTTTTTCATTCTGCCTAAGAAATAATGGAGCAGAGAGCTCATTTGAGTGTTGTGAATTGATTCCTAGCATCATTAGGAAAGTGCAGTATTACCATTAGGCGTACAGGAGGTATCACTCTTAATATAAACTTTCATTTTCAGTTATTTTCAATAAAATTAAAATTTTATCTCAACTCATCCTAATCTGCAAATGCTGTAGGAAAATTCGTGGAAGATGCTGAAACAAATTGCGGTTTAACTAGGAAGTAGCTGGCCTAATTAGTCCGAATCTTTTTACTACTTATTTAGTACTGTTATCCAGAATTAAAAAAAATAGTTTTTCAGTTTGTGATGAAAAAATCAAATAGCTTAATATCTCTAGATGATAGTAAAACTCTTACTGAAAACTATAATCTGCACATTTCTGGTGGCACTGATTCAGTGGAACAGTCATGTAAACAGAAGCATTTCTACCCAGCAGAAAAACAGGATAATACAATTTCTTAAGTATTCTGTTTTGTCTTCAAACAGTAAGTTTAATTAGAAGTTAAAATCAGGTGGTTGACCTCTTTTAAGGGAAATACTTGGACTGGATCATTTGACATGTTGCCATCTTGTTGGCTTTTGTGATGGGGCCTAGAATGTTTTTAATTAAATAAAATGAGATCTGCCTTAGAAACAGTTATTTGTGTAACACACTTAGTTTGATGGTGGTTTCAAGAATATTATTATGCTTCTGGTATTTTTAGTTAATTTGAGGAGGATAATATGCACTCATTTGCAAGCCTGCTTTTTTAGTTGTAATTTACTGTACATATTCTAGTCTGTCATTAGAAAATAAATCATAATAGCTTTCTTTGTTGGAATTTTTTTGGACAACAGAGCACTTTAATCTAATATGCATTTCTGTTTAGTATGTCTGGACCAAACAGCTCCTCAGAATGGTCTATAGAAGGTCGTCGACTGGTGCCGCTTATGCCCCGGCTGGTTCCACAAACCGCTTTTACTGTAACAGCTAATGCTGTTGCCAATGCAGCCATTCAGCACAACGCATCTCTTCCAGTTCCTGCGGAAACCGGGAGCAAAGAAGGTGAGGGAATCCTAGTATCTTACTACAAGTAGCGATGCTGAGAGAAGAATAATTTCACATTTTAAAGGGATAGCGTCAGCTAGCTTAGTTCAAAACTGTGTAGGTTATATTTAATAAAACAACATTGTTCCTTCATTTTCTTATGATATTATTAGAAATGTTTTCATGAAATTTGATGGGATTTGAAGTCCCTTTTGGAGTTTTTGCAACCTAAATGTTGTATTGTCATAGTGCATTAGGAACCGGAATATAAAATTGACTAAAAGCACAAGGGAACTTGACTGGTTCGCTGTTTATGCCAAGGAAAAGGCAAAAATGTAAACCAGCATAAGTTTCAAATGTTTAAAGATGTGACGTGTGGCACTTGTTATAAATGGTGCAAAGTTAGATTACTAAAAATGAAAGAATTAAAAAAAAAAAAAAAGTTAGAAGTCTCTTCAAAGTTTGGTGATAATCAGAAAGGTGACTGCAAAAATGACGTGAATATCCATTTTAATTTTGTCAATCGATGTCAAATGTATTAAATTAATAAGTCAAAAAATGCCTCCCTTCCCCTCTTACAAACTCCATCTAAACTACAAAGCTTTCCTTTATTCTCTTTTAGGAGTTTAGTTACAGTATATTTGCACAGATACAGAAAACCTAATATTTATTGAATTAGTTTTTTTTCCTGACAGATTTGGGAATAGTTACATCACCTGTTTTATGTTGCTGTTATAGCAATTAAACAAGGAAAACCATTTTAAAATACATTAATTTGTCTCAATTTAAGGAGGGCTTTCAGATTGAATCTGGTTCAGACATGCCACTGAACACAACGCAATAACAATTTTATATTTATATCACTGATCTACACTGGAGTCTTAGGGCCCTGTACAGTAAAACCAAGTTAATCAAAATACTAAACATGTACAAGATAAACTATAAAATAAAACACACAATCAGTAGAGAACCAAAGTAAATTAATGATGTCTCAAAGGTCTTCTGGAAAAAAAAAGATTTAAAATCTGCTTTGAAAGCAGCTAATTCCATGGTCATGCTTGGGTCAAAGTGAAGAGCATGGTAGCAAAGATGTGGATAGCGGCCCAGTAAGCCATAGGCATTCATTTAACTTTAGAACTGTCAAAGTAGTGTTAGGATAATGGAATTCTTTAGTTATGTGGAAGATGTCTTCTCTCCTCTTTAGTGGTGGTTTGCTATTCCTACACAAGTACCACTTCAACCCCAACATCTACCCCTGTTCCAAGTGGCAGTGTAGCAACAGTGAAGTCCCCCAGACCTGCCAGTCCAGCCTCCAATGTAGTCGTCTTGCCAAGTGGAAGTACTGTTTACGTCAAAAGTAAGTGATACAACTTTGGTTAACGAAACGGAAAGGAAAGGGATGGTCTTATGGTTAAAACACAAGACGCTGAGTCAGGTAATCTGGTTTCCATACCAGCTCTGCCTCAAATTTACTGTGTGACTTCGGGCAAGTCCCTTTAACATCTTTGTTCCTTAGTGCAGGGCTCAACAAAATTGGCTCTTAGCTAGGCTCCAGCAGTTTTATTTTTGATCACCAGAGGACGCTCCTCTGCTGCATTTCCACAGTGGAGCTAGGAGCCAGGCTACAAATCCCAGTTGCCATGACCACCTGGTGCCCGGTTTTTGTCGCGCCCTGCTTTAGTGTATATGTTGGTAAAATGGGACTAATACTCCCCTTCGTCATGAGGGTGTGTTGAGGTGAAATTTTCTAATTGAAAAATACACTGCGATACTCTGATGTCTGAGATAAGTGCAAAGTATGAAAAATAAAACCTAGCAATTGCCATGCTATAGTAGATCATTTGTCCACCTAGTTGAATTTTGCCTCTGATGTAGTCAGACCTGATGCTTCAGAGGAGAGTTTCCCTTCCACCTCTTCCCCAAGGTAAGCACCAGGCCAACAGTGCAGTCATTTATGATTTGAAGGAGTGGGTAGAAGGACAAACCCATTTTCCCTTCTCAGGTGAGCAAGAGAGTTTCTTTGAAGATCATTTTCCTACCAGCATTCAAGTGCCCTAAGTCAGGGAGTAATATGGCATGTCAAAATAAAGGGCCAAATCCTTAACTGATGTAAACTGGCCTTACGTTAGCTAAGGATTTCGCCCTTTATGGATATTACCAAAATAATATAAACTTAAAAGAATATAGTAATTTTCCTGCAGTACTTTCAGCAGTAGTTGAATTTTTAAGCTAACCACACAACTAACCTCATCCAGAGATTCTCTTATAATTTACTTGCATGCTGCAGTGACTTGGACACTGCCACAATTTAGCAGTGTGTGGGAAGTGCAGGCTTAGCTACCAACTAAATCATCTTACTATTCCTGGAATCACGATGAGTAAAAATTTCTGACTTTAAAAAAACCAGAAATTAGGTTTTATTTCTAATTTGTCAGACTTATTTTAAATTTTTTTTATAAATAAACCTATCTAAAAATTAAATTTGAAATTGACAGCCTTTGGTAAGGCCTAAATATACTGTAATCTATCGCAATAATTTAAATAAAAAATTGCTGCATCAGTGAGCCTCCTCATAAAGTGCTTTATTTTAAATTACGTACAGAATCAGAGAAAATAACTTTTGAGTCAACTCAAGCTTTATCAATGTACTGAATGTACTGCTTTATCAATGAATGTACAAGCTTTATCAATGTACTGAATTAATTAATTATATTATTTTCTATCTTTAGTATGGAGTGAATGTTCTGATTTACATTTTCCAGAAAAAGCCTTTGCCTTAACTTAGCTGAAACCAAAAATAATTAGATGGAGAGAGAATATTTTCTTCATTCTGACTAGTTCACTCAAAGTTGGTCAACGGATTGTGAGTTGAAAAAACAGGAAAGCTTGTTTATTAATAAAAGCCATGTGGCAGATGATGAGATTTACTAATTCTAAATACGTGAAGGAAATTAGATCAGATTTTTCAAAGGTATTTCGGCACCTGACGATGCAGGTAGGTGTAAAATTCAAAAACACCTAAGCAAGTTATGCAACTAACTCTATTTGAAATCATTCTAGAAAGGCATCTACACATCTTTGCAAAATTTGGCCCATGGTGACCAGAAACAGTTTGTCAGTTATTGCTTTGCTTAATAAATCAGTTTTAAATGCAACACTTATTTTGGTAAACTATTTTGTTATGTATCCAGCATATTTAAGGTAATTTTATGTAACTACAAACAATCTTTAAAAATCCTGGTTTTGTATAGTTTTAACTGATTTCCATTCAAGTGCAGCCTCACACAAAACCCAGGTAAAACATCTAGTAAACAAGAAATGCATCAATACATCATTTGAGAGAAAACTGGCTAGATCAACGGGTAGGAATCAATGGCTCGATGTCTAGTTGGCAACCGGTAACGAGTGGAGTGCCCCAGGGGTCGGTTCTATTCAGCATCTTCATTAATGATCTTGATGATGAGATAGACTGCGTGCTTAGTAAGTTCGCGGATGACACTAAGCTGGGGGGAATGGTAGATACTCTGGAGGGCAGGGACAGGATCCAGGGAGACTTGGACAAATTGGAACACTGGGCCGAAAGAAACTTCATGAGGTTCAACAAAGACAAGTACAAAGTCCTGCACTTAGGACGGAAAAATCCCATGCACTGCTACTGGCTGGGGACCGATCGGCTAAGTAGCAGCGCTGTAGAAAAGGACATGGGGGTTTTGGTGGACAGGAAGATGAATATGAGCCAACAGTGTGCCCTTGTTGCCAAAAAGGCAAATGGCATATTAGGCTGTATCAGGAGGAGTATTGCCAGCAGATCGAGGGACGTGATAATTCCCCTCTAGTCAGCACTGGTGAGGCCGCGTCTGGAATACTATGTCCAGTTTTGGGCTCCCCACTACAGAAAGGATGTGGACAAAGTAGAAAGAGTCCAGCGGAGGGCAATAAAAATGGTTAGGGGGCTGGGGCACATGACTTATGAGGAGAGACTGAAGGAAGTAGGTTTGTTTGGTCTGCAGAAGAGAAGACTGAGGGGAGATTTGATAGCAACCTTCAACTACTTGAAGGGGTGCTCCAAAGAGGAGGGAGCTAGGCTGTTCTCGGTGGTAGCAAAGGACAGAACAAGGAGCAATGGTTTCAAACTACAGCTGGGGAGGTCGAGGTTGGATATTAGGAAAAACTGTCTCACTAGGAGGGTGGTGAAGCATTGGAATGGGCTATCTAGGGAGTCTCCATCTTTGGAGATTTTTAAGGCCTAGTTAGACAAAACCCTGGCTGGGGTGATTTAGTGGGAGTGGTCCTGCTTTTTAGCAGGGGGTTGGTCTAGATGACCTCGTGAGGTCCCTTCCATCCCTATTATTCTATGATTTCCTGACATTTAAAAAGTAAGAATTTGAATAAATGTCTGTTTAGCTATACGACTGCTTAAATAAATATATAGATAAAGTATATCTGATTAGCAAAAAGTACCAAATTTAGTCTAAAGGTTTTAATATTATAATGGTTGTAAATGGTTACAATGGTTATATCAAGGAGAATAAACCTTTCTTTAGGAAAATAATTTAAGTACAAATGCGAATAGAGATGAAACTTGATAATTTAAATCAAGGTTTCCTGTTTGCAGTTGTAAATCATTTGGATTTAAATTGTTCTGTCTTACCTCCTCTAGGCGTTACGGTTTTTTGGATTTAAGATGTAGAAAAATTAAAGATCTGTTAGATCTGGTGTTTTTTTGTTTTTGTTTTTTAAGATTTACTATCACATAGTAAATAAGACTTGTGTAGTTTCAAACAAGTGATATAGGGATGAAAAAAATCTCATTGCTCCCTTCAATTTTATATTTAAATTTTATACACTTGCTCTTTACTTGATTATATAATTATTTATTAAATTATTACATCTTCCAAGAGTAATAGTTGTGACACACATCATTCAAGTAATACTAATTTACACAAATGAAATATTATCTTTGAGTCAAAACCCAGATGCTGGAACTCAGAGTTGAGTTAGAATTCTGGCACTAATTTATTGTGTGACCTTGGGCAAATCCACTGCCTGACTGGGTTTTTACATGCCTCCCTTGTCTTGCTTTAAAATGTGGATTATAGCCAGCTTTGAAGGTTGATACCCAACTAAAATGCTCTTTGATGCTTATATAAAAACTTCTGTAGAAGTACAAATAATAATAAAATCAAAGACTGCAAGAATATAATTCTCACAGAATAAACAAAACAAAAAAACATTTCTAGTAAGTGCCCTTATTTTTAACACATCTATTACTCCATAGTAAATTTCCCTGGTAGAAGTGGGAAATATACAAAGAAATTGTGGCTAATCTTCTAACATTTTCTGGTTCCCACCAAAATATTGGTATGTACTTTAACTCCCAAACTATGTATGAACTTCAGTTTTGGTGAATCTTGTGTCCTCAGGTGGCCAGTATGAATTATCTTGGTACTTTTTAACTTATAGGAGACCAACCTCATGAATATGGGTTTTAATATACTCACAAGATACACTATAATGCTTTATTTACTGTACATTTCAAAGTCCTTTACTGAGCCATGTAATCAATGTCTCCATTTTATGCATGGGAAAAAGGCACAGCTTAATTTGCTCAGACACAGTGAATTGTTGGCAGAATTAGGATTAAAATTCAAGTCTTCTGGCTGCTAGGCCCATACCCAAGCCACTAAAACACAGTGTCAGTGAATCCATAATAAATATACCTGTATACGATTGCCTTCTTCGTGGCCCTGAAACTTACCTGCAGGTGTCAGTAGCTCTGTTTTTAGGCCCCAGGGGCCACTCTGCAGCTACAGTTCTGTAGCAGACCTAGGCGCCGCACTACAAACCCCAGGCACCATGGTTACCTGGCACCCAGGGTTTGTCGAGCCCTTCAGTAAAAGAATCTTGGACAATGTCTAGTGTTTTATGAAAGTAGTACCTTATTGCTTATTAAGACCAAGAGGGCTTGTTCTAGAAAACTTATATCAGTGGGTTTAGCAGAGTGTGTTACAGCAGATACTTTTTATGCAACTGTGTGGAGTGATGTGAGGGCGAAGGAACTTTTTTGAGGTAAAAAGTTTCTTTTGCAGGATTGCATATTGGTAGAAGTTTTGCTGCCACACAGAAGGCAATTGTATACAGGCAAAGATAGAGAAAACTGCTGTTGAAAATGAGCTTGGAGCAGAAGCAAATGCTGCTAGAGAACAAAAATATATTTTTCTTTTTGAAATTTTGTTGGTTATGGAGGAAAACATGTTTACTTTTAATATCCTTGAATTTGTTTATTTTATTTGTGGTATATTTATTATGGATTCATTGGCACTGTGTTTTAGCGGCTTAGATATGGGCCTAAGAGCTTCACTCACACCATGCCCTGCTTTGCCCACGGTACCTTCTTTCATGTACCCAGTACACTTCTGGCTCTTAGGCTAAATGAGTTACTAGACTAAATGAGCCAAAGAATGCTACTGCAAACTGCTGAAGGCACAAGTTGACACAGTACATTTGGAGCAGGCTTCCTTCCTCCTTCCAATATCTTCTGACGATCTACTTATCATACGATCTAACTAAATGTGCAGTTCTGAACTGGACTGCACTAGAAAAATGTCTTCCCAGCGCCCTCACAATCTTATTAGTGTCACTTCTGCCATTTTTACACAGAAGAGCAAACCCCACACACTGTTACATTTGTTTAATCTCTTAATTAGAATTAAACTGCAAAATGACTCAATAGTCCTAGATTTTTTTTTACAGAAAATTTCAGTATTATGAGAACATGTGATATATGGCAGGGATTGAATCACCTGTGTTCTGTTCTCAGATCCATTATGGACTTGCCATGACCTTTGGAAGGCTTTATTCTTTCTCTGCTTTGTGTTTTCTTATTTGAAGATGGATGTAGGACTTAAGCTTAATGATATTAGGAAGCAGTAAGAGGTGGGTCAAACAAAAAGCACTCTATAATTGAAAAGTCCTGTTCTTCCAGGTGTTAGCTGCTCAGATGATGATGAAAAGCCTCGTAAGAGACGAAGAACTAACTCTTCTAGTTCCTCCCCTGTTCTTCTGAAAGAAGTCCCGAAGGCTATCACTCCTGTCACTAAAACTATTACGGTGCCTGTAAGTGGCAGCCCCAAAATGAGTAATATCATGCAAAGCATTGCCAACTCCTTACCGCCACACATGTCTCCTGTGAAAATAACGTTCACTAAACCGTCAACACAGACGACAAACACGACAACACAGAAGGTACGTGGGGGAAGTTGCCAAACATTACAAAACTCTATTTCTATCAGTGAATGAGTGATGATATTTAGCTTTTTCCTCTCTGCAAAGTGTCAAACCATGTTTTAAGGAATGTGCTTTGGGTAAGCTAAACCCTGTTTTTAAAACAAAAATCTTGTGTGAATTTAGTGCACATTTGTGTGAAAGGACCTGGATTGACAGTCCTGGAGACTGAAGCCCTCTTTTTATCCACAGAACAGGTACAGCACAGGCAGTGGGCATTCAAGCTTCCCCCACACTGCCCCACCAATGTGCATCAACCCTGACCTGAAGGGACCACTTCTAGGGATGAGAGGGAATTTAGTCTCCATGCTCATTCAATTATTGGCCTCTCTGGTGAGACTGCCAACAAGGGTGCCAGTTAGTACCTTTTGTGGTGTTGGGTTTTGTGATATGGACACTAGTCCACTGAGACCTGGATCACATAGGCCAATGAACAGCCATCAGATGGTAACAACTTTTGGTCCAAGGTAATCTTTCTTATTTCTCTTTTTCTTACTTAAAATGATTCTCTTTTTTGAAGTAGCAGGAGCCCAGGAAGCTGGGCTTGGTCTTTCCATGATCCACCCTATAGCTGATGAGAGATCGTGGGAATGTTATTTTCCTCTTTGTTCTAGCATGCCATTTCTCACTCCCTTTACACAGTATTGTGGCAGTGCCGACCACCTGAGGTATTCAAGCTAACAATGCCCAAGTTTGACCATGGTGGGTCTGGAGGCAAGTAGTCGTCAGCTGTAGAATGTTTTTTAATTGGATCCTTCATTTGTTGATTTCCACATCATGCTGATTGTAATGTCATTTTGTTTAGGGTATTGGATGTGTGTATTTCAGTAAACTAAAATAAATCAATCCTGTTTAAATTTAGACACAGTATTGACTGTGGAAACAACACAAACCAAATTCATCCTGGGCCTGTCGATTGATTTCAGTAGATTTACGTGAGAGATTAATTTGACTTGGACACAGTGAGGGTTGATTTAGATTGGCCCATTAGAAAGCATTTTTCAAACAGCAAGAGCTTCTTGACTCTTGAACGCAATTGTAATCTTTGTGTCAAACTCATAGATTTACTTTCTGATTTTACGCAGATTATCAAAATTCCTCTGTCCTGATTTTGGAAGCTTAGTTCAGTGGAGTGACTTTGTATATCTTAATATGCAAAAAATGGCTTTATACTTGGCCTTTCTTGACGTCTGTTTTGGCTGTGTAGAATAGGGGTTGCTTTCGTTTAGTTCCTGGAGGTCCACGAGTATCACTCCTCAAATAAATGTCAGCTGGAAAAGCATTCTGGCTAATCATATGTAGATGAGCACAAGCACATCAAATATAAGTTCTTGCTTTCAGCAAATGTTATTTGGATTGGAGTTTGCTTTCATCTGTGACTTGTGATGAACACAAGTTTTACATTTTATTGTCTTTACTAAATATAATTAGCTGGAAAAAAAGTGGGAGGCTTGGACTACTCAACTACATATCATTATCCATGCTACGTATACAGTTAGTTTCTTTTTCAGAGAAGGTGCCCTTTTTACTTTGTGAATAAACAGTTTTAGCCTGTGCTTTAGTGTCTCCTATATTCAAAATAAAATTAAAAAGCATAGATTATAAAGGAGGACAAAATGACCTGCAAAGGCAAGGTATAGGCCCAAGGCAGAACATTAAACTATTACCTACGATGATGCACTCGGTTGCCTTTAGCCAAAAGACCCGTTTTGATTGGAACAGTAGATGTCATCTCTTTGAATATGAAAATACTGTTAATTTTATCTTCTTTCAGTCAGGCATTTACAGAAATTTTTGCAGAAATTTACAGAAATGTTTCTCATTTTGCTCTGCAAGTAAAATCTTTCTCAGGTCAATTTGCAATGACAAAATCTAACCTTGTTCTAATAGGAAGTGTAATAGTGTTCGTATATTTCATACATTTGTTATCATAGTACCCTTTTATATTGAGTCTCTATCGTACTTTCCAACCAAAGTAATAATGCAGTTTAATAATCCTTTAAAATTACCAGAGGTTTGGAATTAGTCTTAAATTTGATATGCAGTTCTTTAAAAAATAAGTGTTGAAGTGGTTCTTGAATTCTGCAAACCAGTTTTCAGGGTTCTGGTGATACTTCAGTAGGTTTGAGGAAAACTCATAAATCCTACTGAAAGATGTCAATTCTCTTCCATTTTTCTATTTCAAAAAAGCTTTATACAAAAGTGGACAATCTAATAGCTATTACGAATCAAGTCCAGTGGCAGCTGGTACCCTCACATCTGTTTTTCAGTATCATTTGGCAAAGTGATTCAAGGACCAAAATTATGGCATTTCTCAAAATTAAACTGTGTCAAGGCTAGCTTCAACATATACTCAGTAATTAAATCTTTAACAAAATAAACAGATGTTCCTATTAGAAAACTGAATAACTTACTGTTAGTCAGCTAATCAAATAACCTTTTACCAATGGAAAGATGTGATGCAGTTGCAGAATTCCTCACCAGATTCATTTTATCATTTTTATACATATGAGAAAGTAGTGTCTCAAAAGTATAACAGTTCAGACCCTCACTCCTTAATAATGCTTTAAAGAAATATTCTCCTTTCTAGATGTCTCTCTGTACAATAAATCAGTTCCTTAGATTTTTTTATATAACTTGTACAATATATGTGCTCAGTTTGTTATATTTCTTGATATCTTTTGTTTCTATGTTAACTTGTGTACATATGTAATATACATGATGTATATTGTGCATGCATGTACGCAGTAAAATCAAAACAAAATGTTATATGCAAATTATATCTGTATCCAGATCATAAAATAATCCATTTCTCAAATCAGACAGTTACATAAGAGTAAAATCTTCCTCTTGAAAGGTCAGAATGAATTATTTTAGGCATTTCAGTGATCAATCAGCTTGCAGTGCACTAGGTACAGCATTTTTTATCTGCAGGCAAGTGGTGCCGAGAGACAGAAGTTTCCTATCTATCTTGAAAACGTTCATAGATAATTAGCTACATTGCTCTCGATCCCTAAAATGGATTGTTCGTTGATAAGGAGGTGCAGACTTACTGCACTGATAGGAAATGTAATCATCATTTGAAAAATAGTTTTTGATTCATATAGCTAAATGATTAACTGTTGACAAATAGTTAAATAGGCTATTATAGGAAGAATGATCCTTCTCATTGCCAGATCTTGGATATGTGCTTTTGGAGAGCGATGGTTAAAGCCCTCCTGAAATTCCAGATATGTAGCAGTTTTGAGTGATGGTGAAAGTCAGACTTTGTGCCTCAGTACAATGAACTGAGACAGTTCTCACTTGTCTTGTTTCAATTTGATGGCAACATCAGGTAACACTACTTTAGTCACATACAAACTGTTTTCTTCCTAACCAGGGGACAAAAGCTTATCTATTTTAAATGAAAATGTAGTCCCTTTAGAAGCTGATGGATTAGCTGCCCTGCCCCTCAATCAAGGGAGATCTTGTTTCCTCTTGGCAAGCGTAGTAAGGTCTACAGATGAACTCCAAACTAAGATCAATAAAATTAAATGCAATGCTGTGTATAGTATATTACATAAATGCTATAAAACTTTTAAACAAATATGACTAATGAGCGGATTTTTGTTGTTTCAGGTGATCATAGTAACCACCTCTCCAAGCTCTACGTTTGTCCCCAACATTCTCTCCAAGTCTCACAACTACGCAGCAGTCACTAAACTTGTCCCAACTTCTGTCATTGCCTCAACTACTCAGAAGCAGCCAGTGGTTATAACAGCTTCTCAGTCCTCTTTGGTCAGTAGCGGCACCAACTGTTCCACTCCCTCTTCCACTCCAAATACTATTGCTGTGACTGCTGTGGTGTCATCGACACCATCAGTGGTTATGTCAACGGTAGCACAAGGTAGGACAGTTCCATATATTTATCAAAACTTTGACTGGTATAGGGGCTTTTTCTGGGGGAGTGTATCTGAGATATGCCAGGATAAAATTCAGAATAAAGAGGAGCCATGTCATTTGTGCTTTCTAACCCTAGGTGCCTTTTACGTTGCTTTGCTTGTGAGCTCTCCAGCCTTGACCTCTCACAAACAGCCTCCAGCAGACAAGTCACTCCCAGCTATGTCTCTGTGCTGCAGCTAGCCAGCCACACTATGGCTTTTACCAGCCTTGGTTATTCTGCAAACGACATTACCACATTGCCAGTCTTCATTATTTCCCCCAGAAATATATGTCCTCCTCAGCCCTCTCCTGGACAATACAAGTTTATATCAAGTCCATTATTTCTTAAATAGAAATAATATACACACAGTTTGCCACGCCAAATGGCGTTTCCCAGATACTTCAGTTGAAACATACTGGATTTAGCTAAAACACTAAAACAAGTTTATTAACTAGAAAGGGATTTTAATTACAAACTAGCTTGAAAAAAGCAAATGTATATTACATTCAAAGCAGTTTTCTCCTCACATGGCTGAAGCAGTCTAGCTGACGTAACTTGTTAGGTCAAGACCCCTTCTTCCAGGGTTCAATAAATACTCTTATCCTAAACCTTGAATCTAAGTGATCATCCCATAGTGGCTTAATCAATCCAAGCCTTAATTCTAAAAGCAGGTAACGGAAAGTGGCCCACCCTAGGAGATTTACAAAGGTTTACCAGGAGATTTCCATTTAAATCATTGGGAGACTCCCTAGACCTACATGCCTCCTTTTACCCTTGAGGAGACATGGATACAGTCTTTTGCTATAACAGGGCTCGACAAAATTGGCTCCCAGCTAGGCGCCAACAGTTTTAATTTTGGTTGCCAGAGGGCACTCCACTGCATTTCCACAGTGGAGCTAGGGGCCAGGCTACAAACCCTGGTCACCGTGGCAACCTGGCGCCTAGGTTTTGTCGAGCCCTGTACTATAAGGATTGACACAAACTAATTTCTCTGAAAACAAAATGTTTCTTTAATAAATGTTAATTCTAATACAATCGTATTTTAATTAAAAAATTTAAACAATGTAACAAAAGAAATGAGCTACTGAAAACAAAACTAGACACCATAAAATATAGAACCCAATACAGCACATCATCAAATATAAAAAATTCTAAAATTGCAGTGCATTTCTCGTAACACAGTATAGCATTTCTTTAGCATATGTTATAATGTTATGAATATCTAATTGTGGCATGGTATGGTTGACATGTTGCAACACACAGAGGGAGAAAGAGAAATTATGCATATATATTTATAAAACCTTCATAAAGTGTCGTATTAGAATACCAAACTTATTATGACATACAATTCTGTTATTCAACATATACCAGTGGTCTTCAACATGGGCGATACTGCCCACTAGTGGGTGTTTTGTGATTTTTGATGGGCACTACAAAAATGAAGGAAGGAGATAATGGCCATGCTCATCCGGCTATAATTTATAAAAAGTTTGTATGAATAATGAATGTATTTTGTTTGAATGAAATTTGTTTGATATCCTGTTTAAAATTTAAATAAATTGAAAATTATAATTAACGATTAACAGTACAACATTGTAACAATTAATTTAATGACAGTGGCAATTTATAAAAAGTAACAATTTATGTAAGTGGGCGGTAAACTTACTGCAAATGTGAAAATATTGAAAAACTGGGCACTGATCCAAAAAAGGTTGAAGACCACTGATGTATGCAGACACATTACAATAACACACTTAATAATGTTGCTATAAACTAACATTCTCTGAGTCTTGATCAGGCAATCACAGAATGGGTGGAGTAGGAGGTCTTTTCAGATGCAAGCAGCCAGTTTTATTTATAGTCACAGAACCCTTATTTTTAGAGGAGTCGCGCTCTTCTTCTTGGTTAAATACCTCTGTTTTTTCTTGGGTCCTTCTGCTTTGTCAAGCTGCTCCTGCATTTTGCAGTCACTGTTGCTGATGTTGCTATAAATATGCTCTCCTGATTCTCCGATAACCCACAATGAAGCCTGATTTTCTTCCTTTTTCTGATTGGTTGCTTTCTTAATGTCAATCACAGCATCTTTCCTTCCCATATGATTTTAAATCAGTCAGTTGTTTGATATGCCAATTGGTTTCACTTATGTACTCAAATTTGGATCGCCCTGAGATCCTCCTTCCTACCTAACTGTCCCCTCTCTGTGGGTATGAGGAGTGAGCTTTATTTCACCTCAGTCTATCTTAACATTTCCATTTTGTTTTTCTCTCTTATCCTGAAATCATCATGGCCACCATTTCAGATTAAAACTTGCTCTAATCTATTATTATTTAATATTTAATAAGCTTTAAACTTAAAACTTTAAACTTAAAATTAAGTATATTTTTGTTCATGCCTAATTTTGATAATCATACTGTCACCATCTTTGTTATTTGAATTAGAACAGTTAAAATCCATGATGTTTTCTCCCCTTTTCTGCCTAACTTTCAGCTTTGTTGCTAAATGCTGTCTCTTGTGCTGATCTTCCATGGATTAGAGCAGGGGTTGGCAACCTTTGCAACTTCCATGCTGGCGGCCCCCTCCACCTATAAGAAATGGTGGCCACTTGAAAATTCAGCGGCAGCCATGGCTGTGGTATGGAGGAAGGGTATCCAGGCATGTTGCTGAAAGGAACCACTTGTGAAAAAAAGCTTCCCGCAATGGCTCCTTTTGGTAGCATACCTGAGGCGGGGGTCCCCAGGAACGCTGCGGAGAGAAGCCACCCAGAGCGGCTACTCTCAGGGATCCCTAAGCACACCATGGAAAGGAGTAGCTTCTTTTGATGGCGGAGTGCAGCCACTCCAGGTGGCTTCTTTCCGCATCATGCCTGGGGCATGATCATGGTAGGGGCCTCTCAAGTCCCCACCTCCCCAAAAGGAGCTGCTTGGAGTGGCTTTTTGTGGCAGGAGTGGCAATTTCGGTGGCGCCACAGAGGGTGCTGTGTGCTGTTCCGGATGGGCTTACGTGCCACTGTTGTGCCACTGCACACTCCGGTTCCTGCATGGCACAATAAAAACTATCTGGTGCCTTCCCAAAAGGCTGGCAAATATGCTTTGCATAGTGGAGGTGCTCTTTAGAGTTACAGATTGAGCCAAAATCTACTGGAAACTCGTGGAAGGAAGGAAAATCAATAGTTTGGAGTGCTTGCTTAGAATGGGAAGGAAGGGTTTTCTGATTGCAGGCTTTGTTTTAATCATTGCATGGGATTTTTACACCTTGATAACTAGACTTTGATTTGCTTACCTCTTTCAGAATTGTTCCTGACTTCCAAGTTCTGAATTGCAGGCATTTTCTGATATAGTGGATATTAGCTAGTTAACCTTCCTAGGCTTGTCCGGTCATTGTCAAACATTATTAGTGTTAATGCTGTTGATGTGTCCATATTTTCTTTCAATCTCTTGCAGTTTTTATTGCACTGTACATTTTTTACTTTCTTGAAGTCAAAAAAGGTGAAACTTGAAAGGGCTACTTATGTTAATTTTACCAAAAAAGCACAGAGTAGGCTGCAAACTGTTTGGAGCATGATCTCTACTTTAGCTGTCTTACAGCTGTTTTGTTGACACTTTGAAAACCTATGTAAATTTGTATTTGTCTCTAAATTATGGCACTTTAGATCTGAGAGATGGTATTACATCTTGTCAGATCCTATATATATATATAATGTAGAGCCCTGCAGATCCGGGGATATCTGCTGCAGATCCGTGGGTGTGGATATCTGCAGCTCCATTGTTGCAGTTTGGCCAGGGGATGCGGATTCTATTTTTATCTGCCCAGGGTGCGATCAATTGCAGCAGCTGCTGCTATGATCTGCATCAGTAGCACTCAGGGGAACAAGGAAGTGCTCCAGCTCCAGGGGAACAAGGAAGTGCTCCAGGGGAACAAGGAAGAGCTCTAGTCCAGCTCTGATTGTGGTCTGCCAGCCAATCAGAGTCTCAGTCACAGCAGACTGGGGCTTGGAGAGCCACCGCTCACTGTCAGTCACAGGGCCAGCCCAACCATATAGGTGAACTAGGCGGTCGCCTTGGGCGCCAGGCTTTAAAAGGCATCAAATTAGATGGAAGAGAATTTTTTACATATGTTATCTCTTATAACGTTGGGGAGGAGGCACCAAAATCATAGTTCGCCTAGGCCGCCAAAAGCCCTTGGATTGGCCCTGGTCAGTCAATCAACATGCTGGCCTTTGATTGGCTCATTCCCCATGCCTTCCCTGCCGACTTCTTGCATTTCTTGTTTGTGGTTCATGTGCCATGCTGTCAATCAGAGATTTCATTGGTGGACAAGGAAATCTCATTGACATCAGAGTGCGCGAACTGCAAACAAGAAAAGGAAAAAAGTGGGCAGGACCCATGTAGGGAATGAACCAATCAAAGGTTAAAATGCTGACTGAGAGCCCAAGTTCGGTTGCGGATATGGTTACAGATGCACATAAAACATAGCATGCGGATTGCAGATTGGATAGGTACTGACATTGAGCGGTTGCGGATCAGATCTGGATCCACATTTTTGTATCTGCACAGGGTTCTATTTATATGTGCTTTTCTCAGTAATAAAGGCAATGGAAAAGTGGCTGTGTTGCATTTGAAGAACAGAAATTTGTTTACTTGCGTTTCATTCTTAAATCCACATTTGTTTGCTCAATAACAGGTGTGTCCACGTCAGCGATTAAAGTTGCATCCACCAGACTACCTTCCCCCAAAAGCTTGGTGGGGACCCCAACACAGATTCTAACACAGTTTCCCAAACAACAACAGCAAACCCAAAAACAGCAGCTGCATCAAATACAGCAAGCCCAGCAGCAGGTGTCACAGTCTTCTCCTGTAGCACATCAGCAGCATCCGCAACAGTGTCAGTTGCCACCTGGCATCAAACCCACCATTCAGATCAAACAAGAATCAGGTAGCTGGAATTAAATCTTGCCTAATATTAGTAATGAATGAAGTCTGACTACCATAAAAGAACTAAGGGTTAAATTTTGTCCTGAAATGTGCACAGACAGTGCTCACTGACTTCAGTGGGAGCTACCTGAGGACACAATTTGGCTCTGGAACTGGAAAAGGTGGTTAACAGAGGTAGTAATTTTATTCCAAAGGGGTAGCCGTGTTAGTCTATTGTAGAAAGACAACAGAGTCTTAGTCTTTAAAAGTGCCACAAGACTCTGTAGTAATTTTAGTTTACCTTTATGGAAAAGTGTTGCTGTGTTTTTTCTATTCCCCTCATAGAAAAAAGAATGAGCTCATTCTTAAGTTGGAAGTTTTCTTCCTATTTTTAAAGATTGCAAAAGTGTATACATGGCTTTTTATGCGATAGTTTGGCTGCCAACTCGGAAGATGCCAGTTTTCTGAAGCGTAAAACATTTTCCCAATCATACAGCTGTTGAGAGGTGTCAATTAAACTAAAGGTTACTCATCCACCCATCTCTTACTACTACTGTTGGGTTCAAAAACCAAAAGGTTGCATTAACTTTTATCATAACAAACCCAATAGTTAGAGCTGACAGCTGAAAGTTGGACTGGATTCTGTTTCTAACTCTGATTCCTTTAATACATTCAGTTCTGTTTCTACACTGGTTAACACAATTGACTTCGGGTGAGTCAATTGTCTATCAGCAGTTTGTATCAGTATCTATTTGTAGAATAGTTTACTAATACCTACCTTTAGATTTTGCGAAGTAATGTTCATAAAGCTCTTAGAAATTTTGAAGAAAAAGTGCTATAAAAGTGCAAAGTACCTTGAATATTTTAAATTAATGCATGTGGAATTGGCCCTTTAATAAGGGAACATGTCCTTTTTTCAGTTCTAGACATTTTAGGTCAGACTAACTAAAAGATAGGACATCAGTGTGAGGTTGAGAATCCATGATAAATTGTCACATGGATTCTGAGGCTATCACTTAGCTAAAAAGTCCATACATGAGCACAATAAAATGAGCACTCTGCAGTTATTGTACAGCACTTAATCAGTAACTTTATTTTTTGTGTCTGCTCCATATAGAGAATTGGTACAGGAGCAGCAAGTACAAAAGAAGTTTAAATTTAAAATAGCTGCTCTGGAAAGCTAAATTCAGATAGTTGTCACTGAGATTTTGCTTTTTATCTAGTTTTCTCTGGATTGACACAAGGAAGATCAAATAACTCAGCTGACAACACAGTGCATCTACTTAACCCTCTTGGCTTTGATACATTCTTGGTCTGAGTACTAGATCATGGCTACTTAAAATCTTTGGTTGCAAACTAAAAGTGAATCTCAGAGGTGTCTTCTGGGGCATGCCCCACAGGTTAGGAGTGGGGTAGAGAAGACAAGCCCCCTTAAACACTGGGGTTTATTAGAAGAAAAGAGAAGCAGTGGCTTGCTTGCTTGCTTCTCACTTTTTGTATCTCTGGTCAGCCTCTGTCCCATCCCAATTCCAATGGAGCTCCACGGCAGCATCAGCTCAAGAATTGAGTTGGGAAAGGGAGGGAGAAGGTCCTCATGCCTAGCTAGTGTCACCATCACCCGCTTACTCCCACCAGCACCCTCATTTTTACATATTTTTGATTGCTATAAAAATGATATGTAGCAGTTCTTAATAAAGTATATGATAACGAACAGACTTAATTGACAAATATATGGATGCATTCTAAAATAGTTCATTGGGTTTTGGACCAATTTGAATAACACAGTGAGTCCTGAGGAGATCTATTTGGTCCAATGGATCAAAGAAGGTTATACACTTCTGCATTAGATCACATGATTTAATAGTGTCATAAGCACCAGTAATGACAGGAGTAGTTAGGAAGTGGCAGCAGGCACATGGAAGGTGAAGGTGGTGGTGGTTTTGGTTCTAGCAAAAAAGCTGAATATTATTTACAGGATTAGGACTATATTGGTCAAAAATAAAAACTCTATACAGCTACTTGCCCATTAAGGTTTGGTCTGGGGAAACATTTTAGCAAGTAACTTTTTGTGTCTGTATGTTAACATTGACATTTCTCTTTTCCCAGGTGTTAAAATAATCACTCAGCAGGTGCAGCCCAGTAAAATCCTACCCAAACCAGTTACAGCGACTTTGCCCAGCAGTAGCAGTTCACCTATTATGGTGGTTAGCAGTAATGGGACTATCATGACAACTAAGCTAGTCACTACTCCCACTGGTAAGTTACTATTCTTAGAAGGGAAGGGAGGATAAGTCTAGCAATACTGATAAATAGCATTTTGTTCATTGTTTATAAAAAAACACTATAGCAGCAAATTGGAAAACCTTTTTGCTAGTCATGATAGGTTAGGACTCTTATCCGTGTCATACTCTAAAATGCTGTATTATAAACGCTTAAGTTTACAACTGAGGGGTCCTCTCTCTCTCACACTCTCTGACTTGGCACATGTAAGTCTAACCATTCCTCCCCACTGGGTTGAAAGATCAATGTCACTGAAACCGATGGTGATGACACTTTGCATTTCTGTAGCACCAGACAAATGAATTAATTCTCTCAGCATCCCTGGAAGATAAGTAAATATCATTATTCCTGTCTTAAGTTATGGATGAGGGATCCGAGAGACAGTTGACTTGCTCAGGGTAAGTGCATAGAGGAGCCAGCAATAGCGCTTTGGTCCCCCACATCTATCCTGAGGGGTAGCCACAGGACTCTCGTTGTTTTTCACATCTATCCTGTGTGTTCACTGGTAGACACAGTTCCTTTCCATGCCTGTCAGTGACATTACAGACTGGTGTCTGTTAAGGCAGTGATGGATGTATGAAGAAGATTGAGGGGAAGGCTGAATTTCTTTAAAGTTTGGTTAAAATTAATTTCTTTGCTAGCTGCTCTGCACATGTTGGGAGAGTTGATATAAATTTGTGCTTAACTCAATTTTTAGTTTAGCTTTTCAGTTCATCTTTAAATTCTTTACTCAAATAAAAGATCCTGATTTTTTTTTAAAAAAACAAGTGAAAGTGAGTGTTTGGATTATACATTTTTATTATTTTTTTTTTCATGTTTAATTGGTAAATTATGAATAGGCCATTTGCTTTCTCTCTTCAGACCAGGTTGGCTTCCCAATTAAATCTAGCTATTTTGTATAATACTCTTTAGCAACAAGAGGGCTGCAATGTTTTGTATACAGTATGTGCAGAAGTGCAGCCAGAGGAGAAAGATATCCTTTCTTAATTAATACCTGTTAATCATAGTGTTTGAGAGGACTGAGCAGCAGACGAGTCAGGAATGATGTTCCTTTTAACATAAGAACATAAGAACATAAGAAAGGCCGTACTGGGTCAGACCAGAGGTCCATCTAGCCCAGTATCTGTCTACCGACAGTGGCCAGTGCCCAGGTGCCCCAGAGGGAGTGAACCTAACAGGCAATGATCAAGTGATCACTCTCCTGCCATCCGTCTCCATCCTCTGATAAACAGAGGCTAGGGACACTATTCTTAACCCCTTTCTGGCTAATAGCCATTTATGGACTTAGCCCCCATGAATTTATCCAGTTCTCTTTTAAATATTGTTATAGTCCCAGCCTTCACAACCTCCTCAGGTAAGGAGTTCCACAAGTTGACTGTGCGTTGTGTGAAGAAGAACTTCCTTTGATTTGTTTTGAACCTGCTACCTATCAGTTTCATTTGGTGACCCCTGGTTCTTGTATTATGGGAGTATTTAAACAACTTTTCCTTGTCTTTTCCTTCCTTTTCTTTTGTTGCCACTGACTCTCTCTGACTTTGGGTGAGTTCTGTCGGCTATATTGCTCCCATTAAGGCTAATAGGAGAAATATAAGCTTAGTGGCTGTTTCCTGTCTGTTGAGTATAGAAAGGATTAGTTTGAATTTATAAATACTTCTAAAATGTAAAATAGTGTTTATTATTGTAGTTAGTAATGTTTTATTATAACGAGTGATGATATAATTTTCCCAATGGGAAATTTAGACTGGTTAACAGAAGTTCTATTATGCCATTTCTATCGGTATATATGCTGTCCCTCCAATCTTCTTAAAGAGGAAGAGATCAATTCTAGTAAATTCCATCCAATAAGTCACACTTTGGTCTCTAACAAAATAAAGGAGAAATATTGAAGGAGAACAACAGAGCCATGAACCTGAAGGGTATCTGTTTATGAAGAGCAAATCCATTAGCAACTGGAATGGTTTTAACCTGAAATGTGGTGGACAAAACATTAGAGACAGTGCCTCATGACTTAATTTAATTTAAATTGGCATGTATATGAACATTGCCATGCAGATTGAAAACCAGCTGGAGGGCTTAAAGAGTAACAATGAACAGCACTGTATTCACTGGAAGGCTGAATTGAATATGTCTGCTCTCTGTGAATATGTGAGATTGGAAAAAGCTATTGCAGCTAAAGGACAACATTAGCATAAGAACAAATGGGTATAGACTGGCCATGAATAAATTTCGACTGGAAGTTAGAAGATGATTTCTAGCCCGCAGTTAGCAGGAGGTTCTGGAGCAGCCTCCCGGTAGGAGCAATGGGGGCAAACAACTGAACTAATTTTCAAATGGAGTTTGATAAATTTATGAATAGGATTGTATGGTTGGTTTGCCTGTGATAGTAGTTGGACTGAATTCAGAGACCCATCAGATCCCTTCCTATCCTGTGTTCCAATGTTCAATCTCCTGTAATGGATTCGAATATGACTTTTATCTAAACTTCCTTTCATAAACGGCAGTACTCATTCTGTTTCATATTTTAATTGCAAGCCTGTTTTTATTGTTTTATTTTGAAATAGGGACACAAGCAACATATACTCGTCCAACGGTAAGCCCTTCTCTAGGGGCTCGCATGGCTGGAACTCCAGGCGCTGCCACTTATGTGAAAACAACCAGCGGCAGCATCATTACAGTCGTTCCAAAATCGCTGGCTACGCTGGGAGGCAAGATTATAAGCAGTAATATTGTGTCTGGTAGGTGTATTGATATATGAGATACAAAACTAGACACTAGAATGTTTTGCGGCTCACATTTGATTTATCTCTGTGGATACACAGACAGATAAATTTTCAGACATAACAAAACTTTTTTGCCTTTAGGACCAATTATTGGAAAAGAAATATTCTCCTTTTTTACATGTCAAAAATGGCTGACTGATCAGAAAGGAATGAGAAGTGGCGGGGGGGGGGGGGGCGAGGGAGTGCTGGAGAAGAAAGGAAATACTGCCATGAGTTAGAAAATGCCTTGATTTAGGAAGAAAGCAAATTCTTAGCATCTTAATGTAAGAAGAGTCTGAGAAACATGAAGAAATCTGGATTAGTGGAAAAATGAGTGGTGATACTATGGTAGAAGACGGGGAGCATTGTATTTCCTTTGGAAATGAGGGTGGAGTAAAAAAAATTAGTTACTTTTTTAGCCTGCAGAGAGCATCTCTTCAAAGACAACAGAGTCCTGTGGCACTTTTAAAGACTAACAGATTTATTTATCGCATGAGCTTTCGTGGGAGAAAATTTATCTCATGCGATAAATAAATCTGTTAGTCTTTAAAAGTGCCACAGGACTCTGTTGTCTTTCTACAATAGACTAACACGGCTACCCCTTTGGAACATCTCTTCAAAGTTATATATGAGTTTGCTAACTCTGGTAGAGGAGTCATAGAATGGCACATGCACCACTGTTCTTTGACACCAATCTGTGCACTCGAGATCAGTAATTGGCCTTTATTTCAAGATAGTGTGAGACATGCGGTGCTGCAAACAATGCACGTTTTGGCCAGGGCATCTAAATAATCTTTTCATTTAATGGAAGGTTCATTAGGGGATTTAACAGGTTCATAACAGGCTGGAATTGAATTAGAATTATTTCCATTTCTCAAAATTGGTACAATTAAATGTGTTTTTAAATCTGAAGTGCGATATGGAAGTAGCTGCTGAGCATCCATGATGACAGAAAAGCAATTACTGAAATAGGCAGATTGATACCAGTGTAGACTTATGTAAATGAATGCTCTGTTAGCCTTTGTGAGGAGCTGTTCAGAAAGAGTCATTGCGAATAAACAAGAAATCACAATAGGCAAGCTATTTGATGCTGGGAGGCCAGAAGAACAGCAAGTGTGTTTTAAAAGGAAAGAGTTTTTGTTTTTTTTTTAAACGATGCTGTGAAGGAAACAAAAAGATTGTTTTATAATCCAAGTAACAGAATTCTGTGTTCTCATATCAGCTATCTTAGCGTGCTTTAGAAATCACATCCCCATAGTATTAGTGCTCCATGTAGACAAAGTTACACAAAGTAACCATTTACGGTGGTTTCCAGTGTTTATTGGATAAAAAACTGATTTCATTTTTTTAAAATTTGAGGTGTTTTACTGTTTAAAACTGAAAATCAGAAGCCCTAATTATTTTCCTTATGCTGTATGTACCCAAAGTGTTTTATAAAGATTCTAGAGTTATATGAAATGTACACATAAAAATAATAGAGCATCATCACTTTTAACCAAGTTCTCTCCTTTTCCCACTTCTGTTAAGGAACTACAACCAAAATTACCACAATCCCAATGACATCCAAGCCCAATGTGATTGTTGTGCAAAAAACTACAGGAAAAGGAACAACAATTCAAGGACTTCCAGGCAAAAATGTTGTTACAACATTGTTAAATGCCGGGGTAAGCAAAAGTTTTAAATCGAGAATCCATAGACCATACAAGAGTATGTGTTGTCTTCTACCTTCTTCAATTTGTGATAAATTTAGTTTCATGTAGTGGTCCTAATTAGAAAAATTCTAAGGAGCTGTCCAGCAGATCCAGCATGGGACGAGGTCAGTGATAATTGAGAAGCTAGTATGCTCTTTGAGACTCGATCAATTAGCAAAGGTGGGGGCTCTACAGAGCCTGTTAACGTTGGTTTAAAGCTTCATATTTTCCCTTTCTTTGTGTTCCCTGACCAGCTGTCTCTGGGTTAAAGATGCTGTGCAATCCAAAAAAGGTAGAGCCATATAAAATGACTGGGCTCTTGTTCCATTTCTTCTTTTAATGTGAGAATGGGATCCCCTAATCCAGTATGTGAAAAGTGGGGTCCTTCAGACATTCTGCATATTTAACATAGTTTTTAAAATTATATATCTGATATATAGATCCGTTAGACATAAAGGGTGGATATAACCAAATTTTTCAGGGCAGTCCTGAACTGGGATGAGAAGATGAAAATTGAGATTTTCACTGAACTGAAATATTGTAGTATTTCTGTAAACACCGGTATATGATGTTCCAAAACAAAATATGCTCCCCACACCCTGCTGTAGAGCTAGAGACCCTGGATGCTGCTGAATGAAATTGACATGATTCCTGGCACTGTTACTGCTGCCAACCACTAAACAGCATCAGTGAAACTGAGCAGACTCTTGTCAGATTTACAAAAGTCTGATCTTCCTAGGGTCCATTGTAAGTTCACTGGAATAGAACTGTTCCTGTGAAAAGGTTCAATGACAAATGGGCATTTTTAGATACAAACATTTTGTGTAAAATTCCTAACCAGCTCTACTGGATACCCCTGTGATAGGCATAATAACTTAAATAATTAATCAATTAAAAGAACAAACTCAAAAAAAATTAAACTTAAGATTTAGGTGTAAAAATTTTTTTTTATAAAAATGTAATGTTAATGAAGATTTTCTAATTTCCTTTTAAAGTATGTCTGGAAAGGAGTTGTGGAGAAACCTGTTTTCTGTTACGTGAATTCTTTGAAGCAGAGATTCTCTTCATAGCTGTGACTGATAAAGCACCTGTCTGTGTTTAACAAATTAAAAGTGAACATTCCCCTACAACCATCTTTTTCTTTCACCACACCTCCAAGAAAACCACGCGAGAACTAGAAATAAAACTGGCTGAACTAGTTTCATTGTGGAAACCAAAATAAATTCAGAACAGCATATATTATGAATGGTGAATAAAATATTTAAAGTACTTTTAAATTTTAATAATCCAAGATGTTGCTAGTGACAAAGAGCAACTCTTAAAATTCTCGAGTGTACCTTTAAACAGCTTGTACAATTCTACTTTCCCAGAGAGAGCTTTTCTTAAGGCATTGTAAACCCGTACCATACTTTTCATCATCCACCTTCTCATTATGGTAAGGTTAAATGAGTAGATACTTCTGTGCTTAGGTTTTGAGTTTACTTCCTATTAAATGTATCTACTCTTTGAAATCAACCTAGTAATGAAAGAAATTGGTTGACATATTAATTACATGGCAGCCTCTATATTACCTGAAACATAACTTTTATACATTTAGGTAAGAGGTTGTTCTATATTACTGATTACTGGATTTGTCAATGCAGGAAGAGCTTTTGACGTGGTATACCTTGACTTTAGCAAGGCTTTTGATATGGTTTCTCACAGCATTCTTATCGGCAAGTTAAGGGAGTATGGGTTGGACGAGTGGACCGTAAGGTGGATAGAAAACTGGCTAGATCAACGGGCCCAGCGGGTAGGAATCAATGGCTCGATGTCTAGTTGGCAACCAGTAATGAGTGGAGTGCCCCAGGGGTCGGTCTTGGGGCCAGTTCTGTTCAACATCTTCATTAATGATCTCTATGACAGGATAGATTGCATGCTTAGTAAGTTCATGGATGACACCAAGCTGGGGGGAATGATAGGGACAGGATCCAGGGAGACTTGGACAAATTGGAACACTGGGCCAAAAGAAACCTCATGAGGTTCAACAAGGACAAGTGCAAAGTCCTGCACTTAGGACGGAAAAATCCCATGCACTGCTACAGGCTTGGGACCAATCGGCTAAGTAGCAGCGCTGTAGAAAAGGACCTGGGAGTTATGGTGGACGGGAAGATGAATATGAGCCAACAGTGTGCCCTTGTTGCCAAAAAGGCCAATGGTATATCGGGCTGCATCAGTAGGAGTGTTGCCAGCAGATCGAGGAGTGTGATTATTCCCCTCTATTCAGCACTGGTCAGGCCGCATCTGGACTACTATGTCCAGTTTTGGGCTCCCCACTACAGAAAGGATGTGGACAAATTAGAAAGAGTCCAGCGGAGGGCAACAAAAATGATTAGAGGGCCGGGGCACATGACTTATGAGGAGAGACTGAAGGAACTAGGCTTATTTAGTCTACAGAAGAGAAGACTGAGGGGAAATTTGATAGCAACCTTCAACTACTTAAAGGGGTGCTCCAAAGAGGAGGGAGCTAGGCTGTTCTTGATGGTAGCAGAGGACAGAACAAGGAGCAATGGTTTCAAATTACAGCTGGGGAGGTCGATGTTGGATATTAGGAAAAACTTTCTCACTAGGAGGGTGGTGAAACATTGGAATGGGCTATCTAGGGAGGTGGTGGAATCTCGGTCTTTGGAGATATTTAAGGTTCGGTTAGACAAAACCCTGGCTGGGATGGTTTAGTAGTGGGAGTGGTCCTGCTTTTTAGCAGGGAGTTGGACTAGATGACCTCATGAGGTCCCTTCCAGCCGTATGATTCTATGATGAAATTGCATTGTGAGTTAACATGTAAATTTTGTCTTTACTCCAGGGGGAGAAAACTATTCAAGCAGTGCCAGCAGGAGCAAAACCTGCCATTATAACTGCAACCAGACCCATCACAAAAATGATTGTCACACAGCCGAAAGGAATAGGCTCCACTGTCCAGCCAGCCACCAAAATCATCCCAACCAAAATTGTTTATGGTCAGCAAGGGAAGACACAGGTACAGTGAGGACTCATTCTGTCTCCTGAAACACACTTAAATGTACATAAAAAGAATAAACATCCTTTATGGTGTTGATAATCCTTTCTATTTCAGAGCCTTGGATCTGAGGTAAAATGTGTAGCTTATGCACCTAATGAAGTAGGTCTCTCCCTGAAACCTAACATAGAATTGTAGTTTCGTGCTCTGTCCCTTCCTTTAGCACTCTTGCTGGGTGTTTAAGCATGTTACTTTCCTAGGGAAGAGCCCCACTCTTACCTCTAAAGCTAGTGCCTGTATTAGTAGAATTCAAGCAGAATATTTTATGACTGAATCATACAAAAAGCTTTATAAAGTTGAGCAAACATACTGTGCAACAAAGTTCCCAAAAAGCAGATAAGGCATGAAACTATAATGAGGAGGGGAGAAGGTTATTTCATGTGAGAAGTGATTGAAAGGACTGATAAACAAGGAGTTCTGTGGCACTTTTAAAGACTAACAAATTTATTTATCGCATGAGCTTTCGTGGGAGAAAATTCCGCTTTGTCAGACTCTTTGAAGATGGGGAACTTACAGAATGGGAGGAAATTAAATGCAGGGAGTTGTATAACACAGGATCAGGTCAGACTGTAACAGCAAATCAGAATAGGTGTTGGGATTCAAACACTGGGGAACAGCATAGAGAGGAAGGTGAGGTCAAATCACTTGTTGTAATGAGAATAAAATCCATAGTCCCTGTTTGACCCTGAAGCAACGGAGTCAAATTTACAAATAAGTTCCAATTTGGCAGTTTCTCTCTGAAGCTGTGATTTGTTGTTCATGTGTCTGAGCACCAGTAGCACCGCTATTAACAAGTCATCAATGGAGTGAGGAGGGAGATTGAAGTGTTCCCCTGTTGGTTTTTGAATGTTGTGATTTCTGATGTCAGATTTGTGTCCATTTATTCTTTTGCATAGAGACTGTCCTGTTTGTCCAATATATAAAGCAGGGGGCATTTCCTGCACATGATGGCATAAAGCACATTGGTGGAAGAGCAGGTGAATGAGCCCTTGATGGAGTAATTGACTTGATTAGGTCCTTTGATGGTGTCTTTTGTCTTTTGCGGGCAAAGTTGGCAATGTGGTCTGTTGCAGGGATATGTTCCTGCTTTAATGTTTCTTTTGTTTGATCTGTAGTTGCTGGTATCTGTTTAAAGTTGGGGGAGGGGGTGTCTGTAAGCGAGGAGAGGTCTGTCTCCCAAGGCTTGAGAGAGTGAGGGATCATCATGTAATATAGGTCGTAGATCCTTGATGATGTGCTGTAGGGGTCTGACTTGACCAGTGGCATTCTGTTGTTTTTCTTTCTTGGGCTTTTCCTTTAGTAGTTGACTTCTGGGTACCTGTCTGGCTCTGTCAATCTGTTTCTTCACTTCCACAGGTGTGTATTGTAGTTTTAAGAATGCTTGATAGAGATCCTGAAGGTTTCTGTCTCTGTCTGAAGGATTGGAGCAAATGCGGTTATATCTTAGGGCTTGACTGTAGACCAGTGGTCGGCAAACCGCGGCTCGCGAGCCACAAGCGGCTCTTTAGCCCCTTGAATTTGGCTCTTGCTAGTGCGAGCCGTGGTCCCTTTAAATGCAGACTGCTGCTGGGGAGAATCAAATCTCCCGCCCTGAGCATGCGCAGACAGAGCGTGCTCAGGGTGGGAGGGCCTGGCAAAGAAGCAGCTCTGCCGGCCGTCCCCGCAGCTGCGAGCCTCCGGCCAGGTAAGGGGGCTGGGGGGAGGCCTGGAGAGTGGTGGGGGGGGCGCGACCAGGTAAGGGGGCTGGAGGGAGGCCTGGAGAGTGGTGGGGGGGGCGCGACCAGGTAAGGGGGCTGGAGCCGGAGGCCTGGAGAGTGGTGGGGGGGGGCGCGACCAGGTAAGGGGGCTGGAGGGAGGCCTGGAGAGGGGGGGGGACGAGGAGAGTGGGTGGGGGGGACGAGGACAGTGGCTGCCGCCTGGAGAGGGGTGGAGGGCCCCGGTAAAGCCGCGGCAGAGCCGGCCTGGGGGCTGGCCGTCCCCGCCCCCAGGGTGGGACAGGCAGGGTCTGCGTGCGGCTGGGGAAGGGGGGTGGCTGCGTCCACCGTGTGCCTCGTTGCCGGGGCCGCCTCCGAGCAGGCGGTTGGCTCAGCGTGCGGGGCTGGGATGTGGCTTTCCGGAGCCAGCCAGCCAGCCGGCCGGAGGGAGGGAGGGAGGGAGAGGCAGGCCAGCCAGCCAGCCAGCGAGAGGGAGGGAGGGAGAGAGGGGCAGGCCAGCCAGCCAGCGAGAGAGAGAGAGAGAGAGAGAG